>VHKM01000064.1:0-600000 GCA_007210695.1 Neogobius melanostomus
GAATATACGAGGAAGGACATATAAAAAATAACACCCCCGAAAACAGTTCTGTGAGATATATTTCATATCCCAGGATTAGGGGTTTCGCCAATAACATAGATATTGAATAAATGGTTGACAATTCAACAATGTGCTGTCCTCACACCATTGGCACTGGTGGCCCCTCTAAAAAGAAAAAAGCGTCGGGTCAACCAACAGACTCTCCTGGCTTCAACTCAAACTCTGCTAAAAACAACATAAGCGTTTTTGCTGAGCAGACAGAGCAGAAAAAGTTGGCTAAAATCGAAATACCTGTTCACTACCATAGCTATAAAAAGGCCCTGATGGGTATAAATATGTCTGTAAAGCAGACGAGGAGAAAGTCATTTTTTCTAAAAATTCAATAGATGAAATGCGGGATCGCCAAAGTTCTTTTTAACACAATTAAACACCTACTCAATAAGCCTCCTCCTCAGCCGCGACCACTCGCCCGAGAAATGTGAGAATTGCAGATTATATTTTCAGACCAAAAATGACTAGCTATCAGAGAAAGCATTATAAATACAGAGTAGGTACAACCAATGCCACTCAGACTGCCATCTAGGACACTCACCTGCTGGCCTTCTCTTGTGGACTTTATGAAATTACATTGAACTGACCTCCTCGACAACTGTAAAGGGATGCACTTCTTCTACATCACCGGTCGACCGCTCTTCCTAGCCGTATTTTCCTTCAAAAAACCTTTAACTGTAGTGTCGCATTTTTACCTTACTATGTTAACACTCGCGGCTCAGGACAGGAATGTTCCCTAAACGCCTTTAAGCAGCTCTGGTTAGATCCCTCTTAAGAACCTAACTTGTATCCAACAAATTGGACAAAACTACAGACCGTTTCGAGCCTATCGTTCCTCGGAAGGATTTTAGAAAAGGTTGTACACCGCTTCCAACTTACCACTTTTCTGTTCAACTCACGACATGTTTGGGAAAAATTCCAGTTCCGGTTTTTAGGAAAATCACAGAAACCGCGCTTATTCAAAATAACCAGTGACCTTAGACTCAATCTCAATAACAATAAATGACTCTATCCTGATTTCTACTAGACCTTAGTGCCGCGTTTACAACGATTGATCATCGACTATTACTTATGATTCGCGATTGCAGAGCATGGGCCGGTCTTGTCCGGCACCGTACTACAGTGGGGGTTGTGGGTGACTTTGCTCTTACCAATTAGCAGATCGAATGTTTCGAGATCACTCTCGGGACCACCTGTTTCCTCACAAAGATAGATGCCTTTATGGGGTCCCACAAGAAGTTCATTAGCACCTTTGCTCTTCTGCCTTTATATGCTGCCACTTGGCCATATTATTAGGAGGAACACAATGTCTGCTTCCACACAATGCAGACGATACTATCCTTGTGTCCTTGGGCAAAACACTTCACCCAATGCCTATGTGTGAGTTGGATGGTGGTGGTCGGAGGATGTGTGCAGCCTCGCTTCCTGGTCAGTCTACCCCAGGGGGAAAACTGTGGCTACAAAATGTAGCTTACCACCATCAGCATGGAAGTGAATGAACCCCCTCCCTCATATGTGAAGCGCTTGGCTGGTGACTTGGATGTCATATAAAAAGCGCATATACAACATAAGATTCCCTTCGCTCGCCCCCTTCCCTTCAACTGATCCTAGTGGCGCGACAGAAGCAGATCTACTTTCCATCACAAGACATAGCCTATCAGCCATTACAGTGGATGTATTCACTTTTTTTAAATAAGAATGAGAACAAAACGGAAATCCTATTAGTTGGGCAAGAAGGACATAGCAGAGGAAAAGATAACAGAAACTTAGGCCCTCTAAATCAGTGGGTCAAAACAACGATTACCCAGGTCTGGGAGGTCACACTTGATTCGATTTATAGTTATTGCACATGTTAATAGGGTCACAAAGGCTCATTTTATCACTAAAGAAACATTTGCAAAAGTTCGCCCTTTTTTAAACTATTAAAGATGCAGCAGAATTAATCCATCCTTTATACAAGCAGGTTAGATTACTGCAATGCAGTTTAACCGGTCTCCAAAAAGGAGAACCTACAATCTTCAGCTCATCAATCTTCAGCCGCTCGCCATCCTCACTCATACAGGATAGAAGAGCCACATCACCCCTCGTGCTCCAGTTCACTTGCACTGGATCCCTGTGGTTTTACAAATAGATTTAAAATACTTTATTTATTTCATTCAAGCCTTCACGGCCTTGCCCGGCCTGATATCACTGACATGATAAAAGATATAAACCACCGAGAGCACTGCCATCTCCGAGGCAAAAGACTACCCCAATCCCAAAAAAACAGGACAAAACAATGATATCAATCGGATAAAAAAACATTGGGGATGCTGCTTTCAGGATTTTGCCGCCACCTTGTGGAACTTCACTGCCATACGAAACAGGGCAGCAACTCACTTGCCATTTTTAAAACTGTAATTTAAAACTTTATTTTTGTCGTTCTGGACTTTAACTAATGTCTTTAGTTTGATCTGCCTACACACTTTATCTTACTCCTTGTTGTTGTTAAACGTGTCCTTTTTTCTTTCATGCTTATAAGTGTGATTATGCTAGATGTCATGTTTTTACCATGAAAGCACTTTGAACTGCCCACCGGTATGAAAGGTGCATCTATAAAATACATGATTATTATTATTATTAATTAATTATTAATTCAAACCTCATGAAACATTCCTTTTTTTTTACAGCCTCATTTTTTTTCACAGTTTAAAAACTGGGAAAAAGTGCTAACTATACTGAGATTTAAAGAATAAAACAGTTTAATCACTTCCACAACTAATGTATGTGTCTCTGCTGTTTAATACTGTAATGCAGCTCTGAGATGTATAACCACTGTATATTATCCTAGTGCTGTATAATGTGGAAAAATACAATTTCAAAGTAAATGTAATTATCATGTAAAGTGTAATGTCATAGAACAATATACAGTGTATTACTGAAGCAAAGATATTAACATTGTTGAAGTAATGGTTTCATTTCAAAGGCCGATATATTACAACACTTGGTGGATTTGTTGTGGAAAATGTATGAAATCAATAAGAAAAACTGACTTGTGCCTGTGATCTCCAAGATGTAACATCAAATCCACATCTAAGTTTCGAGCTCATCTAATTAGGGAGGTACCGATATTTCCGCCCGAATATCCAGTCCTTTAAGAATACTTGGGTTTACAGATTACTGATACCTGAACAATACTTTTTCAATAAGATACTAAAATATTTGTCATTTTAGAACCAGAAAACAGACAATAATGTAATTTTATTCCATAAAATAAATTTGCTTCAATTTTATTTTGAGCTGGAAACAACCAGTCACTTCCTTTAATGCGTTCCTGGACCAAGCGTCAAAACTTGGATCTAAGATATAATTTTTTCTGGACCTGCATTTCGAATTCATTTTAATTTTTTCGATTATCATTACTTGTATTGTTTAACTAATAACCCAAGCCCTACATCTAAAGTGTGCATCTATGTCTGGTGACCTGAAAAGTACTGCCCACAATTGGAGCCCTGATTATTTTTTCTCTTTCAGTCTGAGACGTGTTTACCTGTCCCAGAACTGCTGTGGTCTACTTCGTCCTCTGTCCTGGAGTCCTCCAGTCTGAGGCACTGGAATCTCACTTCAACGACCTGACACTCGGGAGTGGACCAGCAGCTGTTATGCACTGAAGGCTCCACCTGCAGACTGGAAACCCTGAAGTAAGAACACAACAAATTGGCTTAATACTGATCTCATTCAAAGTCCTTAATCAAACATTTTACACACATTCAGGCCATATGGTAGCTGGAGTATTGACATGACGTGCATATTTGTGTCCGAGTGATATATGTTATTAAATTATTTGATTCTTTTCATTACATGTATCACTTATTATTCTACAAAACCTATTTAGTTTAAACACATTTTCATCACATTTGCAATATAAACAATTTTTTTAGTTTTCACACCTCAGACCCCTAAAATGTCAGGTGGTGCAACCGTCCGAGCAAATGATTAGACTAATAAGCTTCTGAAAATTGTATTTCAGGGTAACAATTAAAAAATAAACATCATGATATTGTATGTTAAATATCTTTCAAATAAGCTTCCATTTGTGAATATTCATTAGTATGTTAAGCATTTGAGTTCACTAAAAAACTCTTGTCCGGCAAGTTTGGTAATCTTAAAATATCAGGGTGGCCACAACCGTAAGAACAGGGCTGGTATTTTGAATAAGAGAATAGTATCAGCAAACAGGAAAATTACATTCAGCCAGAGAACAAGTCGTTCTTTATGTCTGAGTGAAAAGGTCTGGAAAATCTCTTTCAAGAATTTTGAGAAAAAATAGCTTATTTTCCGCTCACAGGTATAAACTGTCACACTTTTGATGTCAGGTGGTACAACCGATGTAGAATATTGGAAAATATTATTTTTATTTATAAAGTTCTTATTTGTAAAAGAAAATGTGTTACCCATTGTACAAGATGCTAAATCTGAATGTTAAGAGCTCCAACATTAAGCCATTTTAATTTTGAATTAGTTGCTAATGTCACGGTGTGCAAACCAGACAGTCAAGTGGTGCAACTGCCAAAAAAAATTCAAATTACCATCTAAAATTGATAGTGATGCACTGATCCATAGCTGGTATTAATTTATCAGAGTCAGAGTAACTAGAAAAAAATTAGATATTGGTTTAAAAATATCCGATACTGAACCGAAAACTGTTTGGGCTGGAACTGAGCACTCAGTCCATGGTCCTCCTGTTTATTTCTGATTTACAGCATCAGTCAGTTACTAATTACAGATGAATGTTCAAGAGGAGAGAAGACTGCGTAAGCATAAACTTGGCAAAGATTTGACTTTGTCTACAATTTTATGGAACTTATTTAATTTCAGAAAAAAACTTTGGTTGCGCCACCTGACACGTTTTTATACAGAGAAGCTACAAATACATCAAAACAAATACTTTTGAAATGTTTTACAAACAATAACTTGATTTAAACAACAAAATTACGAACTCAAAAAATATGCACGCCAATCAGTTTTAGAAAAAAAACTTTTTGAAATAATTGTTTTTTGACCCCTTATACGTCATTGACCCAGCTCATTCTGGAGGTTTGGATTGAAACATGTAAACTCCACACAGAAGCCCCGCCCAGGAATTTAACTGGGACTTCTAGCTCTGAGGCCATAAGTACTAAACCACCAGGGGCGGCGCCAGGGGCGTAGTGGAGAGTGCTCACCCCTCCCCCATGAGATTGCACAAAAGACCCCCAAAGATTTTGCCACATAAAATCAATGCGAGCCACTAGTTATCTCTAGAAACATTCCCTCGGACGTTTAACATGAAAAGAGTGAGTTAGGACAGGTTTAATTCCAACTTAAAGGACGGAGCTTTGTCCGAGGCTCCATTGTGGATATTAATGGCGGGCTGAGCCTGACCCTGGGTCATTATACAGTCTTTCCTACATTTGTCAATGAGCTGAAGGTTAGCTGATGTTTATAAGTCAGGACTCTGCTCCTTCTGGCTCTGAACACAAACAGAGGTATATTGGGCACTTTTGATCAGCAGACGTGAGGCGCGGAGCTGAACCTAAAGCACAAGAACAGAGCGAGTCCTCCAGCAGCGAGACAAAGTCATGGTACGAGGAGAATCTACACATCAACCGCGCTGGAAAAGAAAGTTAATTAAGTCATGAGGCGCGTTGCTCATCTCTCGTGGCCATGCCGTCTTGTAATCAGTCTCAACATTTAAACATTATACTGTGAACAGCGTTTGAGTATAGCGGCTCTAGGATGCAGAGCGTGAGGGGGAGATTACTGAAACCGACGTGAGAGCCGCAGAAGCCACACATTCACGAACGACCTGCTCCTCTGGCCTCACGTCCTCCCCGGGGTCGACAGTGCGCGCTTGGAGTATCTAAAGACAGGTCCAGAGCGTCCTCCTCCTGCCACAACAGCCACCTTTACCGCCTCACAGACGTCTTTGCAGCCCAAACACTGCTGTTCCGTTTGCCAGGACACAGTTGTTGAAACGAGAAAATTACGCAATGCTGGTGCACGCGCGTTTATAATCGTGTGTTATGTTGTCTAATGCCCCGCAAAAACTGTCATGTTTTGGAGCACCCCCAAGAAAGACCTCAGCACCCCCTAACACCCTGGGACAAATGGTCTGGCGCCGCCGCTGCCTAAACCACTGCACCACGTTCGCCAGAAAGGTCCTTTCTACTGATTCAACATCATGTCCATGTTATTGAGATATGTCCTTTATCCATAACATAGAACCTGTAACTTTTACCCATATGTAACAGATCATTGTGATTGATAAAGCAACAAACTGCTCACTATTATTATTATTATTATTATTATTATTATTATTATTATTAACACTTCACTTTGACTAAAGGTAAGTGTCCTTAAGCTACAGACTGTTAGCCGCCTGTGCCTGACATTTATGTCTTGTGTTTCTACAGATTGGTTCTTTGTTTTCTGTCCAGAGCTGCTGTGTCCTCTGGCCTCAGTGCTTTGCTCAGAGTCCTCCAGTCTGAGATTACTGGATCTCAGTTATAACGACTCCAGGACTCAGGCAGTGGAGCTGCTGTGTGAGGGAATTGAAGAAGCGCCCCTGCAGACTGGAGACATCAAAGTGAGGACAGAGTTAGTTTGTACAGAATTAAGATCTTTTATTATTTTTTTAATTAAGAATCGTTTTAGCTGCTTAGTTACTAAAGCAATTTTCAGCTACAAAGCCAAGATGTCATGTCTTCATAGCAGCAATTTGTCAACCAAGCATTAAACATCATCTTCACTAATTCTCCTACAACATCACAGAAATGGTGTATGTGTATTTGGATATTACGCCGAGGGCGCGTGGCCATTTCATGACCTGATAGCTTCCGCTCAGTCCTCGTTACACTAACGAGCCAAGCTGATCAATAAATGCCACAACGACATTTTTGCGTCATTGAATGAACGCCCGAAATATGCTGTATCAAGGGAGGCTCAGACCCACGGTTTTACGGCATGAACGGGGCGTGTGAGGCGGACCATCTACACGTTTGCACTACGGCTACGAGCGGTTCTTTTGTGTTAAAACAAATACAAAAGCCATAAAAAACATCCACAATCCGACATCAATTGTCATTGTCTCCCTGAACACCAGCCAGGTAAAGTACTAATCCACGACATTACTTATAATTTTTTTACACATCTTTTCTACCCAGGTTCTAGTTGTCTTGCGTCCGGGCTGATCGAGGGCCTCTGCGCTCGGGGCCGTGGCGTAGAGGACCATCTCGATGCGCAACACTGAATCAAAGTCTGTCCAATAACACATTAACGCTGTTTTTAGTTTTATCCATTTATTTGAACAGGACAATGTACATTATCACATCTTTCTGTAAATGTGCCAGTTTTAGCTCTAAAGCTAGTTTTCAACCATAGTCTCTGAGGTGACAAGATGTAGATCACCAGACAGCAAGACAATACACAATAACAACAACAATCATTATTAGCTATAAAATGGCTAAAACAGTTTATTTAGTATGATCTCAAGCTCTACCACATGGTGCATCTCAACACATGGACATTACACACAGGCAGAATTACAATGGCAGCAGGAAAGGCACAAATAGCAGCAAGAAATAAAATACAGTAATGGTGATGTGACACAAGTTTGTTCTCAAAGTAAGCCATGATTTTTACAAGGATCTGTCATCATGACATAATTTTAGCCATTCAAAGGTAAAGTATAAGCCAGTATATATGATATATTGTTACCCTCTATCACTAGGGAGCTACTTTCACTTTTTTGAGAAGAAATATAAGTATTTTTTGGGAGGGTATTCTTTTCCTACCCGGAAGACAAGACGCTTCGATTCAGTTAACTCCGGCCCCTCTCTCCGCTCATTCCACATTTCATATTATAAATAGTAAATATTGCTGCAAAAAGTTGAAGTACTTCAGCATAATGCCAGTTTTAAGGAGTTGACATGTGCAGCACAGTTTTCATAAATGGCTAAACACACACGCTAACACACGAGGCTAACACACGACGCTAACACGCGTTTGATTGACTCACCGCTCGCGAGTTGGACCATGAGATCGCGTTGGTTATAAAGTGTAAATCCACTTTGATTCTGGCCAAGGTTCACCAAGCATCCATCAGGTTTGTTGATAAAGTCGCTTTAATCCGGAAAGAAATTCCAACTTCTGGGAGTGCACTCTTCTTTAGAAGTTGATATAGTCCTGTTCCTCTGTAGCCAAACGCACAGTCCGTGACATTATCGTTCGGTAAGCAAAAAGAAAACGGCGTGTCCAGAGTAGGTTAGAAAGAGCTCAGTCTTCAAAAACAACACTATGCTCGAATCCATTGCTCCTCCAGCCGTGGTGCGCTTGATTAGCGGTCGTGGACAGCACAGACGCGTCGGAGAGTCTGCTGTTGTTTATTGTGTGTTTTAAAAAATAAAAAAAATAAAAAAAAAAAATAGTGTTTTATGATTTAAATCAGGCCGTAGCATTAGACATTACAGACGTAGAGCACTTCCGTTCCGTTGTGACGACACAACTGAACAAGCTCAGTGGTCTTTACCAGGGATGTGAGGCGGAGCAGGATTCAGAGAGGATTACTTAGAAACTGCGTGAATGAAGGGCAAACTGCTCTGGGGTGTTTTTGATAAGGAAATAGCATAACCCAACATGGCTAAAAACTCCAAAAGTCGATTTTGCATGATATTTAGGACCTATTAAACATATTGAAAGGCGCTTAATGTTATCAACATCTGCGTATAATGAGAGGGATAATATCCAGGCTGGACTGCTCTCACTGAAAAGGACCGACTGCTGAAGGCACTTTTCCTGAGAGGAAACTAACAGGTTGATTGAGATAGTGGATCTAGTTTGTTCTCCTGCTCAGATTTACAACATTAGAAAGTGAGAGGAGCCAAACCACGTAAGATTTTAAAAAACAGATTCACATCTTTGAAATTTGACAGACAGTTTTCCCAGTTCAGCAGTTTATATTTTGTCCAATATACTGCAATTGTGATGACGATAAGTTTCATGTTCAGGACTTTCAGAGCTGCTTATAGACAGAGTCGATTGGTTTCAGCGTTGTCTTACTGGAGACCAGCTGGTGTACAACAGTACCACAGATGTGGCATCATCATAGTATAGGAAAAAGAATTTGCAGCGTCTGTATTTCAAACTTCTGCTCTATATACCTACAATTAGCAAGATGTAGCCTAGTTTCATGTTTAAATCACCATGAGGATTATATGCATGTGGCAATGTAATCCATGCCTGTTAGAAATGTTTAGTGTTTTTCAAATTGTGCATCGTGTGCACCACTCCTGACTGGCTCACCGTCCAGATGATAAATGCCAAAAACAGGCGCTGATTTTTCGGTACACCGCATATACTCTCTGATTTCATCCAGCGCAAGTTTGATAAATGAGGAGCCAATGTGAAAGAACAAAAGAGCATGATTGGTTTTTGTTTTTTGTTTTTTTACTAAATATACTTACAGTAAAATGGTGTGAGGCGTCAGTCTTAGACATTACAGTCTACCTGAGAGCAGGCCCTGAAATTTTGTCAAATATTCCTCTGTGGTTGTTGCTATAACATTTTACAAACCCCTTATTAGCGATTTTACATTCGAATTAAGAGGCTGAGTGTGCCACTGTCTCCAGATTAAGGCACTGTTCCTGTCAGAGAAGTGCTGTGGTCCTCTGTTCCACGGTCCTCAGTTCAACAGTCTAACTCCTGATCTCAGTATCAACGCCTCAGGACTCAGAGTGAGCTGCCTGTGTTATTCTGGACTGAAGAGCGCGACATGCAGACTGCAGGACCCTCAGGTGAGTCTGATCGTGACTTTCAGGTTTAGATGCAGTGCCTCGATGCCACTGAAAATACCAACTCTCTCCTGTCCACAGTGTTGTACAGTGTCAGTTCCTGCTTTTACCCAGACTGGTCTTAGAGGGAAGAATTGTCTTGTAAATCAAATGTGTGTGGTTTTAGTCTGTCTGGATGTCTGGTCTCTGAGACGGGCGGAGCTGCACTGGTCTCAGCTCTGAGCTTTCCCTCCTCCAATCTGAGAGAGTTAGACATGAGCTACAACCATCCAGGACCCTCCGCTGAGCTCCTGAGCGCTCTACAAAACCAGTCCCACTTCTGCCTGGACTCTCTCAGGTGAGAAGCCCGTGAGGTATTCTGTCACATCAACTTCACTTCAATGAGGGCGAATTGTTTTAAAATCAAAATTCTGTTTCCTATGAACATCTTAAAAATGGAGCAATAACATTTAGAGAGAAAAAATATGGAATTGGGATAAATATGGGATTCGAGTTTCCAACTTTCCAGGTATAAGACGACCCGCTCTACCATCTGAGCCGCTGCTACAAAGAATATTTTACTACTTGATTAATTACAGTCTTTCATTCAAACATTCAGATTGTGATTTGATTTGAGCTCTGCTCTATCAGTAACTGTTTCCCAAATAAACAGCAGTATGATCTGAATAACTGTTGCTGTTTTTCTCATAAGACGCCAAAATACTTGGTATTGTCAGTTCTGTGTTTATTACTCACCTGTGACATAAACTGTAGTAGTACAGGATACACTTTTGGACTTTGAGCAATGACCATGTTTCATTGTGTTTTAGGATGAAACCTTCCGGTGCCCAATACTTAACTCCAGGTCGGAGGAAGTGTGAGTTTCTGGTTCACAGTACTATACCATTCAACAGGTCTAGTGATACATGTCAACTATCATCAACTTGCTTCACTGTGTTTGTTTGTCCCTCAGATTCCTGTGACCTCGTCCTGGATGTGAACACAGCTCACAGAGCGCTCCGTCTGTCTGAGGACCTGAGAACAGTGAGTCATGTGGAGGAGGAGCAGCCGTACCCAGATCACCAGGACAGGTTCGACTGTCGGCCCAGGTCCTGACCTCCACTGCTCTGGGGAGACGGTGCCTCTGGAAGGTGCAGTGGGACGGCTGTGGAGAGGATGACCCTGGGTGGGTGGACATTGCTGTGTGTTATAAAAAACTGAAGAGAAAAGGAGACGGTAAAGAATGTGTGTTTGGGCAAAATGATGAATCCTGGACTCTGAGAGTGTTTAAGGGGCGATACTATTTCTATCACAGAGGAAAGAAGTATCAACTTTGCTCTTCTGACTCACAGCGAGTGCTCGTGTATTTGGATATTGATGCTGGATTACTGTCTTTCTATGAGTTTCCTCTGATGGTAAAGGGCGTAACATCATTAGAATCTGCTCCACTTTCACAGAAACTCTGGTGGCTGGGTTTGCATCCTACTGCAGTTCTGTCAGACTTATTTGAACTCCGTCTTCAGCTGAACTCAAGGCACAAAAGCATCAAGTGTGATGTACATGTTTTGTAGCGGCGACAAAGGAAATGTAAGATTATAAAGTTTATAAATTAACCTTTTAATCCCCACCTTCATAAGCACATTTGCTCCAGTTTGCATTAACCAAATCGAAAAGCTTCTGAAAAAAGTGTCAAATAGCAACAGAAAGCAATGAAAAAAGTTTAAAGAAAAGTGATGACGACGCGAGAAAGTGATTCGTTCAGATGAGTTTTGTAGATTTGGGTAAAGCTGAACTGGAGAAAATGCACTTGGTTGAGGTGGGGGTTAAGAGGTTAAGTAGATCCTCATTTAAGTGTCGTCATAAACTGAACAGATCAGTTGTTTTAAACATTAATTTCAGAAAATTGTAAATAATATGAATAAAAACAATATAGTCAAAAATTGTGGAAATTAAAAATGTGTCATGATTTCCTGCTTTAATCCCAAATCCAGAAACAATAAATCGATTCTCGAACATTTATGAACTGTTACAATTAATGTGTACTATGAATCAATGTTACAACTTTCTTTTCATTTTTACTTCAGACATTATTGATTATATTTTATGAAGTCATAGAAATGAAGCAAAACATTCACCGACAAGTGAAGAGAATAACTCACATCCTCAGGGGCTCTAGTGGGGTTGATGATCCTATGGGGTGTTGGGAAGAGTTACTTTCAAAAGTCACTGTGCTACTCTATTATGAAAGTACTGTGTTGGAGAACTCATGTGTGAAGCATAGAAAGCAATCCTTCATTTATTCCTGCCAAACTCAAATGGTTTCAGATCCGTGAAATCAGATTCAATAACAATCCACATATGACGCACGAGGCCAAGAGCTTTTCTTCAGTCGGTGGTAAATGAGCAAAAACACATCGACAGTAGATGAGTTTATGTGATTCATAATCCTGTCCTGTTTGAGTATTTAGGCAGAACCGATAATAACCCTCAACAACACAAGCCCGCCCTTCCTGATTAGTTTACTCCACTTCCTGTTTGCTGTCGTATGTTCTGCTCTAGAAATGTAGTTGGTGCCGACACTAACTAGATTCAGTCGTTGGTCCAGCGGTGAGTCTGGGTTTTTCCAGGCAACTCATTCATTACTTTATATTCTCATAATTCTGAGCAGTGCAGTTGGTAAAGAAGCTCATTCATGATGACTGGGTTCCCATTTCTGAGCCTGAACACGAATAAACTAGGTCAACTCTTCACTTTATTTGTAAACTGCCTTTCACAGAGATTGTCACAAACGTTTTACATGGGTCAATTTACATTAACTCCATACTCGGTGGTGGTAAGCTGTCACTCTCACATATACCCTACTGTACATGTTTTTAGTTGTAGGGACACCGGAGCACCCGGAGGAAAGTTACGCAGACACAGGGAGAACCCCGTTTTTCCCAGACCACAAAAAAACATGTACAGTAGGTTCCCCTCTGGAGCCAGGACTCCCCTGAGAAACAGATTCTTAATCTCAGTGTGACTTTCCTGGTTAAATAAAGGTCAAAAGTTACAAACGAATGGATGATGTTCTGATAACATATATTGGGCCAAGATGTATCACTAACATTACATCTACAAAGATTAAATACTTCTAACAAATTATTAACTCTTTGAGAGTTATTGCTCATTTTCATTGCTATTTTGACACTTTTAGATTTGACTAATGCCAAACTGGAGAAAGTGTGCTCAGTTCAGGTGGGGGTTGGTCCACTTCTGTGTTACCATTAAACATTGACATAGTGCCCCCTGTTGGCTAGTGTTGTTTTTTATGCCCAAAGGTTAACATAAAAAGAAAATAAGTATAAAAGGATACAAAGGTAAACAAAACAAACAAACAAAAAACTATAAGTGATTAAGTGATAAGTGCTCCCCTTAGTGGCTGTTAATGGTTCGACATCCTATTTTTTGACTGCTTTATCCATTTTTTATTCAGGGTTCACTTGATTTAGGTATGGTTTTAATTTAGATATTTCTCCCACATTTCTAGACCAATTGTTTCCTGTCCTCTTATTTTGAAAGTTATTCGTTCCATTTCCTTAATTTTATCAGTTTCCTCCATTTTTCTATAGTTGGGCTTGTTTTTTGTAGCCAGTTGATAGTGATTAGCTTGAGAGCACTTACCCTTAATATTCTAAGGAGATATAGATCTTCTTTACTAAACTCTCCCACTGATGTTAAGCCCAACATTATGATAGTTTTATACATTTTCTTATACATTTTCAGCACCCTTTGTATTTCGTTCAATATATTTTCCCAGTATATTTTCAAAAGTGGACATGACCAGAAGATATGGAAATAATTTGCTCTCCAACATTTTGATGTTATGGATTTTGGATATTTAGACTGTTGGACTGGTGTTATGATGTATCTCATTTGAAATGTCCATGCAAATTCTCTCCATATTTGGACCTTGCAGTAATTTTAAAGTCCATAGTGCCCCCTGCTGGCTAGTGTTGTTACTGTGCCCTGTAAACATGATCCAGACCAGTGACTGAAGTAGATAAACCAAGTCCAGACCACAAGTGTGAACATGGCCTTAGAAGCAGGAAAACTGTGTGAGGATACTTGTCTGTTTCTGTCTAAAGTGTCCAATGAAAGAACAATGTCTGTATAACATAATCACAGTCAGACTTTCTGTCTCTTCCTGGTTGATTATCTCAGACCTTTGTTCATCACAGTCTCTTGTTGAGTTTCTCTGATCCAGATGAAGCCGACCTGAGTTCCAAAGTTGACTCCGTCCCGAACGTGTGAGAAGTATTTTTGAGGGTTACAGCAGGTGCAGGGCGTCACCTCAGGCCTGTCCCGCACCGTGTGGTCGTGAATGTGCTCAGGCAGGACCCCCCCGTTCTCAACAGCAGTCTGGAAGAGACAGGTAGACTTTATTGTCCCCCGTAAGGAGAGGTGTCCCCTTCTGACATTAGGAGAATTTGAACGGTCACAGTTACCATGACAACATGACTCTCTGGGCCGTACCTGTTTGCGAGGCGGATGTTGACGTGTGGCTGAGCGGACTCTGGATCGGGGACACAGTCTGGGTGGATTTTGGTGAAGTCCTGGACCTGGTGTCGGTTCATGGTGTAACAGCAGACTCCCACAGACGGTCCCACCGCCACAAGAATGTCCTTTACGTCGCTCCCAAACTCACGCACCATAGAGTTCACTGTGGCCATGGCCGCTCCCATCACTGTCCCCCTCCAACCTGCAGAGAGACAGATTCAAATTTAGTTTATGGAGCTTTTAAACAGGTCACAATGTTGTTCTACGATGAAAAACAGAACTGGAGCTGTGTTTTGTTTCGTTCATGCATGTTTGAGTAACCCTGTGTTTTCAGTCTGTCTCCTTCTCAACACTTCTAAAGGCTTATACCCAACTGGATCCATTAGTTCAAGTCTTTTATTGAAACTTCATTACTATCAGTGCTAGATGATACTGTGTTCTCAAAAATCAGGACCTGTTTTTTTTATACATATGCATTATATCTTTTATATTAATGCATATCAAATGTATATTAAAGTTCAGTACAAATTGTGGAATTCTAATTCATAGTGCACAAAAAGTACTTTAAAAAGCCAAAATGGTCTATGTGCAAACAAGCGATACGTGATTCTGATTGGATTTTTTGCTCCTGTTCCTATGCAGGATTAGTAGAGCCTCCAACAAATAAATCAACATTTCATTTGCATTTGAAGATTGTTGTGTCATAAAAGCTGTCTAAATGTTGTCATCTATAATAGGGAGCTTGTAGGCACCATATAAGCCTGTATGATTATTCTTTAATACTGTGTTTTAGTGTAGAGGTTCATAATCACTATGGTAAAGGGAAAACATATTAGCTGTAATGAGTAGACTGTCCACCAGGGGGTCAGCTCCCTGGGGCCTTGTAGGGATCATGGCTGGTGTAGTACAGGGGATCAGTATCTATGGCAGAGTGTATTGTCGGAAAACAAAGACGGTCCGCACTGCTTACTTTGCTCCCACAAAAATGTATTGCTTACACTATGCAGGGCTTACATCACACTTCACATATAACTCAATTAAAAACATATAATAATAATGATAATTAACCTCTTACACTCCTTATTAAGTGTAAAAATACTGCTTTCATGCCTCAAAATCATGTTAGCATTATAGGTACTGCCTAAAATAATACTAAAATAATAATTTTACTCATGTATGCTGTTGGGGTTTGGGGGATGTTGTGGATGTGAAAATTTGGAAGAAAATAATTGTGGGCAAGAGTAACTGTTGTTTTTTTTCCACAAAATTGAGCTCCGCCTAAAAAAAACAGAAAAAAAGGAGCAAAACATGTTATTTTTCTATAAAGAAGCACACAAAAAACGTAAATTCTTTGTAAATCCTGTCATAAACATTTGGAGCAATGTTGGTGCCTATATAGCGATGAATTGAAAGGTTATTTTGGTTTAGAACATAAAAAATCCAGGCGGAGACCAACTGTGCCAATTTGGCACAGTTTGGCACAATTTGGCACAAAAGTTGAAATATGGAATATCTCAATGAAATTGAAAATTTAGGATGCTTTTACATATTTGGTCATAAAAATATGTTTTTTCTAAAAAAAAATGCAATCAGCAGTGGTGCAGTGTAATACAGTTACTGACCCGATACCAGTAGTAGTAGTAGTAGTAGTAGTTTTAGTAGTAGTAGTAGTAGTAATAGTAATAGTAGTAATAGTAGTAGTAGTAGTAATAGTAGTAATAGTAGTAGTAGTAGTAGTAATAAAATAACTATTATTATTATTATTATTATTATTATAATACAAGCAGGCATAACTTTTTACTACTATTTCAACCATCTAATTTCCACCGTTGACATAAAAACATACATTTACTTTGCAAAAGACATTTATAAAAATGTTTAGTAATAAGAAAATTACCTCTCATCTTTCGGACATTTCATGATTTGAACGGCTATATAATCCGTTCCAGAGCCTCCTCTTTAGTGTAAACCCTCTTTTTCTCTATAAAAGGCATCGTAAATGTGCCAAAAGTTTAAAATTCTGCTCCAAAACACGATCTCCGCTTCCCATCTGTGCGCCGTGCGTCATCGTGCGTAAAGGGGAATGCAGAGTAGGAGGAAGTTCTTATTTACGCTTAGCCGTAACTTGGCGAAGAAACGGCCAATCAGAACACTTGATATATCCCCTAAAAGCTGACACTCTAGAGAATCCAATGATATCGCTCATGCTGTGACGGACAGAAGCCCTGGCGAATCACAGGCGAGCCTTTACAGACGCTCTGAGAGCCACTCCGAGTCACAGTTTCTGCGTTTGGCCTACTGAGCAGGCAAACGGGGTCAATAAGAGCCAAAATGGCGTCAACAGGACGGTGCCATTTTAATCTCTTCCAGAAAAAAGTTTTGGCTTTGAAACGTAAAGGAGCAGAGAAATCAGCAAAGGTAAGTCGGCTATTGCATGTTTTATTTAGTTTTGCTGGTGTTTTTTCTGCAGTTTGATGCGAGCTCTGCTGAAACGTTTAGTGCTGTGCAAATAAGCTTTACACCGATCGATTTAGTGAGTTGTTAGCTTTCTTTGGCTGTCTAGCTTTGTGTTCTGCTGTTAGTATTTTGGGAAGTCAGACCTCAGAAACGCGTACTTGTTCAAAACCTCAATTCTAGCCATGTGGGTGTTTTATTGCTAGTGGTTTGAGCTGTGTTGGATCGATTTGAGTTTGAAGTGGATACTTTTGTTGAGGAGTCTCTGCTTGACAATTTGATGTATGATAAGTGTGTTTTGGTCGAAGCGGTAGCGAGATACGAGCGCGACTGCGTAGCACAGCAGGGCTTGCCCCCGGTACCGGGGCTCTCGAGTGCAAGGGGTTAAACCCAAATTAAATTATATTGAGGATGGTAATGACAACTGGGAAGTAGCAAGATCTCAGAGTATAATATGTATTAATGCACCTTTATAACATAAAAGTAGCACATTGTTTTGTTCTTTATTTTGCTGTTGTTTTTATTTTATTCATTATTTATTGTAACTTTTCCCTATGTTCCTTTGTTTATGATTTGCTACCTTGTATATATTAAATGTAATGTTATTTTTATTTTGGGGTGGGCACTTTTAAGCCTTTGGCTTCAGCCCACTCTCTTTGAGCAGGTTAACTGCTCAAACAGATAAATAAACTAAACTAAACTAATACACGTTTTGGGCGTCTTGGTCCTTAATCGTGATGAAACCAAAACGTGTAAGCAATAACTATTTTGTGGGAGCAAAGTAAGCAGTGCGGACCGTCTTTCTTACATTTTGTACTCTCTGTCAATCCGGCACATGTCGGGTTTTAAAATGTATCTTTAGCTACCCTTTATAACTTGTATGCTAACTGCATGTAAGGCTTAAATTCACTCTTTAAACTAGTGGCGCCGGAGAGGTCAAAGGCCATTTGAACTCGAGGGGGATGCTGTTTAGATGGTCATAAGAAATGCTTATCTGTTGCAGCACAATGGTCTCCAGATGCTATCTAAGCTAAAGGAATGTGCTTTGAAGTAGAAGGGATGAGCATTTGAGAAGGTTTCAGGTTTCTCCCTTTGTCTTTGTGTGCTGGGTGTGATGTGCTAGTAGCGGAGCTAGCAAGCAAAGAAATACTGGAGAAAAAACAGTTTTAGTCAGACTTTTTCAAGCAACCGGACCGATAACATGTAACATCTATCTTAATAAAAGAGCCTTCTGAGAACACGTGACCTTCTGATGCCTGCTGACTTCTTCTGATTACCTTTTGATTTTCATCTGTTTTTGTACAACAAGACCAGGAGTCAGATTGCGATATTTTTGTCTGCCTTAAGCTCTTTTTAAATCCATAATTTGGTGACCCCGACGTGATCAAAAAGCAAGGCAGACCTCGAAGGCGACCCAAGTTTTTGTTTAGAAACGCAAAGAGCATTGCGAGCTGAAGAACTGCTTTTTTCATCAAACGCTCCAAAACAGCAGCAGGACAACGGAAGCAGCACCAAGCACGCGCAGCAGGAAAACAGCAGACCGCGCATGCGCGCAGCAGGGACCAGCAGCGCCAAACAAAGAGAGGGGGAGGACAACAGCACGTGACAGATCTCAGAAAGAAAAAAACATCTGAAAAGTCTCCATACAGTTCGAGTCCAGAAGATTTCCAGTGTATACACAAAAAGCGGTAAGGCAACCTTTTCTAAACTGCCAAGATTGGTCTAAAATAAATTAAATGTGATTTGATGGACTGGGACTTTATGTAAAATAATTCTCAAAAAACAAGCAATAGAAACAGGAAACGCTGTGTAAATAAAACGCGTTGTAAATAGGACGTTTTTTAAAATTAGAATAGGTTATCAGTATAAGCATGTATACCGTGTCAGTTTTTAAAGTAGAAATGCTTTAGTTTGTCACACGAAGAGATAAAAGTGACCAAACCGTATTATTAAGTTATCCGTGTTTTTTCTATAACCGAAGGTTAAATCTTTGAAATACGAAGAGAAAATAAGTCAAAGAAGTTATCCGTGATAGTTTTTGAAGTCAAAAGACGTCAGTTTGTTACACGAAGAGAGAAATCTAAACAAACATATATAATCTGTCATATCTTTTTACTTTTTGTATATAATTGGACGTCCATTAGAGATATTAAAATCAAGTGAGGAGGCGAAGTTTCCTCTCGTCTGGTTAACCTCTTACCGACCAGCTACGCCGCGGTCGGCCCCTCCCCTTTCCCTTTCCCCCGTGGTGCGACTCTTCCTGCTGCTCTGGTGAGAGCTATTTTTAGAACTCAGGGCAGCACGAGAAGAAAAGTGTAGAAGCGTAAAAGTAACGATAATACAGAGCGCCTTAGTAGATAAAAGAATAAATAAATGCATGAAGCAATATAAATATTATTATTCATAACTAATAGTGATTTAGATGATAAATCTAATACCTAAATAAATACAGAAAATATTGATTAACTAAGACCTATATAATCCCTTAACTAAGCATGGCGGATCTAAATATTATTTTATATATAATCATAGTAATAACAAACGCAATTAACAATAGAATGTCCCAGTTCTTCACACTCGACCAAGTAAGCAGGATGAAAGGGGATGCTGAAACATTATTCTTGCAAACTTGACTTTCACGAAAAGGCACAATCTGGATGTGCACGCTACTTGGCAGCTTTGACCAAGACGATAAAGAAAACCTCACATCCTGTGCAGAATCATCAGTTGATTATACATATGAATCATGGACAATTTAACATCATACGTGTGAAGAAAAAGCCAAAACTGAACTGTATATCAAAGCCGATCTGAAGACAACTCCACTACCCAATCCAGAAATGACTCTATTCTGTGATGGATGCTCATACAGAGCGAAAGAAGGAATTTCGTCACATGCTGTAGTCAGACAACTGTCAGCTCACCAGCACGAAATACTGGAGGCAGAACAAATACAAGAAGAATCAACGCAAATGGCAGTACTACACGCCTTGCAACTTTTGGGAGGCTGCGAAGCCAATATCCACACAAACAGCACTGGTCAGACAACTTATTGAAGCAGTTCAATTGCCAGAAAAACTAGCCAACATGAAATGCAAAGCCCATACCAAAGGCGGAGACTCTGTGTCTCTGAGCAACCATGCAGCTGATAAGGCAATCAAAGATGCAGCAAATTCTAACAACAGACCTGACACGAACATGGACATTTCTTCAGGATCTTGGGTT
Source organism: Neogobius melanostomus (assembly GCA_007210695.1). Classification (NCBI taxonomy): domain Eukaryota; kingdom Metazoa; phylum Chordata; class Actinopteri; order Gobiiformes; family Gobiidae; genus Neogobius; species Neogobius melanostomus. The sequence continues at coordinate 20,058 of VHKM01000064.1, forward strand.
TATGTTAAAATGCATAAACGTGACGACTGGAAGCAACCATACCAGACTGAGCCGTATCTGGATCTTCAATCAACATGGAAGACAAACAAGATGGCTGTTTCAACATCTGGCACTGATGGAAACCACCTGTCATCAGTCTTTGCCCTGAGGCTTCAAGGGCAGAGAAAAGGGAGAGTCCAAATCACATGCTGTGGACGAGGCCCACTGCTGTGAAGGCTTCATAAAATCTCCCTGGATTCACCTCACCCACCTGGTGAACTAAAGGTATCACAGTTCACAGGAAGCAACCACCCAAGTACATACTACACTGTTAGTATTAACTGAAGAGCAAGTACTGGTGACCTCTGCTCTAGGCATATAGACGATCGTGGTCACATCATACACGTGCACGTGACCAGAAGAAGCCAACGTCACCATGGACAAATCAAAAGATTAGTCTACAAAAAATGGGATGCTCACCTTGAGTAGTGATATGTGTTTTTTTTTTATTTTGTTTATCGTAATTGTGTTTTCTTTATTACTGTTTGAAGATTAGTTAAATGTAGATTCTGAAGTTCGACATAAACGATACATCGAGAGAGAGATTTGGAAAGTATTGAAAAGTGTTTGGTGGATGCTGAAATGGCATTGAATGTGGTTTGCGATTTAATAAGGTGTGTGTAAGTGAAAAATGAAGGTAGTTGCAAGTGACGGAAAGTCATAAAATAAGGGAGTTCCTTGCTCAGAAGAAATCTGGGCATGTTAAAGCTAATATGTTATGAAGATGTATTACCTACGCTGCTAATCTTACTAGTAATACTGAATGTTGTGTATGTGCCCGCCTTCCAACGTCAACCACCGACATTGCAATATATTCTTCTCATTCCAGACTTACAAGCAGGCCATGGATTAGTTTGAATTCAATTGAATTGTTAAACCAAAAATCATAGTGAAAATTGTTAGTTTTGATTTTGCCATACTAAATTGTTAACTGACTTTGCATATAAGCCTTTGGCTTCAGCCCAATCTCTTTGAGTAGGTTAACTGCTAAAACAAATAAATAAACTAGATTAAACTAAACTAAAGTAATTTTGCATAAAAGCGACATAAAAGCAAAAAATAGGACTAACAAATAACTCGTTTGTGAAGTCTCTGTTAATGAGAGCGGAAGGTGGATACATATCACGAGTAGAAATGAAGTTTTGAATTTTTTTAGTTTTAGTATGTTAGGATTTAGTTTTTAGTTTTGCATGTATTAAACTTTAGTGACATTTCTTTTGGTGAACACACAGAGATGTGTTCAAGAGAGGGAATTGTCGGGTTTTAAAATGTATCTTTAGCTACCCTTTATAACTTGTATGCTAACTGCATGTAAGGCTTAAATTCACTCTTTAAACTAGTGGCGCCGGAGAGGTCAAAGGCCATTTGAACTCGAGGGGGATGCTGTTTAGATGGTCATAAGAAATGCTTATCTGTTGCAGCACAATGGTCTCCAGATGCTATCTAAGCTAAAGGAATGTGCTTTGAAGTAGAAGGGATGAGCATTTGAGAAGGTTTCAGGTTTCTCCCTTTGTCTTTGTGTGCTGGGTGTGATGTGCTAGTAGGCGGAGCTAGCAAGCAAAGAAATACTGGAGAAAAACCAGTTTTAGTCAGACTTTTTCAAGCAACCGGACCGATAACATGTAACATCTATCTTTAATAAAAGAGCCTTCTGAGAACACGTGACCTTCTGATGCCTGCTGACTTCTTCTGATTACCTTTTGATTTTCATCTGTTTTTGTACAACAAGACCAGGAGTCAGATTGCGATATTTTTGTCTGCCTTAAGCTCTTTTTAAATCCATACACACTATTTAGAATTTTGGGATGTGCGTGTCTTCCTTCTTTACTTTAGAGCGTATAGTCTGCTTTACATTTGGGGTCAACCAGAGTCGCGAGTTGGCAACATGAATATACTGTATACAACAACTGTATCTAGTACTGCATGTACATAAAGTGGGCGCTATGAAGAATGGACTGAGTGATACGTAATGGATTATGCTCTGATGAATAACGGATTAAGCATCGGAGTCTTCGACTGGACTGTTGTGTTTCTTCTGATTCCGTGCGTTATCCTTGATTTTTTTTTTTCCACAACAATATTACTTGATGAACAGTGAGTTACTGATGAACTGTGGCAGGTACATGTTAAAACATATTATTAGATGTAAAAACTTCACTCGTGGAAACATCAGTTTTTCCCCCAAAATAAAACAACTTAATACAATTTATACAGTATTATGAATTATTATTTAGATTAACCACAGGCTCCAAGACAAAAACACTGTTATGAACATAGAAGTTTCAACATGTTGCCAGTGAGTGTCCATCAGCAACTCACATTATTTATATTTTTGCCCCTTTTAAGTTTATTATTCATCGTATATAAGATATTACTTGTTTTTTGTTACCAGCTTTCAGAGCATTTTCATTTTCCCTTCATCTGTTTTATTTTCTCCTAAAGAGATTGAGATGACTATAAAGTACTGAGCCCCTTCAGTTTTAGATGGAGCAGTATAACACATGGACTGTTCCCCGTGTTAACCTTGTATTCTCTTGTCCATCCATTGATGAAACAGCCCCCCCTCGGTCGTTACCTGCGTGAGTGGCCCCTATGACCCGTTTGACCGGGTCAGCGAACAGCAGGGGAATGCAGTCAGCGCTCGGAGCCGCCAGCACCACTCCGCTCCGGTCTGTCACAACACCATCGTAACTGTCCGGCTCGGGTTTTCCCATCACCCACACCTGGTTAGCGTGGTTCACCTGCAGGAAGGGACTTTCAAATACAGGAACTTACTAGACCTTATCAATGCTGCATCCGAAACCAGTAAATTGGTAAGAGGTCTTACGCCAAACCGGATGTGCGTCAGCGTCCGCCATGATAAGATGCGTCCGAATTGGGCTGTCAGTTAGGAAGGAGTTAGGGAAAGTGGCCTGTATGCTAACTATCATAGCCACTTTAGCATAGGGACCTCTGATGCTAACTTACTGGCGATTAGGAGCTATGTGCCATCCCATAAGCCACTGCGCCAATCTCCCCACCCCCTCGAGTGATTCATGCGCAACCACTGTTGATTGACAGGTGCACATTTAATAATAATAATAAAAAAATATTCTGCACAAGCCAAACTTCATAAAAGTGACAAAATACATGTTAGAGTCACCACAGCTCAGTCACATGGTTTTAAAGAGCCTCCTCAGTAAATGGCTTAAATGAAGCAGTTTGTGCTTTTGCTTCATTTAGTAGAAACTTAAGCCACATGGCTAATTTGCATACTGTAGCTTTATGAAACAGCTGTTGAGATAAAATAAAGGGAAACGTGAAGGATCATTTAGATGATTCTCTTTTTCCCCTTAAATGTCTTTATTTGGACACTATGTTGTTGTTGGACAATATACAGTAGGTGGCGGTATGCACTTTTGTTTGGCTTGCACTGAACTTTAAAGAAGAAGAAACAGCTGTTGGTGATGTCACTTCCCCTTCCCCTGGGTAAGGACGGTCGAATTGGGCAAATGCTGCTGAAGCAGAAGTTCACTAACTGCATAGAGATCTAACAGTTGACCCCATGAAAGGTTAAGGATTAGTTGCTAGTGTTAGTACTTAGAGGCTACAATTTAATGGTTTCGGATGCAGCCCAAGTGTTTCAATATGTGACGCTGTGAGTTATATGTTCACCAGCAGAGGGCGCTATGACTTTTCTGTACTTTTGAAATCATTCTGAGGCGTTTATTCAGCTCCAACCATTGTTTAGAGTCCTGGTTTCTGTATGTGTGTGTACCTTGGGGAAGTGCATGGTTTTGGGGTAAAATCCAGCGGTTAGGGCCAGCCTCCGCCTGTTCTCCTCCACCACAGCGCGGGGGTCTCTCCTCTTAGCGCTGCAGAACAGGTTCAGAGAGGACAGAGAGGGGAGGTAGGACACTCCACCGGTGCGAGAGCTGAAGCCGTGACCGAAACAATCTGTAAAGCATCAGCAGCAGTTGTTATTTAATAGTTAACCTCAAAAGGCCTTTCATTATGACCGTCTGGGGGAAGGCTCTTTGTTTGCCTGTACTTGTAGTAGTACTACTACTACTACTACTACTACTACTACTACTACTACTACTACTACTACTACTACTACTACTACTACTACTACTACTACTACTACTACTACTACTACTACTACTACTACTACTACTACTACTACTACTACTACTACTACTACTACTACTACTACTACTACTACTACTACTACTACTACTACTACTACTACTACTACTACTACTACTACTACTACTACTACTTCGTCAGTGCAGCATTAGTCACCATCTGCACACTCATAAGGAGCGACAGCATGGATCAACAAAATGGTGACCAAAGTTCAGCAGAAGGAGGTGGGAGGTTAGTTTCTGCTACAGCCACTATAAAAAGCAATGAGTAAAGTGAAATAAACAGAGTCACAGTTACTGGCAACAAGATATTTAAATGTACAGGTCAAAAGTTTGGAAATGCTTTTTTATGTGTTGGTTTGTCTTTTATTTCAAGACTATTGTAGATTCTCACTGAAGGCGTTCATTTATGAATGAACACATATGGAATTATGTTTTAAACAAAAACAATAAATCTCTGAGATCACACACGCTCCCAGACTACGATGGGCCGACGGTGGAGCAGATGGTAGAGCGGGTCGTCTCATCCCGCCTCCTGAAGGTGCACACTGTCGTTGTGTCCTTGGGCAAGTCACTTCATCCTCCTTGTTTACAGTGTGTGCGTACACTGGTGTGTGAGTGAGTGGGTGATGGTCGGAGGATCAGATGGCACAGACTGGTTGCCTCGCTTCCATCAGTCTACCCCAGGGCAGCTGTGGCTACAACAGTAGCTTACCACCCCGAGTCTGGAGTGAATGAATAATGACAGTGCAGCGCTTTGAGAAACTTGGCTTGTAAAGCGCAATACAAGTGTAAAGCTTTATTATTACATAATCTTTGGAAAAGCATGTAGTCTGACAGGCAAAGCCCGCAGTGTGTGGTTTTGATTCAGATTTAAAAAAAACAGAAATTAAATAGTAATTGAAAGTCATTTTCAAGAGAAAGTTACTCTGCAGCAGATGAGATGTCATTTTACTTGTTTTAGTCGATCACTAAATATTTGCCAAAACACTTCTTTAAAGTGCGTAACATTTTAGATTCTACTGTTGCAAATAAAAACATTCTCCTAATGAGAAAATACATTTGCTGCAGTAGCTAATCAAAGAATGAATTTCAATGAGGACCTAACATTTAAATCTACTATTTGGTTGCCTTTATTTGACATCTCCATGGAAACGAGCTGGAGACGTCCCAGTACAGTTACTGTCAGGTCTGAGGAGTCGCTCACAGCAACTGTAGTTTTCAAATATAAAAAAAATGAATGAATATTTTTGTGTGAAATGTTACTCAGTGTAGGTTTAAATGTAAGATTTTCAGTTTACACTGCGCAACACAAAAAGGTCGTACTACACCGTCACTAAGCAGTAATTACTACACCAACTACTGCAGAGGCAAAGCTGCTGCAAGGTTCCTCTGACATGGCAGAGGAAACTGCTTTAGCTGCTGTAACGGTTCTTTTATGGAGGCAAAGCAAAGAGGACATACATTCTTCATCCATTCACCGTACAGGAAACAACACAGTGTGCAAAACCCACCTGGGATGAGAGTCGACCTGTTGACTGATATCTCCCCCTTTAGCCCCGGCAGGTGGCGCAGAAACTCGGCCACTTCTCCGCGCACCTTTTCTCCAGGTGAGTCCCAGGAGGGCGCGTGGCCGGGACCCTCCAAACAGGTGCATTTTTCCACGGCCGAAACGTCGAACTCAAACCTGTACACCGCCGTAAACAGCTGCTCTCTGTACAAAAGCATCAGCTCTTTTCCTTTGGCAGAAGTGAGGACTTTAATGACGCTCAGGTCCAGTTCATCTAGGATTTGTTTGAAGCGATACAAGCCACTGGCGAGAGTGACAGCGTCCAAAACCTGCACCTTTTCAGACGCGTCCCTGAACTTTTCCAGTGCGTGGTTATTCCCCTGGTTGTGCGTCCCGTAGAGCAAAAAGACATGACAATTCAAGGATAAACTATCAAGCGCAGACGCACCAAAGCACGAGTGACACCCTCCGTTTGCAAAATCTATCAACAAAGCGTCATGCATTTTGAACAATCCAGAAGAATGCGTCCCTGTGTCGGCTCTGCGCGCTCCTCCTCTGGCACCATTCGGCTTTTATAAGCGCACGGAACATGTTTTGCAGATGAAGTGCCCGGTAGCCTTACTTCCTGGAGCGCACGTGTGGTTCTCTCTGGCTCCGCCCCGTTTGGAAACTCCGCTCACACAGCTGGAATTTCTCATGTTGTCATTTTGTGCTGACTCTTATAAGTGCCCGTTGCTTAAAGTGTTTGGCGAGACGTTTTGACGCAGCGCTTTTGCAACACAAAGGTATTTGCATGTGGTTCCTGCAGAGTCGTGCAAAGTCTCACAGATGCAAAATGGTTTATCAATGTTTCATAGCGAGAGTTAAACTTTGCATATGCATTAGGTCTATTGTTTGTTTAGTTCATAACTTTCTATTTGTAGCTTTCATCATAACCTACTGCAAAGACTTAGAGATAATAAAGTTTTCCACACGTGGGTCTACGGGCAAACTGTAAAGACATGGCCGCCCTTTTTTTGACTCTATTCAGATTTTGGTGGAGTGTATTTTGGAAACTCTTTACATTGTGAAGAAACACACTCCTCAATGTCAATTAAAGTTTAATGACAGAGATGAAGGAGCCCTGCAAAGATACAAAAAACATAAACTAGGCTGGCAAACACAGCATAAATATGTAGCAGAGACATAGTATAAAATAAAATAAAACAGGCTAATTAACAAAGTAACGACTTACAAGAATAACGCGAACAGCTAAACAAACAAAACCAAGCAGGTACAACTACACACTCCTAATGCTCTAGTGGCCCCTAGTGGCCAGAGAAAACCGCTTCACATTGTTTCTTATAAAAACAACTTGAGAAACAAACAAAAAATTATATTTTTCTGTTAAACTCATTACATTTAAATAAGACTCAGAGGAACACATGACTCACGTGGTATTTAAAGTCAGGGAATAAACGTGGGTCTGAAGACGAGACCCAAAATATTCTTGTTTCCTTTCTTCCTTTCTTAACTCTGTGCTACTGCTACTATGAAAAAGGCCTTTGCTTGGATACTGCAATGCCGTGTTATCCCAGCAGAGGGAGCACCACGTTACCCGCACCTTTACATTGGCCTCTATCAGACTCAGTTTTTCACATCTGTCCCCATTATTTCACTTCACCATCAAGGTCGTGTTGTGTCCTTGAGCAAGACACTGGACGCTATATCGCTGGATGCTGAGAAAGCGTTCGACAGAATAGAGTGGGAATATTTGTTCTATGTTCTTTCTAAATATGGTTTTGGTCCAAGTTTTGTTAACTGGGTTAAAGCACTCTACCATCAGCCAGTAATAAGAATTACAAGCAATGAAATGCTATCTGAGTCCATGCACCTATATCGATCCACACGCCAAGTCTGTCCGGCGTCACCTCTAATTTTTATTCTTGCATTGGAACCCTTGGCTTGTGCAATTCGGAATTAGTATTGCCAGCTATGAATTTAAATTAAATCTATTTGCCGATGATATTTTACTAACAATAACAAATCTAGAAAAATCTATTCCAAAATTGTTCTAGTTAATTGAAGCCTTTGGCAATATATCAGGATACAAGGTAAACTATACTAAAAGCGAAGCCATCCCACTTAACCGCCATAGCTTCCAGTCTTATCTCGGTACTACCACTTTCCAGTGGAACCTAAAGGCATGACGTATCTTGGAATTAAAATTAAATTTCCTAACTTCCTAACTATTGTGGAATTAAATATAAAAGATCTTACAAAAACAATGAGAGAAGACCTTAAACGTTGGACAATATTACCCCTCTTATCAATTCCAATAAAATTCTCCTTTGTTTGGGCCCCGGGGTGTGGGACCTAATAATGGTAATAATAGCAATTTTGGGTTGCATTGATGCAGTGTTGATTTTGACGGCTGGGGTCCTTGTATACCGTGTCTTTGTTTTGGTTGCGTCACTTTTAGTCCAATGAAAAATACTGTTATGTAATGAGAGGCCTGCAAACATAGGCAGGTGTTTTTTTGTTTTAATGGCACTTGCAGATCTCTTCGAGGGTCACCTGATAAGTGCCCCTCGCGTATTATTGCAAACATTGTACCCCCTCCCCCATCTCCCGGATGAATGTGGGTGAATGTGTATGTATGTATGTATATGTTTTCGGCAGGATCATTGTTTAAAAAGAGGCTTATGTTCCATCTGTAGGCTATTGAAATGTTACTGCTACGTTTGGCAAACGGCAGGTGTAAATGCTTTAGTTTTCCTCCTACAGACCCTTAATCAGACCAGCCATGTGTTTTTTTTGGTGTTTGATTTGTATATGCATGCCTAAGTTTGATATTTTTGTTTTGTGTTTGATTACAGTAAATGACACATAGGCCAACGGTCATGCTAAGGGGTGAATGGGTTGTGAATTCTGGGAATTTGCTATGTAACTGCTAAACAGAGCAGGTGTTGGCCCTTCTGAGGCCCTAAGCAAAAATCCACTTGGAGGCCCTACAGTACGCATCCCAAGGCTTTTCGACGAATAGCGAAGCTATTTACTGTCAAAAATAGTTACACGCTGTAGTGCAGGGCAGAAGGGGAACATAATGACCTCAATTTTGGCACTGCCCCACTGTGTAAGAACCACTAATCATTTCCCACTGTCAGACTGGGATTTAGGACTACATTAGACTATTTCCCTCACTTTTTAAAATGATAAATGGTCATGTTGTTTCACCTCTGGTCCCTGATCCACAGTTTGGGAACCCCTAATTTAAAACTTACACCTGCTCCTGGCGGTTATTTCTGTCTTACCACTGAGAATAAACCTGACAGTAATTCGTTTTACACCAAGCACATTCAGATTACTGGAGTTACTAAAAGTAACTGCGCTCATGAGAACCGTGTGGATTCAACTCTCCTTTGAGACAAAGTACAACGTTTTTTTATCTCTTCAACTCGCCAAACTAATGTCCTGATACTCTGCTAGAGACAATAAAAGCGTTTAAAAGAGTGTGTGGCCGATGCAGCCCCGAGTCTGAGCAGAGAAAACATGAGACGAGCAGCGCGCAGGAGACGGGAGACCATGCGGGAGAAAGCCGCGCGCATGAGGTGAGGGAGACAGTGGGGACGCGTGCGCTGAGCGGAGAGGCACACACGCGTTGGGAGAGTGATGGGAGGGCGGTAGGTCTCTCCTGCTCATCCACTTCAGGCAGCACACTGCTCCGCTGTTCCATGTTGGTGTTTTATGTGGCGAAGTAGGCGGAGTGTGAGTGAGCGCTGTCAGAGCCTGTTGCCGTCACAACGCGTTCATTAATTAGCGAAACAACGCCTTAATTTGACCGAGATGCAGGGCCCTTGCAGCTGCGGGGGCCCTACGCAACTTGCGTAGTTTGCGTATAGGAAAAACCGGCTCTGCTGCTAAACCTGCTCTAATTTTTCATTGTGTTCTCTGTGCAAAATGTGTGTTATGTTAAAAAACAAGGCAGCAGTTTGGAGTGTTTTAGACGGAGGTATCGAGGATGCAGCAGCCTTGCGCCCTAGTCGGTATCGGGGCCAAGTTAGTTTTTAGACTCTGAAGTTGGTTGTGTGACGCTACGGAGTCGCGTTACAATTTTTAATCGTCGGGACGCCGATTCAGTTCATGGGGGAATATGTGGCATTACCAATTTTACTGTTAAAATAGGCTAGTAGATCTTATTTATTTTAATATTCATTATTAGTATATAGCATCAGAACATCAGCAGATGGCGCTCGACCCCTTAAAATCCTATAAAAGCCCCTCCCCTTCGTTCATTCGTCCTCTGCTATTCTTCGTACTTCCGCCTTGGGTCCGCGCTGGGCTGGGAGCGCTCAGGGTGTGTGTACGTCTTCTGTCAGGTAGATATTGCAGCTATTTACCGTTCATTATCTTCGTACTCTGTATGGCCGCTAATACGAGCTCTTCTGTAGTGTCGCGGATGGTTGAGGGCTTCATAGCGCACCATCACATGGCGTCCAAAGCTCTGCTCGGTTGGCATTCCAGGGTCTGCTGGGGTGCGGTGTGAGCACTATCGAAGCACTGGAATGGCCGAGTAGCTCGTGCGGGCATGCGACGGTAGGAGTCAGCTAGCGTTACGGTCATTTTCTTTCTTTTTATGTTACAGTCTAACATTATCTTTAATTTATAGGTCGAGAGGTTGGGTCATGTCCCTGCTGCTTGTGTTCTCCTGCTGCCTTGTTTTTATCCTTGTTTTACCCCTTGGTTTTCTTATTTTATTGTCCGGTTTATATGGACCTTTTCTTTTAAAAAAAAAAAAACAAAGACAATGTTAAACTATGGACTGAATGATATTCCCGAGATCTTAAAAGAATGGAAATGTGAACGAAAGATTTTAAAGGAAACAATGTGATAAAATAAATATCATGTATACTTTTGGAACATTTTCTGTCCTCTATCAATGAACGAACCTACGAGCCTTTCTAGAGGTCCGGAGCCTTCTCTCCGGTGGCGTTGTCCTTTTAGTTTTATTTAATTTGAATCCTGCTAAAATATAACATCACCGCTCGTCTTGCTACATATATGTATACAAGTGTATGTATATATGCATGTATGTATGTGTATGTACATTTGTGTACATACGCATGTGTTTTCTTAATTCTTTTATAAAAACTCTTTAAAAAACTATTAATAAAAAAAAATATATAATTAGTATGAATAACAGTATGAATAAATTCCAGTTCTCCCGGGCATTTTGTAACTTTCAGGTGAAATGAGAACAAAGACTAACCCTGCAGATTGTTATGTAGCAGAACTAGAAAGAGATCATTAGCACTGGCTCATCTGTAAAAGCGTTTGCAGAATGAGGAAACGCTGAGTTGTGGCTCATCTGAAAAGAACAGGAAACTCCCAGGACGTCTGCACAAGTAAACTGACACGACAATAAAACCATAAAGATCTGCACATTAATGTAAAACCAAACAGGGGATGTGAGGATTTCCAGGAACTCACATTTTGCAACACAATAGATCGAAACGCAAATACGACAAAGACTTAGAGACAATAAAGTTTTCCACACGAAAAAGGCCTTTGCTTGGATACTGCAATGCCGTGTTAGCCCAGCAGAGGGAGCACCACACCACGTTACCCGCACTTTTACACTGGCCTCTATCAGACTCAGTTTTTCACATCTGTCTCCATTATTTCACTTCACCGTCAAGGTCGTGTTGTGTCCTTGAGCAAGACACTGTCTGCCCAAAGAGTGAGATTAGCTGAATGTTCTGAATGACCAGGTTATTCCATCAATGGAGTTCTTCTTTCCTTATGGCACAGGCATATTCCAAAATGATAATGCCTGGATTCATGAGGCTCACATTGTGAAAGAGTGGATCAGGGAGCGTGAGATCAGCCTCCACAAAGTCCAGATCTGAACCCCGTTGAAGATCTTTGGGATGTGCTGGAGAAGACTTTGCGCAGTGGTCACGCTCTCCCATCATCGATACAAGATCTTGGAGAAAAATGAATGCAGCACAGAGTATTTTATATTGCAGAAGCTTACTGAAACAATGCCACTGCAAAAGCTGCTGTATTTAAGGCTAAAAAGGCAGTTTTAAGACTGCAAATCTTATATATGTAAATGAGAGAGTGCCTCGTGATTAAACATACATAAATGACTCTGCTGCTTATCCACTTTTGCACATGCTACATGAGCACACGCTTGGTAAATTAACCCTGAGGGCACACGTATATAGTCATGAAATCAAAACTGTGATCTGTGATATAATAGTCCTTACATACGGTCTCTCACTGCTCCTGACAGACTGTAGTGTTAAAGGATGGATCAGAAGAATTGTGTGTATTATTCCACATATTTTTACCACATCACCTTTTTCAACCCATTATTGTAATCCACAGGCCTAAGAACAATATTGCACAGAATTCTTAAAGAGGTGAGTAACTTTTTAAAGAGATTGTACTTGTTAGTGTAGTCTCATCATACAGTACTTTTTACTTGTACTTGGATAGAATTATAATAAAGCATCTGTCCTCCTACTTGAGTAAAAAATAATTATTACTTTTTTCCACTGAGTAAATATTCCGCCTAATATGTAAAAACACAGCGACAGTATGAATAAAGTCCAGTTCTCCCGGGCATTTTGTTGTAACTTTCAGGTGAAATGAGAACAAAGACTAACCCTGCAGATTGTTATGTAGCAGAACTAGAAAGAGATCATTAGCACTGGCTCATCTGTAAAAGCGTTTGCAGAATGAGGAAACGCTGAGTTGTGGCTCATCTGAAAAGAACAGGAAACTCCCAGGACGTCTGCACAAGTAAACTGACACGACAATAAAACCATAACTTTGATTGATAACATTTTCTCAAATGAAATAGATAGTGATACAGTCAGTGGTTTAATGATAAATGATATTAGTGATCACCTGCCAGTTTTTGTATTGTACAAAAATGGATATTTAAATATTGATGATGAAAAATTTATTGGTTTAGAAGGGTAAAAACAGAAAAAACTATTGATGCATTTAAAAAGGAACTATTAGCTCAAGACTGGAGTATTGTATACAGAGAGAATGACACTAATAAGGCATATGATGAGTTTACGCGAATATTTCATAAAGTATATGACAAAAATTGCCCAATGAAAAAATATTGTAAAAACAGAAAGGGTAAAGAAACCCCATGGATGTCTAAGGGATTACTAAATGCATGCAAGAAAAAAAAAATTCACTCTACAAAAAATTTATAAATGATAGAACAAAAGAAGCTGAGGATAAATATAAGAAATATAAAAATAAACTGACAGGTATCATTAGAAAATGTAAACAGGATTATTATAATAAGTTGTTAGATAGCAATAAGAATAATATTAAAGGTTTATGGAATATCTTAAATAGTATAATTAGAAATAAACCGAGAACAATTAATTATCCAAAATATTTCAAAGATGAGGATAACACTTTAAATAATATGAATGAAGTAGTTGATACATTTAATAAATTCTTTGTAGATGTTGGACCGAATCTTGCTGCAAAAATTACAAATGTTGAGAATTATAATTGTGAACTGATAGATACAAATCCTCTGTCCATGTTCCTCAAACCTGTGGAGGAAAAGGAGATACTGGACATTGTTAAAGGGTGTAAAAATAAAACCTCGACAGATTACCATGACATTGATATGAAAACTTTAAAAGTGTTATTGAAAGTATCTCTAAGCCGTTAACATACATCTGTAACCTATCGCTGCAAACTGGACAATTTCCTGAAAGTATGAAAGTAGCAAAAGTGATTCCTCTGTTCAAGGCAGGAGATAAACATCTCTTCACAAACTACAGGCCTGTTTCCCTTTTACCGCAATTCTCAAAAATCTTAGAGAAGGTTTATAACTCTAGACTTGACAGCTTTATTGAAAGGTGTAATTTACTCTCGGACAATCAGTTTGGTTTTAGGAATAATCACTCAACCTCACACGCGCTCTTTGATATAATTGAAGAAATAACTAATGCAGTAGATAACAAGAAATATGCAATAGGGTTATTTATTGACCTGAGTAAAGCATTTGATACAATAAACTATGATATACTAATTAATAAACTAGAACATTATGGGATTAGGGGGGTAGCTCTACAGTGGGTTACCAGTTATTTAAAAATAGAAAACAATGTGTGAAAATAGGTGATTATCAGTCGAGTTGTCGACAAATTGTGTGTGGTTTACCTCAAGGTTCCATTCTGGGCCCAAATTGTTTAATATGTACATTAACGACATTTGTAAAACGTCTCAAGTACTTAAATTTATCTTGTTTGCTGACGATACAAATATTTTTGCATCAGGTGACGACTTACAGCAACTGTGTCGGATTGTTAACTTGGAACTCAAAAGTGTCAATAAGTGGTTCAAACAAAATAAACTATCTCTAAATCTGAGTAAAAGTAAAATGATGATATTTGGCAACCGTAATTCCAATGCTCAGGAAGCAATTCAGATAGAGGGTGTTGTCATAGAGCGAGTGCATGAAATCAAATTCCTTGGTGTTATTATAGATGACAGAATTACTTGGAAAGCTCATATTAAATATATATCTACGAAAATTTCTAGAAGCATTTCAGTAATAGCAAAAGCAAAGCACATTTTAAACATCAAAGCTCTACATATCTTATACTGTTCTCTGATTTTGCCATATTTATATTATTGTACTGTGGTTTGGGGTAGTACTTATAAAAACACATTAAAACCAATAGTATTGTTGCAAAAAAGAGCTATCCGAGTAATTCATAAAGTTGGGTTTTTGGACCACACAAACTCATTATTTTTAAAATCAAAGATCATGAAGTTTTGTGACATTGTTGAGTTCCAAACTGTACAGATGTTATACAAAGCAAGATACAAACTGTTACCAGGCCAAATACAAAGAAGGTTCCAAGAACGTACTGGTTGTTATGAATTACGTGACGAATTAAACTTTAGGACTCAGAAACATAGCTCAACTTTGAAAAGTTTTAGCCCAACAGTTAATGGTGTACAATTGTGGAATAAACTGGAAATGGAGTTGAAACGAAGTCCAAACATCAACCTGTTCAAATATAAATACAAACAAAAGACTTTTGAAATATACAAAGAACAAGAAATGTGTTGCCACTAGGAGGCGCAGTAGGATCAATTATGTGTATTTCCTCTATAATTAAGGAAGAGTGTTGCTGCTTGGAACGGTTGTCATTCTATTGCTCAAATTTACAAATTGAGAATTAGGGTAGGCAAGTTATGAATCTGTTGAGAGGGACCCTCCCAACGGGCTCAAAACCTTGTCTTTTAATGCACCACTCAGCATAGGAACATCATCTACAAATCAGCTGTTAGGGCAACTGGGTGGGGGTTTGTTGAGGGGGAGTTACTGCCCTCTTCAACTGGCCCGCTCTACACCCTGGCTTTTTAATGCACCACACTTACATACATCACACTTCACAAATAACTCAATTAAACAAATATAATAATAATGATAATTAAACCCAAATTAAATTATATTGAGGATGGTAATGACAACTGGGAAGTAGCAAGATCCATCCATCCATCCATTTTCTTCCACTTGTCCGTTGCCGGGTCGTGGGGGCAGCCGCCGGAGCTGCCCATATCACATTGCACCAGCCCCCCATGGCTCCTTCTGCAGGTGGTGGGTCCACGGAAGGACAGCCTCACGGTTCAAACCGGGCCTGTTGGTCTCTCCTAGGGGGCTACCAGTGTAGGCAGACACTGGAGGCAATGTGGGTGAAGTGCCTTGCCCAAGGACACAACGACAATGTGCACAGTCAGGAGGCGGGATTCGAACCCACGACCTTCCGATCATGAGACGACCCGCTCTACCATCTGCGCCACTGTCGCCCCACAGTAGCAAGATCTCAGAATATAATATGTATTAATGCACCTTTATAACATAAAAGTAGCACATTCTTTTGTTCTTTATTTTGCTGTTGTTTTATTTTGTTCTGGTTCATCATTTATTGTTACTTTGCCCTATGTTCCTTTGTTTATGATTGATACCTTGTAAATATTAAATGTAATGTTATTATTTTTATTTGGGGTGGGCGCTTATAAGCCTTTGGCTTCAGCCCACTCCCTTTGAGCAGGTTAACTGCTCATACAAATAAAAAAAAAAAATAAAAAAAAAAAAAATAAAGATCTGCACATTAATGTAAAACCAAACAGGGGATGTGAGGATTTTCCAGGAACTCACATTTTGCAACACAATTTACTACTAACTCATTACGATTACAGAGAAGGCTGATTTAGCAAATGCAGTTTTACATTTTTACTGCATTCTCTTCTGAGTAGATCAAGTAATTGGAGCCATTTCACCCGCACATAAAGAGGTGCAGTGACGCCATTTAAAAAAGTAAGCACACATTATTAGTGCTCTGGTCTCTGCACTGGCTTCCTGTCACTCAGAGAATAGAATTCAAAACAGCTCTGCTTGTGTACAAGTCTTTTCATGGTTTAGCACCAAAGTCCATCTCTGACATGTTAGAGCCGTATGAACCATCTCGGGCCCTGAGAACTTCAGGGAGGGGTCTCCTGGTGGTTCCCAGAGTCAATAATAAACACGGTGAGGCTGCGTTTCAGTTTCATGCAGCTAAAATCTGGAACAGTCTTCATGAGGATGTGAGACAGGCCTCAACTCTGACAATGTTCAAATCCAGGCTGAAAACAGCTCTTTTTACCCGTGCATATGAAAACTGAAAGTATTTTATCTGCACTCTTGCCTTTTACTGTCATTGATTAACTTTATGTTGATGTTTTATTGATTGATTTGATCTGTTTTCTTGTAACTGTGAAGCACTTTGAATTGCCTTGTGTATGAATTGTGCTCTACAAATAAACTTGCCTTGCCTCATGTGTGTGTGCATGATACTTAAATACACTCATTCAGTAAGACAATTAACCTCTTAATCCCCACCTGAACTGAGCACATTTCTCCAGGTTGGCTTTACCCAAATCTAAAAGCTTCTTGAAAAAGTGTCTGGATGGCGACATAAATGAGATGTAAATGAGGATGAAAATGCAACAAAGAGTGACAAAAATGTGACAAAAAAAGCAACAACAACATGGCAACACCGCGAGGGAAAAGATCAGTTTAGTTGAGTTTTTATAAGCGTTACCCTGACCTATGGGCTGTAAGCTCCAATCGAGCAGCTTTAAGATATGGGTAATGCTGAACTGGAGAAAATGCACTCGGTTAAACTAGGTGTATTTTTCTTTTTTCCATCTGAAACACAAAATCCCTCCTGGAGCCGCCACCTTAACATGGTGGAGGGTTTGAGCCTGAATGATCCTGGGAGCTCTGTTGTCGGGGGCTTCGTGCCCCTGGTAGGGTCTCCCATGGCAAACAGGTCCTAGGTGACGGGTCAGACAAAGAGCGGTTCAGAAGCCCCTTATGAGAGATCAACAGGCCCGGTTAGAACCATGAGGCCGTCCTTCTGTGGACCCACCACCTGCAGGAGGAGCCATAGGGGCGGGAGCAGCTCCAACAGCTGCCCCCACGACCCGGCAACGGACAAGTGGAAGAAGATGGATGGATGGATGGAAAACACAAAATCAGGCTATACTCATAAGCCCTCAGTTTGAGAACCTCTCAGTCCCAGATCCTTAGCTCAGTCACACTATTGAATTCCTGGCAACTTCCTCTCATCATCAGCATCTTCCTTCCTTCCTTCCTTCCTTCCTTCCTTCCTTCCTTCCTTCCTTCCTTCCTTCCTTCCTTCCTTCCGTGCTGTTGTTTAATCACATCATCCACGTCTGACTGTCCTCCTCGTGAGCGCAGCGTGAGAGTCGACGCCGTGCACGCGCATTAGCCTCTCGGTGGCGCGCCTCTCTCTCTCTCTCTCTCTCTCTCTCTCTCTCTCTCTCTCCCTCTCTCTCTCTCTCCTCGCGCAGCACTTCCATCGCCACCTCTCTCCAACCAGAGCGCCCCGAAGCAAAGCGCACTCCACTCTCCCTTCACCAGCTCGGATTTACAAACACGGGAATATATATTTTTTTATCTTTTCTTTTTCACGACCCGGCACATTTCCATCGCGACAACTTCCGAAGCCAAAGCGGTAAGGCATTTATTTATTTATTTTAATTCACAGATCGAACAATCGCCTCCGATGGCACGCCGCTGACGCTCTCCCCACCAGTTTGCCTCACTCGCACTAGTCTCGTGCATCGCATTAGCGGCACCATCATCATCCCTTACCCCCCTTTTCCTCAACACATCAGCGGCTCTTTCCTCCTTATTTCACGCGCAAAGTTCCACTCAAACCGCGCCATTCCGCCCGGACGCGTGCCAGTGTATCGAAATGCCCGTGGCTTTGTTCAACAGTTTCCGACGCGCAGATGCCGACAGTATAATCTGGCTGACAGCGGATTCGTCATGTGTCGCGGAAAGAAAGAAGCGTGCGCGGGTTTCCCCTCGGAGGCCATTTGTGATACGGGAGCTAACGAGGCGGCGGAAAGTGAGAGGGTTGTCGCCTCTTCTTTGGCTGTCTGGTTGTTGTTGTTTTTTTTAGAGAGAGGGATGGAAAGAGAAGAAGAGAGATGGGCTGCTTTTAAAACGAGGGGAGGCTGGATAGATGGAGGCTGCGTCCTTGTCAAGTGAAGCGCAACGACCCTTCAGCACCACGGACAGTTGCAGCGTACAGCCTTAGTATCACACGGCCAGGGTTTCTGCCTCTCTTTATGTGATCCCTTGTTTTAAATCCCATTAGAAGCACTTTTCATATGGCCTTGTATCTTCTGCTTGATCGTTTCTCGTCAAAATATACAGGCTATTTGGCTTTGGAAGACCAAAAACAGGCTACGTGATGATTCATTGTGATTATAGTGGGAGTAAACTAGAGCTAAACTACAGGAAAAGGCCCATGGAGCATAAATGAATGTACTTGAAACAAAATCTAAAATTGCATTAGAGTCTAGAATGTGACGTCCCACAGTTTCAAGGCCACGGCTAAATATAATCACAAGCCATGGGTTTGTTTAACATCAGAGTGAGTGATAAAGCAGATCTACACAGGACTAAACCCAATTATCAGTGGTTGTTTTCTAAAATCCTTAAGAACTCACTCAATGGTTTACACATCATGGCAAATGAAACCAGCAGGACTGAACCAAGACTAAACTAGAACTAAACTAGGAATAATGTTCGAGCCTTATCTCATTTTTGAAAGGAGACTTTTTCGTTGGCTTTCCAGGACGGTCAAGACCAGAAACAGACGGACCAAATGTGAGTCATTGTGATCATAGTGGGAGTAAACAAGGTCTGAAATTGCAGAGGATCCGCGCTACGTCCCACACTTTCAGGGCCAATGCTGAATATAAGCACAAGCGATGGGTTTATTTAACGTCAAAGCGAGCGACACACAGGACTAAACTAAGTCTGAACCCAATTAAGCGCCGGTTATTTCCTAAAATCCTTAAGAACTTACGGAATCGTCTATACCTGGATTTGAACGAACTATACGTTTGTTATTGAGATTTACTGAAGCGCGACATGATGAGCTACAAATGAAACTAGCAGGACTAAACTAAGACAAAACCAAGACAATAGAACTAAACAAGGAATAAGGCAATGATATGAAGCTAAAAATGGACGTAACACTTTATAGTAACTACTCCTCATTTAGCCTTAATAGATGATGAGTTAACACTTAATACATCACAAACACTGACTAACTCTTAATAACTACTTAACAACAAATAAGTGAAGTATGTGAAGAACTATTCATTATGAGTTAGGCCTTAACTGTAGTAGTTAAGTCGTTATTAAGCTAACTATGAAGTGTTCATGATGAATTAAGTGTTAACTAATGTGTTAGACTAAATAAGGTGTTGTGATATCACTTTAGATTAAGGTGTGCTCATTAAGTATTAATAAGCATTAGTAATCATTTTAGGGTTAGAGTAAGGGTTAAGGTTAAGGGTTGGCTATAAATAAGTGTATTATTAATGGCCTATTAGTATGAGAAAAGTATAATAAGCAGTGTGTTAATACTTTACAAGCATATTATTAATGCTTATTAGTAGCTTATTAATACTTAATGAGAACACCTTAAAGCGTTAGCGGTGTGGTTACTATAAAGTGTTACTGACGGGGAAATCTGGACTTAAATAGACCTGGGCTAAAATAATGATGAATTATAGTGATGTCTAAACTACAGAAAAGGCCAATGAAGCATACATTGAATTGTACTGCAGAGGATCCGTGATACTCCCACAGTTTCAGGGCCACTGCTAAATATAAGCACAGCGATGGGTTTATTTAACATCAAAGCAAGCGACACACTAAACTAAACCAAGTCTAAACCAATAAATTAAAATCCTTAAGGACTTACTGAATAATACAGTTTTCAGGCTTTACCTTGCACTGAAATGTGGACGTCACAAAATCTAGATTTCCATGTTTGTTCACATTGAAATATCAACCTGGATTTTTTAATGAGCTACATTTGTTAGTGAGATTTACTGAGGCATGACAGGACTGAGCCAAGACAGAACTAAAACTAAACAAGGATGAGATAATGATGTGATGTTCAAAGAGACTGATCTTTTTCCATTATTTGTGCAGTTTTAACATGTAAAGAGGAAACAGTAGAAAATCCACACGAGCCGAGCAGACAACAAGAGTGAAAGGTTTGTGCACAAAAAATAACTCTGTAAAGGATCTTCTTCAGTAGGTTTCAAAGGTTAGAATGAATCTACAATAAGCATTTGTAATTGAATCAGAATGCATATACCTGTGATCACATTAGATCTTAAACAGCATGAGTTTTATATAAATGTGCTCGTCTTTCGAATGGCTCTTCTAAATAAACAGATCCCAAAGATTGGGCCATAAATCACATCACTGGAATAGAATATGCTCGACGTTAGTTTATTGTTGACGAAGCTCATGTCCCTCTGAAAAAGCAGAAATACGATCATATACAGAAACAGTGGAGCCGGAGCGGGCCGTGGAAAAGCAAACCATCAGCACAAATTTTATCTGAGGCTGTTTTTGAGGCTGATGAATGAGGCCGCGGCGAGACTCGGAGTGACAAACACGCACACAGGCCACCATGGAAACGAGTCTCCACAGTGACTGCAGCCCAGAGGAGAGAGGAGGAGAGAGAGGAGGAGGAGAGAGGGAGGAATCCAGCCCTCCACCTCCTGACTGCGAGGCGGGATGCCACAGAGACGCAGCTCCTGTTGTTGCTGTAACGTCCCTCGGTCAATAGTATGAGTGATTATAAGATCGCTGTCTGACACGGACACCGCTCTTCTTTATGATCAACAGCCTGGCCTGGAGAGTGTGTGGTGTAAACAGGCTGTTAGCTGCAGAGGTGACACTGCAGCAGAACCTGATCCTGAGAGAGATCACGGACTCTTTGCATGAGGATAGTTTTATCATATGGATCAGAACAGTTTGTTTTTTTCAGGCGGTATAACAGAGATGATGCTTGAATCTTTACATGAAACAAGGCAAGTTTATTTGTAGAGCACAATTCATACACAAGGCAATTCAAAGTGCTTCACAGTTGCATAAGATTACAAGAAAACAGATCAAATCAATTAATAAAACATCAACATAAAGTTAATCAATGACAGTAAAAGGCAAGAGTGCAGATAAAATACTTTCAGTTTTCATATGCACGGGTAAAAAGAGCTGTTTTCAGCCTGGATTTGAACATTGTCAGAGTTGAGGCCTGTCTCACATCCTCATGAAGACTGTTCCAGATTTTAGCTGCATGAAACTGAAACACAGCCTCACCGTGTTTATTATTGACTCTGGGAACCACCAGGAGACCCCTCCCTGAAGTTCTCAGGGCCCGAGACAGAACTCATGACATTACTTTGCTCTGCAGTTGGATTTTCCCAAGATTTGACTTCAGAAATGTAGGGCCTGGAGAATAGTTGGAGACTCGAGTCGTCGCTGGTCAAGGAGATGTCACCGAGACGTCTCCTGGAGATAAGGCGAGTCTCCATGTAGTCTCGGTAAAAAACGAACAGGATCGATTTCAGCGGAGGGACCAAGGAGATCTCAAAGAGGCGTCATTCGAAATGAGCGGGTTTCTGCGGTCACCCACTGTTACCCGTGGTTACCAGTTATCCAAAAATATTTTTAATGAATTCGGGTCGCGGTCGGTTGGGTCGTTTGAAATAAAGATGCCAAATACACCTTTGTAAATGATATAGCCCACTAGACACAAAAGCAGGTCGGGTACAATATTTTTTTTATTTTTTTTTTGTGGTCCGAGTTAAGATAAATAAGATAAGATCATCCTTTATTGATCTCACAACGGAGAAATTCCTTGTTACATTTGGCATTCAGTAAGATCACTCAGGCTGTGCAAAATAGACAGGAAATGTGCAGACAGTTAAATAGTAAAACGAGGTATCTTATGTACAATAAGTAAAAGCAAAATCTTAAGGGGTGGAGTTATAACAATAGGAAATAAGAATAAATAAAAATAGAATAAAAGTTAGAACAGACTATAAAAAACTAGAATATCTAGTGCAAAGTTTACAGTCCTAGTGCAGGTTGTTAATAAGTGACGCTGGTACAGGGATTAAAGTGACACTGATACAGAGATTATTGCACGTAGTTTGCAAGGTGGGTTATTGCACATGTTACTTTACAGTCTTGTTGTAAAGTCTGACAGCAGTGGGGATGAAGGCCCTGCAGTAGAGCTCCTTCTTGCACTGAGGGTGTCTCAGTCTGCCACTGAAAGAGCGGAACTAACGGCAGGGTTAGTTGAAAACGTTGGTCGGGTGCGGGTTGTTGATACACTAACCCGCGCATTACAAGGACCAGTCTCCTTGGTATCCGACAGGTCTCGGAGACATGCGGGAACGTCACAGAAACATCTCACAGATCGAAGACAACAAATATGTTCGCAACGTCGCCACAGCTTTAGATCGTGCAGACCTCATATGGAGACTGGCTGAAACTGAACCAGTTTGTTTTCTACCTGGAGACTCGCCTTATCTCCAGGAGACTCTCTCTCTACAGGCTCCCGCTGATTGTTGTTGTTTCGTCCGTAACATTGGTGGTTTAAACCCATGATAGTACTTGGAATGTGGGGCTTCTTGGATTCAGACTTTTGGTTGAAGCTCTGTCCTTTTCATGAAGCTATTCCACAGGTGAAAAATGTCTCTTTATTCTGGTGCTATTACAGAATTGCTTATTGATTGATTTGAACACATTTACTTACTGTATCTAAACACACATAAAGGTCATTTATGGCACAGTAGTTAGATAAGAAGAGGATAAGATAAGACTTTATTGATCTCACAATGGGGAAATTCACTTGTTACATTCCAAACACTCAGGGACAGGAAGTTCGATTCCCACATGGACGGCCTTCTGTGTGGAGTTTGCGTGTTCTCCTCGTGTCTGCGTGGGTTTCCTCCGGGTACTGCGGTTTCCTCTACCACTAAAAACACGTACAATAGTCCAGGATGAATTAATTATGTGGTTGAGTTGAGTAGATGAATGGTGGTGGTCAGACGTGTGCAGTCGTGCTTCTGTCAGTCTAACCACCGTGTGTGGAGTCAATGAAGAACAAATTCCCTTTCTTGGGTGACATGCGTTCTGTGAAAAGCACTGCACAAATAAGCCTCCAGTCCATTTGTAGATTGTTGGAAACACCTTGAGTTTCTGGTTCCTTCCGAATACAGAATAGCAGCCTTGGTCTCGTTGTGTTTGTGACTCTGCGATGGCCGTGTGTGGCGTAAACAGCCTGTTAGCTCCGTAATGCGATTATCCTCCACTCCTGCATTTCCTGATTCACACACAAATGTTAATCGACCCCACGCGGCCCGGCTTTCAAAGGGAGCGACCGCGGCTAATCACCGCTGCATTCTGGGATACGGCCGCCGCATCGGGCCGGACGCCATCACAGCAATTACTCAGTGTACGCGGGCCGGGCAGAGAAAGCGGCTGGACTCGGCGGGGGTAGAGCCGGGACTGTGGGTACTGTAGAAACGTGCCAGGGCTGAGGCTGCAGGAGCATTTACGGGAAGGACAGAGAGACGGAGCATCCTGGTATTGATCTGTGGAGGCTCAGGCTCCGGCTCCACCCAGTGCTGTTTTTCAATGAGACTGGGCCATGCAATTATTTACCAAGAGACTGGGGCGAAAGAGAGAAGAAGAACAGCACACAAAACATTACTGTACATAATACTATGAACATGGAGTTTGCTTTTGTTGCAAGAGTTTTGGGAAAAACCTATATATATATCTGACAAACATTGTGATTAGGCAATTTATGTAGTTTTAGGTCAAATAGAGTAAATGGAGACCGATATTTTTCTTTGCCAACAATGTTTCTGTCACTAATTCTTACCTAACATTTATTCATCAGCCTTATTAAAGCAGTACTAAGTAACTCTTGCCCTAGAGGCCATAAGCGCCACTGCAGGTGTCTTAGCAAGTTACGATTTTTTACTTATTAAATGTCTTGGAGATTAAATAGTACGCTGACAGAGAGAGGGGTGTTGTATCCAGTTATACAAAGGGATTTTTTTTTTTCACTCAAACTTGGCTGTAAATATGTTTAAAGTGGCGCTAGCCCGCAGTTAGCGTTGCCGTTAGCCTGTTAGCTTCTTCTCCGTGATTCTATTAGTGTGTATTGGTTGCTCCAGCCAAGTTGCAAATGTGGTTTTCTGGCCAGAGACACCAGAGGGAGATGAAAGACCCCCCGATCATCCCATTAACACTTGTATTACCCCCAGAGGGACTACGGAAAGGATTTATTAAGGTAAACACGTTACTTAGTACTGCTTTAAAGACACACAATCCAAAGTATTAAAAGGAAAAGAAAATAATGGTAATGACATCATACATTATTTACACATAAGCAGGAACGTTAAAGCTTCCAAATTCTTGAAGTAAACTTGACCGAGCTTTTCCCAGAACAATTCGCCTCAGTTCATGATACTGCAACAACGTTGAAATAAATGATTTTTAAAAATGTTATTTTCATTTCTCACTCCCGAAATACGTGCTTGGTCAATGAGTCGAGAAAGGCAGCTGCCTGGACATAAACATGAAGCATTTCCCAACATTATAAATATTGCAAAAATAAACAGTTTTTACTGACGGGAGGTGACATAGGTAAAGGTAAAGTTCCAAAACAGTTTGACTCATTTCCTATTGACATAACATGGTCGGCAATAGTTTAAAATTGTTCACCTTTATATATCACTTCCTGTCAGTGTCCAATAAGGAAGTGAAACTATAAACAAAAAGCAAAATCTCAAATATAATTGTGTCAATGTGTCAGATGTACTTTAAGCTCCTGGCCCAACCTTAAGCAGTTAGATATTATCCATATCTGTAGTGACAATGTAGAAACAGGATCTGAACAGGAGTAAGAGGAGCTCACCGTTTTTTATTCACACCACATCAAAATTGTAACGTTACCCAATATGATGGATCATAATGCTTCTAGACTGATTATTTCGTCAGTTTTGGCTCTTTTATCCTGATGTTTGATTGATTTAGATCATGAATAACGTTGTATAGGTATTGAAAAAACATTCTACGTTGCTAATTGGTCTATTTTAAGAACTGAGTATTGAGTTAACCTAGATTGTATATCTGAGTTACACAAGCCATACCCGAGCCTCGCTGTGGCGGCAGGACTTCAAAGAGCCTCCATCACAGCTTTAGGGGGAGAGAGAGGAGGAGTCTGTCTTTGTGAAAGAACAAGGTCACTCTCTCAGTGAAGGATGAGCGTGGAGGAGAGGGCGGACAGACAAGACGGATCACCTGCACCGGGCTGCACACAGGAACACGCAGAGGTTAGAGCCAGGACATGTAAACAAATCAAGACCAGGACTAAACACAGGCTGGACTATTGCACTAGATGGTCAAATATCGCAGTAGATTTATATCAGATGCTCAAAGCTATAATTTAATGCATCATTCATTCACTCCACACTCAGTTTAGGTAAGTTACGTAGTGTATGTGTAGTGTATGTGTAGACTGATGTAAGTTATGCTGCCAATCCTCCACGAATCCTTTCAACCACAAGTGTGGGGATGACGCTTTAACTAGTAGCATGTTAGAGAACTCAGATTGCATTTGTAGAATAACAAGAAGTGTATTTATAATGCAATAGTTTTACTTTTTCAACTCACCACTAAATTTGTTTCAATACCGGTTCTTTAACAATACTTGGTTTACGATACCAATACCTGAACGATACTCTTTTCGATACTATACTAGAATATGTGTGTCTTTTATTTGAGCTGAAACAACCAGTCACTCTTTAATTCTGTCCCTGGACCAACAGCATCAAACTTGCTCTCCAAGTATAATATTTTTTTGGTACCTGCTGTCGATACTTTTATTTTTCGATACCCCTTGTACCTACACTTGTTTCTCCGATACCATACTGGTATTGTTCATCAGCAGCCAGCCCTAGTGCGGATGCTTGGGCCTGGCAGCAGTCTCGGTGAGTGCATTTACATCAAAAAGCTATTCACCTCCTTTTGCTTGTAAATCTGTGCTTTACAGTGTAACTTGTTTTATCTGCCCACCAATGTGTTCATCTACAATCGCCTGTTTAAGGATATTACATGTGAAGCCTCTTATTGTGGACTGTTGCTGTAAATACTGATCGAGGTCTGTAATTAATATAAAAGTTAAGGCGTGCAAGATCTGAAAAACAGTAGGACAGAAAAGGCAAAAAGATCCGCACAGCTCATATGCAGATGATCTGATGAAAGGCTGATCTGAGCCCGAAACCTCACTTAATGGTGCGGGTAATAATAAACAGATTGGGAACATATAAACTGTGTGGATCTTTTGCCTTTTCAGGGGCTGTTATTGATTAATCACATTTTAATTGA
Source organism: Neogobius melanostomus (assembly GCA_007210695.1). Taxonomy (NCBI): domain Eukaryota; kingdom Metazoa; phylum Chordata; class Actinopteri; order Gobiiformes; family Gobiidae; genus Neogobius; species Neogobius melanostomus. The sequence goes on from VHKM01000064.1 coordinate 46,576, forward strand.
TAAACCTCTTTTGCAAGAAATTATTGAAAACAGATGAGCATGAGTTGACAACAATATATTTATTGTGGTTAAAGAGGGGTATTATGCTTTTTTCAATCACATAGCACCAGTCTATAGCATACTACAATGATGACGTAACCTTCTGTTGGTCTGTATATGCAGTAAATTAAAATAACTGCCTTGAATAAAATTGCTCTCTCAAAATGGCTGTACTGAACGTCTTGAAATAGGCCTCTGTCTCTTTAAGAAGCTTTCCGACACGCCCCCTTCAGCACACTGCTGTGGCATCTAAACAACACTACTGTGTGGGGAGGGGCCTCTGCTGAGCTGAGGAGAAGTGGTTGGTGGCTTGGCTGGTGACAAAAGGTCCAGAGGCGTCTCCAGGAGGTGGGGGCGTTCCTAGGAGGACTGAGGCATAGCTACACCTAAAATGGCTGCCGTCTAAGTTTTTACTGATTACTCAAAAATATGTGAATGAGCCAAGGCAACACTCCAGGCATGTGTTAATGAGGGAATGACATAATAACATGATATTAAGCTTGAAAAAGTCGATTTTACATAATACCCCCCTTTAATCTGTCAAGCTTCAACAAACATGTGCAAAGTGCTATTAGAGCTATTCAGCTTTCAAGTGTTTCAGGAACCCGCATCATCCATGTAACTTGTAAACAGTACAATACACAGTAATTAGTGCAATGTTTTCCATTGTATATAGTAAAATAAATAAAGCAAAGAGGCATAAAACATTGCCCTTAAGAGTTTAACATTTGTGTAGCGTGTGCGTCAGATCTACGGGCGTACCAGAAACACGCGAATTAGAAGGTTCCGGCTCGAGACTTTTTGAAAATGTGATTCATTGCGTTAAAAATGTTAACGCCTTAAATATTTGTAATTAATCGAAATTAATGTGTTTCATTCCCAGTCCTAATAAATACATAAATAAAGCTCAGAGGAACAGATGAGAAACTGTCTCTAACGTGTTACTTTCATAATAAAGTAGCAAAGTAACGTAATTAGTTACTTTTCCAGAGGAGTAACGAGAAAACGTAACTAGTTACTTTTAAAACTAACACAACTCAACACTGCATCACCTGAACCCCTGACATTCCCTTACCGTCTCCCATCCTGGTGTTACTCTGATGAGATTCCCTGTCAGTGTTTACACTACTGAGGACTTGCTTCCATCTCATTCTGCTCAGCTGCATTTCGTCGCTCTTCACTCGTCCGTCTGACCCGGGACTGCACCGGTGCCAGTGTCAGCATCGCGGCCCGGGACGGTCAGGGACAGTGAGGGATGAGTGGAGGGGACGGGGCCGACTGCTTCAGACAGATGAGACAGATCGCTACACCCTTCAGCGCCGCGGACAATAGACGAACAAGCTCTGCTCCTGCCAAACGTCCTGTTACAGCGGGGACTCACCCACTGGCCCCGCCCGTATCTGCCGTCCCCCAAAACACACCAGTTTTTGAAAGAAATCTCCAAACAAAACACCTACAAATGTTTAACCAGATCATTATTTGTAGGTTTTGAGTCTCCAAATCTTTCATATAATCTTTCCAATGAGCCAACATCAAGCACATGTTTTTGAATATTGTAACCACTTTTAGACACACTTATGAGAAGATAATTGGACCTTTGTTCATATGGGCTGACAGAGAAACCATTGAACTTGGTGCCAGTTTTTGTTTCATGTGGATGTCGGCATGTCAACACTTGCTTTCACCACCTCAACTATAAACCATGCTTTTTGCAATGTTGTGATGTCACTTGAACGCGACCTATTGAAATTCCTCTTTTAGGGCCTGTTTTGAAAGTGCTGTAGCCTGAAGGTTGGCAGCACAAAAGTGAAATAGGCCACCTATCTCTATCGCTCGTCCTCCCCTCTACAAATGCTAACCAAGTATGAGGTCATGTATGCCGTTTTGATGCAATACCAGAGCAATATCCGAGTCCAAATCGAGGCAAAATAGGTTGCAATGTGCAGTGGAGGAATATATTTAAAATATGCAACGAAGGTGATACTTCAACTATTGAGGCTAAAGTGATATGAAATCAGAAATATCCCCATGAATGCACCAACCAATGGCCGCTGGCTGCTCTGCTTTATGACCGCAACACTGGAGGCCGCCATTGCTGTAGTACCTCCATATTGCCGCTAGTCTCCCATTGAAAAGCATTGGACTTTAGACACGTTAAAAACAACTTTAGCGCCTGGTTTCTATTTTTTAACACTTTCTATGGCTACTAAAATGTTTCAAACTCGTACTAATGAGGGTCGGACTGTTAGCATTGGAGCTGCGCGAGCTACACGTCACGCAAGGGCCGAGTCTCCAGTGAAGATCCCGCCCTTATGCCCTTATTAGGAACATGCTTCGTCAGAGCAGGGGAGGAGGAGTCTGTAAATCCGCCATGATTTCCCCTTCGAACGTGGTCATTGTGGTAAACGGGGAGGAGTGATGAGATGTCTATTCTTTTTAACGGTCTATGGCACCAACACAGTCATGTGGACTAGTCATGCTTCAGCACTACAGCGTAAGTTCTCTTCTTATGTTAGTGATAAAACCTGAGCGTTATTGTTAAGTTAGCTGCTAGCTAAACCTACAGGAGCAGAGTGCACTTCTGACTTCAATCTGAAAGTTATGACTTGCTCATTCTTACGATCTGCAATAATATAAAGCTGCAGGAGCCGTCACAGCCGTGATAGTGCGCCCTCTGCTGGAACAGCAGATCCACAGCGGTATTATTTGTTAAGATATTTTATGTTTTATTATTGGGATTGGGATTAAGGTTAGGGTTGTTAGGATTAGGGCTGGGGTTAGGTTAGGCTCGTTTGGGAACATAAATAACAAGCAATTTGTATGCTGTTCACAGTTATGTTATCTTTGTCAATCAACAGAAGCATCTACACTTTCCAAATGGTGACTAAGTAAGTAATTTAAAGTTGAAACAACTCAGTTTCTGACTCCTCATGTGCGTTGAGTAGGTCGGTCTAGATCCGCTGTACCAGCAGAGGGCGCACTATCACGGTGGATCTGCTGTGCCTCCGGGTCTGTAGCTTTCCCCTACTCACGACCTGGGACCACTCTGTGCCCTACACCCGTGTAAGTTTTGCAGCGAGTCTGGTTTAAGTCGCGGATTTAACATGAGATGTTCCAGATATTCCAGCGACAGAAACAGGTTTTTGTGACGATGTCCAGCAACAACAGCTCATGAAACTCTTGGCAAACAAAAAGACGGCTGGTAAACATGTATTAGCTCGGCTCAAAAGTTAGCAGGTGCTGTGGTTTTCAGCTCGTTTATTGGCTTTGAACGGTGAGACAGGCCTTGGTTCATTCGTTTCTATGGGAGGAGATCCAGGGAATGTCTGGTAGCAACTTTTGTGATGTATGATTGGACAATGACCGCTTTGGGGCGGGGTTTTGCGAAAGGTGAATTCAGTTTAAAGAATGTGGGACAAAAACCAGGCTGAGCGATGTACTTTTCCCACAGGAAGTATAGAATTATTTGATCCCTCCTGAGTATTCACAGCAAAAAGCATTTGTGGCGCTCCGTTAATTATTCTACATGGAATCCAACATGAGGACAAACATTGCAGGATACGGAGTGCCTCGAATACTTGTTTCCCTAGACTTCTTAGCTCATTAATCTCGGTGATTCCCATTACAATATTGAAAGACAACATAAAATCTAAGGAGGAAAAGTGCCGTCTTTAATCCACAGTCTGAGTAATGTCTGTCTCGTTTAGTCAGCAGTTCATCCGAGTTCGCCGCTCACTCTCGCTCATAAATGTGACTTTCAAAGCATTTTGTGTCTGCTGCATCTTGGACCAGTTTGTTTTATGCCCGGAAAATAAAAAAATAAAAGGCATTGGAAAAATTGTTAGACCACGAAATCCGTCTGTAAAAGTGAAAAGAGCCGCGCTGGTTCCTGTGGTTTGTCAATGAGCCTTAACAATGACCTCATAATGGTTTCGTTGGACCTTTTCTCTCTCTCTTCAGGATCCAGCCCTTGTCTACAGATTAAACATTTCCCATGATCCTCTTCCTCCATATCAATTCAAAGTGTTTATATTCAGTTATTCGGTTGCAGAGTCAGCCGGTTTCTTGCATTTTGCTGATGTCTAAAATAAGCGCACGGCGAGTTACATGTTGGTGCTTCGAACCCCATAACTCGGATTATCAATAATGTCTGTTTAAACTCAGAGAAACCATAATTCAGGAGAGTCATTCTATTAATTACAGAGTTGAAGTTAGACCTCACAGCTAAGCAGACTGTTCAATGCCCTGGTTTACAAGGCCGTAAAGCAATATCAGACGATATACCACAAACAAAGTCTTTTGTATTTTCTGCATTTCTTCACAAATGTGTTTTATTGTCCTATTTTTGTTCATTTCCAGCAAACATTTCATTGGTTAAAGACTATATAGGCCTTAATAGTATGGGTTTAATCATGCATTATTTGTAATCTCTCAATAGGGTTTTCTTTTTGCCATGTAAAGATCCTTTGTAGATCGATAGAGATTGAGCTTCAGGAGATAATGTAATTATCGTCCTCAATTTATTCATGAAATTGTTCCTTGATCATTTATGGGTCACTGGGCAGAGGCATAATATTCACTAAAAACAACTGTTCACCTTCACGTTTATTCACCGGGCCGAAGTGGTTCACAGTTACATCATTACAAGAAGGCAGATCAAATCAATCCATAAAACCTCAATATAATCATCATCAATAAATTACATTCAAAATGCAGATACATTTCAGTTGTCATGCAGCTTAGGCGTAAATTCAACCTGGAAGACTAATTTCAGTGTCACCTGCCTCCAGCCAATGATCTGTGAGGGTCACACGTCCACCTCAGTCTATCAGTGCAGAGCCACACCTTCGTCGCAGCCAATCATCGCCCCTGGTCCCGCGTTTAAGCCTCCTGCGTCATCGCTCGTCCGCTTCCCAGCTGTGCTGCGACCCACCTCCACCCCTTCACCGCCTCTTCCGTCCACAGCTTCACACTGCTACATCCTTCACTGGTCTCTCATACCACCACCAGTGTAGAGAAAACATCCCTCACGCTAACGTACCCATCCATACTAACTTTAATCCATATATCAGTCTACTGCCGGGGTCTTAGTGCCAAATATATATATTTCTCTCAGTTTTAGTCTATCCAGGTTGAAATATGCAGAACTGTTTTCAATCTGGATTTAAACATTGTCAGAGTTGAGGCCTTTCTCACATCCTCATAAAGACTGTTCCAGATTCTAGCTGCATGAAACTGAACCGCAGCCTCACCGTGTTTAGTCCTGACCTTGGGACCCCTCCTTATATGTCTGAGATTCTCTTTGTCGTCTTTTTTTATGAAAAGACTTGTACACAAGCAGAGCTGTTTTGAATTCTATTCTCTGAATGACAGGAAGCCAGTGCAGAAACCGGAGCACTGGACTAATATCGTATTTCCTGGTTCTTGTCAGGACTTGAGCAGCAGTGTTCTGGATGTACTACAGCTCTAACAGCATGTTTTGAGAGACCAGTGAGTAGCTGTTACAACCTGCTGGAGGCAAAGGCATAGATTAGTCGCATTAAGTCTGGTTTAGACAGTGAACCTTTGATCAACCTTTGGTAATGTTTTTAGATGGTAAAAAGCTGCGGTTATTATTATGTTGATGTGGCAATTTCCAGTATTTTCTTTGCATATTGGCTCAAAGAACTAGCTATTATTGCACTTGCTTTGCCCTCATCCAAATTCCAAGCTCCTTCTCATCCTTACGTCGCTGCATCTGACCAGAAATGGGGGTCGGTGCCATTTTTAAACTCAATACCACTGCTCCGACCGCTAAACCTGCCCATTTCCTTTTTTCAAATGTCTTTCGTCTCCCTCATCCTCCCTCCCCCCCGTCCCGGCGCACACACCGCTGGCTTATTCCCCTAATGCATGCATAGCCGTGCAGTGATACCGGCTGGCGAATTGCAAAATGGTTTAAATTTTAATGACCGTGGCCCTGAAGAAAAAGCATTTATTTCATTGGGAAACTCTTGGTTGCGCCGCGCTCACGTCTATAATCCGGTTTATTGGGGTGGGGGGGAGGCTCTCTCGGGGATCCATAAACGCGGCTTTTTGTTCTTAAAAACGTTTCCCACCAAGCGTGATCACGGACTCATCACTGATTTCCTATTGAATGTGCTTGTTCTCGATACCTGTCCGTGTGATTTATGTAGAAAGACGTGGAATGGGCCGTAATTGGACGCGGGATGTGAACACTGCTTTTTGAAGAGTGTTTGATGGCTTTTCATTTGACACTTGATAAATTGGCTGCTCACTTACACTGTGTAATACGGTTAGGGCTGCGTGATCAAAGCAGGATGTCGACTCCAGATGGAAAGTCACGGCACAGTGGTTACGTATGTGAAATGTATACGTAATATTTCAGTGCACGTGGGTTCATCTGTGGGCTTTAAGTGTGCGGGAACAACGATAGGTGTCCTTGTTTACCCCAGTTTTTAGTTAAATGGGGGTTATTATGCTAACTCAACTTTTTAGAGCAATGTTACAATGTTGTTCTCTCATAAAAAGACATACCTGGAGTTGGATTTTGTGTCGCTAGTGCATGTTTGTAATCTTGAATCGTCCCTTGAGGCTATTCTTTGCACTGACTGCTCCTAAAAAGCTCCTCCTGAGGTCCTACGTATCCAGGAAATGCCTTCTTTACATCTCAATCTCTTGCTAAGCACATGCTGCCTTCATGTGCTCTGGTGAAGAGGATCCTTTCCAGTTGTGAAGTGGAAATTATAAGTGTGTAACCGAGTGGTTATCAGTGTTGCAAATTCCTACCACCGCTGTGTTCGTGAATGCCCTTGGTTACCGTCAGTTCAACTGCTGTGATTAGGGGATTCAATAAAGGTGTGCATGTGAGTGTTTGCGTTCTCGGGTGTTCAGGTGGTCGGCGCTAGTGGTGTTGGGTGTAGCTGTTTGTGTTCCCCTCGTATGTGCCACGAGAAGAGGTCTGGAGCTATGTATTCACAAAGCTAAGGTAACTTAACCTGTTTATGGGGCTTATCTCTGTCACGTATTTTCGATCTGTGCCCTGACTGCCATGTTTTATTTATCCAACAGTAAGCCCCTGTTGCTCCTTATGCTCACTTTTATGCTCTGAACTCATCTGTAGGCCCTGTTTATTTAGGATTCATTGTGGCGTAGGTCTCCCATCTCAATAAGAGGGGTGGTTTCCCCATATTTTGGGTTATGGTTATGTATCCTAACAGTGCAGCTCTTAACTGAACTTTTTAATCAGAAAGCTCTATTTTTATACCTGTGAAAGCATAAATAAAGAAATCTATTTTATCTACCTCTGCCTTGGTGTCATTCAGTCAGACTTACCTAGCAGGTCGGGTTAGACCCCTAGCCTTCCCTCCGTTACAAGTGCATTGTGTTCAAGTGCTTTTGTGTCTTAGCAAAGTGAAACATAACGTAAAAAATACGCTGTAAACAAATAAATTCACATGAAAAAGTCGTCTACAAACCCTTGAACTATGAGAATCAGAATAGTTTTTATTACCATTGTTGGTGAACAGGTTCACAAACTAGGATTTTTTTCCCATTCAATCGTGCAACATGAAACATAAAACATATAAGAAAACATGAAGACAAATAATAAAAACTTTACAACTATAGACTATAAGGGCATGCATAAAGAAGATTGCTCTTCTGCTTTGATCAAGGAAAAAAAACATATAAAGATTGGCTTTTGTTTACAAGACGATAAATGGAAAAAGAGACGTTATGAAATTTGAGTAGCTTAAAAGCTGAATGCATTGTGTCGGCTTCATAACAATCAGCTCAGAGACATAAAAACATATGCTCGCTGCTCTCTGTCGTGTTGAAAGGTCAAAGTTTTATCTCATCTCAGGAACTCGGGCATCAAAATTATCTCCCAGTTTCCCAGGGGAAAATACGAGATGAGGCGGCGTTCATGTGCGATTTTCCACTTGACAATAAAATATACAAAAATGAGGGAGAGCGGCTGAGACACAAAACTTCGTCCGCCAAACTTACATTGTACGTTGGTACGTTGTTGTGTAAAGACACGTGCGTCCAATACCCATGTATCGCCGTTTTGTTGCTGTGTAAACTGCGCCTTAAACTTTCATTGCCAAGTGAGAACACTCGCTATCACTTCACTACAGCCACACGAGCTGCACTGACTTTATAAAAAAAATAAAAAATCAGTTTATTGAACCAGCTGTGCAACAAAGAGGAGGGAGGGAGGGAGGGGCTACTTTGGAGATCGTGTGGATAGTCAGGAAGTGAAATCAACAAAGTATAGAATACATTTGACCAAAAGTACAATACACGTTATAGGTAACCCACACAGATTCATCCATTCATGCACAGATTTGTGTCACTTTATGTTTTAGACATTTAAGTGGTGTCATCAAAGCAGTCCATAATGTTTCTGTGACTAACGATAAGGAGCTTTATTATTTTACACAAGATCTAAATAAAACCAGTAACAAATATTTCTCTTTTTCAGAATTGGGCCCTGTTGGATAAACCTCTTTTGGACAAACTGGGCAAACCTCTTCGCCCAAAGAAACAGGTAAGATTTGAGCTAAACTTTGTCAGTCTATCAATGGTAAATTAATAGATGCAATGTTTTGAGCAAGATTATGGTTATCGGTATTTATATCTGTTGTTTCGTGTTTACATTTTGGTTGTTTGGTGGACTTTCTTAAATGCATTTTAAGGCTGAAATACAAACCATTAGTTGGTGCCTTTTTCGAGTCATAACATCCAGTCCAGTTCTGGTCCGGCTAGACTTCGACGCCCCAGTGATGAAATGTGTCCATGGTGTGTGTTAGGTTAGTTGGGAAACCGGAGGAAACCCAGCCAGACACAGGGCGAACACGCACATTTCCTGGATTATTAGACGAGTATTTATTTTCCTGGAGGAGTGTGGATGATTTTAATCTCCTCTTTCTCCTCTCTCTAATGATTCAGATCCTTGGCCTCAGAACAAAACCATGCGATGAGCTCATGCGTTTGCTCTGGCAGATGCGTTTGGCCTTCGCTCAATTCAAATAGTTCCACCCAGTAATCACTAAAAACTAAACACATGTGGAGCAGGTTTCTGGGTTTGTGTCTTGAATACGGTGCATTTAAGGTCGAGGATAAAGAAATTACCTACTTTAATCTAATTTGACATTAAGGCGAGGTGAGAACATGCATTATTCACACAGTGGTCAATGTTGAGGTTTTCAGCCAGTTTTCTCCTCTAACAAGCTGTGCTGGAGTAAACTTTATTTGGCATCGTAGAACTATAATTTAAACACAGCATTTGTGAAAGAAAAACAGACCATGTGGCTGTTGTGTGTCAGAATATGGCACATGTTCCTAGCGCGAACAAGAAGTCAGAGGCTAAATTAGCCCAGTGTTAGCATGAGCGGTCCGCTTCGATCACGTCTCAACAGTGTCTCACTATGAACTCTGGCTGAGACGAGCTTTTAATCAACTCAATGTGGAGGGTCTCTGAGAGCTAGAGACACATTTAGGAAGAGCTGAGAGATTTTACTCAACTACATAGCACTTTCACGGTTTGACTCAGGAAGTGCAGCTTTAACCACAATAGTAGCCTATTCTCTGCAGACTGTGGAGCAAACACGCAGCAATGACGCAGTAATGAATTACTCTAATCTGACATTTTTTTTCAATAACAAGAAATCTAGCGCATGACTTTTTCCAGACCATAATCAGATTTAAGTTACTTTTCCAAGTCACTGTGAATTACTATTCTGTCATTTTCCTTAAGGAACATGTAGGCTACTTCTTTTTTCTTGTGTCCCATGGTGTGACGTAACGTATGTGAAAAGTCACATTTTCAGCCTGAAGACGTCTCACTACATAGACGTAGATAACAACAGCGGAGGAGAGACTTTTCTGAATCTATGGCAGCTTTGTTGATGTTGCTGTTAAAATGCACTTCCAATAACGCGGGTGTTTTTCAAGTAATATGTTGCAACACTGCACGTGAGAATCTGCCCGTAAACTTTAGGACTAAACAAAATGTAATCCAGGTCTAACTCAGGACTAGCCTGGTCTTACCAGACCCTCGTACTCATTTCGTACAGAGGGTCTGGATTTGCACAATTGAGCTCCTTTTCAGGTGGGAGGGGTGAACTCCTTTTAAAGAATCTGAATCTGCTTTTGCCCAATCGCCGTGACGTATGTAATGCGCCCGAGTGAGTGAAGCGAGCTATCAAATGCCTGACGTCACCTACAACACCCGCCTCCCCCGCTCGCTGAATGGTACAGTAGGTTGAAATTCATCTGAGATCAGACCCAGACGTAACATGTAGGGAAAAGATAATTGATCGGAGTTTACGGATGGCTAAGGCCAGGCTAACTCAGGACTAAACCATGGACATAAATCTTCAAAGAAGGTACTTGAGTCATCTTCTGTACTCGGTAGTTGAAGTCTCCAAACGTTTCGCCTCTCATCCAAAAGGCTTCGTCAGTGGACGAAATCCCGCTCAGCACGTAGCGTAGATAAAGACCATGAGGAGGAGTTGGGGTTGGCCCGGCTCCTCCCCTCTAATCACAGCTACTCTCAACTGTGGGTAAACAACCTTTGAAGTAGAGCTTATATAACGACCTGTTAAACCCCAGTATCGGTGGGTTATGCCCTATTCATAGATGATCACTGCCCATTATCTGGACATGGACATAAACCAGAACTAAACAAGGTCTACTCTAAAGTTTAAACCATGACAAACGCAGAGGACTGAAGACCCTCTGATACTGCACTGCATGCTGGGAACATCCCACAAGACATGGATTAAGCTGGGTGAAAACCAGTGCTTCTCATTGGTGGATCAGGACCCAAGTGTTTTAAAATTTGCCTGGACGTTGGATTATGATTCCCACCTTAGGCTCGATGTCTGCCTCGTCCATGCCAAAGTATCGAGTGCAAGTGTCTGTTATTCAAAAGGGAAAGTGCCTCTTTTTTCTCCGGTTTATTAAATGCTAATGAAAGCTAAACGGAGAGAGCTGTGTTTTGAATGAGCAGAACAAAGCTTTGTAATGACGGCGTTTAGCAGCGTCAGCCTCCGAACAGCAGGGAGCTCGTAACCCTCGCAAACAAACCTGCGTCTCCTTTTATTCCGTCACGTTTTTCACTTTCTCTGACTTCCCTCTGTCTCGCGTTTTATCTCGGTTCTCATCAACCATTAGCTTTCAGAGGAGTCAGTCCATTTCCAATGCAAATGAACAGCACTTACTCACGCCGAGTGCAAGTGTCGTCTACAAATGTGGGAGCGTTTCAAAATTTAAAAGGGTTTGGAAAGCTGAGATAATGGACAAAGACATGGACTATGCTGGTGGTATTATATAAAACATGCCATTCCTGCAGTTTAAACGTCTGCAAACATGTTCTGGAAATGTATAGTAGTTTGAACTTAAAGGAACAGAGAAGGCGGTCCCATATGTATCATGATACTTAGGGGCCGATACGTATTGGGATACAGTAATGTCATTTTTTTTTACCTTAAAATGTATAAATATAAAAGTCATGTGTCCAAAAGTGTCACTTCCTGAAAAATAATATAGTGCAAGATAAAAATGCAGCACATGAACAGAGGCCTATTGCAAAAAGCTGAATTTCAACCAAAACTAAACTAAACTTCTCATTTTATAACTTCAAGAAATAAAAATGTGAGGAATAGCATCTGCACATTGTAACTGGAAGTGTGTTTCATAAAAGATTGATACTGGCAAAAAATATTGATTGATTGATTGATTGGATTTATTTGAGTGATTATTTACAACAACATTATTTACAATAACATTATCATTATTATTGCAGTGCAGAAAACAAACAAAGCAAAGAAAAACTCAAAAGGAGTAGGCCGAAGCAAGAAAGCTTATAAGTGCCTACCCCCATATTCAAAATGAATTTACATTCCGAATACAGTAATACAACATCTCATGTTTACATACAATATAACACTTTACATTACAAATTCCTGAATTAGGGCTGGTGCAATGTGATTCGGGCAGCTCCAACAGCTGCCCCCACGACCTGGCAATGGAAAAGTGGAAGAAAATGATGGATGGATGGATTCCTGAATTACACAATTACAAATGTCCGCATTGACTTTACATATACAGTAGCAGCACTGTTAGAAAAAGCATTTCATGTTTTACAAGCAGAAAATCACAGGATGTTTACAAGACTTCCAAAGTAAAAAGACATAACAGGAAAATAGAAATGTCTACAGTTTACCAATATATATATATACATTTTTTTTCCTCTTTCCCATTCACATAATAACCATATCCAATCATTACTTATAAACACCAGTCACCATTCTATTAAATCTACTGTATCTTGATGTATTGCTAATTTTGTCCCAGCCCTATACAGTATAAATGTGAATACAATTGGCTCCGGGACATGTTAAAAAATGTGCATTCTAACGTCTGAAAAATTGTCAGAAAATAGTTTATGGAGTTTAAATAGAGAAATCATGGTGAGAGTTTGACCTCGTTTGCCTTGTTTCAGTGCTGGTTCTGTTCTATTTAGTTCAAATTAAGTCCTTTTAAGATCAAGTCTAGTTCTTGGGATTCCGCAATATGCATCTTTTCTCCAAATGCCCCGGTGCGATCATTATGAATATTGTTCAAGAGGATTCAAATGCATTTAAAGAGCGGGTATTCTGCTTTTGGAGATATTTGGTAATAATCTCCAACACATCTAGAGCTATCTCTGTCCCTCGTGTGGAGCGGGTGGTGGTGTGTGAAGCACAGGGAGGGCAGGGAAGGGAGGGAGTTCAGCTTCCTCATAGCCTGGTGGATAAAACTGTTCTTCAGTCAACTGGCCCTGGCTCGTGGATTGTGCAGTCTCCTATATAGACGCGCTATCGACCATGGATTGCTGTCTTTGCATTTTGGGACATGCTGCATCACTGTGAGACTTCTGATATCACAGTAATTTGGCTATACCTCTTAATCCCCGGTTCAGCCCGACTTCCTCCCTGCCCTACACCTGCCGATGCCAACACTGAACACCGACCGAACACCTTTTCCCTCATGCTCCTCCATCGCTCTTCCCGCTGCCCGTTGTCTCCGGGAAACAAAGGTAATGGTTTGTTTATGCGCGGCCGTTGTTTATGGAGTTGATCAATCACGGCGGCCGCTCGGAGCCGGGGGTTTTCGGGAGGTGGAGTGAGGGGGGGGGGGGGGGGGCCCACCTTTAGCACCAGCCGTGTTCAAACAGGCACCGAATAAATCACCGCTAATGACAGACTCAGCGGAAAAGTTGGAGGAGCAGGAGGAGGCTGTTCAAATGAGAGGTATGTGTATCGATATGTAGCATGGTGAAGTCTGGAAGCGAGGTTTGTACTTTTCGCTGGTATTTGGTGATAACTTGAAACTTGAGAAGCGTTGCATGTGAGCAGGCGTCATGGAACTTGCCGAGGGTCGACTTTTTAGAGCAGAGGAATGCAATATCAGGCCCTTTAGCATAGAACACCTGGCTCCCGAGAGGGTTTTATGAAATATTATTATTATTATTACTGATTGCTTTGCAAATTTCCAAAAGGATGCTAGCCAAAACCCATTGTTAAGTCATATATCATGTGCAGCACTGGGAGTGGAGAAAGTAGAGGTTTTCTTTGGCCACGATCGAGAGGTTTGATGAGGAAGAAAATCAACCCACCACAAAGCAAACTAACTTACTTGTGTTAAGAGCTTTTTTTATTATCATGATACAATGTTCTCCTTCATAAAAATAAAAAAAATACTTGGACTTTGACCCATTTGCTTCTTTCTGAGTAATCTGTAAATCCTTCCTGGTGACTATTGTTAGTGGCACAGTTTATACATTACAATGCTCCTCCTCTAATCAACCTGGAAGCGCTTTTCTTACGTTCTGATCTCTTGCACGAGAAATATCCCTCCATCACAAAGCAAAGGCAAACACATGCGCCCGAGCTTCAGTACTGCAAAGCAACACGGAATAGTCTGCGCTTGTTGAACCTGGAAGAACAGCCAAGGAAGACTTTGAGAAAGCTGTTTTCGATCAACATTGGATTTCCAACCAACAAAGTGTCAGGTAGTAATCAAGATGTACTTCAGGCTATTATTACCCAATGCCAATGCTACTCTGAGACAATACAGCTCAAGATCTGGAGGTAGCAAAGATAGATTTCCTTTTCTCTCTTCACCTGGCTCCTATTATATACGCATTACACATAAGTGCCTATTTCCCCGGCCTGGAGACTAGTTGGAGAGGTCTTGGAGACATTGCAGGGACGTCATAGAAACGACAACAAATAGTGTCACAGCATTGCCATAGCTAATTGGAATCGCGTAGTCCTCTTGGAGACTCTCAGAGACTCTGCTGAAATCTATCCTGTTTGTTTTCACCGAGACTACCCGGAGACTCGCCTTATATCCAGGGGATGTCTCGGAGACCAGCGGCAACACGAGTCTCCACCTAGTATCTAACTATTCTCAGGCCGGCGAGATAAGCCCTTTGTGTGAGCACAATCAATTTGTCTCCACGACTCTCCTCCGGTGAGATGGGCCCTAAAGAGGGGGTATTATGCTTTTTCAATCACATAGCACCAGTCTATAGCATACTACAATGATGACGTAACCTTCTGTTGGTCTGTATATGCAGTAAATTAAAATAACTGCCTTGAATAAAATTGCTCTCTCAAAATGGCTGTACTGAACGTCTTGAAATAGGCCTCTGTCTCTTTAAGAAGCTTTCCGACACGCCCCCTTCAGCACACTGCTGTGGCATCTAAACAACACTACTGTGCGGGGAGGGGGCTCTGCTGAGCTGAGGAGCAGTGGTTGGTGGCTTGGCTGGTGACGAAAGGTCCAGAGGCGTCTCCAGGAGGTGGGGGCGTTCCTAGGAGGACTGAGGCATAGCTACACCTAAAATGGCTGCCGTCTAAGTTTTTACTGATTACTCAATAATATGTGAATGAGCCAAGGCAACACTCCAGGCATGTGTTTAATGAGGGAATGACATAATAACATGATATAAAGCTTGAAAAAGTCGATTTTACATAATACCCCCCTTTAAAGCACATAACAGTGACTGCTTAGAACAGCACAGTTCCATAATATCGAGTCTTTATGCAGCGTTATTCCCCCGAGAGGCAGAAAGGGGGAGCAGGGAGCGGGGGTGACCAGTGGAAAATCACCGGGATCCGGGTTTTCCTTTGGGCTGATGAGGACGGACAGACGCAGAGATGGAAGCTGACGTGAGGGAGGGAGGGAGCGAGACCGCCGCCTCTGGATTAGAATGAACGGGAGAGCGGTTTGAGAGGATAGCCCTGGTTTAACCACGAGTTATTCCTGTACATGAGACCTTTTTGGTTTGGTCTGAAATAATGATCTACCTCAGCTTAGTCACGCATGTCAAAAGAGGTTTCTGAAGTTGGATCTGGTGGTGGCCATCTGTTCCTATATCAACAAAAGATCAATAAATACTATCATTTTCCTGCTTCTCTGCGTTTAAAGATTTATGTTCGAGGTCGTGAGAAAATAAGAAAATAGTCTCAAAGAAAAAGGTGTAAGCAGACGTGTAGCTTTAGTTTAAGGTGAGTGACGGTGCAGTGTGAAGTGTTTAGTGCTTAGCAGAGAGGAGAGAGGAGCCAGATCGGGCCATATGGAGAGAGGGAAGGACGGATAAAAGAAGAGAGGAGAGGAGAGAGGGCTGTGGACGGAGGAGAGGAGCTGCCAGAACGGTCCATATGGCGCAGGGAGAGTACACAGCAGGACGATGCAGAGATGAACCCGGACTGTATTCACCGACTGCATTAATGCGTCTGTCCACACACGAGCGTCAGCAGAAAGACTGTACCATCCACTGGGAATGTGTCCTCCTGCTGTAGCTGCAGTTTATGGTTTTCTGTTTAAAGTCATAGGTCGGCTGATAACTAACTTTACAGAATTTATTGTGTAAGAGTGGTAGCTGGAGTAGCAGGGCCCAGCCAATTTGGTTCCCTAGTCAAGATAGGGCACCTTATTGACATCATTCAGTAAGGCAAGGCATGTTTAGTAGGATACGTAAGTAGTCCTGGATTACTGATAACACTTTTCATATAGACATGGACAAAGTCTTTTCTGAAATTTCTTGACCCAAATTCAAGGAGGACGTGTTAGAAAGGTTGAAATCTCTAGTTTCCAACACAAAAGCCCACTGGTCTCTATGACGTTTCGTTGCAAAGTTATGTCCAAAAGTTGGCGATGTTGTAAATGGCGAGGCATGGACCTCATAGAGTTAAAAAAAAAAAAAAAAAAAAGCAGATGACAGGTGGCCAGTTGTGAAGCTTGTTGTAAGCCCTTATAGTGTTTTTGATGATGAGCTGTGATTGGCTGCTGTTCTTTGGTCCGCCTTCAGAGAAATGGTTGATTTTACTGCTTGTCTTTCAACTGGTGCCACATGTTCTGCTGTTGAGCTCAGTCTCAGCTGGTTCTGCCCAGTCCTGGTGGAGTTTTAGCTTGGTTTTTTCCTGGTTCATTCCTGCTTTCGCCCTGTTTTTATCGCCGAGTCCCTGCTGCTGCTTCTGCTGCTGCGACGCTGTAAATCAGACTGGACTTTTACTGCCTCCATTTGGCTCGGACAAAAGGACTGTGCAGATCCTGGACTCGCTCTGTGACTGCTCTTCAGAGCGCGGTCCCTTTTCTGGCTCCCACAGTGTCCAATGAATAAATGTATTTGATGCTAATTCTATGCATCTAAACCTTGTGTTAACGAAGACATTTTCAATCTTTTTTTAGTTTGATTTGAAACTAGAATCATGTGTTAATGTAATTCCTTTTGACGCCATCTTAATGTCCAAATACAATATTTTGAATGACACATAAGCTAAAAATCAGCGCATCATTTATTGGTAAAATCTGCAAATATTCCATCGAACAGAGGAATGACAAGAATTGTATATATTTAAAGAGGGGTATTATGCTTTTTTCAATCACATAGCACCAGTCTATAGCATACTACAATGATGACGTAACCTTCTGTTGGTCTGTATATGCAGTAAATTAAAATAACTGCCTTGAATAAAATTGCTCTCTCAAAATGGCTGTACTGAACGTCTTGAAATAGGCCTCTGTCTCTTTAAGAAGCTTTCCGACACGCCCCCTTCAGCACACTGCTGTGGCATCTAAACAACACTACTGTGCGGGGAGGGGGCTCTGCTGAGCTGAGGAGCAGTGGTTGGTGGCTTGGCTGGTGACAAAAGGTCCAGAGGCGTCTCCAGGAGGTGGGGGCGTTCCTAGGAGGACTGAGGCATAGCTACACCTAAAATGGCTGCCGTCTAGGTTTTTACTGATTACTCAAAAATATGTGAATGAGCCAAGGCAACACTCCAGGCATGTGTTTAATGAGGGAATGACATAACAACATGATATAAAGCTTGAAAAAGTCGATTTTACAAAATACCCCCCCCTTTGAAAGAAAATTGGCATAACAGGAAACTCTGGAGCAAAAACTGGGAACAATTTGGCCAAAACGGTCCAAAAATAATGTAATATTTTAGAAGTAACTGAGAATAATGCCAGTTCAATCCAGTTTCTGCTTATATTTTCAGTCCTGATGTAATTCCTGTTGAGTCTTTGCTCCGTCGCTATTTTAGTTTCACTTTCTGACATCCCCTCCCCCCCCCCATCAGCCTCTCCTCCGTTCCCTCGCTCGGTGATGGATGCCGCGCTGCCGTTTCCGTGGCGATGTGGCCATGAGTTACCGCGGTGATTACGGCTGTAGACGGACGCGGTGGGGCCACTTTATCACGAGGCTGCGGAGGCGACGAGGGGAGCGAGGGGAGAGCGGAGGGAAGAAAAAACACAGGGAGAGGTAAAGAAAAGGCGAAAGAGAAATCAGAAAAAGCCAATTGGAGGCGAGAGCGCGGGGAGGCGGCTGCTGTGGCACATCACAACACAATCGTTACAGCAGCAGCAGCAGGGCAGCATGGGAAAAATACAGACGAGGGAGAGGGGGAGATCAGGAAACTGAATGAGGAAACGCTTTGGTGGCACTTTACTTTACAGTGCAGTAATAAGATTATCATGGTAAACGTGTGATAACATGGTAATTACTCACAAACAAAGACACACACAAATCATAGAAATTAATTAACTATCTGAGCCTGTTCCTACAAATGTGCACATTTTGTTAGCAGTCGAATCCTGGACTTGTTTTAAATTGAAAGTATTATCCCTGTACGAATGAATAGGAAAGACAGGTGCAATACTAAAGAATGGCGAGGTGCGTTTTATATAATTTCTGTGGTTTCTTATCATTAACATCTTATAAAATGAGGTTTAGTGGCCACTGGATGTGTATCCGATCCTACAAAAGCAGAAACTTGACATTAGCATTTAGCTCAGAGGACACTTTTAGACGCTAATCTGTGTGTGTGAATGTGAGCAAGAGACTGCTGCACCTTTTCCTTGGGATCAATAAAGTATCTATCTATCTATCTATCTATCTTGTATCTATCTATCTCTATCTATGTATCCCCACTTGCCGTTGCCGGGTCGTGTGGGCAGCTGGAGCTGCCCAAATCACATTGTACCAGCCCCTATGGCTCCTCCTGCAGGTGGTGGGTCCACAGAAGGACGGCCTCATGGTTCTAACCGGCCTGTTGGTCTCTCATAAGGGCCTTCTGAACCGCTCTTTGTCTGAACCCGTCACCTAGGACCTGTTTGCCATGGGAGACCCTACCAGGGGCACAAGCCCCCGACAACAGAGCTCCCAGGATCATTCAGGCGCTCAAACCCCTCCACCGCTTTAAGGTGGCGGCTCCAGGAGGGGATCGATCTATCGATCTATCTATCTATCTATCTATCTATCTATCTATCTAAACTGGGACGTCTAATCTGTATCTAAAGTAAATCTGTACATTCATTCATGATGTCTAACGAGGCTTGACAACAGCTGAGATCATCTGGATCATTCATAATTTGTGATGTTTGACGGCTAATGCTAAGGCTATTGGAAAAACACATTGAGCAGGCTAATGCTAACAGACTGTGAAAAGTTTCCTGGACTAGACGACTTGCTAACTGTCTGTATACGTTAGGATATTTCTATGACGATTTTAAACCCAGTGCTGAAACTGTAAATGAAGTCTGTACTTGGAAATAATATGGAAACGGTGAAGCAAAAGCAGGTTAACTTGATGTTGCTATCGATTACTTTGTTTCTGGGGGTAGAGCAGTTGAAAATAGAGATAGGGAAGTAAAACCAATTTAACAATGTCATAAACTGTATAGCTTCACAGTTCAATATTTACTGTGATATTGTGTGAAAGCTTAAAGTAGATAAACACATTTTCCTTACTCCAAAAATACTGACCCGAGAGCCAGTTTGATATTACAGTGATATCAGTCTGGGATCGCTCCGGCTTAAATTGTTTGAGGAGAAAACAAACATCGGTGCAGCATTTTAAGCTGATTGGATCAAGCGCCTCAAAACTAACTGCAAATCCATTGAATATTTAGAAACATTCTGTGTGTTTGTAAGTCTGTAGCAGCACATGGGTTTTTCATCATTTTGCTGTTAATTAGTATCAATAAAAGAGTTCTTGGACACAAAAAATACTATCTTGAAAATAATTGTGTCTTTATATTTATCTTGGAAAATTGTGTCAGTTTATTATCTTTCCCCACAGTTTCTCCTCCTCATCAGCCTCTGTTTTTCATTTGTCTAAACGGTGGCTGCTTGTTATTTATAGCCTGGCGTCGCCCCTGTGCACTGCAGGAGGACACAGTGTGAAGGAAACGTGAATAATTTAAATAGTGAGCGTCGCCCTTGAGATGCCCTCTGTCTGATCAGAGCTGAACGGACACAGATAAACCTGTCCCACAGCACGGATCCTCCATCACTCTGCAGCCACGGGCCTTTAACATACACCTGTCTATACAAGCAAAACATACAAGGCTGTTGCTGAGTTACAGATGCCCCGCCATCAGCTATCACTCTCACTGAGATGGAGTCCCTATACCAGTTTTAAACTGAAAATAGAAAGCTAATAGTATAACTAAACCAACTTTTTATTTCTGCAGATGAACTGTATAATGTTTTAATGGCTTGATTTGATATGTCGGGTGCTAAATTTCTTTTTAAAATTAGCGCATGTGATTTATAGCTGATTTATCATTAGCAACACTTCATATTAGTGGTTATTTCGAACATGTTTCAAATATAAAGAGAAAGAAGTCTGTATGGCTGGCCAGGCTATATTTCATTGGTCGGGAGACTAGTTGAGGACCTGTTGGCGAGTCTCAGTGAGTCTCAGTGAGTCTCAGCGAGTCTCAGTGAAAACCAACAGGTTCGATTTCAGCGAAGACAGCGCAGAGACTGTTTCAATTCTCCATGTGATCTCAAACAATTGTAGCCATTATTTGTTGTACGCAACTTGTGAAAGGTTTCTGTGATGTCCTGCAATGTCTCCGAGACTTGTGGGATACCATAGAGATCTAAGAACTAAGAAGACATCTCAGAGACAACACTGTGACTTCCAGATAATTCCACGTGGTCTGGAGATGTTGCGGAGACATCTCTGAGATGATGTGGTGATATGATTTAGTGGGTGTAGCAGTCGCAGTGACGTCTCCTCCAGTGAGATAAGCCCTTTAGTGGTAAACTTTGAATATGGGCGGAGTTAAGTGTTGTTAGTCGTGGTCCTAATACATTCCTGACATACAATTCTTTGCATGGATGAGTTGAACGTTTCACATCTGGTCGGCAAAACAACACGACATTGTTTAGGAAGCTATTTTATTTAGTTTTAGCATCGGTGCTACTTCCTTCCTCGCTGAGAATATGATGCACACTACACGCTAAGACGCCAGTGTTCAAAGATGTAGAAGAGCCACTAAATGATCAAAGTCAACCTTTGGGGATCGTTCTTTTGGATCCTCCTCATTCTGAAAGAGTGTAATCTGCACTTTCTGTCTGAAAACAGCAAACATGGAAAAGAGATTGTGTGTGTTCATATTTCTTAGCCTGTTTGTTCTAACCTTGAGCTCGCAGGTGAACTGAAGGACGTGCAGGTTTAAGTGTCTCTGGTCACAATGAATAGTTTATGGAGGAAGCCTCAGTGTCAGAGTGAGGCCTGAGCCGGTGCAGAAGAGGAACAACAGGAGACATGTGTTTCGCCTTTGGACAAATGTTCAGCTGTATGTTCGGTACGGGATCTTTCTCTGCACTGGGTTAATGTCATGATGCACATGACAGAGATCAGGGCCCTGGAAAACAAAAGTACTTCAAATCTTTATTGACAGATGGGCCTGGGATAAATGTGCAGCCAGCACAAAATATTTGGAAAATGTTGTGGAAAAGGAGCTTGGTTTTGGCTTCTTCTGATGTTCCTTCTGTTGTTTTTGTAGATAGTTTTGTGGCCCGCCCACTTTGTCTTATTTTGGAAGACACTGCAAAACAATTCCCTTCAATTTTTTTCCAAAATTAATTACCTACAGCCTTGAGCTAAGGACAGACTGTTCAAAGATGTTTTTCTCTCCGTCTCATGCTGATTTGATAACTGTGAGGAATCAGGTTCATGCTGGATGCTGGATTTCCCATTTATTAATCAAAATGGAGATGTATATTTTTATTTTTTTTGTCGAATGTTACTTAAAGAGGTACTAAGTAACTCATGCCCTAGAGGCCATAAGCTCCACTGCAGGTGTCGTAGCATGTTGTGTTTTTTTTGCTCATTAATTGTCCGTGAGAGTAAATACTACGCTGACAGAAAAGACAAAGGGACAGAGGGATATTGTACATTGTGCAACAACTCAATGACACAATGGCATCATTTTTTTCACTCAAACTTGGCTGTAATTACTGCTAAAGTGGCGTTACCCTGCAGTTAGCTTTGCCCGTTAGCCTGTTCTTCGTGATTCTATTCCGGAGGCAGGAAAGTTGCAAATGTGGTTTTCTGGCCACCCAATCATCCCATTAACACTTGTATTACCCCAGAGGGACTATGGGAAAGGATTTATTAAGGTAAACAAGTTGCTTTGTTCTTCTTTAAAGGGACTATACGGAGTTTAAAAATGCTAAAATTATGTAAGTTCCTCCCCCTACATGTTCCAGCCATGTCCTAATGTGTAGAATGAGCCCAGACCTGTTCACCACAACTGCCTCTAAAATCTAAAAAAAGGTGTTAACTCGGGTCCTAAGTGCCGTCATGCACAAGCTCAATATAGAAGCTGCAGTTACACGTTAGACCTGAGATGGCAGTAGTGAGTATAAAAATTACCAACTTGCATCTAGTCCCTTTAAAGGCTCTCTACCTACGTTTCCTTTGTTTGTTTAGTTGTGTCCAAACTCATTTTTAACTTTCTTAACACTGTCACAATCATGTTAATAACAACTTCCTGACTAGAAAAGTGTCTTTGGTCTAATGTCTCCATCAACAGTGTACTGAAGGACGACAACACAAATGTCCTTCCACTACTTGGACAAATATAAAGTAGAGGGCCTTGTGTTCAATTTGGCAGATTTGTGTCTTTCAAATAAGCTTCTTAAGTATCTACTAAACATGAATGTACTAAGTAAATCAGCCCCATGCCTCTGTAAAGCGTCCCCTGCTGTCACAGTTCAGCACTGTCACATTATAGTTTAGAAGCTTCATAAACAGGATTACAGACCAGACCTTTAGAAAAATCGGCTAAAACTATCGGCGGTGCATATCGGTGTCGGCTCTAGAAAAAGAACATCTCGGTCGACCTCTCGTATGAATGGTGTCCCTACATTCCTTCCCCCTGTCTAAATAACTTTGACTTGGTCGTAAATAAAGCTGGGCGATGTCAACAAATATGAATATCTCAATATTTTGGGAACTTTCTCGATAACGATGATGAATCGATATTTTTGCAAACCATCAGAAATATGCAAAAATGTGCTGCCAACATCTTAATCATTGTAGCTTTGTCACTCGTATCCTTCAGGGCCTTCAGGGCGAAAGACCAGTTCGCCCTGTCGGTACATATTTTCTTGATAATGACCGGCGTTCTATACATTATCCCACTTATTAAACGGCTGTTTGCCAACTGCACACACAAAGGTTTATTTAATGATTTCCGCTGCAAATAGTTCCCAAAAGTTTGTGCGTTGCTTGGCAACGTTTGTTGATTCCAGGCAGTGTGGCTAGCTAGCAGCAAGGCTAGCTACTTATTGCTAGCCTAGCTACTTAGTTGAAGGTGCAGTTGGAGAGGAGGAATGGTGGTGAATCTCTGGGTAAGTTGAAAGTCGGACTCCCGTTAACTTCACGAGCGATTCCCCCATTCTCTCGCAGGGACGGGGACAGAGATAGTGTCCTCTATTACTACTGTGGAGTGATATGAAAGACCTGTATTACAAGCACGAACTCCGTTGCCATTGGCAGCGGTCATTATTTTTTTCAGAGGTCTTCTATCAGAAAATAATGACCGGTAAAACGTTGGAAAATTACATTCAATGGAGCGTTCTACTTACATTGTGAAGGGCCGTATAATAAAAAAAGACAATTGTCCTGAACAGACTATAAAGGGGCAGGAAAAACACTTCCCCCCATTTTTTCTCATTTTTTCCTCCTTTTTGGTCAGTTTCTCCCCATTTTCTCCCCTGTTTTTCCCAAAACACTTTTAATATTTTTTCTCAATTTTCTCTAAAGTTTTTTTCACCTTTTGTCCACATTACTTGACATTGGAGATAAACTCGATATTGTAAATGTGCGTATCTTCAAACAGCCATTTTGATATTATCTGCAGACGATATGATTCCCACCTCTAGTCGTAAGCCTTTCCTCCTGAGCTCGTATCTGGTACAAACTGTCCACAATAGAAACTCACTGCATATCTATCTGTTCCTTCTGTTTGTTTTGAGAGAGACACTTGCTAAGCTTAATTTCATCTCTCACTGTGTCACAGAAATGCCCATAACCTCATTGTAAAGCCCGCATAATAAACTTGTACCTTTTGAACGTGTCACAATGCCGATGCCGTATCTGCTCTGAATTAGCTCGTCTCTGACACAGACACGTGTTTAAGTTGTTATTCACATTCGGAGCGTAATCCTCGGTGAACGCCTTTCTCCTTTTGTGAGACGTTCCTTCCCCCTCCGCGACGTCTTTGATCAAGTCACAAAGCGCTGCCTCCGCGTCCCGTATTGACGGATTCTCTGTGGGTTCAGGTGAAGAGCGGCTCCTGTTCTGCTCCAGCGGCTCCATACGTCTCTGAGCGCCTCCTCCGCATAACACAAACACCAGCCTTATCGTCCCACCGGCGCCATGCTGAGGATCTCACTCTGATCTGCCTCTGTGAAGTCAGAGAGTGAACTATAGGCAAGGCAAGTTTATTTTAGAGCACAATTCATACACAAGGCAATTCAAAGTGTTCACAGTTGCATAAAATTACAAGAAAACAGATCAAATCAATCAATAAAACATCAACACAAAGTTAATCAATACAGTAAAAGGCAAGAGTGCAGATAAAATACTTTCAGTTTTCATATGCACGGGTAAAAAGAGCTGTTTTCAGCCTGGATTTGAACATTGTCAGAGTTGAGGCCTGTCTCACATCCTCATGAAGACTGTTCCAGATTTTAGCTGCATGAAACTGAAACGCAGCCTCACCGTGTTTATTATTGACTCTGGGAACCACCAGGAGACCCCTCCCTGAAGTTCTCAGGGCCCGAGATGGTTCATACGGCTCTAACATGTCAGAGATGTACTTTGGTGCTAAACCTGAAAAGACTTGTACACAAGCAGAGCTGTTTTAAATTCTATTCTCTGAGTGACAGGAAGCCAGTGCAGAGACCGGAGCACTGGACTAATGTGGTCGTATTTCCTGGTTTTGTCAGGACTCGAGCAGCAGCGTTCTGGATGTTCTGCAGCTCTAACAGCTGGTTTAGAAAGGCCAGTGAGCAGCCGTTACAGTAGTCTAACCTGCTGGAGACAAATGCATGGATGAGTCTCTCTAAGTCTGGTTTTGACACTATTCCTCTGATCTTAGCAATGTTCTTCAGATGGTAAAAAGCTGATGATGTTATTGCTTTGATGTGGCTGTTTAAGTTCAGGTCTGAGTCCATGATTACTCCTAGATTTCTAACCTGATTTTTGGTTTTAGAGCGAGAGACTCAAGGTGACTGATAACACTTTGTCTTTGTGTCTGTGGAAACTGATCTGTTGGATGCAGTGACAGAGGGATCTACAGGCCCATGTTCACCTGCCGTCAGTGACACGTAGATCATAAAATGGCCTCAAATATCATTAACAGGCATTAATGAGGTTATTCCAACACGTGTTTGAAATTAAGGTGACCAGATTTCCTAATTTAAAAACTGGGACACGATTCGGGAATATGCCGCAGGGGTTACAAATCTTTCAAAGTCTTTTCCCACGCTTTACCTCTTAACCCCCACCAAGCACTTTATCTCCAGTTTGGCTTTACCCAAATCCAAAAGCTTCTTGAAAAAAAGTGTCAAAATAGCGACAAAAAAAGAGAAGAAAAAAAAAAAGTGACAAATAAGTGACAAAAAGCGATGAAAGTGCAGCAAAAATAAAAAAAATTGACAAAAATCAATAAAAAAAGAACACAACAAAACAGTGACGAGAATGTGACAAAGAAAAACGATATGGAGCAACAAAAATGCTAACAAAAAACAAACAAAAAACAATGAAAGTGCAGCAAGAAAAGGTGCCCAAAACTCAACAAGACAGTGGCAAAAATGAGTTGAAAAAGAAAGTTTAAAAAAAAGTGACGACCACGCAAGGAAAAAGATCCGTTTTGTAGGTCTTAGCTTTCAAAAGAGCCGTTACTCTGGCCTATAGGCTGTAAACTCCAGTCCAGAAGCTTTTAGATTTGGGTAAAGCCGAACTGGAGGAAATGCGCTCAGTTAATGGACGTCTCGTGACATGCACATGCCGCATTGAGGAGGTGTTAGAATTGAGGCTTGGTAATTTATTATTCACATGGGCCAAGAACATTCATTTTCAAGTAAAGTGTTATTTTGGCCATAACCGGACAGCATGGGCCAGGGACTGAGTAAAACTGGGACGAATCAGTGGTTTTGGAGAAATCTATTGGCGTCAAAAGACTCAAAACTGGGACTGTATAGTGGGACATCTGGTCACCTTAATCTAAATGACTGTGGAAATAGTGACTGTGCTCAACTTGTTTTTTTGAGTTTATCAAGAATAGAAATAAAATGGTCCAAAACTCTTTCAGTTGCAGGTTTTGCGGAAAACTTTATCAGTTTTACATAATAGTCTTTGCTTATTATATTGTATCAACAATATCCCATCACGAAGTACACTGCCTGAATAAACAAACGTCACTATGCCAATGGTTCTCAACTGGTGGGTCTATAGAACCATTTTCAGTGGGTCGTGAGCCTTTGGAACATTTCTTTCAATAATTATTTTCTGAAAGATCAAGGCAGGCAAAAATAATGTCCAACAAAGATAATGTCCAAATAAACCGTCAGCAGCAGATGGAAATGTGTCCCGGTCCTTAAACTCTCCGACACAGCAAAGGAAAAACTCTAAAACCCAGTGGTTTTAGCTTTAAAGGCTTATCTAAAGCTTTTTCAAACAATCATGTATGGAGGAAGATACAGTATTTTGCATTATATAAGACCAATTTCATATTTTTTGGGTCACAGCTTTTCCTCCTTGCGTGACAGTGGCTCCTGACGCTACATCAGCTGAGAACCACTGCTCTAATGGTGTAGCTCCTTTAGCTCTGATTACAGCACACAATGTCACACCAATATCTTGTAATGATGATGGGAGAGTGTGACCACAGCGCAAAGCCTTCTCCAGCACATCCCAAGACTCTCAATGGGGTTAAGACCTGGACTCTGTGGACAATCTATGTGAGAAAATGTGTTGTTTCCATTGATACATATCGTGTTATTGTCAATACCCAGCCCTAGTTTTGCACATTTTGTTTGCTTGAAAGCTTCCCGTAGGGTCCAATTTACCTTTAAAACAAATCCAAGTATTCCATCGTTCCTCTGTGTACTGGCAGGATACAAGTCTTTACAAAGTATATGTGTATCTTTTCTGCCGTGAAACAATAATGTGTTAAAATGTCATTTAGAAGCGTGAAATTTGACTCGGCGCTATCTATATAAACCCTGCCTTCATCTCTCCCTGTCCTCCTCTCTTCTTCATCATTTCTCTCTCCTCTTTTCTTCCCTTCCTTTCCATTTCCCTCCCCCTCTTCTATCTTACCTTTCTCTGCCTGTATCCCTGTCTCTCTCTCTCCTTACTCATCTCTCCATCGCTCTCTCTCTCTCTCTCCTACCCGTCTGGCGGTAAACCTCCCCCTCTCTCGCCCCTCCCCCACTGCATCTGGCAGATAATTGGTGTGAATCAAATGGGAAATAAGCCGCTTTGCTCTGCCTTTTCGCCACCCAAGGCCCGATCCCTCCAAATTCAGATACAGATTCTGAATAAGTCTATATGCGCTTTTGCCGCCTCTGTCCGTAAGCGGCATGGTCACTGTGCCTCCATCGTTACGTAAGGCAGGAAACACAGACAATCTATCTTTTAAAACTGGAGGCTTTTTCAATCAAACTGTGTCAAATAAGACTAAATTAGGACTAAAATATGGCTAAAATGGGACATAATTGGAAAATTCTAACGAAAAACAGAACACGTTTTTAAGTTGCAGTGTGTTTGTTATCGGCTCTAAATCGCTGTCAGTTATTCAATGAAATGAATGTCCTTTTTTATTACTTTCAATTCAAACGTATCCAGTCAGACAATCGCAAGATGGCCGACACATTTGTCATGGCAATTAGTTTTATTAAGAGTTTTATTAGAGATGTGTGACACTTTGGGCCCGATCTTGTGTTTCTAAACGCAGGCTGCAGACTGGTGCAGACTGGTGCAGACGGGGGTGCTCTGTGAAATCTTCAGCTTGAGACCTGGGAGACACGACCCAGCCCAGTGCCTGCTGAGCTTTTCGACTGCCGAGGCCAGGGCCAAATCCGTTTGACCAGGTATGAGTTTTGGGACCGCCCTCTGGCTGTGGCCAAAGCGCTAAACTGAGACTAACGTGACGTGAACACACGCTGGCCTCTGATTGGCAAACGAGACAGAGGACAGCCCTCACTATTAACATGCAGGTCATACAGATTTAATATTTCACAACATCATACCGCTGTTCTAAAAGGGGATTTTACCGATATACATGTGTTTCCAATGACATCACACATAGTTCCGGCTGCCATTTGAATAGCGAAGTAGAATTATGCAGTACTACAACATGTAACAATATCTCTACTCAGGATGAAAATGAAATCAGTTGACGACTGGCATTTTATGTACTCATAATCATTGCTCATGAAGATAACATCCTCAGACTACATGAACACATCAAAGAGGAAACAGAAAACCTATCTCTGTGATTTTTACAGTCTGTTTACTCATGTAAACAGAGTCTCAGTCTGAGTCAGTGTTTAAGCTGCTCAAGACGTTAGCATGCTACCGGTTAGCAACTGTCAACACAATAAAATCGTGTGGCTCACATCTATGAACACTGAGGAAATACTACAGTAACAGCTCAGCTCTGACCTCTGTCACATGTTGTATCCAAGGCTAGATGTTTGTGGTTCAGGGCTTTCTCTTGGAGAGGTCAGAGCTGAGCTGTTGAAGCTAAATGCTAACCGGTAGCATGCTAACGTCTTGAGCAGCTTAAACACTGACTCACTGGTTCTTCACATAAACGTGCGTCTCGGGCGTGTTTATGTATCTTCTGACATGATATGAGGACATAAAATTCACTTCAATCAGTTGTCTTTCATTTATATCCTGAGTAGAGATATTGTTACATGTAGTAGTACTGCATAATTCTACTTTGGTATTCAAAATGGCCGCACAACAAAAGTCACATGACTGAAAGGCATGTATTAGCATTTAGCCACTGTTGCTCAACTTTAGCAGGTGCATAACATTTGCATGTTGCTTACCTTCATAGTTCATCTTTTAGCTTCTTAATTCCTGTAGTATTGCCTTGGCACCTCTGACTGATTCCATAGCCCATCAGAAGGCAGCATTTGTCCACATTGTTCTCATCGTGGCTCTAAAAACATTTAATGACGTTCTGTACAGCGTGCACATCTGTGGGGGCAGCGTGCACATCTGTGGGGCGCCGCCCACAGCTGCAGTTTGTCGTGTAGCAGAACCACAAGCGTGTACTGGGTATTTATTTGATTGGACATTGCATGTTAATGAACAAACATGAAAGGCTAATTTCCATCCGTAGATTATGTGATACTGATCTTTGTATTGAAATGCTTTTTTATCCACTATGGTTATTTCAGTTTCCTCAAAGGTCGCAGCCCAGTGCTTTGTGTAAACATTTCGTGCACTCGTAAATTAATTTGTAGTTTCCCATTTGCTGAGAAAGGAGGAAAAGCTTTACCAACAGCGCCGAGTGAAGAGGAAGTAGATTAGTTGAGCACGTCTTTTTTGGGTTTAAAAAAATCCCGTTGTTGTGGCAGAAGGAGCTCAGCGGGAGGAGGCTCTTATCACCGCCGCACACTCCTCTGACTCAGAAACACAGCTATCTCACTACAATGACAAACAAACACATTTATTCAGCAGAGTTTGTGCCACAACGTTTTATTTCTCACAAGAGTAAAACGCAGTTTGTGATTTTCAAAAACATACAGAAAAGATCATACTTTAGGTGCAGTGTGGCACATCAGTGACGTGTGTTGGATGATTACAGCCTGGTCTATCTATATATGACAGAAACAGAACTTATGCAAATCCATGTGCTGTAGGGAGGGGTTTCTTGTCTGGAAATAGAATTTTTCTCTTCTTTTTGGTAAGAGGATTATCTTTGTGATTGTTCTCCTTCTCTCTCATTGGATATTTCTGTGTTTCTGCAAATGAAAGAATAGACTTCTAAATTCACATTAATGTAAAAACAAAAAACAAAAAAACTAACTGTTCTGTTCTGGGGTCGCTGCAGTTGGTCAGGCTGGCTTCAGCAACACTATGAGCCCAAAGAATGAGATCAGCTGAACATCCTGAAGGACCAGGTTATTCCTTCAGTGGATTTCTTCTTCCCTGATATTCCAAGATGACAATGCCAGGATTCATCAGACTCTAACTGTGAAAGAGTGGTTCAGGAGGATGAGATGGATCGGCCGCCACAGAGTCCAGATCTTAACCCCATTGAGAATCTTTGGGATGTGCTGGAGAAGGCTTTGTGCAGTGGTCATACTCTCCCATCATCAATACAAGATCTTTTGACATTGCAGAAACGTATTTTATACAGATAATGCAAGTTGCAACTTTTTTTTTTTCTGGTTAAAATGGTTTATACCAGTGTAGACACTATTTATTCCAATTTAGTTTAGTCCCAGTTTGATCTTGGCCTGGTGGTTCTCGGTGTGAAACGATAGAAAATCACTGGTTTAGATACTATTAAATAAATGATAATAGAATGGAAGTTTATTTGTATAGAGCTTTTCACATGACACAAAAGGCTTCACAAAGTGTTTGAGATTCTCATACACATCATTCATACCGATTGTACATGTTTTAGTTTTAGGGAACCCGGAGTACCCAAAGGAAACCTACGCAGACACAGGGAGAACATCCAAACTCCACACAGAAAGGCCCCGTCCAGGGGGAATCGACCCGGACCTTGTAGTTGGGCTGCTCAATTATAAAAATAATAATATCAGAGCTTACCACCTGCCCAAGCAACCAAGCACGCGGCCTGATGACATCATCACACAGCGCTGTTTATTTCCAATGGCCGCTGGCCGCTCTGCTTTGCGACGACGACACTGGAGCCGCCATTACTCCGCCATTGCTGTAGTACCGCCATATACCCGCTAGGCCCCCATTGGATGCATTGCAGTTTAGACATGTTAAAAACAACTTTAATGCCCGGTGCCTCATTTTTGGAACTGTCTACAGCTGGATATTCCTCCTGTGATTACGCTGAGTTAGACACAATCAGAGGCACCGGGCTGGTTATCGTAGGATCAATTTTAGAAATCTGTTAGCATTGGAGCAGCGCGAGCTACACGTCACGCAAGGGCCGAGTCTACAGAGAAAAAACGCCCTTATGCCCTTATTAGGAACATGCTTCGTCAGAGCAGGGGAGGAGGAGTCTGTAAATCCGCCATGATTTCCCCTCAACATGGTCATTATGGTAAACGGGAGGAGTGAGTATTGACAGTCTATTAATATACAGTCTATTTCGGACCAAGCATGTGTCAGTAGCAGTGAAGAAGAAGAAGAAGAAATCTTATTTATATAGGCCTTTCACAGACATGGTCACAAAGCGCTTTACATGAGAGCATTTACATTCACTCCAACTTTGGTGTTTCCCTGGGAGACTGACAGAAGCGCTGTCGCAATTGCACACATCTGCGCCAACGGTCCCTGACCACCTCCATGCATCACACACATCATTCATCTGGCCTATTGTAATGTTTTTGGTGTAGGGAAACCGGAGTACCCGGAGAAAACCTACGCAGACACGGGGAGAACATGCAAACTCCACACAAAAGGCCCCGTCCAGGTGGGAATCGAACCGGGACTTCTGCTGTGAAGCGAGAGCACTAACCGCTGTGTACCGTGCGCCATGTGAAATGCGAAGGGAACAAATGGGCAATGGGCAGGGCATCTTTAATCATCTTCATTTCTCGATTATGCTATTTTTGTAATCATTTAGTGTAATAATCGAAATCGTAATTGAATATTGAATATCAATTGCACAGCCCCTACTTCTAGCTGTGTGAAGCTACCCACTGTGCTACTGCCCAAACAGTAATGTCAAACAATTCAACATTCTGTCTCTCCATGGGGTCTTATTGTGCTAAAAAGTTGCTAACCCTGCAGTTTATTCTCTACAAACATGTTCTGAAATGTAAGCAATTTGTTTATCAGTTTAGATTTCAGTCTTCTCTCATATGTTAATGTTTTAATAATGTGCACTGTGACTCTTCAAAACATAATTTACAAATCTAACATTGAAACACAAAAGCTCAATCAAATCTGTCATTAGAATCACACGTTCACCTCGACGGTCTTCTTCCTGTGTGGGAGACGGAGGGAGCGCCTGCGACTGTAATTATCCGGGAAGTGAACAGACTGCAGCGCTGCGGCCCGCTGCTCCTGTCAATCAAAGCGTTTAGCCTCTTTATCATACAAGACGCAAGAGCCGCCAACACGCGCTCTACACCAACGGGACACTTTGTCATCGTTAGCAGCAATTCACCTGTTTACAGCTATTATAGCAACCTGGATCCGGCAGCTCCAGCTTCCTTCTAAAGCACTTTTGACCACATTTTGGACCATCATATTTTGCAGTGTTATTGCGAATCATGGACAATTTTTGTAGGTCTTAGCTTCAAATGAGGCGTTACACTGGCCTATAGGCGGTATAACCTTTAAGATTTGGGTAAAGCTGATACGAAGGTCAGAGAAAATGCGCTTGGTGAAGGCAGGAGTTAAGACTTTTTGGGTCTGATCTTCCACCTGGCGCAAGGACAGCGTTGCTCCAAACAGGACGATCATCTTGCCTGTGCTCAGTTGTTGCTCTAAGTCAGTGGTTCCCAACCTTTTTTGTCTTGCCGACCTCGTGGAGCTTTCAGTGGTAGTCCGTGTACCCCCTACCTCAAGGGTGCTGCAGTTTATTCAGAAAGAGATCACTTAAAGGGCTATTATGAGTAAAAAGACAATGTTGCTTTCAAAATAAACCTACAATTCTCCCCAAACTACACATTTTACTGAAAAATATAGCTTTTCCTATTAAATTTACAGTTTCCCCTTTTTTTTTCTTCCAA
The DNA here is from genome assembly GCA_007210695.1 of Neogobius melanostomus. Taxonomy (NCBI): domain Eukaryota; kingdom Metazoa; phylum Chordata; class Actinopteri; order Gobiiformes; family Gobiidae; genus Neogobius; species Neogobius melanostomus. The sequence continues at coordinate 79,400 of VHKM01000064.1, forward strand.
ACACTGCTCTATGTGACTGCGCCCCTGTTGTTAGGGCATTGCTTATTTAAAATAAAAAGACACCAACTGAGGCGTGGTTTATTAGAGCACTGAGAGCCTCACATTCTTTTCCTCGTTCACATCGTGCTGTCTCATGTTCTTCCTTTAGCATTAAAGGCTTTTACAGTATAAGCTGGTCACAGGTCAAGCTAAAAACTTTATTTATCCCACTGTGAGTTACTGTAACCTCTTAACCCCCACCTGAACTGAGCATATATTTTGTCTGCTTTGGCTTTGCCTAAATCTAAAAGCTTCTCAAAAAAAGAGTCAAAATAGCGACACAAACGAGGATGAAAATGCAACAAAAAAGTGGCAAAAACGTCCCAAAAGAGCAACAATAACACAATAAAAAGTCACAAAAAACCGACAAAAAACAACAACAAAACGACAAAACTACAAAAAACTACAAAAAAAACGGGGAAAAAACTACGAAAACAGGACAAAAAAGCCATAAAAAAGAGACGAAAACGCTACAGAAAAGTTACAAAATGTGACATTAAATGCAGCGACAACGCAACACAGAAGTTATGGCCACACCGCCTTTGCTCTGCCCGATCCTGTCAGATCTTGGAAGCTAAGCAGGGAAGAGCCTGGTCGGTGCTTGGATGGGAGACCGTGTGGTAACATCAGGAAGCCTGGGTGAATGGAGTGAGTGAGTGAGTGGTTGGTGGTGGTCGGAGGGGCCGATGGCAGATTGGTTGCCTCGCTTCCGTCAGTCTACTCCAGGGCAGCTGTGGCTACAATAGTAGCTTACCACCACCAAGTATGGAGTGAATGAATAATGCAATGTAAAGCGTCTTTGAGTGTCCAGAAAAGCGATATATAAAACCGATGCATTATTATTATTATTATTATTAGTTTTGTAGGTCTTAGCTTTCAAATGAGGCGTTACTCGGGCCTATAGCTCTTCACAGTTGCTAATCCTCAGAATATTTTTATAATAAAGCTATTTTTATGCTTTAAAAGATGGCTAGATAAACAGTTAGTGGTTTCTCCGCCATCCATGACATCAACCAGCACCGGTGGAAGCTTTTATTTATTATGTGCAGAACAAACAGAGAATCTACTGTAGAAAGAGCAAAGAAATCAATACTTTACTGTTTACTGAACCCAAATACAATGGAAAAAATATATTATGAAGAGAAACATCATGAAAAGTCACTGTCAATATATTTCCCCTTACTCCAAATCTGCATAATATAAAGATATAATGTACTTAAAAATGATAATAAATGTGATCAAAGTAATGTAATCAACTGTTCTTACAACGACTGCATCATCTGCACAGTGGACTTTTCTCTCCTGACAACACAAGACTTTTACAAAATGTAAAAAAAAAAAAAAAATTCCAACTCCAAAAGGATAAACTATGTGTGACTTGTAGAAATAAAACATGATTCACAAAAACATAATACTTTAAATCAGAATTTTTCCCACGAACCACCTTCAATGTTGAAGTAAAGTCTCATATTAAGCACAGTTTGGTCTGATTATCTGAGTTTAAGGAAATGAGCAGAGTCTCCTTTAAAACCAAACGAGACTCCAGCAAACAGTGGCTGAGTGAAGGTGGTCTGGACTCTGTGGAGGAGGCTCATGGTTTTGTCCTTAACACTGTAAAAGGACAGAGCCCCTGCGCTGTGGTCCAGGTAAACCCCGATTCTGCAGAAATTGGACCTGAGACCTCAGATTTAACATTATTACAATAAAATGAGTAACTGTTTTTATGACAACGTAAAGCCCAGGATGTATTATTGTATCCAAATGCACATTCATTGCCGTATCCACGTCTCTTTATATCCCTGTATGACACTGCTATAAAACACAGTACTTTCCGCTGCACTCCACCTCCCAGTAACAGCGGCCCGTCAGACCCTCTGTACTCAGGACCTGACATTCATCAACAAATCTGTCCAGGTGATCAGGATAACTCTGCTGTTTGGACATAACTGTTGCTGTTCTGTTTCCATCAGACAGAAACAGTTGTTTGTGTGCTGTGTTTGGGTCCAGTGTGACGTCACTTGCATACCTGAGGAAGTCCTCTCTGGAGCGGGGCTCAGACTCAAACATGTTAAACTCTCTCAGACTGAGCTGTAGTTGGTCCCTCAGCGCTGACACAGCTCTGGTCACATCCTCAAAGTCTGTCCTTGGTCTGGTCTGGAGCCTGGACTCGGTCTTCTCTGAGTCTGTGGACAGTGAGGGGCAGAGCAGGAGAAACTGGTTGTGGTCCGGTGTGAGGGACAGTGTGTCCAGCTCAGAGATGCTCCTCTTCAGCTCAGTGACGTCCCGCTGCAGTTGGTCCTGAAGCTCTTGGACTTGTTTCAGTTGGATCTGCTCCTCAGAGCGGATCTGCTGCTCCACTTCAGAGCGTCTCTTCTCCAGGAGAAGGGCCATCTCTCTGAAGCTGTCCCCACTGCGCTGCACTGCTGTCTGGGCAGAGCGACTGATGTCCTGGGCCTCCTGTCGAAGCCTCTCCTGCTCCGTCTCTTTGTGCTGGAGGTTTTGTTGCAGCAGAGCCCTCTTGGCCTCCAGCTGTTTCTGTCTGTGAGCCCTCTCTGCTGCAGAGGACACTGTGTGGTGGCCCTGGTGCTGGTCCACACAGAGGGAGCAGATGATCTGCTGGTCTGTGCGGCAGAACAACTTCTTCAGCTCATTGTGCTCAGAGCAGAGGTTTTCCTGGAGCTTGTCAGACGGCGCCACCAGCTGGTGTCTCTTAAACACTGCTAAATTATAATGAGGCTGGAGGTGGGTCTCACAGTAAGAGACCAAACACTGCAGACAGGAACTGACCGCCTTTAGCTTCCTCCCAGTGCACACATCACAGCTCACAGCTCCAGGACTGGCATAGCAGTGGTCAGCAGGGGGCGCTATGAGCCCTGTCGTCTTCAGCTCCTCCACTAGATTGGCAAACATTGTGTTTTTGGCCAGGACAGGCCTGGGAGTGAATATCTCTCTGCATTGAGGACAGCTGTACCTCACCTCTTGGTCCCAGTTGGTTTGAATACAGTCCATGCAGTAGCTGTGTCCACAGGGAAGAGTCACTGGATCCTTCAGTGTTTCCAAACAGATTGAACAGGTTAAGGCGTCTTCACTGAGTGCTCTCTGTGCCATCTCTGCGCTCGGTGAGAATGACTGTGTTAGTTTCACTTCCTCAAATGTGAAACCTAAGTCTGCAGTGGGAGGAGACAGGCTCCAGCCCCTGGTCTGAGCAGCTCTGAGCAGGACAGACTTTAAACTATTGTAGAAGCTGCTCTTATGTGTCAGAGGCTTTTGATTTGACTTGAAAATGTCCTCTATTTATAGAAACCTTAAGCCTGACACTTTCACTCTTAATCTCCCACAGTATCTGGAGTTTGTTGAGAAATTCATTTCACATAAAGCAGTAATTTTCTAAAGAGCTTATTATCTGAACGTGAGCTCGAGGACAGTTGTGATTAGAAATATTTCAAATGAAGGTGTAGCCTGATTTATTGTTGAACGTCTGAGTCATACGGAAGAAAAACTGATTTGAAGCCAGGACCAGATTAGCACAAACAAATGTAATGTAGCTTGATATTAATCATATTAAAGTAACTTCATCTTCTATTTATCTTAAAGGTGTTTTAATAAACTGTAGATTTCTTTACAAAATGACACTCATTCTCTGTCACATGACTCCGGATGAGGAAATATTCTGCTGGTGAGTGGTGTGAGTGTGTGAGTGTGGTGTGAGTGGTGTGAGTGTGTGAGTGTGTGAGTGTGTGAGTGTGTGTGAGTGTGTGAGTGTGTGAGTGTGTGTGAGTGTGTGAGTGTGTGTGAGTGTGTGAGTGTGTGAGAGTGTGTGAGTGTGTGAGTGTGTGAGTGTGTGAGTGTGTGAGTGTGTGAGTGTGTGAGTGTGTGTGAGTGTGTGAGTGTGTGAGTGTGTGAGTGTGTGAGTGTGTGAGTGTGTGAGTGTGTGAGTGTGTGAGTGTGTGAGTGTGTGAGTGTGTGAGTGTGTGAGTGTGTGAGTGTGTGAGTGTGTGAGTGTGTGAGTTTGTGAGAGTGTGAGAGTGTGTGAGAGTGTGTGAGAGTGTGTGAGAGTGTGTGAGAGTGTGTGAGAGTGTGTGTGAGTGTGTGTGAGTGTGTGTGAGTGTGTGTGAGAGTGGTGAGTGTGAGTGTGTGTGAGTGTGTGTGAGTGTGTGTGAGTGTGTGTGAGTGTGTGTGAGTGTGTGTGAGTGTGTGTGAGTGTGTGTGAGAGTGTGTGAGAGTGTGTGAGAGTGTGTGAGAGTGTGTGTGAGTGTGTGTGAGTGTGTGTGAGTGTGTGTGAGTGTGTGTGAGTGTGTGTGAGTGTGTGTGAGTGTGTGTGAGTGTGTGTGAGTGTGTGAGAGTGTGTGAGAGTGTGTGAGAGTGTGTGAGAGTGTGTGAGAGTGTGTGTGAGTGTGTGTGAGTGTGTGTGAGTGTGTGTGAGTGTGTGTGAGTGTGTGTGAGTGTGTGAGAGTGTGTGAGAGTGTGTGAGAGTGTGTGAGAGTGTGTGAGAGTGTGTGAGAGTGTGTGAGAGTGTGTGAGAGTGTGTGAGAGTGTGTGAGAGTGTGTGAGAGTGTGTGAGAGTGTGTGAGAGTGTGTGAGAGTGTGTGAGAGTGTGTGAGAGTGTGTGAGAGTGTGTGAGAGTGTGTGAGAGTGTGTGAGAGTGTGTGAGAGTGTGTGAGAGGTGTGTGAGTGTGTGAGTGTGTGTGAGTGTGTGTGAGTGTGTGTGAGTGGTGTGAGTGAGTGTGTGTGTGTGAGTGTGTGTGAGTGTGTGTGAGTGTGTGTGAGTGTGTGTGAGTGTGTGTGAGTGTGTGTGAGTGTGTGTGAGTGTGTGTGAGTGTGTGTGAGTGTGAGAGTGTGAGAGTGTGTGAGTGTGAGAGTGTGAGAGTGTGAGAGTGTGAGAGTGTGAGAGTGTGAGAGTGTGAGAGTGTGTGTGAGAGTGTGTGTGAGAGTGTGTGTGAGAGTGTGTGTGAGAGTGTGTGTGAGAGTGTGTGTGAGAGTGTGTGTGAGAGTGTGTGTGAGAGTGTGTGTGAGTGTGTGTGTGTGAGTGTGTGTGTGTGTGTGGAGCTGGTTTCATCAGTCCCAGGTGCAGAGCGATAAAGACTCTGCAGCAGGAGGACAGTGCTGTGTTTAAAATGCACAGAGCAGAGAGGTTCCCTGTGTCCTCCCTCTCCCCATCTGTGCTCTGTGAGGCTGGTGTCTCTCTGCTCCTCCCCCCTCTCTCCTCCCCCTCTCTCCTCTCACTGCTCCACACAAATATAAACATAAAGTGACATTTAGGTTCGCCCGCAGCGTCTGGAGCTGAGAGGCGAGAGACTGTACGATTCTACAGCATGTTTGTTATAATCAGTGTAGGTTAAAGTACTTTATTTTATGACTTGAGAAACGTACAGACAGTGGTCAAATATTACTCCAATGAAAGTAAAGGTTATAGTCAGTAAAACTGTAAAGTATTTGCTGCAGAAAATACTTAAATATTCAAAGTAGAATGTACTTTAACTTATCGGCTTCTAAAATGCAAAAATTGTGCCTGAATTTACCCTCTGTACGGCAACACGACGGGGACAAACCTTCTTTGAGTGAGTCATTGGCATTGACAGAACATCTCCACAGCGCCGCCTACTGTTCTGGAGTGCGAATAATTAGGCTTTTAAAATGAACAAAACACATGGACAAAGTTACTTTTTTACTATGAAAGTATTATCTTTTAAATGGAGTTTTGTTTTCCAAATCAGCAACAAAAATACAATTCAAGTTAAGTGCAGATACTCAAAAACTCTGCTTAAATAAATGTACTCCCTTGCCCTGATCTCTGGTTATCATTATAGTTTTATTAAAAAAGCTTTCCAGAAGTATCTCTTCAGAGCAGGATTGTGACCACACTCGCCTCAGAGTAAGAAGGTCCTAAGTTTAGTTTCAGACTTTGTGGGGTCTTTTATACTGTGGGGTTTACATGTTAGGGGTTAGGGTCAGTGTTGGGCAAGTTACTTTCGAATTGTAATATATTCTATATTAGTAGTTACACTTTTAAAAATGTATTATGTTTGTGTTACATATTAGTGTTTCAAAAATGTAACTACTTTGAGTTACTTTTGGTAAAATATAAAGTAAAAATAGTAAGATTTCCTTTTCCTTTCGCTTTCCCCCCATTCTCTCGTGTTTTGTTTTGACAACTTTAGCTTTAACTAAACTGCAGATCTTTTTCACCAGTGTCCAACTTGATTTGGTGTTGCATTTTATTTGGGGGGAGTTTGGCATTTCAGTACAAACCATTTAAAAGCACTTGAATTGAATTGTACTAATATGACTAATATTGACTAATGTATTACTGTATTTTGAGTAAGTAACATGTTATATTCCTTAGTTAATGAAAAAAAGTGATATATTTTTGTACGTTAACCCCAACACTGGTCAGGTTGGGCTTCCTCCATGTTCAATGGTTTCTCAAACATGCACAGAGTCCAAATCACAAATCCATCCACTTTCCAGTTAGTGGACCTTATGAGCCTTTAATCACATTTGAACTTTAAAAACTACATTTAAAGAGGGGGTATTATGCTTTTTTCAATCACATAGCACCAGTCTATAGCATACTACAATGATGACGTAACCTTCTGTTGGTCTGTATATGCAGTAAATTAAAATAACTGCCTTGAATAAAATTGCTCTCTCAAAATGGCTGTACTGAACGTCTTGAAATAGGCCTCTGTCTCTTTAAGAAGCTTTCCGATACGCCCCCTTCAGCACACTGCTGTGGCATCTAAACAACACTACTGTGCGGGGAGGGGCTCTGCTGAGCTGAGGAGCAGTGGTTGGTGGCTTGGCTGGTGACAAAAGGTCCAGAGGCGTCTCCAGGAGGTGGGGCGTTCCTAGGAGGACTGAGGCATAGCTACACCTAAAATGGCTGCCGTCTAAGTTTTTACTGTTTACTCAAAAATATGTGAATGAGCCAAGGCAACACTCCAGGCATGTGTTTAATGAGGGAATGACATAATAACATGATATAAAGCTTGAAAAAGTCAATTTTACATAATACCCCCCTTTTAAAGCTTGTAAAGGCTTGTATTCAGAGGTTGGAGATTAGCAAAATGTGTCAAGTCCGAGTCGAAATCCAAGTCCTCAGTTTGATGTTCGAGTCAGAGAATGAGTCACTTTCTGTAAATCTGATTTACAGAAAGCTAATCCTCCTGTTTTATTTTCCAAACCAAGCTCAATCAATAACATTTTATTTGTATAGCGCCTTACAACAGCCAGAAGATACCCAGGGCACTTTCCAGTATAAAAACAAGACTCACAATAGAGATCAATAAATAAAAACACAAATGTACATAAAGACAGCAGTCGAGTCAGTGGCTATGTATCGAAAGCTTGTCTGAAAAGATGCGTCTTCAAGTGTGATTTAAAAACACTCAACTCTGTGATGCTTCGAAGCTGTAGCAGAAGCTTTGGGCCTTGACCGGCCTCCAAACTTGTTGTATTTGAACTTGGGAGTGACCAGGGAGGTGTGTTCAGAGGAGCGCAGAGTTCTGGCTGGTTGGTAGACTGTTACTAGGTAGGCCGGGGCCAGACCATTCATGGCCTTGAACTCAAACATCAGGACCTTAAACTCAAACAATATCTGTGAAAACAACCGTACAAATGTCTTCAGAACTCGACGCGCCTCCTTCACTAATGGCACCTAATCATCTAATCACTTTCTATTCCAAGCTCTCTCCTTCTCTGGACACATTAGTTATTTCCAGAGTCGTATTTATCCGTTCGCTCCTGCTCTCTCTCCTCGGCTGCGGCTGTAAGTGGATTAAAAGGATCGGAGACAGTAGCCGGAGTCGCGTTAATGGCTTTTGTTGAATTTTAGGCATTTCTCGTGGATGATTTGAGCGCCTCAAATTGCGGCGCGTGAAGTGCTTTAACTCGGCAGAGACACTGACACTGACCGGTTTGGGGAGGTGAGATGATTGTCCAAGAGGGTTGGAAATCGGCCTGTTTTATTCAAACACTGTGATTCCGTTTGGGCTGGATTGAAAATTGGAAACGCCAAGTGTTAATCCATCGTCAAAGTTGCATTGTTTTTGTGTTATTCAGGGCTGTGTGTAAACTGCAGAGAGAAGCAGGAAAATGATTTAAAGAAGGTTTAAGGCTGAGGGTCAACTACCAGGGGAATAAGGCAAGAAGGAAAAAACTTGACCAGACAAAGAACAACAGGCATGTGACGTTGAACACAAAAGTATTAATTTGAGTAAACAAAGTGGACAGAAAAGGGCAGAAAAAGAAAGGCGTTTGCGACCTATGTGTAAAGAAGTAGTAGTATTTTGAGTCTGCGGTTGGTTGGAGCTTTATCAGGCCAAACTAAAAACGTCTGATCGGAAGTTAAACGACTTTCGAGTCGAGCTAAACCTCTGATTATAGGACGGAACATTCCAAACTCTGAAAGCATTTGCAGAAGTGTGGAATCAGCACAGCACTGAAGCTTCTTACTACAGTGTTTCGGAACTGGAGTCTGGTGGGATTGCGAGTCCCCTCCTGTGCAGGGCCAAGGCTTAAGTCAAACAAAAATAGGCAAGGCAAGTTTATTTGTAGAGCACAATTCATACACAAGGCAATTCAAAGTGCTTCACAGTTGCAAAAGATTACAAGAAACAGATAAAAATCAATCAATAAAACATCAACATAAAGTTAATCAATGACAGTAAAAGGCAAGAGTGCAGATAAAATACTTTCAGTTTTCATATGCACGGGTAAAAAGAGCTGTTTTCAGCCTGGATTTGAACATTGTCAGAGTTGAGGCCTGTCTCACATCCTCATGAAGACTGTTCCAGATTTTAGCTGCATGAAACTGAAACGCAGCCTCACCGTGTTTATTATTGACTCTGGGAACCACCAGGAGACCCCTCCCTGAAGTTCTCAGGGCCCGAGATGGTTCATACGGCTCTAACATGTCAGAGATGGACTTTGGTGCTAAACCATGAAAAGACTTGTACACAAGCAGAGCTGTTTTAAATTCTATTCTCTGAGTGACAGGAAGCCAGTGCAGAGACCGGAGCACTGGACTAATGTGGTCGTATTTCCTGGTTCTTGTCGAGCAGCAGCGTTCTGGATGTTCTGTAGCTCTAACAGCTCGTTTAGAAATAGAAACCACAGGAGGAAGACACCTGCAAGGACCAAACCCGAACAGTTGTAGGATTCATATACACTGCCTGACCATAAAAGAAAGTGGATGTAACTGTTCTGATCTCAGGTCGCTGCAGTTGGTCAGGTCTAGGTTCATCAACACTATGAGCTCAAAGAATGACATCACCTGAACATCCTGAATGACCAGGTATTCCATCAGTGGATTCCTTCTTCCCTGATGGCCTAGGCATATTTCAAGATGACAATGACTGGATTCATCCGGCTCACGTTGTGAAAGACATTATTTTCACACATGGATCAGCCACCACAGAGTCCAGATCTTTGCCCCATTGAGAATCTTTGGGATGTGCTGGAGAAGGCTTTGCGCAGTGGTCAAACTTTCCCATCATCAACATAAGATCTTGGGGAAAGATGGAGTCAACTCTGGATCTTTTGACGATGCAGAAGCTCATTGAAACGACGCCACAGTGAATGTGCCGTAATCAAAGCTAAAGGCGCTACAACCAAATAGAGCGTGTGACCTTTTTAGTGGTGACTTTTGTTCGGTCAGGCAGTGTAGTTTTGTAGTTTTAGTGTAGATTTACTTCTACTCATATTTGAAAGTGTAAAATCTTTAGCATACACCACATAGACACTGCCAAAGGACACGGCGACCAGTCAGTGCTGAAATCTAACCTTTGGATTGGTGGCAGAGCGCTCTAACCACTAAGCCACTGTCACTCCTCTGGTTTTGCATGTGTTTGCACCTTTTGGGCAAAACACTTCCACATATTGTAATCAGATGGTTGGAGGTGTCCCCATTTTCTCCTGTTTTCCCTTTTCAAGATGGATCTGAAAAACAGCTGTGGCCGATTATCGTCCACTGTCTGTCCCGCCCTCTCTCCCTGATTACTATTTGTATTTTTCAGTCCAAACTCGCAGCCTCTCCTTGGCCTCGCGGTGGGTTTCTTGTCCTGGAGTGACTGGGCCTGGTGCTGGAGCTGTACATTGGCAGTCTGTGTGTGCTGTTACTAATGGGTCTATTCTAAAGGCTTTATTAGGACTCATTTGCACCACTGCGCTGACTGACAGCTGGTCACGACCTCATCTGACGCTTGACGGATGGAGAGAGAGAGAGCGGGACAGGGAGGGAGAGGGAGAGGTGGGGTGGAAAGGCAGTGATTAAAACCAGAAATGGCTTTGACACATGAGTGGAATTCTCAACTTGAATGAATCACAAAACAACAACTTGGTGAAGGGGAGACACTGCAGGCAAAACTACATCTCCTGGAAACAAATAAATGACCTAATCAATAGTTCAAAGCTACAGAGGGAGGAAAGAAAGAGGGGAAACAACTGAACTTTCTCACATAGGTCTAAAACACGCCTTTAGTGCCATCCCCAAAGAGGACCAAAAAAAACATGAATAATATTGTGTCCAAATAGAAACAAAGTCTAGAGCGTGGGAACAAATAATGAAAAGAACAAAAGGCATGAGTGTATTAGTTCAAATATGAAAGCAATAGCAGCAGGTTAAGTTGTGAATTGGGTTTATTATTTATGATGCCCTGAAGGTGTGAAGCGCACAATGAAAGAGTCGAGCTGTAGTCTATTCCATTTTATTATGTCAAAGAAGTGCATGGAGCTGTTCACGATGAGGAGTGGTGAGGTTTTGGAGATAAAGTGTCTAGATAGTGAGTTCATGGGTAGAAGGAAGTCGAGGAGCGGGTCAGAGGGTGCAGAGATTCAGCCTTGTCCTGTCTCTAACTCGGTATTAACATTTCCTCCTGTTTCCAAGCTGTGGAAGTCAGAGGTAGTTGCTACTGCCTCGACTCCTTCAAGCTCTCACAATGTCTCCTATACACATTGACATCATGTACGGATAATACCTTTCCGGTTCATATAAGCGGAGCAGGGCGGACCACCATAGAGTCACATTGCGCTGCTGCTCTTGCATATGTTGCAGGCATTCGCTATCCGATATTAATGAGTTATCAATATTAGTGGTGTTGAACAGAAGAGCTATGAACTAGTAAATAAAACAAGTAACATGGGCTATAGAGGGATACAAGGATACACAACGGCATAGGCTAGTTGGGGCATGGAAGTCTAGATTCGGCTGCAGGAGCTGATTGTCAGTTAACAAAAACAAGTGTTAATACTACAAACTGAAAACATTTTTACATTCACTGCAGTTGCACCGGTTGTAGTTTGTTTAATGCACTTGGAGGTTTGTTCTGTTTGGCGTTTACAAAGAAATCCCAGTGAATGCCACACAGAGGGAAAAAAATAATTTTCCCAGTGATGTTTTTTCCTTTAGACCAACGTGAAAACCCACGAGGGTTTGTGAGAGTTCATATTGAAATGTCCATAGAGTATTGTCCGTGATGTGTTTGTGTAATTGAAGCACAGTCTGGTGTTGTGTGTGTGGGGACAGGCTGCGGACAGCCTCCTATCAGACAGTAGGACTGCGATTCAGTTGGGCTTGAACAGGTGCAGCCATAGTAGTTTATAAGCTCCCCATCACTCGTCTCCAAACGGAACCACCTGATCTGTAACAAATAGGACCAGTAAATAAACTGATAGGGCAAAGTTTGAACTGAAAGTTTTCATTAACCTTAGCTCAGGAATCTCCAACCAGTAGCTCACCAGCCCTTTCCAAATAAAAAGCTTTTCTACATATGCTTGATGAGTCACATTTTAATAAGTTTTCTTTTTGTTCTGGACATATTGAACACAGACTGCAAACATTTCTAAATTCAGCAAAGAAACAAGTTATTCTCTTTAATTGTGTTGAAGTATCCTCTGAACTTCACCACAGTCGCATATCACTTTTCCATCGAAGAGTAAGTCGATTTTTGCCATTTTGTTACGTAAAAGTAGCAGACCGCATAAAAAAGGTTGGAGACCCCCGCCTTAGCTCATACTAATTTCCATGTGTGCACATCGCTGTTTTTGTTGTGCTCCGTTCACAATTTAGGCCCATCGTGGCGAGAAATGTCGGCTGTTCAACCAAATTTTAGAGCGTGTGAATTTTTGGTGGCAATTTTTTGTTTTGACACCTCGTCTGTAACGTTGAAGTTTCTGCACAAAATGAAAATGACTGAAGTGCAAAGCCTCAAGTCTCCAGTGTTGGCATAATGTCAAATGTTAAGCTGTAGGTAAAAATGTGTCCAAATATAGTTTAAAAGGGCTGAATAATGCAGCATATACAGTACGTGGGAGCCATTGCATGCAGAGGTGAGCTGTCAGGCGGAAAGACACCTCTGCTCACGAAACCCCTGTCCTTACTGTGGAACTAACATTTCAAAATAAAACCTCAATAGATTCCCAAAAGACTAAAGCCTCATTTATCTGTGATGTGTCCAATTTGAAAACACAGAGGAAAAGTTAATTTGACTGAATATGAACTCTTTACTCTGAAATGATACGATGTCATTTCCATCCGAGTCAAGGTTCCAGCCACTTTCTCTCTGCATAATGAGCCATTTGACACAGTGATTTATGTATTTGGCGTCGCAGCGTTTCCCGAATGATAGGAATGTCGCTAAATGTATTTTTTCGAAGGTCTTTTCACACATGGAGGAAAAGGCGCAGACACGATATTGTTTTTGTATCTAGATTGGACTGAACCAGGACCAAACCAGGACCCATAGTGAGAGATCATTTATTTCAGATGCTGCTTTCACAACTTGAACCTGCTCCTCTCCCCTGAGCTCCGTGTGCCGTCTCTCTCTTTATGTCTTTCCTCTGTCAGAGTGAGATTATCTGCGGTGTCGTGAAATGCCCTGGTGCAGTTTTCACACGTCGCGCTCAGTGAGAAATGACTTCCATAATGAGAGAGACAGGCTTTGTGTCCGGGCCGTTCTCTGATGACCAAACAGCTGCAGGCGCCGCTCACACCGCAGCCCATGAATGAACCAGGGACAGGCCTCACACTCATAACTCACACTGGTGCAGTTGGTTCAGAAATGTCAAAACAAAAGGCACTTATGTTTATGTAGGAATTATATAGTTTTTATAATAATCATTTATTTGCAATTTGAAGCACTTTAATATCTGTATGTGACTAAGTGTGTTGGGTGATACGGCGTTAGATCGTGTCCATACCTTTGTTATGTCTGGGTCTTATTAGTAAATGGATACGAAGTGTTCATTTAGTTGATAATACGAATCTATTGGTTAACATTGGGATTGGGATGACCACATTAATCTGAAACTATTGTTGATTAAAATCAGACTAACAATGAAAATAATTCTTATGGTGATAAATATGCTGACTGCTGTGCATACTGCTGTGTGCTGTTATGGTACTCAACTCTAAGGTCTTTTTATTTTTATGTCAAATTGATGTGAAGAAGTGATCTCTTTTTATTGCATCGTCTGACACGTGATGTCCCCCACATGATTCCCTTGGTATTCAGCACACCTGTGGGACGCTCATTCATAAATACAGTACAATGCACATTAGACGTTTGCAAAGACAGAATTTGCTAAAACATTTTACTTCTTTTTTTTTCACACACATTTGCACAAAAATACACATGGTTAGTAGAACATACAACAAAACTACAAGTCTTTGATACGCCACTCAAATGACAGAAGGCAAACTGTTATGAGTATCAAAGCACACCTGCAGTTGGGATAAGTTTCCTCTGGAGGAGCCCTCTGCCTCGGGAGAGGTCATTGGCTGTGGCTGCTGTGGTGCTGTCCTGTGGGTGTCTGGATGGAGGTGGTGTTTCTACCGCACCTCCTCCGGGCGCCCTGTGTTGGTGCCCTGTGGCTGCAGCCGAGATGCCGCTCCCGATGCAGACGGCTCCTTAGATGGTGTTTCCTTACCTGGTTTATCTGTACCCAGCCTTATCTCAGCCTTATGTCCATTGCGTTCATTGTTTTACCTTGAGTGTGTGTGTTATGCTTGTGTGGTGTGTCTCTGGGAAGGTGGGTGGGGAGAGTGTGAGTGCGACAATGTGTTTGTATTTGTGGGAGGAGGTGGGTGTGAGAGAATGTTTTGAAATCTGTAAAGCACTTTGTGTTACATGAAATGTTTGAAAAGCGCTATATACAGTAAATAAAGATTGATTGAAGACTGATTGAATAGAAAACACATTCAAAAGGCTTGAGTGTTGCGCTCAGAGCTGTGTCTTTGGCTCATGAACCCTGCCGTATGAGAGCAGGGGCCAAATCATGAGTTACTCTGTTTATGAGGCTCAGGTCTGCAAATCTATGACAGCAGTCCCTGTTTAAAAGGTCAATGCACAACGATATTTACCAGCGAGCTGAATTCTCGCGGTATTTGTGAGTTTACAAACACACGAGAATCCATCTTGAACTGCTCCTCCTTCACCGCTCGCACAGACCCAACATTGGTTTTGGCAAAAAATACACAGATTAACAACGCGGCAAGGTAACACGGCAAATCATTGTGCAAATGCATTCCCTGTCTCTGACCACTGCATGCTGCTGTTGTGTCCTTGGGCAAGACGCTTCACTCTCTGAACTCTGAATTGTCACATTCACTGTGTGGTCAGAATTAGCTTAACTACTATTGTTGATCCTATTGCGACTGCTACAAGTGCTGATTCTCCTGTACATAAACACAAGGCTGCAGTGTGTGTATGCTAATGCTAATGCTAACGGCACACATGCGGCGCCGTGAATCATGCAGCGATGTCAAGTGACCTCATAAAAAATAAACAGGACACACTTCACACATGAATGTTTCATGGAGAGTGAAACTGAGCAGAAACACTCAGAGGACCAGAACTAAACCAGGAATAAATCAGGATCTAGTAGTTTTTGATCCTGACCAGTGTCTTTTACAGCCTCAGTTTTATTTTACATTTGACACCATTTCCAAACAACCCTGATCCGCTGCTTTAAGACACATTTATTTCGACAACACGAGTTTCTGCGCTCGCATCTGTTGGAATAAAAAGCTCCTCCTAATGTTTTCCTGAAGCACCTGTGCGACGCTACATTACATCGGCAAACATGAACATTACGTGTAAAACGGAGCGTCAAATCCTCCGCGCAAAGACACAAACCCGGTCTGAACTGAGACGGGAGCAGAGGAGAATGTGGGTTTTTCATAAAGAGTTCTGCCAAGCCCCATTTCACACGAGAGCGCAGGGCCCAACTCATCTGTACAACCAGTAACGTAGGTTTCAATGAGAGGTGTGATACCAGGATTCAATCAGGGACAACAGAACCTAAACTAGGACTGAGAATAATGGCTTGAATTGGCAAGTTTTCTATATAGTTCTTTCATTACAAATACAGCCTGGAGGCGGAGGGAGGAAACGTCTGGCTTTAAGAATACTGTGGTGTGTTGACAGTGATGTGCAGGGAACATGACGTTCTTAACTGTGAAAAACATCATGTGGAACTTATTAAAACACTTAAAAGGCAGCACAGACCTCACACTTTTTGAGTGAGGCCGACCTAAATAAACCTGTTTGACCATTTCTTAAAACTAAAGTAACTAGTAATTACTAATCAGATTATATTTTTGAGATAAAGTAGTAATAAGTAACTGGAGGAGTATTGTTATAATTGCCTTTATGTCATCAGGCCAAACATCATTTGTGCATAATTGACCATTTAATGACCCAATGGCAATGTGTGATTTTGGCGCCTTTACTTTCCATCACAGTCGTCTGATGCTCCTGGAACAATTGCTTTGAGAGTTTCTGGTAGGTTTTCACTGATGATGGGCCGTAAAACAATTGATCCTGGGGTGTTGTGAGTGTGCCATTGGGTCACTAAATAACAATCAATTACGCACAAATATCTTTCTTTCACATAAAAAGTTGTATAATGCAGCTTTAATGACACATGATTTTATACAATAGCCTGAAAGTGCTTAAAGTGAACATTAAAGCAGTACTAAGTAACTTGTTTACCTTAATAAATCCTTTCCGTAGTCCCTCTGGGGGTAATACAAGTGTTAATGGGATGATTGGAGGTCTTTCATCTCCCCCTGGTGTCTCTGGCCAGAAAACCACATTTGCAAATTCTCTGCCTCCGGGTCGGAGTCACCAATACACACTAATAGAATCACGAAGAAGAAGCTAACAGGCAAAGCTAACTGTAGGCTAGCGCCACTTAGCAGTGTTTATAGCCAAGTTTGAGTGAAAAAAATGATCTCCATTGTGTAACTGGATGTACAATATCCCTCTGTCCCTTTGTCTTTTCTGTCAGCGTAGTATTTACTCTCATGGACAATTAATGAGTAAAAAAAATGCCAGCAGTTGCGCTTATAGCCTCTAGGGCATGAGTTACTTAATACTTCTTTAAAGGTGCATTATGTGAAAAAGTGATATTTGTGTGTATTTGACCATTTAGTGACCCAGCGGCTGTATAAGTGGGCAGCATGGCACCTTTCTTTCCATCACGGTGGCCTCTACAACGCTCCAGGATCAATTGTTTGTAGGTTTTCTGGTGAGAGGCTCCGCCAGCAGTGAAACTATCCAAACAATTGATCCTGGAGCGTCCTAGAGACCACTGTGATGGAAAGAAAGGCTCCATGCTGAACACTCACAGCCATTGAGGTCAAATTCAAACAAATATCAACTTTTTTTGTTCACATACAAAGTTCCATAATAAAGAAGAAAGAAAAAAATACAAAACAAACAATGAAACTAAGTGGATAGTTATATACAGAGGACAAGTAATCAGTAGTTGGATTACTTTTATGGAGTAATCTGCCCAACACTGGGATGACCTACTATTATAGCCATAGCTGCCCTGGGGTAGACTTACAATCTACGCCATCGACCGCTCCCACTGCCACTAATCACCCAATCACAGCCCATGTTCATCAAGACGAGGTGGTCAAAGTGTCTTGTTTATACTTTTACTTGTTACAACCTAAACCTGAGTGAACAATGACCTTTCACCACCATTAATCCTACTGCCACTTATACTACAACCATATTTCTACTAGTACTTCAACTACCACAGTTTCCTTCCTATCGCAGTACAGTCTTTGGCGTCTCAGCGTTACTACAGTGGAGTGGGTTTTATTTGATTGAATTTTAATAAAAACAGGACGTGTCTTGGTTCTGGATGATTTGCTCATGTCAGGAGTGAGTCGAGCTGAAGAGAGCGCGGACACGAGCGGAATATTAAACACGCCGATGCTCTGTTTTCTCTCAGTTCTCCCTTTGACATCACACTGAACCCGGCGTATGGTGATGGGGCAATTATTTCTAAAAACGGGATGCCCTTTACGTTTCGACCAGGACTAAACCAGGGCCTGACTGTAGGAAGTGAAGGGACACACCCACAGTCATTTGTTCAGCTGCTTGCATAATGTTCACTCAAACAGTAATTAAAAAGTATTTCTTTGTACTTTTTATCAATGGTTCCCAACCTTTTTTCGTCTCAGTTTATACGTCCTCCCTTCCTATACCTTACTTTGAGGGTTCTACCAGTTTAGAAAATGATTAAACTAAACTGAAATGTAATATTTCAAAACAATTCAGTCTCACCTTCTTTTGTTTAGTTTAAAATAGTTGCAGCTTCCCCAGTGCTAAGAGCTTGTGAAAAGACATTGGTGCACATGTGTTTCCCTGCTGGAGAAACATCAGGGTCATTGTGACACCATTAATTAAATAAAAATGTGCTAAAGATTGTACCCAGCTTTCTTTAGTTTGACCATTTTTGTGATGTTTATACTCTCACTTCCTTATTGGACACTGACAGGAAGTGACATAGATAGAGGTAAACCATTTTTAACTGTTGCCGTGCCAACCATGCTATGTCAATGAGAAATTAGTCAAACTGCTCCTGGACTTTACCTCTATCTATGTCACTTCCTGTCAGCAGCTCAAACTTAACCTTTATTCCCAACATTTCTTCAGTAAAATTGCTGCTTCACTGAAATAAAATGATAATTATTTACTTACAACACGTTATCCATCTAAATTAGTCATATTTTCAAAAGTCAAACCTGTCATACACACTGCTTGAGAGGAGCCTTTGAATAAAGAGGGTGAGACTAGGACAAACTAACCCCTGCCAGTGCTCAGTGCTTTCTGTGAGCAGAAAGCTTTAATGTACCTGACGATGCTTCTTGGGGAGAGCCAAAGCCTCCCACAATTCAACTACAGAGTACAGATGATGACTCAAGAACATTTTATCCAGGATTTAAATCAAATCAAATTGTTTTTGTAGAGCAGTCGTCTCGTATGGATTTCCAGATTTCGCTGATTTGATCGAACAGAAGAGCAGTTTGGAAACACACATGTCAAACAGTGAAACAGACAAACAAGGCGACCCTCATTCAGGAAGGTGTCATGGCAAGGAAAACTCTCAAACCCAGTGGGGGAAAAGAGAAACCTGCAGATAGTGTTGTGGGGCTAACATCCAGTCCTTGCTGGAGCTTCAGGACAGTGGAGCAGGTCCATCTGAAGGTTATCACACATGATGGAGTCGGTCAGTGACGACATATGTAAAACTGGGATTGCCAAAAAAACGCTTCATAGCCATGTCACAGGCCCCACAGAGACAAAGTTTAATATGAAAACAGAACTCTTTTTCATATGGTGCCCGTATGATCGTAACTTTTTCTGACTGCTTCAGCCGTCCTCCCCATGTTTATGTGTAGAGATGATTTGAAACGTTGACGCAGCAGCGGTGAAGTGTCCCAGTAAGATTCATATTTAATGCAGCTGAATCAAAGTGGTTCTGTTGAGAGACACGCAGCTCTTCAGAGTCCTGTTTGTAATCACTCAAACATTTATGACGGTCTAACATTCAAAGACAGCTGTAAACAGTTACAACAAATTAAAGTTGTAATGTCGGGACACTTGGACTAAACATGAACAGTGTCCCATACTCCACAGGAATGTGGCCGGTTAAACAGGAAGTGTTCTCATAAATCTGGACCACCATGCAGCTTATGTTTTGACAGTGAGGGAGTTCATAATAAACATTTTAAACAACTTCAGTGGAGAGAAAACTTAAAGTAAACTTAAGGGAAGACACTACAGGCTAAACAGGTTTTGGGCCAATTTGGTCTCTTAACATACTGTATAAACTTTCACCTTTTTTTCAACAATAAAATCCTAATCTTCACAATAACATGTCTAATTATTGCACTGATTCAATGCTTCTCCATAGATTGGGGAATTGTAATTTCAAGGACAATTCTCTAAAAATGCATTTTTCTCACTTCTGTGCAACAATATCTTTACATAAGTAGCTCCTACAGACTTCAAATGTTCCAAACAATATTGAACAATATCTTTGAAGGTTTTTTCAGAGGGATTTTTTAATATCTAATGCCTAACCTGAAAAAAAACAAGGCTACAACAGCTAATTCAAAAACTAAACAAGAGTTTCTTTTTTTGTTTTAAGTGTGTATGTACAGGTTAATTATGTCAACAAGATAAAACCATGGGAAATTTTGATATGAAAATAAAAAATCCCAGAAAACTTACAATACATTTTTTTCTCATAGTCATGTCAGTAATCTACAGCAAAAAGGTTTAAATATATATATACAGTATCTCTAAAGTTAAAAAGTTTCCCTATTCACCTGCAGTGTCTCAGCTTAAAGCAGGGGTTTCCAGCCTTTTTTTGCCTTGCGTACCCCTTTGGCCTGTCATTTATTCTACGTGTACCCCTGCCTCGATGGATTTGTTGATTAGTTAGAAAGTGAATGACTAAAACTCATAATTACTTAACTAAATACACTGAACCTCTCACTCTTTACAGTTACATGTTTGTTTGTTTGTTTAAGCTTTTCTTTGACTATAATGATCAACAATACAATTAGTTTTATCTGGGTTTTTTTTTTTAATCTGAAATGAATCCAAGTACCCCCTGCTAACCTCTCACGTACCCCTAGGGGTCCCCGTACCCCTGGTTGGGAAACACTGCCTTAAAGAACAGTCTAAAAACGACAGAGATAGTCGGTGTTATATGTCTTAAAACTACTTACATGTTGGTAATCTTGAAGTTACTCTGTGCTTGGAGTCTTGTATTTCCTGCACAAAGAAGGTGTTTGGGTTGTACTGACTGGATTCCGCTTGTACGTCAACATCCGGCAGGTGCAAAATGTCTTTTTCTCTTGATATTTCTGCATCGCTGAGACCATTGCCGTCATGGTCAAACATCTCAGAGGGCTGTGTCCAGTGTCAGTGAATGTGACAGTCTCTTTTCATTATGTTTTGCATGTGACTCTTCAGACAGACCACAGCAGCGGGGGCAGCTCAGAATGATGGACATGTCTGACAGCTCCACTTGAGTTGTTCCAGATTAAGTTTGTTGTTTTGCTTCTGAATGGGAGAGTGAGACAAAACCATCGTCCTTTGGCTGATGGACTCGAAATTGGAGTGTGGAAGGCAACGATGCTACAGTGAATTTGCTTTATAAACTGTGTTATTGCAGATGTTTTAGCCTGGACATTAGAATTACCAGGCCAAAGCAAAAACTGCAGTCAAGTTCAAAGTGCAACCTAGAAATTGCAAACTCTGTATTTGTTTTACCTTCTTTGTGGCTGATTGTTACACTATTATGCTCTATTGGTTCGAAACTTTAAATTATTTTTCCGTCTCTCTGCAGGAGGACAGAACGGCTTCCCTTGAATGAAGTTTCACCAGTAACGGCCGGGCTCAGCAGAAGGATCTGATGAGAGGAGCTCACAGGAGCGTCTGCTATGGCCAGTGGTACGTCAACAACGCACATAAACCACTGATGAACTGGACTTTGAATTATTCCCTTCCGAAATACGTGCTTGGTCAGTGTTGAGTCGAGTTGTGCCTGTGCAAACAAGAGAGAAAGACAGCTAGCTGGGACATAAACATGAATTATTGATTGGTTTATTTGGTAGGGACAGTGCATGTTAATGAACACCCCACACCGGATTGTAGCCTTGGACTAATTTGCATCTGCTGTCCCACACTCACACGCTTATTCATCCTGGCCTATTGTACATATTTTAGTGGAGTGAGTGACATATTTTGCAGCATTTTAAGCCCCTGCACCACAGCAGCAGCAGATTCAGTATTATAATTCTCACTGTGACAGACTCTATTTTAGTCCTATTGGCGTCGAAAGGCCTTCCCAGTTCTATTGTATCACTTTGGAGGATTGAGTCGCACCCGAACCACATAGCTACTTAATATGTTTGAACAAAAGAACATTTTAGCGCCTGATCACAGCTGTTGAGCTTGATCGGTCAAAAAACAACAAAAAGTCGCCATTGTGGAGGAGGCTGATTGTTGCCTATCAACACACACGATTGATAAGTAGCGTGGTATCAATCGTGTATGTTTATAGGCTAATATTGGCACCCCCTCCACAATGGCCACATGTTGTTTTTTTTACCGATTCTGCCAGAGTTCTGATTCTACTCTAAAGGCGACATGGAAGCAAAGGTAATTCTTTCTGAACAATTATGATGTTTTGCAAACTCAGAGCCTTCTCAGTGAGTGATGTATGCACTAGCTGCATTAGCATTAGCATTAGCGAGTATGTTGCGATTATTAACCTATTAATGTATCATGAAACCAATGTCATAGCTGTACTACAGAGAGGGCATGGCCGTACAGGTTTTTTAAGATGCTTTTAGACGGATTCCCCTGTCCTGCAAATATTTCTGCAGTTCTGGCTCATTTAGGCTACACTGATGTTTGACTGACGTTAATCCCAACCTCAGACTCTCTCTCGTGTTTGCACATGCACAGCTCGCCTCAGCAGTGACCTGTATTTCGGGAGTGAGGAATTGTGTTGTAGTTTTGCCTCCTCCAAGCAGGTTTTGAAATCCCTACTTCATGCACAATGAACCTTTGAGCTTTCAATCATGTTATAATGCTAAATCGAGTCACACCACCCCACACTCCGACACACGTCACACAGAGTAATCACTGGAGTTTCTCTTCAGTTTTAAAGTCTAGACACATTCACCAAACGTGATGTGATCCTGTCAAAATCTCTTCTCCGCGCAGGTTAGCATGTTTAACATTTAAATCGCTTCCTTGTTTACCAAAGCAGCGAAAAGTAGCAGTGTGCCCTCTGCTGGCATCGTGTATAACTACATTTAATAACGTCTTTGGTGCTAGGGAGGCTAATGTACAAACATATCAAGGCTAAGTAGTTTTAAAACCTGAATAAACTATAATGTGACCTTAAAATGCATCATCCTCACATTAGTTTAGCAATATAGCGTTTTTCTCAAATGTTTATGCTTCTGGATCAGTTCTGAAAAAATCTTACTGTAAAGAATCCCTTCGTTCCTGCCCCAGTGCATGTTGGTGTAACCCCTGACGTCTCTCTCCTCTCCCGGGCTCTTGCAGACGCAGTGTGCAGCATGCTCCAGGAGCAGCCCCTCTCTCTGTCCCAGCCTCGGAGCCCGGAGCCTGGGCCACTGCCATGAACAACCTGGGCATCGTCCCCATGGGGCTGAACGGAGGGCCGCTCGTAACAGGTACACAGCAAACGTAACAAAACAAAACCACAGTACACAGAGCTGCTTTGGGGACGCGTGAGTGAACACATTGGTTTGTTCTAGAGCAGAGGTTCTCAAACTCTTTGTGCCAAGTACCATATTAGTAAAGTAACAAACTGTCCGAGCCCAAACGCCGACAAAACCAGGTCTAAAACGGGGCTGAATGGTCCTTTTTAGGCGTAAATCGAGTTGAACTGGGGGCGTGCGGAGCCTCATTTCGGTCCGTGAGTTTTATGATTTAAACCAGCACATTTACCTCCAGAGAATTAGTTCACCTCGTTGGGCGTTAGCTTTGATAACTAAAGGTTGCAGGATCGGTTCCAACACTTTATTCTTTTGGCCGCTACAGCCACATACATAATCTGGGCCTGACGATTCTCCACAGTCAGCTTTGAGTGATGCGTTATCTCCACTGGACTGTCCCAACTTTTA
This sequence comes from Neogobius melanostomus, assembly GCA_007210695.1. NCBI lineage: Eukaryota > Metazoa > Chordata > Actinopteri > Gobiiformes > Gobiidae > Neogobius > Neogobius melanostomus. The sequence goes on from VHKM01000064.1 coordinate 102,417, forward strand.
CTCAGAGAGGTGTTCGACTTAACTCTGCTCTGAGTCAGTTCAGCGTCTAATGGGTCTACGACAGCGCAACGAATGCAAAGCGCAATGTGAAAGTTCTTTCTGATTTCAGCACCTCAGTCATTATTTAACTGATTTATATGACAAAAATGGAGAAAAGACCAAACACAGAAAAGAACGAACTAAGAAATGACCAAACTTTGCTCCAAAACTAATGACAAAAATATTCAATTATTTTCTAATTAACCTAATAGTCCGGTTCACTATGTTTAGATTTCCACTGTTTTGGGATTTTGGTGGAGAGCATGAAAACTATATATTTTAGGAAACCTTAAAGGACTATACGGAGTTTAAAAATGTTAAAATTATGTATTTTCCTCCACCTACATGTTCCAGCCATGTCCTAATGTGTAGAATGAGCCCAGACCTGTTCACCACAACTGCCTCTAAAATCCTGCACTGTCACTCCAAAAAGTGTTAATTCGGATCCAAAGTGCCGTCATGCACAAGCTTAATATAGAAACTGCAGTCATGCTTAAGACCAGAGGTGGCAGTAGTGAGTATAAAATGACCAACTTGCATCTAGTCTCTTTAAAGAGCAACTAAACACCAAATCAAGTTTTTTTTTTTTTACTGATAAACTGTCTCAATGTGTGTCTCATAGTGTTGTCCACTGGTCCCTGACATTATTCTGACATTTAACATGTGTTAAATCCTAACTTTGGCCTGAAAACGAATGGGTTGCGCCCCCTTCAGGGTAAACTCTGCTACTAAATTAGATTTTCCTGATTGCAGCAATGAGATTAAGCAATGAGAAAAACAATGTTTCCATTTGCCCTTGTCATTTGGTAAAATTGTGCAATTACACAATTTTTCCATTAGAGTTCTGGTCATCGCTATGGTAACTCTATGAAATTATGACATGGGTTTCATTGACTTTTTTGATTGGACCAAATGGAATTTTCTGCCAAATTTCATAAATTTCCGCCAAACTACGTTTTTACTCCCCATATAAATGTTATCGCACTTTTTTTTTTTTTTTTTTTTTTTTTTTTTTACATATCAGAGCAAATGGAAACATTGTTTTTCTGCTTATTTAATAAAGTTTTCAAAAATGTATAGTTTTGATGTTCTCTACAAAAAACGGCGAAATTACATAGTGAACCTGAGTTTACATATTAGGCCTCTTAAATTTGCAACGCCCAAAAGCAGGCCAAGTACATGCACAACAGTTTAAATACTAATAGGATAGTTCATGAGTTGGCCTTGTCTGTTTGATGAGAAAATGCCATATACATTTTGCCTCTTGTGTTACAAAGTTTGGTCCTAAGAGGCAAATCCTTCAGCTGGGCTCGGCAAAATAAAATCCCAGCTGTTACTTTTAAAGCCAGACTTTTCCCAGTTCATGAGTCTGACTGGAGTCCGCTGATCTTCCACACATCTGCTTTCATTCAAGTGTTTCAGCTTTTGGAGTCTGGAAGCCCCTGAAGAGCCGTGCGTATCCTCACATGAACCCAATATGACCAAGTGAATTTACTGTTAGGAAATATGTCATGTAGCTCATTTATGTAGACGAGGAGAAACCTGTAAGTACATTACCAGTGCGAGGTCATTCAGAGTCTCGCTCCGACAAGGCTTCAGGAGAGGTTCGATAGACGCCTCATTGTTTTGTCCAATCCGTGCAAAAGTATGGTTGGATAAAGAAAATGATCAGGTTCAGCACTTTATTAAAGCTCATGAAAATGCCAGTACTTTATGAGTATAAGAAGAAGAATGTCGTATTATGCAGCTGCAGGGAATTTTTACCATGTCGACAAGTCATCACCAACGTTTTTCAGCAAAAGATCATCGAACTCTGGCTGAAAGAAAGCCAAGATCTGCAATATTTCATGGATATTTTTCTTTTGGAATATTTTATATGTTATAATGTAATGGATAATTGTTTATGTACTTGGTGAAAAATCAGTGACACCAGATTGAAGTCACTATTTCCAGCTTGTGCACCATTTATGTGAAAGTCTTCCAATTACTATTCGAGAGTCTCCCACCTTTACAGTATTTAGAAAAGAGCTTAAACTATGGTTAAAAGCGAATCAACTTTGTGATCACTTGTGAGACTTAACTGTTATAGATTGGGGATTTGTTTTATATGGCGGGGTGGTTATAAATAGTGTATGTACTCTGTGTTCATGTTTGTTTTTAAATAATTGTCGTCTTATTTGTACGAGGACTAGGGATGTAAAGTAGCCCATGGCCAAATCTGGCACATTTACACAAAGTAACTGTATTGAGTGTTCACTAATGTGCACTGTCCTCTGCAAATAAACCAAACAAATACAGTGGGATGAAAATGTATGTGAACGCTTTGGAATTTCTCGCATTTCTGCCTAAATTGGTCATAAAATGTGGTCTGATCTTCATCAAAATCATAAGAATGAATAAACAGTGTCTGCTTAAACTAATACCACCCAAACATTTACATTTTATCACATTTGTATTGGCCGTAACATGTAAACATTCACAGGACAGGGAGGAAAAGTAAGTGAACCCAGGAATCTCGCTGAACTGCAGCAGTTTTGTAAAGAGGAATGATCCAAGATTCATCCTGATCGTTTGAGCGTCTAATCTGCAACTACAGGAAAGCAGTTATTGCTACAAAAGAGCTCTTTAATACAGGGGTTCACTTACTTATTCCGTGCATGTTGTGAATGTCTTGTGTCTTTCTGCAAAATATCTTCATAAACTTGTGAATTATTTTTTTCCATTGATGATATCACATTGTCCAGGCCCTGAGGAAACAAAACAGCCCCACACCATGATTCTCCCTGCCCCAGACTTCACAGTGAGGAGAGGGTTTTGATGTTGGTGTGCTGTTCCATGATGTTGTGTGTTCCTCCTAATATTAATTAAAAAGTCATAATAAGCGTGTAATTTGATGGTTTACTTTCCATTCCCATTATAGAAAAAAAAAATAATGTGGGGTGGGGGGATTCATGTAAATTGAGATTTATTATCAAATGTTAATTGCAATAAGAAGTTTTATTCTAAAGTGCAAAACTGCACTGCCCCAATGTCACCACATATAAAAGATCACATGCTCTAATATTTGATTATCGCGCCTTTAACTTTGATAACAGCACACATTTGTTTCAGTAATCTACAATGTCAAAAGATCCAGTGATGATGGCTTACAATGTGTTGCGCTACACTGTCACCATTCATTCACACCAAACTCAGTGCTGACATGTTTTAGTGGTAGAGGAAACTGAAGTACCCAGAGGAGTCCTACAATGGCCGCTGGCTGCTCTGCTTTGCGACGACGACACTAGAGGCCGCCATTGCTGTAGTACCGCCATATAGCCGCTAGTCCCCCATTGGAATCCATTGCACTTTAGACACGTTAAAAACAACTTTAATGCCCGGTGCCTAATTTTTTGGAACTGTCTACAGCTCGATATTCCTCCTGTGATTACGCTGGGTTAGACACAATCAGAGGCCCCGGGCTGGTTATGGTAAGATACATTTTAGAAATCTCCTACTTAATGAGGGTCGGACTGTTAGCATTGGAGCTGCACGAGCTACACGTCACGCAAGGGCCGAGTCTACAGTGAAGATCCCGCCCTTATGCCCTTATTAGGAACATGCTTCATCAGAGCTGGGGAGGAGGAGCCTGTAAATCCGCCATGATTTCCCCTCGAACGTGGTCATTATGGTAAACGGGGAGGAGAGAGTAATGACGGTCTATTAATAATATGTCTATGAGTCCTACGCAGACACAGGGAGAACATGCAAACTCCACACAGAAAGGCTTCTACTCAGGGATCGAACCCGGGACCTTCCAGCTGTGCCACATTCATGTTGTGTTAATTTTTTCACCAAGATTTTGTATTGATGATGGGAGAGCTTGACCACTGAGCAAAGCCTTCTCCAGCACATCCCAGAAATTCTCAATGGGGTTAAGATCTGGACTCATGAATCAACAGCACATTCTGGCAAAAGCTGAATTTGAAAATAACCTTGTACATTTGGTTTCAAAAGGCATTGGTCCACGCTGCGTCAGGAGTGAATGAACCGCGGCCCTTATGTTCCCGTCGGTATGACCCGCCGCAGCCGCGCAGCTTTGGCCCAAATGGGGTTAAAGTGAAGTAAATGGAGTTTGAAGGAGCCGTCAGCGCGCGGCTCGACTAATGGCTCTGTGTGATTACTGTGAAACAAACAGGAGCCGGGCTGATGTACTGCTGCACTGATGGAGGCTGAGAGGCCGTGCTCCTGCTGCTCCCAACGCTTAAATCAGCGCAAACAACAAACTATAGGCAGGTTTGCAGGTGGAGCAGACGGCAGCGGGGCGAGGGATTCAAGTAGAATTCATAGTTTGCAGCCTAAAGTCTAAGCCATGTTGTTCAGAATCTCTGTTGGGGCCTTTGTGTCTGGAGCGTCTGGCTTAAGCATTGGAAATGTGGATGAAGGTTGACAGGGCGTATCAAGCTTTTGACAGAGAGATTACGCCACAATAAGCAGAAATGTCCTCATTAGTTTTAGTCTTCAGGACGAAAACGCTTTTTAGTTTCAGCCAAGTCAAGTTTTTGTCAGATTCAGTAAAAAGGAAAAAGGTTTTAGTATTTCAACAAATGAATTTAGGTGGATGAGTATTGTAAACAGCGCTGGCTCCAGAACAAATTAACCGAGGTTGCGTCAGAGTTTCAAGAGCCATTAAAATATATTGTATGCCACTAAACCTGAGAGTGCAAACGTTTCAAAATGAGGTTGCAACCATAGACTGTAAAAAATAATAGACAGCTCCTCCTCACTCCTCCCCGTTTACCACAATGACCACGTTCGAGGGGGAAATCATGGCGGATTTACAGGCTCCTCCTCCCTAGCTCTGACGAAGCATGTTCCTAATAAGGGCATAAGGGGGGGAGCTTCACTGTAGACTCGGCCCTTGTGTGACGTGTAGCTCGCGCAGCTCCAATGCCAACAGTCAGACCCCGTTAAGTAGGAGATTTCTAAAAATATTTGCTACCATAACCAGCCCGGTGCCCCAGATTGTTTTTAACCCAGCGTAATCACAGGAGGAATATCTAGCTCTAGCCACTTCTAAAACATTAGGCACCGGGCATTAAAGCTGTTTTTAACGTGTCTAAAGTCCAATGCATTCCAATGGGGAATAGCAGCCATATGGAGGTACTACAGCAATAGCGGAGCAATGGCGGCCTCCAGTGTCGTAGTCACAAAGCAGAGCAGTCAGCGGCCATTGGTTGCAACGCACCCTTTTGCAGCCCATGTAAGATCCAGGCCTGATTGGAAATTGGGATGAAGGTTGTATCAAGTTTTTGACCGACACATACATGCAAAATAGGCAGGAAATGATATATTGTGAAAAGGGCTTTTCCCGACAGCGGCTGTTCTCGTCCTCTGATAGTAGCAGTAGCAGCAGTAGTTTATTCGGTCATTTCATTTCTTTAGTTAATCAATTTCGTCCATCGTTCATTCTTTACTTCCTGTAGTGTCATTTCATTTGTTTGGCTTTTGCAAGGATCAGTTCCTAAAGTCTTTGTAGGTCTAAACAGTCTGCTTTATGTACTTTCCAGTTTTAAGTATGATTCTTTTTGCTGACATAAAGCTGCAATCCTCTGTGTAATTTGTGACAGAGTGCCAGTCATATTTCCAAGGATACAAAAATCAAATTGATCGGCTACTTTCAGAAGATCTTGTATAAAACCAGTTACAGCCGCCCAGAATGTTCTTACATCAGGGCATGTCCACAGCAGGTGAGCTGTGCCAATCCGGCCACTTCCACGCTCACTTTTTTCAAAGTTCTGGGGGTAACATACGCTCTGTGAATAATTTTCATTTGGATAATTTTATAATGTACACATTTTGAAAGGTAGCTGGATTTTTTTTTGTTATTGTATCCCATTGTTCAACAGTTAAAGGAAATCCAATGTCTTTATCCCATTGTAATTTTGTGGATGTGGTGCTGTCAGGAAGTGACTGGATCAGCAACTTGGATATAACAGTGACTGTCCCTCGTGTATTGACAGCTGTTTTTAATGTTTCTTCTAGAATATGTTTTGAAGCAAGTATGATTCCTTTTGTCAGAAAACGTTTCATGATTGATTTTCACTGAAGGTATTGGAATATCTTCGACTCTTTCAGGTTACGGAGGGGGAGCCATATCTAATATAAACAATGAGATAATGACTACAATCACTTATCCGTCTGCTACAGTTTCTGACATTATAGATGTTCTAAACAAGGAAATCACGAATAACCCTGGAATAAATAAACTTGTTTTACATGTTGGTGCTGTTGACACAAGAAACGGAGAGTCTGAAGTCCTGAAAGAAAAGTTTAATAAACTTTTTGACAGACTTGATTGTCTGGACAAAGACGCGATACAAATTTTCATCAGTGGACCTATCCCAAACATCGACGGGAGAATAAACAAATTCTCCCGGCTGTTTCAGTTGAATACATGGCTGTCAAAAGTGTGTGAGTCGAGAGGACTGTATTTCATAGAGAACTTTTATCTTTTCTGGAAACGCGACGATCTGTTTAAAGGAAATGGACCACATTTGAGCAGAGGTGGAGTGAGACGACTGACGGAAAATCTCCTCCATGCTCTGCAAAATCAGTGGAGGCCTGAGCAACAAGAGAGAGCAGAGAGGAGCATGAGAAGAGCTCCTGGCTCACCAGCAAAGGTTTCGCCTGCATCTCCAATAAAGATTCAGTCGCAGCTGCATCATCTGCACCTACAGTAATGGACTCAGCCACAGTTAAGGATCCAGCCACAGTTAAGGAATTAGCTGCACCGGAAAACATCTCAACCATAGCAGCAGCGCCACCTGCATCTGCATCTCCGGGGAAAAGCTCAGCTTCAGCACCACCTGCATCTATAGTAAATGATTCAGCCGAAGGACCACTTTCATCAACTCCACCACAGGCCTTGAGCCCGACTGGTACATCTACACCCTCCAGAGATTTTTCTGAATCATTCCCATCACCAAAGTCACCTATGGGATTTCCCAGCCATTTTGAAGCCTTGATAAAACAAGGGATTCAAATGACTCCCCGCACTCCAGTCATGTCAAGACCAAGGCTTTCATCCCCGAAGACGTATCATGCCCCTCCCCCACCTCGATTTCCAGCAGCTTCACTGCTGCTGTCTAGGACATTAAGGGCCTCTGCGTTGCTACCATGCATAGCAAACTCAAAACCAACCAGAGGTCCACAGAGGGAGTGTGTTCTTCTGAAACAATTAGTACAGTCAAACAACATAGATTAGATAAGAGAGGGACAGTCAGACCGTCCAATCAAAGAACTCTAATCCATATCCCTTGCAAAAAGATTCCATCCACTCAAACACAGACAAATCTCAAACATGCTGTACTCAATGCCAGATCGTTAAAAAACAAGTCCTTTTTAATAAATAGTTTTATTTCTTCTATAATCTAGATTTTATGTTTTTAACTGAAACATGGCTTGACAAAACACTGGTAACGCAGTTTTGATTGAGTGTAGTCCATCAAATTTCAATTTTGTGTCTGAAACACGCCAAAATCAGAGGGGCGGGGGTGTCTGTGCAATATTCAGGGACAATATAGTCATCCACAAATTGTCATTTGGGGTTTTGTATCATTTGAGTATGTGTCTTTCAAAATGGAGATAAAACAATCTTCCATTCTTTATATGACTATTTACAAACCACCACAGAATTGTTTTATCGAAGACTTCATTGAATTACTTTCATTTATATGCACTGATTTTGATTGTTTAGTCATTTCAGGTGATTTTAATGTGCATGTGGATGTGACCAATGACAGGCATGCAAAAGAACTTAATGCTGTTCTTGAAATGTTTGGTTTAACTCAGCACGTGAGTGAGGCGACTCACAACAAAGGTCACACTCTAGATCTAGTTATTACAAAAGGTGTTAATATATCAAATGTGAATGTTGTTGATGCTGCTTTATCTGATCATTTTTGTGTCTTTTTTGACTTGTCTGTTACACCCAAACCAGTGGTTGGGCCTGGAGTTATTCAGAGAAGACACATAAATGATAAAACAGGGACACAGTTTATGGAAATGATCAGATTTGAAAATCCTCCATGTTCAAATGTTGATAATCTGTTGGACTCTTATACATCAAGCGTCTTAAATGTTTTGGATACTATTGCTCCTGTCAAGGTTAAAATGGTTAACAATAGACAAAAGGCACCTTGGAGAAGTGAAGATTCGGTCAGGGCACAGAAAAGGGAGTGCCGAAAAGCCGAAAGGAAATGGCGCAAGTCAAAGCTCCAGGTTCATTTTGAGATATACAAAGAAGTGCTTTGTGAGTTCAACCAGATTTGCGTGGAGAAAGGGAGAAATACTTCTCTAAAATCATCGCAAACTGCAGAAACAATCCTCGTGTTCTGTTTTCCACAGTAAACAGATTAACTAACCCTCCAGTTTCACTGCCCTTAGAACTAATCTCTACATCTAAGTGCAATGAGTTTGCAATATTTTTTCATGACAAAGTCCAAGGCATTAAAAATGCCATAATTTCCACAACACAAATAGCAACCCTGCCACCAGCTAGACACCTTGAGCTGACACATTTCACTCCTGTTACTGACAAAACAATCGAAGAGGTTATCTCCGGTCTGAGTTCATGTACATGCTGCCTTGATGAATTACCCACTAGATTTCTGAAGTCTGTGCTGACCAGCTTGTTACCACAACTTGTTCAGTTAGTTAACATCTCATTTGAGACTGGAGCATTTCCAAAGGCCTTGAAAACCGCAGTCATTAAGCCTCTTCTAAAGAAGAGCAGCCTTGATCCCAAGGTACTGAACAACTACCGGCCCATATCAAACCTACCGTTCTTAGGAAAAGTCCTAGAGAAAGTAATATATCAACAGCTCACTTACTTTCTCCTATCTAACAATGTGTTTGATACTTTCCAGTCAGGATTTAGGCCCCACCACAGCACTGAGACAGCTCTGATCAAGGTGACAAATGATATTCGTATGAACACAAACGCAGGTAAGGTCTCAGTTTTAGTTCTGCTGGACCTGAGCGCTGCCTTTGACACAGTGGACCACGGGATCTTACTTCACAGGTTAGAAAACTGGGTGGGAATCTCTGGTACTGCTCTAAACTGGTTCAAGTCCTATCTCGAGGATAGGACGTACTTTGTCGAAATTGGCAACTGTGTCTCAGACAAAATTTCCATGACCTGTGGAGTCCCCCAGGGGTCAATCTTGGGACCCCTCTTATTCAACTTGTACATGCTTCCATTGGGTCAGCTAATAAACAGCAACAATGTGTCGTACCACAACTACGCAGATGACACTCAGATCTACGTGTCACTGACAGCAGGTGAACATGGGCCTGTAGATACTCTCTGTCACTGCATCGAACAGATCAGTTTGTGGATGCAAAACAACTTTCTCCAACTAAACTCAGACAAAACTGAGATCATTGTCTTTGGCCCACAGACACAAAGACAAAGTGTTATCAGTCACCTTGAGTCTCTCGCTCTGAAACCAAAAAATCAGGTTAGAAATCTAGGAGTAATCATGGACTCAGACCTGAACTTAAACAGCCACATCAAAGCAATAACGTCATCAGCTTTTTACCATCTGAAAAACATTGCTAAGATCAGAGAAATAGTGTCAAAACCAGACTTAGAGAGACTCATCCATGCATTTGTCTCCAGCAGATTAGACTACTGTAACGGCCTGCTCACTGGCCTTTCTAAACGAGCTGTTAGAGCTGCAGAACATCCAGAACGCTGCTGCTCGAGTCCTGACAAGAACAAGGAAATACGACCACATTAGTCCAGTGCTCCGGTCTCTGCACTGGCTTCCTGTCACTCAGAGAATAGAATTTAAAACAGCTCTGCTTGTGTACAAGTCTTTTCATGGTTTAGCACCAAAGTACATCTCTGACATGTTAGAGCCGTATGAACCATCTCGGGCCCTGAGAACTTCAGGAGGGGTCTCCTGGTGGTTCCCAGAGTCAATAATAAACACGGTGAGGCTGCGTTTCAGTTTCATGCAGCTAAAATCTGGAATAGTCTTCATGAGGATGTGAGACAGGCCTCAACTCTGACAATGTTCAAATCCAGGCTGAAAACAGCTCTTTTTACCCGTGCATATGAAAAACTGAAAGTATTTTATCTGCACTCTTGCCTTTTACTGTCATTGATTAACTTTATGTTGATGTTTTATTGATTGATTTTATCTGTTTTCTTGTAATTTTCTGCAACTGTGAAGCACTTTGAATTGCCTTGTGTATGAATTGTGCTCTACAAATAAACTTGCCTTGCCTTGCCTTGCCTTATAATGAGATTTTAAGACTGAAATTGTATAATTTGTCCATTCTTTACCAGTTGATATCCTCTGATAAAAAAGCACTAAAAGCAAGTCTCTTAACACCACCAGTTATTAAAGAATTGTTTGATGATGGTAACCACATGATGTAATGATATACCAGTTTTTTTTAATTGCTTTGTATAGTTTTTGTAATTTCACAAGAAATTCTTTGTTCTTTGCTTGGTATTTGGGGTTACAGATACAGATTTCAGTTCATTTCTTTGAACATTAAACAAACATTTCCATTATTTCATGTGCAACACGACCAAAAGGGTTTAGGCTGAAGTGAAAACGTTTTATGCCTAACCCTGTTCATCGCTTTGAGGTTGTTTATTAACAGCGCAGCACTCTTATGTTAACTGTTTAGTGCAATGAGCACAGAATACATTTTTCGGACGTTTGACTTCTGTGAATTTTATTTTGGACCTTTTGATTTGTAGTTTGAGAAGCCCTGCTCTATCATTTTCATCTCGTCAACAAAAGCTCATCAACGTTTCGTCATGTTTTACAATTCAATTCAACTTTATTCCAGACTCATGGTCTATTAAATATGAATAAAAGGACTAGACAAACAATTAAAAGGCATCACCAAAGAGACATTTTTAGCTTGTCATGTGTTCTTGTTATCACCCTGAAAAAGCCGGATCCACAAAATGATTTAGTCTTCATCTGAACTGACCTAGTTTTGAGAGTGATCTCTGACCGTGGACGCTGTGGAAAGCTTGTGGCAAAAAAGGCAAACACAAACACAATTCATCACGTCCCGCTGCAGGATATCGAGCCGAGAGCGAGGTCTGGCCCGGTGTGTGCTCTGCTCCTCAGGGCCACGGGAACTCGTTAAAACTGTGTCCGAGATATCACCGGCACTTAAACACACACTCACACATTCATCATCACTATCACAGGAGAACAGAGACATGCTCCAACGCTGTTACTGCAGATGTTACTACTACTACTGCACCGCCTCATTTTACTCCATCGGGATTACTTCATGTGCTATTACTTGTATCACTTTATTACTGTTAGTATTTAACAAGGGTGAACAAGGCTGTCATGTGAGTGGGAAGCACATTTTGACAGTAAAGCAGCAAGACCTCAGGATGGAGATAAATAAATGAAATCACCGACTCAGGATGAAATTAACCCAGATATATTTCCACAACGTATTATTTTTTCGGAGGTCCTTCTCACAGTTCTGTTACTTCCCCCAGAGCAGTACCATAAGCACACAAAACAGCCATGGGAAAACGTACTTTTTGAAACACATACTGTGTCGTTTGGTGAAGCTTTCGTGTCCTTCAGACAGTATTGAACGTCCTCTAAGTCAGTGGCTCTCAGCTGGTACGGTGTCGGGACCCACAATCACCAAAGAATGACAAGCCGTGACCCAAACAAAACATTATGTAAGGGATAATGTATAGAACGCCGGTCATTATCGGGAAAATAAGTACCGACAGGGCGAACTGGACCCCGACACGCAGCGGAGGGGTCTTGTTTTGCCCTGAAGGTACTTATTTTCCCGATAATGACCGGCGTTCTATACATTATCCCGCTTATTATACGGCTGTTTGCCAACTGTACACACACAAATAAACTTCATACACTTTTATGAAGACAGAAAGGTTTATTGAATGATTTCCGCGGCAAATAGTTCCCAAAAGTTTGCGCGTTGCTTGGCAAAGTTTGTTGATTCCAGGCAGTGTGGCGAGGCTAGTAGCAGCACAGCTAGCTACTTATTGCTAGCCTAGCTACTTAGTTTAAGGTGCAGTTGGAGAGGAGGAATGGTGGTGAATCTCTGGGTAAGTTGAAAGTCGGACTCCCGTTAACTTCACGAGCGATTCCCCCAACTTCTCTCGCAGGGACGGGGACAGAGATAGTGTCCTCTATTACTACTGTGGAGTGATATGAAAGACCTGTATTACAAGCACAAACTCCGTTGCCATTGGCAGCGGTCATTATTTTTTTCAGAGGTCTTCTATCAAAAAATAATGACCGGTAGAACGTTGGGAAATCACATTCAAATCAATGGAGCGTTCTACTTGCATTGTGAAGAGCCGTATAATAAATGGCATATAATGAGCCTCCCTCAAAAGATGAAATCATGATTAAAAACATCACATAACATAAATTTTAATAGATTTAAGTAGTGTTTCAGAACTATACTTTTTCAGCAGATAAATAATGAAAGAAATGTTTTCTGGTAAAGGCTCGCACCTAAAAAGAGCTCTGCGACGCATTTTGTGCATGTTTTAGTGGCAGAGGAAACCTATGCAGACACGAGTAGCATCAGCGGGATGTAAGACTCACAAAAGGTCCTGGGTTCAGATCCCGGAGCGGGCCGTGCCTTGCTGTGTGGAGTTTGCATGTTGTTCTTCCTGTGTCTGTGTGGTTTCCCCATTGCAGCACATACAAGTATATACTACAGGGTTTCTGTGGGGCATTAAAAAGTCATTAAATGAATTGTGCCAAAAGCAAGGCCTTTAATGTCATTAAAAGCAATACATTGGATTAAAACTGGCATTTTATCAGAATATCTTGGAAATGTTTACTGTATAGGTTTATCAAAATACACACATTATGGTCTGAAACATATACATTTGCCCGTTTTTTCCGATTCTCTTTCCTCTGTTTGATGAAATGTTTGCAGATCTTAAGAAGTGAAATATGCACTGATTCTTTTCTGCGTTTGTGGCATTAAAATGTTTGTATTTGAGCATTAAATTGGCATTAAATGTCTTACATTTCAGACCTGCCTCTGCCTGTATAAACCCTGCAACTACTCTATAATAATAAAACACACTTACCTTTACCTTACACGCACAAAAGTCCCCACGTGAGGCAGAACCTAAACCACTTCCTTGCGTTAAGGTGGGAGCACAAACATTTACTTTTGTGTTCGGGCAAAGACTGAGGCAAATCTTAAAACTCCTAAACCTGGTTCAGACTTTATTGGTGCGAGTGATATTTTGCAGGGATAAGAAAACTGGAAGATGTTCTCTGAAACGCCTTGAAACCAATCATTTCCTCTGGCCCTGAGCCCGGCCACATCTGCCAAAATGAGAAAATGCACAGATGCTGAGAAGTGCGATGGAATAATGTTTTTTAAATTGATTCTCTTGGGGTGAAATCTGGATGTAATTAGCCGTCGACTCACGTTCGTCACGTAACTCCGAGCTCAGCAAGTCTTCTGGAATCCATTCTTCATCTCCAAATGCAGCGTTGTTTAAGATCGATTCATCGTTTGCCTGTGTCTCCTGTGTTTGTGATTCCAGAGCCGCTGTGCCTGCCGCGCTTCGACCCCGGCCTGGGCCTCCTCACGCCCCTGAACCCTCTGTTGGGGCTGGGGCTGGTCCACAGTCCTGGCTCTGGGCCCGGTCCGGAGATCCCTGTGGTCAAAGAGATCATCCACTGCAACAGCTGCACGCTCTTCCCCCAGAACCCCAGTGAGAAACCGCTCCAACACTCTTACACTCACTTACACAAATGAAAGTAACCAACTGTGGAACAAGAACTTGGAGCCAAACGCCATAGACCAGTATAAAACCATGAAGATCTGCTACTGTTAGGCCAAGGGGTTATTGATGTTTACTACTGTACATGAGTAACCAGAATAGAGTTAAAGGGCTGCACCAATGATAACTTGAATTGAATTCTGCTCAGCGTTTTCCCAATGCTCTCAATTATATTATGTAAAGTAACAAAGGGGCAGATTCATAAGACGCTCTTCTCTTCTGCTCCTTTTTATTCGAACTGCATTGACTTCGCAGATTTGTTGTATAAATTTCAATATCACTTTTGAATTAAATGGTCTCAACTTATATAGCGCTTTTCAACCTGCTTTAGGCCCAAAGCGCTGTACAGCAAGGAGCCAGTCAGAAATTCACACTCTCATTCATACACCAGTGTACGCAGACACTGGAGGCGAGGTGGGTGAAGTGTTTTGCCCAAGGACACGATGACAGTGTGCACCTTCAAGAGGTGGGATTGAAACCTTGTGCCACTGTTGCCCAAAATAAATAAATAAAAATAGCGCCTTTTGAGGCCACTCTTACAGGGGATGGTCATGGTGCCTGCGACTCCACGACACAATTTGGTGTGAAAAATGACGAAAAATGATAATGGAGAGAGAGAGTCAAGGGTCAGATAAAAATGCTTGGGGGCCAGATCCGGCCCACGGGCCACAGTTTGCCCACCTCTGCATTAGGTGCTTCATTGCCTGCCACTTTTTGACGCCCTAAACTTACAATGTGCATTCTAACAAAAGTATGCTAATCAGAACCATTACATTACATATTTATACAGTTAGTACAATCCAATTATTACAAAATACCTTGTGCTGTTATTCGGCCCAGGCTGCTGCAGCTGGTTTGGTCTTAGTCTTCATCGAGCATGTTGGGTAAATGTTTCAATCCTTAAAGGGGGGGTATTACTGTATGTAAAATCGACTTTTTCAAGCTTTTATATCATGTTATCATGTCATTCCCTCATTAAACACATGCCTGGAGTGTTGTCTTGGCTCATTCACATATTTTTGAGTAATCAGTAAAAACTTAGACGGCAGCCATTTTAGGTGTAGCTATGCCTCAGTCCTCCTAGGAACGCCCCCACCTCCTGGAGACGCCTCTGGACCTTTTGTCACCAGCCAAGCCACCAACCACTGCTCCTCAGCTCAGCAGAGCCCCCTCCCCGCACAGTAGTGTTGTTTAGATGCCACAGCAGTGTGCTGAAGGGGGCGTGTCGGAAAGCTTCTTAAAGAGACAGAGGCCTATTTCAAGACGTTCAGTACAGCCATTTTGAGAGAGCAATTTTATTCAAGGCAGTTATTTTAATTTACTGCATATACAGACCAACAGAAGGTTACGTCATCATTGTAGTATGTTATAGACTGGTGCTATGTGATTGAAAAAGCATAATACCCCCTCTTTAATGAAACCCAAACCTTGCGATAATAGCAGTATAACTTAAATTAGTGATGCCCAAAGTGCGGCCCTCAGACCAATGTATGGTGGCCTCCAAGCTTCTTGTTGTTATTTATTATTTATATCATAATTCTGCAAACAATACAATAATGTTTTCTCCAGGTCATGATGCATTTAAAACCTGGTATTTTACACCTCTATTGTTCTGAAATGATTGTGAATCTTATTTTAGTTTAGGAGTTCATGCTGCAGTCCTTTCTCAAATCCTCCTGGACTCACAACTAGATCTTTTTCCAAAGTTGTTCAGCGTTTGATATATTCAGAATAGCAAACACAAACAAAACCCTGACACTCGTTGCCCTACACTTATTAACAGTCCTGTTATTTGCGTTCCCTGCTCAGACCTGCCCCTCCCTCGACTCGAGAGCGCCCCCCAGGCTGCAGGACGGTGTTTGTGGGCGGGTTACCAGAGAACGCCACAGAAGAAATCATCCGTGAAGTGTTCGATCCGTGCGGAGAGATCACCGCCATCCGCAAGAGCAAGAAGAACTTCTGCCACATCCGCTTCAGCGAGGAGTTCATGGTGGACAAGGCCATGTACCTCTCAGGTCAGAAAACTGCAATACTCTATACTTAGATCTACTCGTTAGCAATATACTGTTGGGTGACTTGGGTAAAGTGGGACATTGGATAATGTGGGACACTTAAACTTTAATAAAATAATATAATTGTATTAATATTACGCCTTTAAATAATCACGTGACCTCCAGCTCAGTGCCTTGCGACCCACATTCAGGAGTTCCTAAACTTTTTGGGCCACAACCCCAAAATCACGAGACCAATAACTGGTTATTACCCCCCACTGCCTCCTACTGTGAATGGTATGAATATAAAAATTTAAAGAGCTTAAGGCAGAAAAATACGCTATCTTACTCCAGGTGTTGTTGTACAAAACAGATGAACATCAAAAGGTGTTCAGAAGAAATCAGCAGGCATCAGAAGATTACGTGTTCTCAGAAGGCTCTTTATTGGAGATAGATGTTACAAGTTGCTTGTTCAGTTGCTTGGAAAAGTCTAACTAAAACTCCGCTCTCCCAAGTATTTCTTTAACTGTTAACTCCGCCCACTCAATGCACATCACATGCATTTCAGCACACAAAGACAAAGGGAGAAACCTGAAACCTTCTCAATGCTCATCCTCTACTTCAAAGCACATTCTTTTAGCTTAGATAGCATCTGGAGACCTTGTGCTGCACACAGATAACACTTCTTATTGCCCCGTAAACAGGCTGCCCCCCTTACTTCCCCTCGAGCTCAGTGGCCTTGTGACCTCTCCGGCGCCACTAGTCTAAAGGAAGAATTTAAGCCTTATATACAGTTAGCATACAATTCATAAGAGGTAGCTAAAGATACATTTTAAAACTCGACAATTCCCCCTCTTGAACACATTTTTATGTGTTCACCAAAAGAAAATGTCACTAAAGCTTAATACATGCAAAACTAAAACCTAAATCCTAACATACTAAAAACTAAAAATTCAAAACTTTATCTCTACTCACGATATGTATCCACCTTCCACTTGCATCAACATATACCTCACAAACGAGTTATTTGTTAGTCCTATTTTTTACTTTTATGTCGCTTTTATGCAAAATTACTTTAGTTTAGTTTAATTATTTGTTTTAGCAGTTAACCTACTCAAAGGGATTGAGCTAAAGCCAAAGGCTTATATGCAAAGTCAGTTAACAATTTAGTATGGCAAAATCAAAACTAACAATTTTCATTATGATTTTTGGTTTAACAATTCAAATTAATTCAAACTAATCCATGGCCTGCTTAGAAGCCTGGAATGAGAAGAAATATATTACGATGTCAATGGTTGACATTGGAAGGTGGGCACATACATAACATTCAGTATTACTAGCAAGATGAGCAACGTAGTTCACATCTTCATAACATATTAGCTTGTTAATGAGGAACTCTCTCTCTCTCCTCTCTCGATGTAACGTTTATGTCGAACTTCAGAATCTACATTTAACTAATCTTCAAACAGTAATAAAGAAACACAATTACGATAAACAAAATTGAAAAAAACACATATCACTACTCAAGGTGAGCATCCCATTTTTCGTAAACTAACTTTTTGATTTGTCCCTGGTGACGTTGACTTCTTCTGGTCATGTGCAAGTGTGTATGATATGACCACGATCGTCTGTATGCCTAGAGCAGAGGTTATCAACACATGCTCTTCAGTTGTTCTAACAGTGTTTTATGTACTTGAATGGTTGCTTCCTCTTGAATTATGATATCTTCAGTTCACCCAGTTGGTGAGGTGAATCCAGGGAGATTTTATGACGCCTTCACAGCAGTGGGCCTCGTCCACAGCATGTGATTTGGACTCTCCCCTCTTTCTGCCCTTGAAGCCTCAGGGGTAGAATCGGATGACTGGTGGTGTCCGTCATCAGTGCCAGATGTTGGAACGGCCATCTTCTTTGTCTTCCATGTAGATTGAAGATCAGATACGGCTCCGTCTGGTACGGTTGGGTCCAGTTGTCAACGTTTATGCATTTTAACATAAACCCAAAATCCTGGAGAAATGTCCATGTTCGTGTCAGGTCTGTTGTTACAGGTTGCTGCTTCTTTGATTGCCTTATCAGCTGCATGATTGCCCAGAGACACAGAGTCTCCGCCTTTGGTGTGGGCTTTGCATTTCATGTTGGCTAGTTTCTTTGGCAATTGAACCGCGTCAATAAGTTGTCTGACCAGTGCTTCATGCTTTATAGGAAGTCCCGTTGTTAGCTTGAAACCATTCTTGATCCAGTCTGCAATAGATATTGTGACCGTCATGAAAACATAAATTAAGTCAGTATGGATATTGACCTTGCAGCCTCCCAAGAGTTGTAAGGCGTGCAGTACTGTCATTAATTCTGCCTCCAGTATTTCATGCTGTTGTGTTGACTGTTGTTTGACTACAGCATGTGACGAAATGACATGTCCTTCTTTCGCTCTGTACGAGCAGCCATTACAGGATAAAGTCATTTCTGGATTGGGCAGTGGGGTTGTCTTCAGATCGGCTTTGATATACAGTTCACTTTTGGCTTTTTCTTCACACGTATGAAGTTCAAATTGTCCATGATTCATATGTATAATCAACTGATGATTCTGCACAGGATGTGAGGTTTTCTCTGTCGTCTTGGTCAAAGCTGCCAAGTAGCGTGCACATCCAGGTTGTGCCTGTTCGTGGAAGTCAAGTTTGCAGGAATAATGTTTCAGCACCTTTCCATCCTGCCTTACTTGGTCTCGTGTGAAGAACTGGGACATTCTATTGTTAATTGCGTTTGTTATTATTATGATTATATATAAAATAATATTTAGATCCGCCATGCTTAGTCAAGGGGATTATATAGGTCTTAGTTAATCAATATTTTCTGTATTTATTTAGTTATTAGATTTATCATCTAAATCACTATTAGTTATGAATAATAATAATATTTATATTGCTTCATGCATTTATTTATATTCTTTTTTTATCTACTCCTACTTCTACTTCTCCTCCGTCATGCTGCTCTTTGCAGCACCCCGGGGGGTGGGAGAAGTCGCACCACTGGAGAAGGGGAGGGGCGGGGTTGACCGCGGCGTAGCCGGTCGCTAGGGGTTAAACAAGACGAGAGGCAACTCCGTCTCCTCGCCTGATTTTAATATGTATATATATATATTTTCTAGTGGACGTCCAACTATATATAAAAAGATATGCAGCTGTGTGAATTAGTACAGCCTGCGTTTATATTTTCCATTAATCTTTTAATCGTACGATGGAAAAGAAATAATGTTATTCAAAACCCGCACGTGTATCTGGCCATCTCTTAATTAATCAATCTATATTCCTTTGTCTTTTTCTCCCGTGTGCAAAGAACTGTCCCTATGGCGTTTAAGAAACATCACGGATCCCCTAAAAGCGTTATTTACAGCGTATTATTTACATAGCGTTTCCTGTTTCTATTGTTTTAATTTTTTTGCGAATTATTTTACATAATGTCCCAGTCCATCAAATTACATTTAATTTAATTTTAGACCAATCTTAGGCAGTTTGGAAAAGGTTGCCTTACCGCTTTTTTTTGTATATACTCTTGAAATCTTCTGGACTCGAACTGTATGGAGACTTTTCAGATGTTTTTTTCTTTCTGAGATTCGTCCTCCTGCTCTCCTCCGCACGTGCTCTTTGTTGCTTTGGCACTTCTGTCCTCCTGCGGTGCGCGCATGCGCGGTCTGCTGTTTTCCTTCTGCGCGCGTGCTTGGGCCGTTGTCTCTGTTGCCGCGCGCGTGCATGGTGCTGCTTCCGTTGTCCTCCTGCTGCTGTTTTGGAGCGTTTGATGAAAAAAAAACAGTTCTTCAGCTCTCAGTGTTCTTTGCGTTTCTAAACAAAAACTTGGGTCGCCTTCGAGGTCTGCCTTGCGCTTGATCACGTCGGACGGGCACCAAATTTTGAATATAAAAATTTAAAGAGCTTAAGGCAGAAAAATACGCTATCTTACTCCAGGTGTTGTTGTACAAACAGATGAACATCAAAAGGTGTTCAGAAGAAATCAGCAGGCATCAGAAGATTACGTGTTCTCAGAAGGCTCTTTATTGGAGATAGATGTTACAAGTTGCTTGTTCAGTTGCTTGGAAAAGTCTAACTAAAACTCCGCTCTCCCAAGTATTTCTTTAACTGTTAACTCCGCCCACTCAATGCACATCACATGCATTTCAGCACACAAAGACAAAGGGAGAAACCTGAAACCTTCTCAATGCTCATCCTCTACTTCAAAGCACATTCTTTTAGCTTAGATAGCATCTGGAGACCTTGTGCTGCACACAGATAACACTTCTTATTGCCCCGTAAACAGGCTGCCCCCCTTACTTCCCCTCGAGCTCAGTGGCCTTGTGACCTCTCCGGCGCCACTAGTCTAAAGGAAGAATTTAAGCCTTATATACAGTTAGCATACAATTCATAAGAGGTAGCTAAAGATACATTTTAAAACTCGACAATGGTCTCAAGCAGTTGTGGCAATGTTGCTAATATAATTTGTTGTCCTCAATCTGTGAGACGTTTCTGTGACGTCCCTGCAATGTCTCTGAGACCTGTCGAATACCAAGGAGATCTCAAAGAGTCGTATGGAGTCTCCTTGAGATCGCCTTGTTATCCGACAGGTCTCAGAGACCATGCAGAGACTCAGCTGAAATCGAACCTGTTCGTTTTCACGGAGACTACCTGGAGACTCGCCTTATCTCCACGTATCGGACACATCTCCGTGACCAGCGCCAACTCTAGTCTCCAACTAGTCTTCAGGCCGGTGAGATAGGCCCTTTGTTCAGTGCAACGTGGACCTTTGTCAGGCAAATAACCCGACGATCTGTTCTAGGCTCAAAACATTTTGATATCTGACTTGATAATGTTTGTTTGGCTATGGCCGTGCCGCTCTAGAACGTGTGCCACTATTAAACCATCCAGAAATAAAAGTCTGCTTGTGTTCTGCAGGTTACCGGATGCGTATCGGCTCCAGCACCGATAAGAAGGACTCGGGAAAGATCCACGTAGACTTCGCTCAGGCGCGGGACGACCTGTACGAGTGGGAGTGTAAGCAGAGACTGTTTGCCCGAGAGCAGCGGCACAGAGTGAGGGTCCACGAGGAGCTGCTGCGCCCGCCCTCGCCCCCTCCCATCGTGCACTACACCGAACACGAGGCGGCGCTGCTGGCAGAGACGCTCAAGGGTAAGATTTTTGTTTTTACTTCTACTGTATGCTCATGTTTTACTGATTCTTTTCACTGCATTTGTCTGTGAGTTGTAGTGCTATAGAGAAATGAGCCTGATAGCTTTCGGTTCAGCTTGGCTCAGGCTTTCAAATGGCTAGTGCTTTTTTGCTATCTGTTTGTTATCTCTGCTCCTGTCCCGTTCTAGATCCTTCCTGTTTGGTTTGGTGCTTTTGTAACCTCGTTGCACCTGGACGCTCTGCGGTGTTTGCATCTACATTAATCTGTTTCTAAGAATAGCCCCATCCTCAGGTGAATCGTGCGCTCATATTTATGACCAAAACTCTCTCTCGCTTTTAATAATCCCCAAAAGCATCACCGCGCTCCGCCAAATCTGCTTTAAGGGTCAGAGTTCACGGCCGTCCTGAATCGACTGCGTGGATAATCTGCTGGTGCCGTGTCCCGCTGGGAAACCTGAGCAATTATTGATGTCCTGTTTGTAGCGTTGTGTAAACAGATAAACACTAAAGAGAGATTAGACCTGGCCGCTCCACCTGCTGATGCCATTAAGTCCAGAGTTCACTTCAGCTTAACTACTATATTTATTATTATTATAGTTTATTTAAAAAGGGACTGTGGACAATTATAACATAAATGTTGCCTTTTGATACAGTATATTGTATCACAGTCAGCTTTAGGCTAATTTACGCTCACATTGTCTTCACTAGCGACCCAGCCGACCCGAAAAAATGAATCTCAATTTGCCAACCTGACCTGACCTTTGCTGCTGCTGTCACTTAGACTTAATAATAATAATAATGCCTTACACATGTATTGCACTTTACAAGCCTGTATTACCAAGTTTCTCAAAGCGCTACACTGTGGTCATTATTCATTCACACCATACTTGGTGATGGTAAGCTACTGTTGTAGCCACAGCTGCCCTGGGGTAGACTGATGGAAGCAAGGCAACCAGTCTGTGCCATCGGCCCCTCCGACCACCACCAACCACTCACTCACTGCATTCACCCAGGCTTCCTGGTGTTACGAAACGGTCTCCCATCCAAGTACCGACCAGGCCCTTCCCTGCTTAGCTTCCGAGATCTGACGGGATTGGGCAGAGCAAAGGCAGTATGGCCATAGACGGGAGTTTTCAGGAGAAATAGCACTTGTTGTTTTGTTTTGCTACTGCACCGCTGAGGACACCTTTGAAATCGCGTATGGATTTATCAGGAAACGAGGAGCAGAAACTTTCCCGAGGCTTTACTTTGACCAAACTAAAGTGGAGCAGCCTATACCGACCTGACGCTACGAGACGCGACTCTCCTCAGTAAGAAGCTGTCGTCTTGTTATTTTGGCGTCAGCCCTATGTTCCCCAGTACCTATGTTCCCCCACTTCTATTGATTAAGATTAGGCACCAGCCCATTATCCTTAAGGTTAGTGGCTAGGGCAGGGTCAGGATTAAGCTGCTTGATATACAGTATGTATGACATTTCACTCTCATGACTTGTGATTGGTTGAAGTACCAACTCACCTACGGAAACAAAAAATCGCTCCCGGGGAACATAGGTATGCACCCGTTACTTTAGTTGTGCCGTGCTTCTTGCTGTTGCATTGTTTTCATCACATTCATCAGCACTGCCGTTGTGCAGCTTTTTCCTTCTACAGAGCTTAATATACCAGTCTGGAATATTATCCTCTATTGTGGGTGGCGGTGGGTGTGGGGTAAACATGCTGGTGTTTTGATTCTGTATCTGCGCCGTGGAGTTTGCCCCGAGCACTTTAATACTGGCGCTAGAGCGGGACCATCATTATATTCAGGACATGGACAGTGTTGCACTCACAGTGGGAGAAATAGTTTGGAGATCTTGCGAGAACTTAATAAAATGCACAAGGTTGCGTGCGATGTTAATGTAAAGAAGAGGAGAGCGAAGAGGAATCAGCAAGCGCTCGTATACACTTGCAGCTTTTTCACTTGTGTTATTTGTCCCACCTGTGAGTTAGTTTGAAGAGCGTTTGTCCATTGTTTCATTTCTGGGCAGCATTTGAAAATAGGAACAATCAATTTGCACCTTGTGTCTCCTTTGCAACACATTCAAGTCTATTCCTCCTCTAAACTCACTGCTTCTCATCTTTTCTTGGGATCTTTTACTCTCCTTCATTCTAAACCAACACCCGTGCATCTCCTCTTGTCTTGGGACACTTCTCCGCTCCTTCCCCTCTCCATTCTTTCATTTCATTTCTGACTTTTCCATCCAAAACCAGGCCCCGTGCATTTGATCTCTCCTCGCATGAAACCGCAGTGTCCCCGACGCGCCTAATGCTGTCTCAGTCATTTGAATAATAATTGCGGTTTTGCCGGAATTAGAAAGCGTTTAGAGGGCTCAACACCGCGTTACACCGGCGTTTCGGGGCATTGTTAGCCTGATAAAAAGCCCATCCAGAGCTATGGTAGATTACTCGTATACTGTAATAGGCCGAGTACAATAGGCCACGGCGCACACAGGCATAATAGGCTGCAGTGTTGAGAGGCGAGAATGGGTTTATGAAGGTTACTTAGAGGAAATAAAGCAGGTTTATCTGACTATTTATTCTGGCATTAGTGAGAGGATCATTGAGGAGCAGTGAGGCGTGGGCGTAAAAGTCGACACATTATTTTTATGGAAAATAATATTAAACAACGTGCACAGAGGAGACGTTTGAATGAAAAATGATTTTGTGGTGTATTTCATTGTGGAAATCTTTGAGTCATGAGATCTGGGTCATGACAAAAAGGACAAGATCGCAGATACAAGTGGTCCAAATGAGTTTCCTTCGGATTGCGCTTTACAAGCCTGTGTTACCAAGACTCTCAAAGTGCTAGTCATTATTCATTCACTCCATACTCAGTGATGGTAAGCTACTATTGTGGCCACAGCTGCCCTGGGGTAGACTGGACTAGGCTACCAGTCTGCGTCATCGGCCCCTCCGACCACAAACCACTCACTCACTACATTCATTCTGGCCTATCGTACATATTTTTAGTGGTAGGGAAAACCGGAGTACCCGTAGGACACCTGCACAAACATGGGGAGAACCTGCAAACTCCACACAGGAAGGCCCCGTCCAGGTGGGAATCGAACCCAGGATCTTGGCAGCACGGTAGCACAGTGTTAGCGCTCTGTGAAGCACGAGCACTAACCACTGAGGAGCAGATGAGGTAGCTCAGTCAGCTTGTCTGGAGGCCTCCCTTGGGAGGTGTTCGGGGGTGTCCCATTGGAAGGAGGCACCGGGGAAGAGCCAGGACATAATGGATGGACGTTTCCACCCAGCCCAGTGCCTGGTCTACCCTGTTAAGCATCTTTCCACTGGCAATCACTACTTTTGGGACAGAGCTCAGCCCTGGGCCAAAGCTGAACCGATACTATCGTGACGTGAACAGACTGCTGGCCTCGGATTGACCGGGTGACAGAGGACCGCCCTCACTAAAACAGACAGGTCATACAAGATTTAATATTTCAAACATCATACCGCTGTTGAAAAAGGTGATAAACAGCCACTGTTAGCACAGCTTTAGCTGGTTTTAGCCTGACATTAGTACCTAGCTTACCTTCATAGTTCGTCCTTTAGATGCTTCTTGTCTGTAGTATTTGCCTTGGCACGTCTGATTCTAATTCTATAAACCCCACTGGCTAGATGTGACGGTTGCACTTGGGGCGACAGCAGCTCAGGTGGTAGAATGGCTCTTCCTCTAACCGAGAGCTTGGCAGATTCATTCTTAGCTCCCGCAGGTGCACGTTGTGTTCTTGGCTGTGTCCAGTTTCTGTAGGTGTATGTGTATGAGAGTGTGAGTGGGTGAGTGGCTCCTTGATGTAAAGCTTGTTACTAATGTAGGAGGAAAAGCACTATATGATTTGTTTTACGTTTTAAGTAAGGCTTTTATTTCTACATGCAAGGGATGAGTCAAATTCCAGATGCATTTTCTTTTTATTCTAAATATTTTGAACATTTTGGCAAATATACTAAATTTTAAAGAGGATCCTTGATTCTCTTTTTTCCATTGTGTTGACAAACTCTCCATGATCATCCAAGTCACACAGTTAGAAAAGTGTCTTCAGCGCTCTGCCATCGCTACATGCAAACGCAGCATCAGGTAAATAAAAGCTTCTCTCCTTTCCTTTTCTTTCAGACGACCATAAATTCGGCGATGCCACGGCGGTGCTGTTCACGTGGCTCGACCGCGGCGACGTCAACCGCCGAAACGCCAACCACTTCTACTCCATGATCCAGTCGACCAACAGCCACGTGCGGCAGCTCATGATGGACAAGGCCCAGCACGAGGAGGAGCTGGAGCGCGCCAAGGAGATCTTCAAGAACGCCCTGCTCGCCATCCTCAACCAGTGTAAGTGACGGGAGTTTACATACGGTAACGCTTCCAGAGGCACAAGGTCTTTTCACTGTGCTGATGAGGCCACAAATGTTGAACCTGCTCATTTATATCAGCAACGGATCCATTATCCCTCAGTGTCTGTCCACCCACTCCACAAAACCTGCAGATTAAGTTCAGTTTAGTCCTTTATACTGTAGCGGCTCTAAAGGACCAGGCCGCGAAGCCCCTTTTCCCTTTTATGTACACGTCTACTACTTTCTCCCCGTGCCGTTTAGTCGCCGGGGATCTGCGTCTCCATGACAACGCCTTCCCATCAGCCTCGGCTCCGCTCCATCTTTTAAATTATCTCGCCGTGAGATGGAGTCATGGCGGGGTCAGACAGGCTCTGGTGGAGCATGAGAGACAATGGATGAGAGCAGAGCAATGTAACGTCTGTTCCGCGGGATAAATTAATATAAGTTTGATTGATTTAAAGGTTTGATTAATTCGTAGTTCTTTGGAAATATCAAGATTGCTTTTGAATGTTGTTTTTCTGATTACAACAGACCAAAAATATACTTTTATGCTCAAAAGTCCTCATTGTACTCAAGTATCTTCATCCCGTGCTTCTTTACTTCTACTTGAGCGAAAATTATGTTAAGGCAAGACGCTGCTGATGAATATAGGAGAAATAATTACATTTAGAGATATCAATTTGAAACGTTTACTTTAAATTACTGATATAAAAAAGAGTTTAAGTTTTCTGTCAGCTTATGTTTTATTGATGATAATAATGGCTAATGTTGCCTCTATTTTCAGGGATGAAATCTAAATAATGGATAGACGCAAGTTTAAATGTATGGTTTGATTTGTTGAAATTAAGTAAGGAGTTTTTTTGTTTGTTTTTTCAGAGGGGATTTTGGATCTTAAAATTTGCAGTTCAAAGCTCAATAAATCAGGCTAGGAATTAGATATGAAAAAATTCCACTGAAAAAAAATATTGTTTAGTGCAAGGCTATACAGTTTGGAGCCTATAGTAGCAACTAAAGTGGAGATCTTGTTGCAAGAGTTTACAGAAAACCTCATTTTGAGAAAATGGGCTCTAAATTTGTTTTGAAGTTTGTGCATGGTCCTATTGTAGGGTCTCCCAGAAAGGAAATGACCATATATGGATTACAGCGCCATCTCGGTCGCCTTTCATGCTACACGTGGATACTAAACATGTCCGTATTTGTGCATGAATAAGTCAAATCTCTTGGTCGCCATAAAGTAATGTTGTAAATAATATTAGTAACTGTCGTCTGGACTGGACACTGTTCTCAACCTGCATCAGCACATCAGCAACATAAATGCCATGTTTTGTCTTCCCCTCTTCTCCTCTCCTCCCTCCCTCTCTCTCTCCTGTTCCTCCCTCCCTCTTACGGCCCATAGTCGAGCAGATCAACAGTGTGTTCACTGCCGCCTCCAAACAAAAAGCCTGGGACCATTTCACCAAAGCTCAACGCAAGAACATCGACATCTGGAGGAAACAGTGTGAGGTAAGACTGCACATGTTCTTTACTGTTGCCACTCTAATCTAAATCCCAACATCGGTACCAAGTGTGGTCAGATGAATTCAAACCACCTAGTCCAGTTGACAACTTTGAAAACCTCTTCCATCATAAAGGACATTAGAGAGCTTACAGAAATATGATTAAATAGAAAATAATTTTATGTTGCTAGAATGACTTGGAGAGATGCAGCTTCTCCTCCTGTCCCCGCGGTTCTTCTGTCTCTGCTGCTGGATTTGACCGACATCTCTGTAGCATTTCGAGTTGTTGTTTTTGCGCCCTGCTCGCTCTCGCTCTCGCTCAAACCCCACACCGGGACAGCCGTCTGTGATCCCTTCTCCCGCTGCACGTCTATCCTCCTTCGCCGAACGCGGGGCACTTCCTGGAAACCGCTGCCATGGAAACTGTGATTTCCAGGGTTCGGATTTAATAATTAACGCGGCGTCGTATCCAGCAACAAACTGGGGAATACGGCGCGTACTTCCAGCCCTGTCAGAAATGTGAGATAAAGCAGAAGAGGCAGGGAGGAGGAGAGAAAGACGGGGAGCGTGCGGCGTACAGATGTGACTGTGTGGAGGAATAATGTCACTGCAAGAGAGACACAGATGTACAAGAGTGGAATAGGTGTGGGAGGAGGACATACGCTGCCTTTAAAGTACTGAAAGGTGCCAGTCATATTTACCAGTAGTGACCCGGCGGCAAGTGAAAAGACAAACCAGATGCATGTCAAAATAAAGTAAATCATCCTTACAGCCCTTCTGCAACAACATTAGAATAAACAATCAACATCTACAAAACAATCTATAAGCTCGAGGGATGAAAGACACATGTTTTTTTTCTGTTGTCTTTGGCGTCTGATCTGGTACCAGTGGAGGGGCCTGAGTATTAAGCCGTCCATTAGGATGCTCTGGAGTCCTGCAACGCCTTTTGGTTTCGCTTTATATTAAAGAGGGGCTATTATGCTTTTTCAATCACATAGCACCAGTCTATAGCATACTACAATGATGACGTAACCTTCTGTTGGTCTCTATATGCAGTAAATTAAAATAACTGCCTTGAATACAATTGCTCTCTCAAAATGGCTGTACTGAACGTCTTGAAATAGGCCTCTGTCTCTTTAAGAAGCTTTCCGACACGCCCCCTTCAGCACACTGCTGTGGCATCTAAACAACACTACTGTGCGGGGAGGGGGCTCTGCTGAGCTGAGGAGCAGTGGTTGGTGGCTTGGCTGGTGACAAAAGGTCCAGAGGCGTCTCCAGGAGGTGGGGGCGTTCCTAGGAGGACTGAGCCATAGCTACACCTAAAATGGCTGCCGTCTAAGTTTTTACTGATTACTCAAAATATGTGAATGAGCCAAGGCAACACTCCAGGCATGTGTTTAATGAGGGAATGACATAATAAGATGATATAAAGCTTGAATAAGTCGATTTGACATAATACCCCCCTTTAAGGTGTGCTCATTAAGTATTAATAAGGAATTAATAAGCATTAGTAATCTTCTCAAGGTTAGGGTTAGGAAAGGGTGAATAATATGGCCTATTAGTATGTTAATAGTATAGTAAGCAGCGCATTAATATCTATACAAACGTATTATTCATGGACTATTAATTATAAATGCTTATTAATAATGCCCACTCCAGCTCAGGTCTGATGTCAGGTCAGATAGATCTGTTTGAGGACCCCAGAGGAGAGCCCTGGTCTTCTGGCCACCCTAACACTGCAAAAAGTAATTCACTAGATCAGTGTAAATGTCTCAATTTTAGCATAATAATCCAAATTTGAATTGTTTGGACTAGTTGAGATGCACTTGGGCATTTGACCTAGATCATTTCACTCTCGTCTGAATACATTTCGTCTTTATTTCAAATCATTTTCTTTGCCAATGGGGTAAGAAAATTGCTCTTGTACCATTGGCAGTTTAACTTTCTTATTTCAAGCAATATTACCCTAGAACCAGTGAGAAATGTCATAAAACTAGCAAAGTCATCTTGGTCCGACCAGGAAAAAAGTCTAAATGAGTGAAAACCGCTCAAAACAAGATTAATATTCTGAATTAATTTAAACCCATGCTTGATATTTAGTTTTGTAGTGAAGATAGTGTATCCTGGGGGAGTGTTTTCAAAAGCAGACCATACATTTGCATCCCAGGATAAGTCAGACTGTATAATGACTCTGAGAAGTTTGAAGGTGGTGACTGACTTCAGGCGGCAGAGGGCAGGGGATATTAGGCTCTCACCCGGCACTGAGAAGTATGTCCTTTTGTCTTTGCCGCATTGACTGCCAGTGAAAACTCCTGACCCACTCATCCACAGAGCCCTCTGCATCAGGCCGGGCAGTGAGCCCATCAGGAGCCCCGTCAGAGTGAGATCATCTGCATACTTCACTGGAAAAACAGCGGAAGGAACACGCACATCCAGGCTGTTAATACAAATAACAAAAAGTAGAGGTGACAACAGCCCTCCCTGGGGGACCCCTGCTGGAACAGGACAGGGTGATGAAAAGTAGGAGCCCCACTGCACTGTTTGTTCTCGCACCAAACTTGTGTTATTGTTCTGATGGACAATGGGCCGTAATATAAAACATAAACCGAGATACTAAATGTATTATGCTTGTTTCCTTGAGATTAAGCTGTGTTCTATTCTCTGGTCCAGTCACATCCAGCTCAGTTTGCGTTAAAGCTGCATGTGTTTCTTTGCCTCTTTCAAATGGGAGATTATTACTGTAGAAAACGGCTAATGCCTCAGAATAGCAGTGGCCTAATAGAGTTTTGAAGGTCACTAAGGGAATCCTTTTATAAGAGAGAGGGAGGGAGTCTGTACTTAGCCGCTTACAAATCATAGACCTTGTAGTTTTCATTGTCTTCTGGCTGATCTTGATGTCACAGTATACTTTTGTGAAATGCACCCATAGATAAGGCCCTGTACTCAGTTCAAACAATAGAAAAAGGACTTTGCACATCAAAAACCTCGGGCAGGTGCATAGGACATCAACAACAACAAGGGCCTTTAACGCTCATAATTGTGTTGCAGGAGCTGAGAAACGCCCACAGTGAGGAGCTCATGGGCATCCGGCGAGAGGAGGAGATGGAGATGTCGGACGAAGACGCAGACGCAGAGGAGCTCCCGTGCAAAAGGATCCGCATTGAGCAAAACGGTACAGGAATAAAACTCTCGACCCACTCTATCCCACACAAATCCACTCTGGGCAAAGCGGAGCGCTGTCTCCCGGCCTCACTGTTTCTATCGCTAAGTGGATAATGTATTAGACCTGGGGCGCAAAAAGGAAAAAACTGACTGCTCTGTCTCTGCTGCTTCTGCCAAAGAAAACATGTGGATAGACACTTCAGCCTAAAAAAAAAAAAAAAAAAAAATCATGGTGGGTCTTGAGGATGAAAAATATTGCAGTTGTTTAAAATTGGTTTATGGACGTTTATGGTTGTGATTGTTGTGTCCATCTACAGTGAGGAAAATAAGTATTTGAACACCCTGCTATTTTGCAAGTTCTCCCACTTAGAAATCATGGAGGGGTCTGAAATTGTCATCGTAGGTGCATGTCCACTGTGAGAGACATAATCTAAAAAAAAAAATCCAGAAATCACAATGTATGATTTTTTAACTATTTATTGTATGATACAGCTGCAAATAAGTATTTGAACATCTGAGAAAATCAATGTTAATATTTGGTATAGTAGCCTTTGTTTGCAATTACAGAGGTCAAACGTTTCCTGTAGTTTTTCACCAGGTTTGCACACACTGCAGGAGGGATTTTGGCCCACTCCTCCACACAGATCTTCTCTAGATCAGTCAGGTTTCTGGGCTGTCACTGAGAAACACGGAGTTTGAGCTCCCTCCAAAGATTCTCTATTGGGTTTAGGTCTGGAGACTGGCTAGGCCACGCCAGAACCTTGATATGCTTCTTACAGAGCCACTCCTTGGTTATCCTGGCTGTGCGCTTCGGGTCATTGTCATGTTGGAAGACCCAGCCTCAACCCATCTTCAATGCTCTAACTGAGGGAAGGAGGTTGTTCCCCAAAATCTCGCAATACATGGCCCCGGTCATCCTCTCCTTAATACAGTGCAGTCGCCCTGTCCCATGTGCAGAAAAACACCCCCAAAGCATGATGCTACCACCCCCATGCTTCACAGTAGGGATGGTGTTCTTGGGATGGTACTCATCATTCTCCTTCCTCCAAACACGTTTAGTGGAATTATGACCAAAACGTTCCATTTTGGTCTCATCTGACCACATGACTTTCTCCCATGACTCCTCTGGATCATCCAAATGGTCATTGGCAAACTTAAGACGGGCCTTGACATGTGCTGGTTTAAGCAGGGGAACCTTCCGTGCCATGCATGATTTCAAACCATGACGTCTTAGTGTATTACCAACAGTAACCTTGGAAACGGTGGTCCCAGCTCTTTCAGGTCATTGACCAGCTCCCCCCGTGTAGTTCTGGGCTGATTTCTCACCTTTCTTAGGATCATTGAGACCCCACGAGGTGAGATCTTGCATGGAGCCCCAGTCCGAGGGAGATTGACAGTCATGTTTAGCTTCTTCCATTTTCTAATGATTGCTCCAACAGTGGACCTTTTTCACCAAGCTGCTTGGCAATTTCCCCGTAGCCCTTTCCAACCTTGTGGAGGTGTACAATTTGTCTCTAGTGTCTAGTTAGTAGTTGGATTCTTACTGATTGTATGGGGTGGACAGGTGTCTTTATGCAGCTAAAGACCTCAAACAGGTGCATCTAAATTTAGGATAATAAATGGAGTGGAGGTGGACATTTTAAAGGCAGACTAACAGGTCTTTGAGGGTCAGAATTCTAGCTGATAGACAGGTGTTCAAATACTTATTTGCAGCTGTATCATACAAATAAATAGTTAAAAAATCATACATTGCAATTTCTGGATTTTTTTTTTAGATTATGTCTCTCACAGTGGACATGCACCTACGATGACAATTTCAGACCCCTCCATGATTTCTAAGTGGGAGAACTTGCAAAATAGCAGGGTGTTCAAATACTTATTTTCCTCACTGTACGTTGATCAAAAACTCTTCTCAGTCGCCACAAACGACTGAATCCTGTTCTTACCGGAGCGTGTGTTGTGAATCTCCAGGCATGCAGAGCCAGGCGTCTTTGCGCGAGGAGAACGACTCGCTCCGGTGGCAGCTGGACGCCTACAGGAACGAGGTGGACCTTCTGAGGAGAGAGAGTCGCGCCCGAGGACCCGAGGAGGAGCACGGACTCAACCACGGACTCAACCACATCCTGAACCACGGACTCAACTCGAACCAGGGGCTGAACAACGCAGAGGTGCAGATACAGCAGCTGCAGCAGAGCTTGCACCACTTGCAGCAGGTAAACTATTCATTAGATACATCTTCCAGTTTCCATCACCCCTGATATTGTGGACTTATGCAAGATAACAGTGAAGTGGCAAATGTATCCAGAAAAGTAGAAAACATAAGAAAAGTTGCAATCATGCTGTTGTAAAACATTTTATTTGAAATAGGAAGATGCCAAGTTTTATAGAACTCGTTTGAAATTCTACATTTTCTTTTGGTACATCCTGTGCCCATGTGTCCAATAAGGAAGTGAAATAAAACAGTAAAAAATGGCAAACCAGAGAAAAGTAGGCATTTTTTTTCTTCAAGCAAAATTGATTGTCAAAACTTTTGTTGGCAGCCCTCTTAGTTTTGGAGGGGCTGCCAACTTTTGGAAGAAAATACTTTTTAGTCTTGGCCACATTTTAGTCATTTCCATATGTGAACGTTTTAGTCCGGTTTTAGTCGACAAAAACTCAAACGGTTTTGGTCTAGTTTCTGTCAGATTCAGTGTAAAAAAGTCAGAGTATTTCAACAAATGAATTTAGGTCGATAAGCAGCGGCTTCAGAACAAACTGACTGCACTAGAGTTTCAAAAGGGAGCAACTAGATTCTCACCATTAAAATACTGTATATCGTGATGCCACTAAAACTGAGGTGCAAACATTTGAAAATGAAATAGCAATTCACCCTTTTGCACCCCTGTAAGAGCGCCTGATTGGACATCGGGATGAAGGTTGTATCAAGTTTTTGACATACAAACAGACGTAATATAGTGAAAAGGGCTTTTCCCAACAGCGGCTGCTCTCCTCGTCCTCTGATCACCGCTTCAAGGTTGGACCTATATGAGTTTTAAAGAAGTATTTTCAGCATTCTTTAAAGTCTTTAACAGGTAGCCTTTTCGATCTCTTAGGTGTGTACCAATTTAGGGCCCTGAGTCTGAAGTTGCTTGCACTTAGTTTAACCTGTTTAATGCATCTTACACTGGACTTCCTTTTTAAATAATAAATAACACTGGGTCTTTCTCATAATCCTCTGTCGGCCGCCGCAGAGTTGAGCCTGATTTGACTCGTGTCTGTTTAGATTAGAAGTGACAGCAGCAACAGAACAAGCCACCAGCCGCAACCTTTCTCTCTCTCGGTCTCCTGCACTCATCTCTCCCTCATCTTTCTGCATTCTTTTATAAAGCTGGACTAAACCGAGACCACAATGGAAATATCAAGGCACAAAATCACAACAAGACACACAATGAGATGAATGAAAAGAGATTGAGTTGAGCAAAAGGTGGCAATGAAAATAGAGTTATTGTCTGTTGCCTGGAAGTTGTTTTTGTGACGCTGACTCCCCGCTGTGACTGTCACTCACTCATCTGCTCTGACAGCCTTCAAACCTTTACTTCAGAGCAGACTCTCTGAAAGCAAAAATATCTACATTTAGAAAACAATATTATTTCAGGGTGCATTGCTATGTTTTAATATATGCCTTTTACCATTGTTAAAGCAGTACCGTATTTTTCGGACTATAAGTCGCACCAGCCTTGGCAACTACCTGGGCAGTGAAGAGTAACTGCACCGTTTACAAGCATCTCCCGGCATCACATTATTCAAGCAACCATTTGCAAACTCGTTCCTCTTCCTGTGGCCATCTAGCTTTTAGCTAGATGGCCACAGCTTTTTTTGTTTTCGTCACTACAGTAAGAGTAACCTCCGCTTTTCGACAGTCCCTTAGAAGTTTCTCGCTTACTCCAAACTTTACTGTTTTTTATTTTATTTTCAGTGCGTGCTTATTTGTCATTGTACAACTGTGCAGGAGTAACAGATATTGATACACAAGCCCAGAGCGCCCTCTAGCAGATGTCAGTGTGAAAATAACACAATGTGAAATTATATATTTTGATATATAAGTCGTACCTGAGTATAAGTCGCACCCCCAGCCAAACTATGAAAAAAAGTGCGACTTATAGTCCGGAAATACGGTACTAAGTAACTCTTGCCCTAGAGGCCATAAGCGCAACTGCAGGTGTCTTAGCAAGTTACGATTTTTTAACTTATTAAATGTCTTGTAGAGTAAATACTACGCTGACAGAAAAGACAAAGGGAGAGAGGGGTGTTGTACATCCAGTTATACAATGGGAATATATTTTTTCACTCAAACTTGGCTGTAAATACTGTTTAAAGTGGCGCTAGCCCGCAGTTAGCTTTGCACGTTAGCCTGTTAGCTTCTTCTCCGTGATTACATTAGTGTGTATTGGTGGCTCTGACCCGGTGGCAGTCAAGTTGCAAGCATGGTTTTCTGGCCAGAGACACCAGGGGGAGATGAAAGACCCTCCAATCATCCCAATAACACTTGTATTACCCCCAGAGGGACTACGGAAAGGATTTATTAAGGTAAACACGTTACTTAGTACTGCTTTAAAGTAGATGACCAGCTTTAAAAAGTTTAAAGTTTAAACGGTGAACTGTGCTTTTATAGCTGTGCAGGGAGAGGTGTACAGTATTATCTGGGAGGGAGGTATGTTTGTCTCTGTAGCAGGAGATTTTGCAAAGCCAAGACAGTGTGTTGTCAAATTTTAGCAGCTGAGCAAGTTCAGAATGTTCCTACGCAGTAATATGAGTTAGGATCAATTATAGAAGGAACATGTCACGCAAAATCAACTTCTTATTTTAGGTTTCAATCAATGTTCTCTCATCAAAAACTGATCTTGAGTTCTGTTTTGCTTTGTTCATGCATGTTTGCAGTTTAAGTTGGTAGTTTCTTCGACCGTTGAAGAGCTCCTACAGTATCTGTATTTCCTGCATTTTTTGCATAATAAAAAAGGTTTTAGTCAAGTTTGATTATTTCAACTAATTCATTGATGTCGATAAGTATTGAAAATAAGTATTGGGAAAGTGGATGAACGTTGGCAGGCAGTACTAAGTTTTTGACTGTCAGATTACAATAGGCAGAAGTCTCATTGTGGCTTTTCCTAAAAGCGGGCGCTCTCCTCCTCCTCTGATCATCGCGTCAAGATTCTTTATTAACAGCGCCTTCTGCACATTCGTTCATCAACATGCTTTCTGTGTTCATACGCTTCGGTGTTTGACTGGGGAAGAATCTGCGCACTCAAGCCCCGATTGCAAACGTCTCCCACTTTCTCCCATTTACGTCTCATCAACGTGAACTCATAAACGTCTCATCATGTTTTAGTTGCCAAAGAGCTGTTTTAACTCGTCATCGTTACGTTATCGTCGTTAAAGAAGGTGCGTCAACGTAATGTTATTGTTACAGTCTTCGTTGATGAAAACAACACTGCAGAAGCCTATGAACCATCATCTTACCCGCTCTGACTGCATTTTCACAACACCTATGATTGTTAGCGTGCCTGTGACATGCCGTCTTGTATTTAGTGTTGACTTGAGTTTAGTGTTGCCAATGGAGGAGGCTTCAAACAACACATGAGATGTTTCTTTTCCATGTACGCACATTTGTTTGTCCCAAAGCAGATGTTTTGGGGTAACAAATGTCATTTATGCATGACATGTCCACTTCCTTTCCAACGTCCTCCATCAAAAGACTAATATAGACCTTCTCTGTTCTGTCTAAACTGTTTTGTGTTGTATGTGTGTGTATTTGCAGCAGCTGCTGGGTCTCCAGGAGCAGCTGAGGAGCAGAGAGGACGAGCTGGAGCAGGCCAGGGAGGAGCAGAGGGCTCTGGAGGGAGAGGTGCACTGCCTCACAGACAAGGTACTCAAGGGCTAAACCGGACCAGGGTTACCTCAAATCAGTCTCTATAGTTACAAGAACGAGGAGAAAGTCAGATCTCATGCCCAGTCTGACTAGAACATGATAAACCCATGCACTACTAGTCCAACAGGGGAGCTACTTTTAGTGGCTGGAGCAGCGCTGAGAACGTGTGTTGGTCCATGAGACAAACAGAAAATTCCCATCAGAGCTACAGCTAACGTTAGCGCTGATCGATCATATGAAAACAAGAAATGAGCACCAATAAAGTCAATAAAACCATCAGCTACATATGAAACGGCCTTTAAAATGACGGCACACTGAGCTGAACTTGTTGAATTTATAGTTTATTACACAATTCTCATCAGCACAGAGCCGTAGCCTGATGTAGCCTGGAATAGCATAGAATCATAGCCACTAGCTGCGAGCGCTAAAACACAAGTAATCAGCCTCCATTCAAGAGTTTTATTTGGATTAAACAAACAAAACACCCAGAGTCCCCCCACTCAGGGTGTATTGTTTAGGACATTGTAGTTAGCAAACAGGGACTAGTTAGCACCAAAACTTCGAGCTAACCGTGGCTAACTGTCACACTTTGGCGTTATGAAGAAATCAAGACATCTCCAAAATAGTGCACTTCGGTCGATCCCTTTGTAAGCACTGCAGCTGCTACGATAACAAACCCTATATAAAAACAGACAGGAGCATGATGAAATATTAACCGCGATTGATCTAAACGTATCTACCAATCTGAACATTCGCGAGACGGCTTCATGGCGTTGGATGGAAAGCAAAAAGAAGCCAAACTATGGGGCAAAAAAAATAACATTGTAGGGATTAAAAATGGAGGGGAATTGATAGAAAATATGTTTTGCAGATAGAGTTTCCAGATTGAGACGTGTGCAGAGGAGGGAAAGTGAACAGAGCTGATGTTGGAGAGAAGCCTTGTGTCCGGATATTGTTGCTAACTTAAGCCTCGTAAAGCACTATAGTCTCTGTTCGATGAGGTCTACAGTTGCTTTATAGATTTGTAACGTGAGCTGCTCCGAGCAATTAGCGCAACACCGTTAGCCTCTATTCCCCACGTAAACAAAATGGCTGCCAAAGAAAGACGAAAGACTCTGCGAGCATTTATGTAAGGTGTAAAATGTTGATGTAGAAGGGTTTGTGAGAGCAAGAAACAAGTTGTGCCACGGCCAGACACAGGATGGAACCACGTTAGCATGAGCTGTCCTCTAATGTTCTCAGTGGCTTTTTTATGTGAAGGCAGTGAGCTGTAAATGGGTCACTTGGTCTGAGCGGCGCAGCTGCATTAGGACAGAATGGACTCTGTGTTTTTACGCTGAATGAAGGAGCTGCACTGACCGCACTCTCTCCTCGACATAAACCAGAACTAAACTAAGATTAAGCCAGGACAAAACTGCAGCTAAGTCAGGCCTGAACAATGCTATACTAAATAGAGATGCACCGATTCAGCTTTTTTGCTTGTGATACTGATACTGGAGGTTTGAGTATCTGCTGATAAACGATATTAACCGATACCAAGAGACTTTCTTAAAAGTGGCTGCTGTGAGTGAAAAAGTGAATGGTCCTCTTCATTGTGAGATCAGTACAGTCTTATCTTTTCTTGCAAACAAGGTTATCAAATATCAGTTATATCAATGAATAAACTGTAATGGAAAAACATCAAACAATCACTGCTTTTCTACATTAATATCCTTAAACATGATGATCAGATCATTATAACTTGTTGCATTACAATTATGTTAGATCAGTTATTCTTTAACTGAACTAATGAACTAAAATACAAACACTTGGCCCTCCAGCTGTCGTCAATACTATTTTATTACTTTAGGTGATCCAATCATAGATAGCATTTTGCGCAGCCATCAAAAGTAAGTTTGCGTAGGTTGAAACAGCGAGTGAATTCACCAGGTCCAGAGCTTCACAATGAGGGACAGCACCTCATATTCACTGAGCGTTAGTTGGAGATAGTGGTGTTTTTTAAAACGGTGAGAGCCAAAACAGGTGATGGGTATCAATCTCAAATACCCTATACTGAACCAATATCATATTATTTCCAGTATCAGCTGCAATATCCGATACCAGTATTGGAGCAGTGCATCCCTAATACTTAGGCTAAACCTGGTCCAAAAAAGATCTAAATGTTGTCAATAAGTAGGAGTCTATAAAAACTATTCTGATTCTAAATCAGGGCAAAACCAGGACTAAACTTTGAGAAAAATGGCCTTAAAGTTTAGATGTTGTCACTCTCTTATGTATAGGCTGTAAGGTTAATAGTGTATTAGTAGTTTATTTGAGCAGTTAATTTTTTTTTCTCTCTCTCTTTCTCCAAAATTTCATAATCATACAGTTTATGGGAGCGCAAAAGGAGTAGACTGAAGCAAGAAGCTTATGAGCCCACCCCTTGTGCATGTAAATTACATTTGTATTTCATGATGTTATTTCAGACATTACATTTTTACATTTACATCAGATAAACAATCCTTCCTGAGTATTTTGTATGTTTCAAAACACAACTATAAACCTGTACAGGTTTGTGAGTTCACTTTTATCCTAATGTAGTTACAATTGTCAACATACAATCAGCAGACTTAGCTCACAATCAGCAGCACTGGCAAACAAAGAGGGTTTAGCTGCATTTCACATCATTTTCACAGCATGCTAGTAAATAATAATATGATAATTATAATTAATACTTATTGTTCTTGATCATAACAATTATCCCTCTTGTCATTATCAATGAATGAATGTCTGATTTCATAATATATAGGCAGGTTAGTCATTTATACTACATTATGTTAGAACATGTGCATTAATTCAACCTTCAACCCCAAATTGTGTAGTGATAGTGCTCTATATGACCTGAATCACCTGAGAAAACATAGAGAGCTCTTCCTTTGGCAAAATTATAAAGTGTTTTAGCTTATCCACTGATTAAGGTGGTGTGAAAGTTTCATTGCTGTACTGTGTCCCGTTTTAGAATAAGGGAGTTAAATTTGCATTGACTCCAAAACTCCCCAAAACAGCTTTGAGTGATAAAACTGTCATCAAATGAAACCGACACAAAGCCGGTTTATGGTCTTTGCTCAGATGCTTTTCCTTTGTCGGGCGGTGCAGACCTCTGTGTTTTTGTTGTGAATAAACATGTCCAGTGACCGGACATCTCTCTCCTCAGCTGCTGAATAACAATGGGGAGGCAGTGGAAAGCACCAACACGGAGCTACAAGAGAAGGTAAAAAACTAAACTTACATCTGACATCTTTTTCTACAAACCAGGCTTCATTTTTTCTGGGACTATGTTTCGAGACAAAAACACATCTTTGTTATTTGAATGTTTTGCTGAGTCTGAAGCTATAACTACTCTGCCACAATAACATCTCCTGATTCAAACAGATGAACTTAAACAAGCTTTTGTTCATGAATAATTAGTTTGTGTTGTTTCCCTGCAGGTGGTGAATGGGTGTGTGCCGTCCCTGTACCCGTCCCGAGAGCGCAGAGGAGACGGTTATAAAAGAGGAGGCATCGGTTCGGAGAGAGAGGCTCTGCTGCTCGGTACGTCATGAACCAAACAACACCATGTATTCAGTTTATTTCACGGCCTGACCAATAAAAAGTCAGGGTTTGATCTGGAGTTTCTGCATTTGGTCAGAGATGAGCTGAACATCCTGAATGACCAGGTTATTCCATCCGTGGATTTCTTCTTCTTCCCTGATGGCACGGGCATATTCCAAGATGACAATGCCAGGATTCATGGGGCTCACATTGTGAAAGAGTAGTTCAGGGAGCAAGTCCAGATTGTAACCACATCAGTGTTGTTTGTGGCAGCCCTCTTAGTCTTTTAGATGAAAATGCTCTTCGTTTTAGTCACATTTTAGTCAGTTTCATAAAAATAAAAAAAGAAGCAATTAAGTTTAGTATTTCAACCAAATTGGGATGATGGTTGACAGGCTGTACTAAGCTTTTAACAGTTAGATTACACCACATAAGGCAGAAGTGTCATTGAGATCAAGGCGTTTCCCAAAAGCGGCCGCTCTCCTCATCCTCTGATCATTGCGTTGGGACTTTTTATTAACAGCATCAACAACATGCTTTCGTTCATACACTACTGTATTTAACTGGGAAAAACACTATCCTGAGAAAAGATAGTCCCTGTTTGATCGCTGTGAGTTGCTCAGACCATGGAGCTGTAGGCGCAGACTGGAGTTCTGTGTCACGTGCAGCGCTGTGTTCTCTGTGTTCTC
The DNA here is from genome assembly GCA_007210695.1 of Neogobius melanostomus. Taxonomy (NCBI): domain Eukaryota; kingdom Metazoa; phylum Chordata; class Actinopteri; order Gobiiformes; family Gobiidae; genus Neogobius; species Neogobius melanostomus. The sequence goes on from VHKM01000064.1 coordinate 142,635, forward strand.
TGTGTTCTCTGTGTTCTCCGGCTCCACAAGCTACGGTTGCTTAATGATAACAAACAATTCCTTCCATTTTCGTCTCATCAACGTAAACTCGTCTTGTCATGTTTAGCTCGTCATCGTTATGTTATCGTCATTAATAAAGGTCTGTCAACGTAATTACATCATCATAGTCTTTGTTGACGAAAACTCCCCTCCTGGAACCGCCACCTTAACATGGTGGAGGGGTTTGAGCGCCCGAATGATCCTGGAGCTCTGTTGTCGGGGGCTTCGTGCCTCTGGTAGGGTCTCCCATGGCAAACAGGTCCTTTGTGACGGGTCAGACAAAGAGCGGTTCAGAAGCCCCTTATGAGAGACCAACAGGCCCGGTTAGAACCATGAGGCCGTCCTTCTGTGGACCCACCACCTGCAGGAGGAGCCATAGGGGCTGGTGCAGCTCCAACAGCTGCCCCATGACCCGGCAACGGACAAGTGGAAGAAAATGGATGGATGGATAGCCTTTGTTGACGAAAACAACACTAAGCCCCATTGAGAGTCTTTGGGATGTGCTGGAGAAGGCTTTGTGCAGTGGTCATACTCTCCCATTATCAATACAAGAGCTTCGTGAGAAATGAAAACAACACTGGATCTTTTGGCATCGCTGAAGCTTATGGAAACACGGCCACAGTGAATGTGCTGTAATCAAAGTTAAAGACGCTACAACCAAACACTAGAACGTGTGACCTTTTTTGTGGTGACATTTTGTTGTTGTCTGGCAGTGTATTTGGACATACAACAGCGCGCACAACTTGTTTTTCTCTGTCTTTACAATGTAGATCTGTGGTGGAAAAATACATTTACTCCACAGCAAGAAAATAAATTGATTCCAACTACTTTAAAGAGGGGGTATTATGCTTTTTTCAATCACATAGCACCAGTCTATAGCATACTACAATGATGACGTAACCTTCTGTTGGTCTGTATATGCAGTAAATTAAAATAACTGCCTTGAATTAAATTGCTCTCTCAAAATGGCTGTACTGAACGTCTTGAAATAGGCCTCTGTCTCTTTAAGAAGCTTTCCGACACGCCCCCTTCAGCACACTGCTGTGGCATCTAAACAACACTACTGTGCGGGGAGGGGGCTCTGCTGAGCTGAGGAGCAGTGGTTGGTGGCTTGGCTGGTGACGAAAGGTCCAGAGGCGTCTCCAGGAGGTGGGGGCGTTCCTAGGAGGACTGAGGCATAGCTACACCTAAAATGGCTGCCGTCTAAGTTTTTACTGATTACTCAAAAATATGTGAATGAGCCAAGGCAACACTCCAGGCATGTGTTTAATGAGGGAATGACATAATAACATGATGTAAAGCTTGAAAAAGTCGATTTTACATAAAACCCCCCCTTTAAGAATAAATACGTATTTGCAATATTGGAATTGCTTAAAATATTGCAAAGATAACGGCTTTTACTCAAGAGAAATAGTGCATGTGTTGTCATTTTGCACTGCTCAAATATTTAGTCTGTGTCTAATAAATACTGTATTCTACGTCAACTTGAATTGGCATTATATTAATTTGTCTTTTACTGCAGTACAGTTTAAAGCTGCTGTTATGGCTGACTGGCTTTCCTTTACATGAAGCCCTTAACTCTCTTTCTATCTCCCCGTCTCTTCTCTCTCTTTGTTCTTCTTGTGTTTGTGAAGCTCAGAGGCGTCTCCCTCTGTGCACACAGCAAGTTTATCTAAAATGAAAATAAAGAATCCATATTCATTGTGCGGTCAGCCACATAAACATGTCTGTAGGTTTATACAACCCCATGAGACATATTCCTTTGGCTGCAGAGGACATTTAATGACCTAACTAATAGCAGCATTTGTGATTTACTAATTGCCTTCATTCAGATTTTGATTCCTCTTTTAGCCCTATTACAAACATATACCTTTTGTCCGTCCTGAAGCTCCTGAAACTGTTGTCCTTCCCCATAGACCTTCCCTCTGTAGACGGCAGCATTTTCTCCCAAAGCGGTTTCCATAGCTGCACATTTATCTCTCTTAGCGGCCGCAGAAAAGCTCCACATGAGAAAGTGCCTGCGCTCTCCGCTCTGTCTGCTGCAGCCGACTGTAATATCAGCGCTGCCTCCAACAGGACGAGCACAAGACAGAGACAGTTCTGATAACAATGAAACTGAGCGAACGACAATTTACACATTATGCACGTGTAGCTTAATGCGGCACATGCCTGTTCCTTCACAAAGAAAATCTTGTACATGTTTTTCTTAATTTAAGTGTAAAAAAAGTGCCTCATGGACAGATTTGTTGAAATGTGTCACTCAAATCAAGAACAAATCTACTTATTTCAAGAAAACCTGTGCAGTGTGGCCGTTTAGCTCACTCAGTAAATCATTGGACCGCCTCAAGTCACTGGGTTTGCATCCCGCGAGTGCCACATGTTTTCAGAATCAGAATTTGTTTTTCTGCCATTGTCGGTGAACAGGTGAACTGGAACTGTAAATGATTTTGTGTTGATAGGGGGCAGACATTATAAGTTTTTACTTCTTTCTGCTCCTTTTCATTCATGTTAAATGCTGTTGTTGCATTTGTTTTTAAATGAATGAAATAAATAAAAAAATGAAATGAAAATGAAAGGTTCACAAACTAGGAATTTTCTTCAGTGCCATCGTGCAACATGAGACATATAACACATAAAACTTAGATAAACAATAAACTGTAAAAAAAAAAAAAACTTTAAAACTATAAGACTATATGGTATATGAATATGATAATTTGACACAGAACAGCAGGGTGAGTGTGGACAGACCACATAGTGCAATACCGCAGTGCAAATGGCAGGAACAGGTTATTACATTCATGAGTCTGATGGTAAAGGGGGCGGGAGGTGTGAGTCTGTATGGACCGTAGCCTCCTGCCTGAGGGGAGAAGGGTCAGCTGTGATCCGACCTACACGCCTCTGGGTCCTGGAGTCGTACAGGTCCTCGAGAGGTGGGGGCCGATAGCAGTTTAGGCTCTCACCACTTTAAAAACACATCTTTCACCAACTCTAGTCTAAGTGAATATGCGTTTAAACTGCTTAAAAGCCTGGCTCCAAAGAGATTTTCTTTTTCTAAAAAAAATAGGCTGACCAGACGTCCCAGTTTACCCGGGACAGTCCCAGTTTTGAGTCCTCTGTCCCATGTCCCCACACATTCCTCCAAAACCATTACTTTGTCCCAGTTTTACACAGGATCTGTCCCAAGTAGGGATGTAACGATTCATCGAAAATCGATTTAAAATCGATTTAATATGCGTAAAATGTGAATCGATGTAAAAAATTAAAGAATCGATTTTAAAGCCACCCTCAGCTACTCCATTTTGCGCTACCGAAATAGACCGGAACATAGCTCGTTGTTTCTAACGACGTTAACTTTTTCTCAAGACAAGCTCCACACCTCCACCTGCCTCACCCCCAACACACGCCTCACCATGTAAACACAAACACGTGTAGGCATCGAAGCAGCAGACGCAGCTACGAGATTAGCGTTAGCGGCTAACGCAGAGTTTAGCATTTTAACAGAAGTTTACCAAAGATCGTAAACTGACAAACATCTGACCAACCTGCTCTGATTCTGCTGAAATCCTCATCAAATGTCTGTTTGTTAAATAATCCAATACCTACAGGAGCTGTCATGTCTTTTTCCTCCTTATGATTACAAAGGCTGCACAGGAGGCTGTGAGGCGTTCGAGGGTGAAAAAAACTGCACTGTAAAATTAGTTCTAAATGGTAGTATTATGTTCAAACTGCAAAAAAAAAAAAAAGGTTTGGTAAAATAAATATAATCTCAAAATGTTGCTTTGCTACACATCTTATTTATGATGAAAACATGTAAATTTACAAGCGCTCATGTCAAAATGATTATAGTTCATTTTCATGTCTTGTAATTTTTTGTAATGTAAAGTTCTCTTACTGAGACAGTTGCAGTTTGTTACAAGGACAAAAATGCAGATGTTAAAACCAAAGAAACTTTGGTATGAATGTGTCATACTCTTTTCTAAAAAAAAAAAAGTTTAAAGGTAAAAAAAAATCGGAAAAAATCGAAATCGGGAACTTAAAATTGGAAATCGAATCGAATCGGGGCTTGAGTGAATCGTTACATCCCTAGTCCCAAGTGAGCTTCCGTCAGTATACCCCTGGGCAGCTGTGGCTACAATAGTAGCTTACTACCACTAAGTATGGAGTGAATGAATAATGCAATGTAAAGCATCTTTGAGTGTCCAAAAAAGCGCTATATAAAACCGATGCATCATTATTATTATTATTATTATTAAGTGTCCCAGTTTTTGGCCAATATGATCCACAAAGTAACAAACTTAGCTTGAAAATTCATGTCTTTGTCCATTACCAAGTAGAAACCAATAAAAAATATCAAGTCTATCATGTTAATGCTGATTGGTGCATGGTGTAAGATATTAACAAGCAGATTTACCATTTAGCGTGGGAAAAACAGTCATTAAATGGCTCCCTAGTTGACCATGCAACTAAATCCCAAATAGTGTCCCAGTTTTTTAGTCAGAAATCTGGTCACCCTACTAAAAAATGCTATGACCCATTTTGACAAAGCTGGGGTAGGTATGATAGTGTTAACCACACTGCTTTTTGTATATTAGAAATAAAATCTAATTCATGATTGACAGGCTCGTGGTTGGGCTTCCCGCCATTTTGCTCTTTTGAGGAACAGGCTTCGTAGGAGGAGATTGTGCAGCCATGTTCATTTCACAGACCACTCGGGATCATTACTATGAATGGGGCTGAATGGGACGATCGCTATATTTAGGTCTATGGTCAGAAACTATTACCCAAAGAAGCCTAATAAAATAACGTGTTTGCATTTTAGTTTATGAAATAAAGAATTATTAGTTAAAGATCATGTCATGTATTTTATTAATGTAAACTAAATATCCTCATACACCCAAGGATAGTGTAGAAAACCCAGTGATTCTTGTTAAAGGTTTTTCCATTAGTTTATTAATATATAATAATATAATTGATCTGTCACATCATGGCAAGAAAAAATAAGATTTTATTGATCTTAAAATGGAGAAAACACGACCATTCACTTTTTCACTCAGAGAAAGGCACTTTTAAGAAAGTCTCTTGGTATCGGTTAATATCGGATATGGGCAGATACTCAAACCCCCAGTATCGGTATCAGAAGCAAAAGAAGCTGGATCAGTGCTTGTCTAGATTACATGTGAAGCAGCCCGAGCACATGTGTTACAAAGCTGACTCTTACAGCAGTCGAGTACTGTCTTGTTTCTGTTTTCCCGTCTGAGTGGCAGCACAGCAGCAGTAGCCCGTAGCCTGGTCACTCAAAGCACGAAGAGCGTCACCAAAGCGCCGCTCAGTAAGTCCCTCCCCGATAGCCACTCGGCCAAAATGACCTTTTTTTTTATGTCATTATGAGACGGACAAAGGACCTGTTTTAGGGCGAATTCAATTATCAGCGACACAATTACACGAGCTGCATGTGCGACTCTTCCCCTTTTCTAACCTCGTCCCGCCTCACGCAGCCCCATCTGTCATCCTTTGTCTCTCTCTCCCTCACTCTCACTTTCTCTGTCTGGGCCCAAACCAAATGAAAATAGATGGATTGAGTTGGGAGCCTGTTACACAATGCTTTTTACTCTGGGATTTAATATCTCTGTCCCATTGATTTTACAAATAACCCCGGGCCCTTGGGGGTATTTGTAAATTGATGGGGAGGGGCTGTTTATAAAGGCACTGGAGGAGGCTCTCTTTGTCCAGAATAATGTAAAACTGTGTATTTCAGACTTCTGCCAACAAGAGGATGACTCATTTTCAGCTTTTATAAACCCTGTGTGATACAATTGCGATGCTAATCTGCTCTCCTCTGCAGGCGTGATGTGCACCTTCCTCCACGTGCATCCGTTTGGGGCCAACCTGGAGTATCTGTGGTCGTACATGCAGAGGCTGGACACCAAGGTAAAGACCAGCTTTGATTTTTCTGGTTGATCCGATATTCAAGTCCTGCTTGGGTCCTCTTTTAGTCCTGGTTTAGACTGGGGAATCATGAGGGGAGAAGATGATGAAGAGATGAAAGACTTATTTAGTGTAGTTTAGTGTCACAATACTACAATTTCAAACTCCATTTCAATGCTGAAAAAAACAAACAAAAAAAGAAGTGAATTTTAATTTGAAACTAATATATACTATATTTGCTCCTCGTTTTCCCGAATGATCCTGGAGCTCTGTTGTCGGGGGCTTCGTGCCCCTGGTAGGGTCTCCCATGGCAAACAGGTCCTATGTGACGGGTCAGACAGAGAGCGGTTCAGAAGCCCCTTATGAGAGACCAACAGGCCCGGTTAGAACCATGAGGCCGTCCTTCTGTGGACCCACCACCTGCAGGAGGAGCCATAGGGGCTGGTGCAATGTGATTGAAAACATGTATCTATACATTTGGCATTGATATCGTTACATTTTGTTGAGAATTTTAATAGAAAAACGGCTCAATATTCAATGCTAACTGATGCATGTAAACCAATGGAGACGGCTACGCTAAGTTACTCATAGAAATGAATGGCTCAAATTCTACAGTTTTTATCCAAACGCCTGCTCCTTTTGACATGTCCTGGCAGCAGAAATCGTATCCGACATTTCGACAACAGATGCATTTAGTTTTAGAACTTCATCCAGAGTTTCAGTAAAGCTGTTAAGCTCGAGTAAAAGTGTTGTGATACACTGACTGCGCATCGGCTTTGGCAGCGGAGCTGGAGGAGGACGGGCTGCTCTGAGAGGAAGTGGAGGAAATGACAGAAAGTATTAATACCTGCTCAAATGAATATTTAGCATGTGGCCATACCGCCTTTGCTCTGCCCGATCACGTCAGACCTTGGAAGCTAAGCAGGAAGGGCCTGGTCGGTACTTGGATGGGAGACCGATGCATTATTATTATTATTATTATTATTATTATTATTTAGCCTCGATACTGTACTACTTTTAGTGTCGATTTAGTATGGAGGAATTGCTTTTGAGCGGTCGGGTAGTTTTCTTCTTTACAAATCACAGACAGCTCATCCCTTTTCCACTTCACATTCCACTTTATAATGTCTTGGTTTGAACTTGAAACATTGGCTCTTCCAGGTGACGGCGGCGGAGCTGGAGCGGCTGATGCTGCGGCTGCCCGCCATGTTCCGGCAGGAGCTGAGCGGCGTCGGCGCCAACCTGGAGAAACGCTGGAAGTTCTGCGGCTTCGACACTCTGGGAACGCAATGACGACTGGGAAACGCACACGCAACGACGGACTCGGACCACGTGAACTAACGCACTAATGTGTGTGTGTGTGTGTGTGCGCTTCCTACACAAGAGACATGTGGAACAAAGACTCTGTTTTTGGACTGAGTTGGCTATACATCAATGCCAATGGTTTTTCAACTAAATGTGGAGTTTATTTTGAACATCTTTGGACATTTTATTTCATGTTTCATTCATGCAACACGTCTGGTCCATGTCAAGTCCTGGTTAAATGCTTGAATTTCTGCAGCTTTGACACTTTGGGAGCTCGATGACGCACTGGGCGATGTCTATTCGAGAGACTTTGGATTCTGTTGAAGAGAATTGAAAGAAGAGACAGTATATAGGCCTGATTTATACATTAATGTCTATGTGTGTACTAAGATTACTCTATGGAATAATGTTTTATTTCTACGCAGAGCTTTTGACGTCATCCGTTGTTTTTCTTCTTTCATTAGAACCTTTTACAAACACGTGCAGGCAGGCGGCTCATTCCAGAAGAGCTGCTTATTTGTACAAAAGTCTATGAATGCGATACTTCCAGGCCCCAGCGCTTCTGTTCGTCCAGAAAAAGCGATAGTCTATGACACAGCTGGTGAAGATTGAAGGAACGAGAAAGTAGTGAAATGTGGGTGAGAGAGCATGTATACAAGAATACTGAGAAGAGGAAACGGGAGGTATGGGGCTTCAAAATACAGTGGGATGAAAATGTATGTGAACGCTTTGGAAGTTCTCGCATTTCTGCCTAAATTGGTCATAAAATGTGTTCATCAAAATAAAGACCTAAGACATTCACAACATGCACAGAATAAGTAAGTGAACCCCTGTATTAAATAGCTGGCTGATCCTTCTTTTGTAGCAATAACTGCTTTCCTGTAGTTGCAGATTAGACGCTCAAACGATCAGGATGAATCTTGGACCATTCCTCTTTACAAAACTGCTGCAGTTCAGCGAGATTCCTGGGTTCACTTACTTTTTCCTCCCTGTCCTGTGAATGTTTACATGTTACGGCCACTAAAACTATGATAAAATGTAAATGTTTGGGTGGTATTAGTTTAAGCAGACACTGTTTATTCATTCTTATGATGTTGATGAAGATCAGACCACATTTTATGACCAATTTAGGCAGAAATGCGAGAAATTCCAAAGCGTTCACATACATTTTCATCCCACTGTAGATTTTGAAACATTGTTTTGTTGCCCCAGCATCGATATGTTTTATAGCCTATTTTGAAAAGATTTCTCTGTAAGAATTAATTAGTAACAAAGACATTCAAGCGTTAGAGCTGGTGAAGACTTTGCCTGGGGCTCCTCCTGCTGGCTGCTGTAGGAATAACTTATTAAAGAACCAAACTCTCACTTTCGATTTACGGCGTGGTTTACAGCTTTAGCTCGGCCTGATAAACACACTTTGAACAGAACAGCTCAGAATCAATATAATGTTTGATTATGGGCTTTAAAAATGTGTTTGGGATTTTAACAATGACACAATAGTATCCAGGAAGTACAGAATGAAGCACTGACACTGGCTACGTTTACATGGAGACCAAAAATCTCACCATTATCTGAGTTCTGGAGTTCTCAGATTATTGAAGAGGCATGTAAACGGCATGATCTGATATACATAATCTGATAATCATATAATCTGATTCTTCCTGATCGTTCACACGTGTGCCTAAACTGAGTTCGAGTCCCCGCTCTGATTATTTACTGAATTGTCTCTCCACTCTGCCATTTGTGTTTCTTTAAATACTTCACAAAACAATAAACAGTGAACCGGATTTGAAACCTAGACCTTTGAGTTACACTGACGACACATGGAGCAGTTTGAGTCCAAATATGGAGGCACAATCATCCTCCACCTGGTTCTGCTGCTGGGCCCGACTGAAGAGAGGAGGTCGAGACAATTCAGCTAAAAATCCAAATCTGCACTGGCTCATGTAGAACTCGGAGTTTTGGATTCTCCGATTTCTGAAGAGAATGTAAACGCATCAGATCTGATTATAGGGTTATCTCATTTCTCCAGTTCGGACATGTAACCGTAGCCACTGTAAAAGAGGAAAGTACTAAATTCAACAGCTTTGCGTGAGGATTACTCAGTTAAATACAACTCCAGCTCTGTCTCTGACAAGGGAACAACGTTATAACATGGTTTAAAGCTCCGTTTTTAGGCTTTAAACCATGTTATATAAACCATGTTGAAACCACATTTATTTAAAGATATTAATCATCCTCGCTCCTCTCACTTCCCCCCTGAAGCAAAGCCAGTCGGCTCTCGTTAGTTCAATGCAAAATACCAAAGAACCAGGGGAGCCAGAGCAGAGCCTCTACAGCCGCCACAGATGAAGTGCACTGTTTGTAAAAGGCGACACAGATGAAGCTACAGGTTTAGTTCTGATTCCTCACAGGAAGATATCACGCAGACCTTTGAGGAGATGAGGAGAACCTATTCTAGAATATCTTATTAAATGGGATCTAGTCTGTCCTGTCAGGTTCAATCACAACATGTTCATATCTTTTAATGTTTGAAACAGATCAGTGTTATCTTCGTCCTGTTTCTCAGACCTTTTTCTACTGACAATAATTGCTACGTGGTTATTATTTGAAATCAACAGAACTACATTGGAGAGAAATGTAACGCTGTGGAAAATAAAAGTGTATTTATAAACTCTTTCCTCCTTTCTCCTTTTTCACTCTGCTTTACTCTTCTGTCCGAGGCTTTCTTATCGTATTAATATCAACGTCTTCATTCACTTTCTGCTGTAGTTTCCTTGACTTTTCCTCAGAGCTCTGCCCTCGAACCATTTCTCCAATTACATCTGCCGTCTCCCGCTATTAGCAACGCGCAAAAAACATGCTTAATTCACTCGTACGCACTTATTAGTTTGGTGTAATAATGATCGCAATGGTGCAGCTGTCACTGTTAATCAGGGGAAGCATTCGTTACGGATGCGTGGAGGTCTGGAGACTGTACGGTTTCATACAAGTCCATTTTGAACAGTGGAGGCACCTGCAATTTCAGATTTTATTCGTTTTGAAAGAGATAAGTTCATTATGCTTTAGTAATGCATATAGGTTGGGATTTCAATTTTCAAGCTCAAATGTTTTATAGAGTGACAAAATGGACAATCATAGGCCATTTGTCCACTGCGTTTGATCCTTTTTTTCATTTCTTGATACTCACATAGGCAGTCATGTTTATTTTTGTACTGGCTGACCATCCATTTCTCTGATTCTCTGGTTAATACTTTGCAAACACAACAACATTAGTCATACTTATCCCATGAAATTACTTGTTCCATTTTAAGGGGGAGACAAAATGTTCAGGTCTTGGGCCAGTTTGGTCTCTTAACATATAAACTTTCACCTGGAAAGAAAAAAATTCAATGTTTCTCTTTAGATTTATTTGGGAAATTAAAATTTCAGTTTGGTGCGACAATATCTCCACGTAAGTAGCTCCTACAGACTTCAAACTTTTCAGTCTTGGGCTCAACAATGGGTTTTTTTTTCAGAGAGATTTTTTAATATCTAATCCCGAACCTGATTTATTGAGTTTCGAATTTCACAAAAACAAGGAGAAATTTAAATTTTTCAGATTTTTCCACTAATAAGATCCAAAATCCCCTCTGAAAAGTCTTTGTAACTAATATGTCACAAAATAAAACCATACATTTAAACCTGGCTGATCCATTGTTCAGATTTCGTGGGAAATTTGGGGATTGTTTTCTGCATAAAAGGCCTTATTTTAATATGAAAACATAAATGGAAAAACTTGCATTATGTCAGTGAATTTCTCCATTGTGAGATCAATAAAAGGATGATCTTATCTAGAACAAAGATTCAATTTGATATCTCTACATTCAAAAGGTTTCCCTATTCACCTGTAGCATCTCATCTGAAAGAAAATAAATTCAGAAAACTGGCATTACATTTCAAATCTATATGAGGAAAGAGTAGTGATGAACAGTAACTTTTATCCTGGGAAAAGGCTTTATTTTTTACACTTCAAAAAACACACTTAGACTTAGTATTTTCTTTCAATAACTTTATTTTTGTAAAGCTATTGATTCATTGGCCCTGTCCGTATGTAAAGGAGGAGACGTGAGGAGTTAGAGTCACTTCTGAGGAGCGTTAGGATGTTCAGCGACGAGGACACGTTCAGCACAAGGACGATGGAGTCGACAGGAGAGAGAGAAGGTCTGCAGACGTCAGAGGAGGAGAAGCTCTCTCCTCAGACGCCACAGAGATGGAGACGCTCTTCAGGAACCAAGAGGAAAGACAGGAGTCGAGACACGAGAGGTCGGAGAGAGGGAGGGGGGCAAACAAACAAACAAACAAACAAGAATAAATCAACCAATTAATCAATCAATAAACAAACAAACAAACAGACAAACAAACAAACAGGAATAAACCAACCAATAAAAGAACGAAGCAATCAATCAATAAACAAACAACAAATGAAACAAACAACCAAACAAACAAAGAAAAACAAACAATGAACAAAATAATAAATAAAGGAAAGAAATATAAGAGAGAGAGAACGAACAAACACAGAAATGGTCAATGGTTCCATATATGTGGCGCTTTTCTACCTCATTTGGGTCAAAGCTTCACATCAAGGAACCACTCACCCATTCACACACCAGAGTCAGACACTGGAGGCAAGAGGAGTGAAGTGTCTTGCCCAAGGACACAACGACAGCGTGCACCTGAGGACTCGGACCGCCAAGACGACCCGCTCCACTCACTGCGCCGCTGACGCCTCCAGAAGAAAGAGAGAGAGAGAGGAAGAAATCAACCAATAAAACAACAAATAAACAATAAAGAAATCAATAAATCAACCAATAAAGCAAGAAATCAATCAATAAAGAATAAAGCAACAAATCAATCAATCAATCAATAAAGCAACAAATCAATCAATAAATCAATCAATAAATCCCTCCCCCTCAGACCGGGTGAGTGTTTCTTTCTCCTGATGTTTCCTGTTGCTCTGATCGATCCTGGAGTTTTTGGTCCTTCTCTCTCATCGTCCCGTCGTCCTTCCAGACGTCCCTCTGCTGTTGGACCTGTGTGTCCTGCTCTGGTTTCAGCTGCTCTCGGTGACGTCCGTCTGTGTCCAGTTCAGATTGAAACAGTCTTTCTAAAGGGACTTGTTTTGGAGACGCCTGTTTTTCTCCTGCAGGTCCACGATAATGTTCACGCTTTTCTTTAGATAGTTCATCAGTCGTTTCATCTTTTTGCGCAGAGTCTGCGTTTCCTTCCTCCATCTGTCAGCCTCTGCTGCAGCTTTGTCACGGGCCACTTTCATATCTGCTTTTTCGTCTTTGAGACTCTTTAAAGTCATTTCAGTTTCTGTTTAAGGCGGAGCTGCTCTTGAAGAGAGGCTTTCTCCAGCTCCATCTTTGCCTCCATAAACTCTGCTCCCAAGCGTGCGATCGTCCCTGATGTTTCCAGTTTATATTTTAAGATCTTCTCTGTCATGACGTCTTTCTCAGACTGAAGCGATTGGTTTGTTTTCTCCAAAACGCTCAGTTCTTTGTCTTTTCATGGACAGATAGAAGAACCTTCTCAAGAATCAGATTCGATCTTTCTACAGCGTGAAGTTTGTCCTCCATAGTCTGCTGCGTGCTATCATGTTTCCTCAGTTCATCTGGAGTTGAAGTGTTGTGTGATCCAGCTGGTTTGAAGCGATTGCATTTTCTGTTCATGTTCTTGCTTCATCTGTTCGTTCTGGACGCACTGCATCTCCAATTGTCCTTCTAGACCTTTAATCTTCGTCTGAAGATTAGAGTTGACACTTTAAGTTGGCCATAGCTGGACTTTAGTGCATCAATAACCAGCTCTTTCTGATCATTTTTCTGCTGTAACAGGAGGATTTTGGCGTCCTGTTCAGAAACGGAGACATGAAGTCTCAGATTCTCGTCCTGTTGACTCTGGTTTTGGGCGTGGAGAGCTTTAATCTTTGTTCTGCTCGCCCTCAGAGTCTGGTTTGTGACGTCCAGAGTCTGCTGGAGATGTTCTGAGTGCAGGGTTTTCTCATGGAGAGCCTTCTCCAAGAGATTTTTTCCTGTCTCTCTATCTCCATCTGGTCCTGCCACGTGAGATTCATCTGTTGTGCTGAGTTCAGAGCTTCCACAGCTCCTGCACTAGCGCCGCATCAGCGGAAGGTTTCTTCTTAAAGAATTTCATGTTTACAATCGTAAAATGTCAGAGAGTGTAATAAACGCTGCTATCCGTTCAGAGGTCTAGCTGAGTGTGACGAAAGTGTGTGACTGACGTTTACTGGCAAAGTTCCTTATGATAATATGATGACATCATCATGGAATGCAGATCTGACCTTCTATGGAGCTATGATGGAACTCTACGGACGTTACCATGGTAATCCATTGGAACCTATTGGTTGTTTTCAGGTTCTAGAATGTGATGATGTCACACTTCCATGTGGAGGGCAGGGGCCAGATTTTACTATTAACTGCACTAACACTTTCACAAGTACAGGTAGTCTCTAAAAAGAAAATTCATGAATTACAGCATTTTTTTGTTTGTTTTTAAGTACTCAAGGGCAGTTGAATCACTTTACTCTTCTACTCGACATCTTCTGTATTTTATTTAGTAGAGAAATATATTCATACCTCAACATCTGTTAAAGTAATGGGGAGAAATGGGAGAAAAATATTTTTTCTCTTCCTTTATTCGTTTTCCACCTGACCATGCAGGCTGGCGGCCATTGTGTGATTGTTCAATAGACCCTTTAATTGTTTGTAAACATTGGGCTTAGCTGGAGGCGGGAAGCTCGATTCCTATCTATTTCCATTGTAGCTGTTGTCATAGTAACGATAAACAAATGTCTAACTGTTTTTGAAAATATCAGATAAATCTTATTTATCGTCTCAAATGTCATTCCTCTTGTTCTTGCTCCTTAAGCCACAACAGGACCACATTTTCAGTTGTAGTTTTACACTTAAATCGCTAGTTTTAGTTTAATCTTATTTCTCTTGATCACTTCCTGCCTCCAGCTGATGTCACTGATGATGTCAGCAGTTAAAGGGTCTATTCAATTCATTTTATTAGTCATTCATTTCACAATTAATCGAAATAGATCATTCTCTCGTCCTTGTTGTGGAGCGGGGAGTGGGGAACTCCCTCCCTTGTTCATGAGGTTTGAGCCCGAATGCTCAGATGTTACTGTATGTTGTCAGTGGTGGGATGTCCCATGGCAAACCAGTCCGAGCTGATTGGCCAGAGTCTTATAAATAATTTCATAAACCTGCATTTCGTAATATTTAACAGTGCAAAACATAAATTTCCATTATTTTACTGTGAAATTTACATTTTTACTGGTGTCTGATCTGTATGAAGGGCAGTTTATTGAATGTTAAGCAGGTGATCCATTTTGCTGGTTTCGAAACACTGCTCTATTCACCGTGGCCATTACCCATAGTCCTCCGTGCTCCTTTTGTGCACTGAAATGTCTGTCGCTTCTCACATTGTCGCTGCTGTCACGTTTAGGAGCCAAGCCGCTCGTCACCTGGCTCCCAGCGCTGTTACCGTGGTGGGAAATGGATGTAAATGCATGTATGAGGCTTTGTGATGATGAGGCGTTTAGGTGACAGATTGGGAGACTGTAAATGACGGCGCTGCATGGTTGAATCTAAAACAAATGGAAAATGAAGCGCGTGCTTTAGCGTGTACGGGACGTGCCAAAACATACGGTAATTTGTGTCAGTCAGCGGCTTTGCACCGACCAAAATATGCTCACGGACCAATGTAGTTGTTTCATTTTGAGATTTTGCGATGCAGATTTGGCTCGTCCAAGAACCGAACTCTGGATCTTTTTGCTGTGAGTCAAGTGTGCTATAACTGTGCCTACCTCTAGAAAATACTGATATTTCTCACCAAAATGAACAAGGTTCCTGCCGGGCATTACAAAGCATTAAAAGCCTTTGAATGGATTGAGCTAAAATAAAGACCTTCAGTTTGATTCCAGCAGGCATTAAATTTAAATTGAATGTCTTTGGAAATAGCCCAGATAAAAAAGGCCAAAACACGATCATTTGCAGTAAGCTGAGCGCCTATCTCATCTGCGCATGCGCGGGTCAATCAGGTTCCTAAGCTGCGTCTGAAACCATCAAATTATATCCTCTATGTCCTAATCCTAACTCCTGATCCTTAACCTTTCATGGAGTCAACTGTTAGATCTCTATGCAGTTAGTAAACTAGAGCTTCAGCAGCATTTACCCAATTCGGCCGTCCCAACAGCTGTTCTTCTTCTTCTTTAAGGTTATTGGCGGACTGCAGGCCAACAAAAGCGCATGCCACCACCTACTGACATTAAGGAGAAAATGTATCTCAACAGCTGTTTCATAAAGTATGCAGTATGCAAATTAGTCATGTGGCTTAGTTTTTACTAAATGAAGCAAAAGTACAAAAGTACAAACTGCTTCATTTAGGCCATTTACTGAGGCGGCTCTTTAAAACCTGACATGTGACTGTGCTGTGGTGACGACAACATGTATTTGTATTTTTTTATTATTATTGTGCACCTGTCAATCAACAGTGGTTGCGCATTCACTCCAGGGTGGGGTATTGGGGCGCAGTGGCTTATGGGATGGCACATGGCTCCTAATCGCTGGTAAGGGACCACCAGAGGTCCCTATGCTAAACTGGCTATGATAGTTAGCATTGAGGCTCCTTTCCTAACTCCTTCCTAACTGACAGCCCAATTCGGACGCTTCTTATCATGGCGGACGCACATCCGGTTTGGCGTTAGACCTCTTACAATTTAAGGGTTTCGGAATCAGCCCTCAATTTCGGCCCAAACAACCCACGACGCCATTGAAATGTGTGAGCGAGTTCAGGTAGCGGAGCGTGAACACTGAAGTGTATTGAGCCATAACCGTAAACCGTAAGACTTACAGGCATTGGTTTAAAAACTTCTCAAGTGACGTTTTTTGGCACATGAATATCTTGAAACTGAGGGCCCAGTCAGAGGCTCAAGACAGCTGCTCTGAAGGCAGTAGAGGACCATAGCGGACAGGGGAACGAGTCAGGAGACACTGACACTTTTTAAATGATTTCAATTGTTCAGGAATCACAGTAAAAAGTTTCCGTGTAGATGTTAAATATAGAGGATAAATTGCTGCGTGTGCAATTAGTGATCAATTTAATATGTTGTTTGCAGTCAGATCACTTCAGTCATGAAAAAATAAAATGTATTAGATGTAAAATCTATGTGGGTAGGTGGATCTCATCTGGCCAAAAATTTTAAAGGATCTGTATCAAGCAATTTTAGGCATTCCAAAGTAAAGTATAGGCATTTGTATATGATATATTGCACCTCTACCACTATGGAGCACTCATTTTTGTGAGAAATATCAGTATTTTCTGGAGGTATTTTTCTCTATCCCGGAAGACAAGACGCTTCGATTCAGTTAACTCCGCCCCTCTCTCTGAGTAGATGCAGCCCATTCAACTTTAGCAGTAAAAGAAATATAAATATCGACAGTAAACACAAACTTTAAAGTTAGGTTTAAGTTTGTGTTTACTGTCCATCTCCTTATTGACAGAAAAAAAATAAATGTGGTCTTTATTTCTCAGGCCTGTTTAAATATTCTGAATATCAGTGACATGAGACCACATTTCCGACCCTGGACTTCGTCAACCCTCCTGGAACCGCCACCTTAACGTGTGGAGGGTTTGAGCCGAATGATCCTGGAGCTCTGTTGTCGGGGCTTCGTGCCCCTGGTAGGGTCTCCCATGGCAAACAGGTCCTAGGTGACGGGTCAGACAAAGAGCAGTTCAGAAGCCCCTTATGAGAGACCACGAACCATGAGGCCGTCCTTCTGTGGACCACCACCTGCAGGAGGAGCCATAGGGCTGGTGCAATGTGATTTGGGCAGCTCCAACAGCAGCTCCAACAGCTGCCCCCACGACCCGGCAACGGACAAGTGGAAGAAAATGGATGGATGGATGGACTTTGTCAAACCTTCCGTCAGTCACCATCAAGCGTCAGAAATGTTTGTCTTCAATAATGTGAACAAGCACTGGTCGTCACTTTTGACAGCATCTTTATTTGCATTCAGTTCAGTTCTTTCCATTTCTGTCTGTCGCCGTCCTGGTCCAGGCTCCACAGCGACCACAAAACACTTCAAATCATCAACTTTCCTCTTGAAAAAAAAAAATAAAAATTCTAAGTCCAGTTCTTGTGTGTTTGTCTCACACACCGTTTTCCTCCCCCGTGTCGTCGGTCCAGATCTGTACTTCTCTGGGCAGAGTTGCCATGGAAACTGTTGTGCGGCCCCGGTGTTTTGTGTTGTTTTTTCCCCCGACACTGCGAGACGCTCCCTCCGAATGTGAAGACAGACCTCAAACCTGACAGCTTTAGACCCGACTTTAGGCGGCGCCGCCGCCGCGCTCTTCCACAGCGTGTCACAGATGGAGGCGACACGAAGGGAAACAGAGCGGTTGTCACTGCAGGAAGAGTGCTCAATATCGACCCAAACGCAATGATTAGAATAAAATTAGAATAAGTCCTGTATAAGATTTTACTCTAAAGAGGTTTGTAAGATATATTACTGCAGCCATGGCCCTTAGTGTCCTCTACCACGTTCCAAAGTTAATTTACTTTTAGACTACTTTAGACTACTTGATTCCTGTCCCAGTTTTGAGTCCTTTGTCCCACACCCCAATAGATTTCTGCAAAACCACTGATTTGTCCCCGTTGTCTTGGTTTTTGGCCAAGACAGTCCCCAAAATAACACACTTCACTTGAAAATGTATGTTTTTGGCCTTTGTGAATATTAATCAGGTATAGACCAATTAAAAGACTAAATTCTAACACATCCTCAATGCGGATTGGTGCCTGTTGTGAGACGTTGACAGTTTTAACATTCAGCGTTGGAAAAGACTTGGAATTTTAGGGCATATTCCCAAATTGTGTCCTAGTTTTTAAGTTGGAAAATCTGGTTACTCTAAGTTAAGTAAATACTTCACCCGAGGACACATCTGTATTTTAACTGTTATGAATATTAGGCTAAGTGTTTTAGCCTTGAATCTAAAGGCTAACGCTAATTTGAAGCTAACAATTGTTTGCGGTTCGAATCCCGCACACTGCATTGTGTCCTTGGGTAAGACACTTCACCCTCCAGTGTCTGTGTACACTGGTGTATGAATAGGTGACTGGTTCCTTGATGTAAAGTGCTTGAGTGCCTAAAGCAGCTAGAAGGCGCTATAAATATGTGACCATTTATAATCAGATTTTTCCCCCCCATAAATCTCACTTAGCTTGATGTTTGTTCAACTTTTCTTCCGGTTTTTAAATCTTGATTTATTTTAAATTTACGTTAAAATGTTGATGTCTTTATGTAGTCTTTACTAGGGACGCACGCCCTAGATACTGGTATTGGAAATCGGAGATGATACTGGAAAAATACGATATCGGGTATCAACTACAAATATCCGATACGGAACCGATACCTGTTTTGGCTCTCAACATTTTAAAAACACAACGTTCACCAACTAAATCTCATGGACATGCTGTATGTCATTTTGAAGCTTAGAACCTGGAGAATTCAGTCACTAAGTTAGTAGGCTATATTTAATCGCTGCGCAAAACGCCGCGGCTAGCAACAGTATGCTAATGCTAGCCGCAGCATGTTAATGCTAATGTCAGCTAATCAAAGCGGGGACAGAAACTATGATTGGATCACCCAATGAAATAAAATAGCCACTGCTGAAGTAGCCAAATGTTTGTATTTATGAAATGATGTTAAAGAATAACTGATCGAACACATTTGTTATGCACAAGTAATGATCAGACCATTTTATGTGAGTTCTTTATATTAATGTAACCTAAAAGCCTGTCTTATACCCAAGGATATCTAGTGTAGAAAAGTCAAGTGATCCTTGTGTAATGTTTTCCATTAGTTTATTCATAGATATCATTGCCAATGTAACATGTCGTTTGGAAGAAAAGACAAGACTTTTGATCTGACTCTGGTGAAAAGAGGAACATTTACATTTTTCACTCACAGTAACCACAATAAGAAGGTCTCTTAGTATCGGTTAATATTGGATATTGGCAGATACTCAAACCCTCAGTATCGCCAACAGTAAGGTGAGCCAAGAACACTCTATGATACAAACTGTTACCAGGCCAAATACAAAGAAGGTTCCAAGAACGTACTGGTTGTTATGAATTACGTGACGAATTAAACTTTAGGACTCAGAAACATAGCTCAACTTTGAAAGTTTTAGCCCAACAGTTAATGGTGTACAATTGTGGAATAAACTGGAAACAGAGTTGAAACGAAGTCCAAATATCAACCTGTTCAAATATAAATACAAACAAAAGACTTTTGAAATATACAGAGAACAAGAAATGTGTTGCACTAGGAGGCGCAGTAGGATCAATTATGTGTGTTTCCTCAATAATCAAGGAAGAGTGTTGCTGCTTGGAACGGTTGTCATTCTATTGCTCAAATTTACAAATTGAGAATTAGGGTAGGCAAGTTATGAATCTGTTGAGAGGGACCCTCCCAACGGGCTCAAAACCTTGTCTTTTAATGCACCACTCAGCATAGGAACATCATCTACAAAATCAGCTGTTAGGGCAGCTGGGTGGGGGTTTGTTGAGGGGAGTTACTGCCCTCTTCAACTGGCCCGCTCTACACCCTGGCTTTTTAATGCACCTCATTATGCAGGGCTTACATCATACTTCACATATAACTCAATTAAACAAAGATAATAATAATGATAATTAAACCTAAATTAAATTATATTAAGGATGGTATTGACAACTGGGAAGTAGCAAGATCTCAGAATATAATATGTATTAATGCACCTTTAATAATGATAATTAATGATAATTAAACCTAAATTAAATTATATTAAGGATGGTATTGACAACTGGGAAGTAGCAAGATCTCAGAGTATAATATGTATTAATGAACCTTTATAACATAAAAGTAGCACATTCTTTTGTTCTTTATTTTGCTGTTGTTTTAGTCTTATTCTTCTTCATCATTTATTGTTACTTTGCCCTATGTTCCTTTGTTTATGATTTGCTACCTTGTAAATATTAAATGTAATGTTACTATTTTTATTTCGGGGTGGGCGCTTATAAGCCTTTGGCTTCAGCCCACTCCCTTTGAGCAGGTTAACTACTCAAACAAATAATAACTAACTAAACTAAACTAAACTAAAAACTAAAACTAAACTAAACTAAACTAAACAAAGCCTATTGTAATATCTGAGCAGGCGTAATATTTACTCTTAAGAGGTTTGCAGGATATTTCACTGCAGCCATGGCCTCGGTGTGACACTCTATGACTCTGCATACAATAATTTACTTCCGTTATTTGACCAAAACTTCCCTAGCACTTTGAATTCAACTTTCTGGACTTAACCATAAGACAGACACATTGCAATAATACTCCCATATAGTAAATTTGCAAAAGACCTTGCTTACAAAACATCTTTAAGCTATTTTTGCTGCCCAACAAATGAGAGGTGAACCGCATCCAGTGAGTAATAATGAGCCATTAGCGCGCTGTTGTATTTTAGAGTGTGAGTGTATCATGGACCGGTTTTAAGTGAGACATAACGAACGCATTTGCTAAACCTGGAGGCGAAGATTAGCCCTGAATGAATCATTGTCTCAGAGCAACTTTCAGCACGTCTTCATCTGATGCTTCGAGACACAAAAACACAAGGAGGAGCTGATCATTTGAATCGTTAACTCAGTGTTGGAAAGCACAACTACATTTTTAGACTATAGATTAACAGCAGAGGTGGTCAGTAACAAGGTAAATGTACTCAAGTACTGTACTAAAGTAGAGTGTTTGAGTTGTGTTTTTGTTGAGAACTTTCTTCTTTACGCCACATCATTTGAAAGATAAATATAATACTTTCTACTCCACTGCATTCCTATAAAGGCTCCAAAGTAAAAAGTTAATTTGTCCATGTGTTTTGTTCATTTTACAAGCCTAATCATGCCCACTCCAGAACAGTAGGTGGCGCTGTGCAGATCAATGTGTCAAGGCCACTGACTCCCATTAAGGAAGAAGGTTTGTCCCTGCAGTGTTGCCGTGAATTTGGGCACAATGTTTGTGTTAAAGAAGCTGCAACAGTGTTTTTCTCAACACTTAAAGCAGAACTAAGTAACTTGTTTACCTTAATAAATCCTTTCCGTAGTCCCTCTGGGGTAATACAAGTGTTAATGGGATGATCGGGGGGTCTTTCATCTCCCCCTGGTGTCTCTGGCCAGAAAACCATGCTTCCAACTATACCTGCTCCAACCCGGTAGCCCCAATACACACTGATGTAATCACAAAGAAGAAGCTAACAGGCTAAAGGGCAAAGCTAACTGCGGGCTAGTGCCACTTTAGCAGTGTTTACAGCATAGACCATTAAAAAGAATAGACAACTCCTCCTCACTCCTCCCTGTTTACCATAATGACCATGTTCGAGGGGGAATTCATGGCGGATTTACAGGCTCCTCCTCCCCTGCTCTGACGAAGCATGTTCCTAAAAAGGGCATAAGGACGGGATCTTCACTGTAGACTCCGCCCTTGCGTGACGTGTAGCTCGCGCAGCTCCAATGCTAACAGTCCGACCCCGTTAAGTAGGAGATTTTTAAAAAAATATTTCGAAAATCAGCCTGGTTTCTTTTTTGTGACTAACCCAGCGTTATCTCAGGAGGAATATGTAGCCATAGAAAGTGTTAAAAAAAATAGAACCAGGCGTTAAAGTTGTTTTAACGTGTCTAAAGTCCAATGCTTTTCAATGGGGGCCTAGCGGCGATATGGAGGTACTACAACAATGGAGGAGCAATGGTGGCCTCCAGTGTTGTGGTCATAAAGCAGAGCAGCTAGCGGCCATTGGTTTACAGCCAAGTTTGAGTGAAGAAAAAAAATAGCTCCATTGTGTAATTGGGTTGTGGCACAATGTACAACAACACTCTCTCCCTTTGTCTTTTCTGTCAGAGTATTTACTCTCACGGACAATTAATGAGCAAAAAAAAAAAGAAACAGGGGGCATAAGTTACTTAGGCCTGCTTTAAACTGATGTGTACTCTCTACTTTGAATCCCCAACCATTTTCAACAGCAAATTCTTCAGTACTTTCACTTAAAGGCACTAAATTATACCTGATTTTTTGTTTGTTTTACTTTTTCCCCCTCCTTTTTGTATATTGTAGACTCAGACATGGGAACCACACTGTGCATCTAATTACAAATCATTTTTATCAGTTTTAAGAACTTGAAGGTTACTTTTCTGGCATTTCTGCAAGATCTGAAATGTGCCTATCAACTTGTCCCTGGGAAGAAATGTGATGCTACAAATGCCAGGAATTAGTTTAGACACAACATTGTAATTTAGTGGCTTCCTCTTTTATTGTTTGTAATAAAACATAAATCAGGTATCGGGCCTTTAAGTAATTATTTGACAACGCAACTTTAACTTTTTTGACCTGTAGTATCTGTACTTTAACACAAGTAATGATATTGAGTACTTTGCACCACTGATCTTCATAACACTTTTCAAAAACAGAGTTAAATATTGCTACGTTTTTACATAAAGTACATTTGATATGGGATACTTCGAGACTTTTACACCAGTTGAGAGCATGTGGGGGATAAGGATTCCTGATAGCGATAATTGACATGTGGAGGGGAGGGAGAGTGGATAAAGAAACATAATGCCATGGGTGACACTGTGACTTAGTGGTTAGACTCCTGCCTCATGACAAAAAGGCCCCAGGTTATTTGAGCATCTCGGGGTGAGGAGTTAACGAGTTCTCCTGTGTCCTCAGCTTCATCAAGAGAATGCAAATCTAAGCGGGAATTCACTGGTTGACGAAAATGAAATCGTTGAGTCCTATCTGTGTAAAACTGGTCTGATATTTGGAGGCTTCAGCTGCCGTGACCTTTGCAGCTTAACGCTCCCGTGACGTTGATCAAACATGACGGGCCGCTCTTGTTGTAAACAGCGGCGCATGAATGTGGACTTTGGAAACACATATAGAGTGCTTTTTTTCTCCTCGCTTCAGTAATACAGGCAAACTAAAGGACTGCACCGGTGTCTGACCTTGAGAGTCTGAGTCAGTTTTGCTTCGTTTGTCCCCCAGTCCTCACACTACAAAACATATACCTGACTTTATTTTTTCTTATTCCTAATGTGAAATAACAAACATTTTATTCCATGATCTGCTATTGGAATTATCTTCATATTCATTATCTCCATTTGCAGATGATTTACTTACCCACTCAAACCAAGGTCAAATATCATTATTAGTTTATGCATTGTGAAGAAGAGCTATTAGGTCTACTACTCCTTCAACTTCTATCCTCCATCCCTCCATTTTCTTCCGCTTTATCCGGGGCTGTGGAGGCAGCAGTCTGAGCCGGTCCACACACATTTCCTTCAGCTGTTCTGGGGGGACTCACCAGGCCACAGAGACATAGCCCCTCCAGAGTGTCCTGGGTCAACTCGACGTGAAGGAGCAGCGGCTCTACTCCGAGCTCCTCCCGGGTGACTGAGCACCTCACCCTATCTCAAAGGGTGCGCCCGCCCAGCCGCCCTGCGAAGGAAACTCATTTCGGCCGCCTGTATTCGCGATCGTGTCGTTTCAAATCTCATGACCATAGGTGAGGGACGCCGCACCGATCCGTCTGTTGATCTCACGCTCCATCTGTCCCTCTCTCATAAACACGACCCAGATAGATAGATAGATAGATTAAACATGTTGTATAGCCTGTAGTACTGTACATTTCTGGACTGGATTTCTAAGCAAAGTTTCTCGTTGTTGTGAAGCCTTGTTTTTCTGATAAACCAACACTGCCATCTAGTGGAGAACCTCACGAGTTGCACCATCATTCAGAACATCCAGTCTGGGGGTAGAAGTGTGATTTCAATCTGTACATTTCTAACTTACACATAGAGGCTTTTGTCTTGGAAGGAGCTGCTTTATTCATTTTTTTCTATTCTGTATTCACTTGCAATTGTGTTTGACGTTTTGCTTTTGTGTGGATTTTTTGTGTGGTATTTTAACACATTCATCTTGTTCTGTAAAAGCACTTAGTTTGAATTACTTTGTCTATGAACTGTGCTCCTCAAATAATCATGACTTGCACTTCCTAATAAATGTCTTCATGATGACGCTTTTACATTGACCAACAAATATTAAAAACACCTGAACATTACGTTGCATGTCACTTTATTTACAAAACCATTTCACCACATTTTCAAAAACAGTTGATTTCAATCTCAGGATCCTTCACTTGAACCAAGGCCGGACTCATTCGTCAGTGTTGGCTGCAGCTCTGAAGGTCATGCTCCAGCGAGTGTCCTTTAAAAATGCCACGTCCATAATTTGAAATGTCACAGGCCACAACACAAGGCTGGAGACAAATTCACCCAACATGAAGGGCTACGGTGTGAAGTTACATCAGCAGACATCTTGTATTATTGAGTTAACAGGAGATAAATAAGTTACACTATTTAAATTATGCTTTTCCAATATGGGCAGAATGTTTGATACAGTAAAAAAGAAAAGAATGCACAGCAGAAGTAACAGAATGTGTCATCGTCGAGTCTCTTTGTCCAAAAGGTCTTTCGCTTCGTTTATTTTAGAGGCTATGAACGGAGATCCTCCTGTAACACAGAATATCACCATGAGACATATAGAAAACGTGTTACACAACCATTTGTCATTTATATCGTGTGTCAAACAGCCAAACATTTTTTATCATTCTAAAAGTTATTTGTGCACAATCGTGTGTTAATCTCTCTCTCTCCGCCTAGTTTAACATTAATGTCAAAGCGGGACGTCTTCTACGTGTTTCGGAGGGTCAATGAACAGTGTTACACCGGCAAAACCACTATTCGTATTGCCCACGTCTCTTCAGGACATATTCAGCCGATATGAGCGAGCTAAAGCCGGGACTATCCCACCACTGTAACCGTGCGGCTCGTGACTTTTTCTCTCACACAGACTCATTCACATGGAATCAACGATATTACACTCCGGGATCGAAAGCTTGTTTGCTTCAGGCCTTGGATTTACAAGGAAGATGATCCAAGCAGTACAGAGGAGGGCAGGAGGAGAGAGGAGTTACGAGACAAACAGAGGAGAAATGGGAGGATGCGACTTTATGCGATGTTTCTGGAGGAGCAGGTAAACACATAAACACTGAGCCTAAAAATTAAGTTAAAACCTAGAACATGGAAATAAGCCATTATATTGTATTTTAACTCAAAACTGCAAACCTGCTTACATGTGAGCCAACATTATTACGGATTTGGACGTGGAGTTAATGTACTTGATGTAAATCAGGCGTTATTCCTCCATTGTCTTAACATGATGACGTCATCATACGACTAGTCGACTCAACTTTGACTATTCTGACGGATAAGTCGACCTTTAAAAATCTGTAGTCGTTCGAGCCCTAGTACTGATAAATACATCTAAACACTGTGTCCTAGGGCTGGGCGATTTTGCCTGAAAGAAAATCTCAGATTTTTTAAAGAAAAATTCGAGTTTCGATTCGATTTTTTTTCTTCTTCCAATGCACTTAAAAATGACTACAGATCAGATTCAGATATATTGTCAAAAGTGCCACTTTATTGCTGTGATTGTCCTCAAGAGTTAAAATGCGTAAAACAATCCCAAAATAAAAAGTAAATGAGCCTCTGGCATTAGGGCAGGGTGATATGATATACATCTGACGAAATACTTCAAAAACAAAGCTTTTAAACAATGGGGCAAATTCATTATACAGCTATTTTATTCTCTGTATTCATCTAAATTCACTTACATCTCTACCTTTATCTGAAAGAACACAGAAGATAAGATGAAGGTGCAGATAATTGTAGCAATATTATTTCATCTCCATCACAGTAAAATGCTCCTGTAAGTTCACCGGCCTCTGTGCAGTTTACTTGTGTTTTATTGTCAGGAGCCTGGGGATAGACCTGTGTATTAACACGTTTGGGGCATGTGCCTCTGCAACATGAGTCAAATTTAGTGTAGTTTTCAAAGGATCCACTATTTCCCTGTTTCTCGCGTCTCGTCTCGCGACACACACACACACACACACACACACACACACACACACACACACACACACACACACACACACACACACACACACACACACACACACACACACACACACACACACACACACACACACACACACACACACACACAACACACACACACACACACACACACACACACACACACACACACACACACACACACACACACACACACACACACCACACACACACACACACACACACACACACACACACACACACGTGAGCGCTCCAGATCAGAAGGATATTATTATTAGCCTTAAACGCGTTTGCATTGTGGTTTTCTTCACCGTGTTGTTAGCGTCAGGCTAAAAGTTAGGAAAGGTAGCTAGCAAGCAAGGCAGTGGTGCAACTTGTCAGAGTTCATCCAAGATGCAAATCCTGAGCCTTTTCCTCGCAAATATGAGCAACTCAAGGGACATACTTCATTCATATCATTAGATTCTTAATCTCTGTAATCGCTTTCCATCGCGCATTTTGTTGTTTTGACGGTGTTACACGGGGGAGGAGGCTGTCTCACACCGCGCTACGGAAACCCACAAGGACGAAATGCGAAAAAGTCCGAAAAAACTGTGGTGGAAAAAAAACTCGAGTTTGCAAAATAAAAATTGTTTTAAGCTACAAAATCGATAAATCGATGAAATCGATTTTTGCCCAGCCCTACTGTGTCCAAATGCTCAATAGTTTTCTATTATGCACCAGGAACTGCAGAAATCCTAGGGGGTTTTGACGACACAATTAAGAGCTCTGTAAATGATATAGATTTTGATGTGTAAAAACTAGATAAAATGTATTAAAATGTGCTTGCACATGTTTGTAGCTGTTTTATTACAGAAATAAACTGATTGAACGGACATCTCTCATCAGAATCTGACAGTGTGCTTTGGACTATGCTTTTGATAACTCAGTACCTTTATCCGGGTGGTTGAGGACCATGATCCTGCGATGGGCATCTCTTACTTTGGTCTTGGTGCTGGTCGGGCTGCAGAGACGTATGATCCATGTTAAATATACTCTGATAACAGGACTCATAGTGACTTTGACAGTAACGTGTTGTTACCTAATGCCAAGGATGAGACTGGCTTCTCGTTTGGTCATCTTCTGCTCAAATCCACCTTTGTAATACGCAGAATAGGCCTTAGGGGACAGAGATTAGTATTAATTTATCATCACGTAGAGAAACAGTTGACAGTTGAGAAAAAAGTGTCCACATGCACTCACTAGTGACGGCATATTCTTCATACTGTCCGAGAACACCTGTCCCAGGGGTTTCCACAGCTGGAAAGCATAGCGCCCTAAGGATTCAATAAGTTTACATTTTAGAAACAACATTATCACAATACTAGGTCCATATTGCAATCTCTAATCGTGCCACCCTTGTGAATTTGTAATATTATTGTTATCAACTGTGACTATGATAAAAGAGAAAAACGAAATTACCAGCAAATCCAGCTGCAGCCACGCCAAGACCCACTGCTATCAATGTACCTCCCTGGGAAAACAAAACACAAGGTTAAACTCTGCACAGATTACATTAAGAGGACTGTCAAGGACTGGAGCTAATAGAAGCCGATCAATGTTGTTCTGATAATATCCAAAGTAATGACAGATACAAGGACACAACACCTCAACAGACATGTCTTAATTACATCATGTGAGTTAAGAAAGAAAAAATGTAATATAAGCAATTGGCTGATGACTGCAATCGCTGCCTGTACACATGGCTACGTAACCTTGGCAAAACGAATAGTAAAATTAGGTTAATTTGAGCACATTTTACTGGGCTCCTAAATGAGTCTGATGATGCAAGTGTCACGCTGCCACTATTCAACGCCGTTATCTAACCCTCACCTTGGTGGCACAAACTCGGCTTTTTTCAAAGAGGACATTTCCTATAATCACACATTTCGGTCAAACCCGACACTCACCAGTCTTCTGTCGATTTCTGCATCGCTCCTGGCCGTCGTTTTAGGCGCATATTCCACGTATCGCATCGATTCTCCGTCCGCGGTCACACCGGCGCCCGCCATGTTTCTGTTGCAAACGTGAAGACACCGGAAGTTTCGACTGGCCTGCTTCCGGGTTCTAAACAAAAACATCCGGTATAAAATATCAAAATAAAAAAGCTGGAATTTAAAATCAAAAGTGTTTTAAAGATGCATTTGCAAGATAGACCAACAGTAAAACGGTGTTGTGTTATAATCGGGTTGATTATAACACCGCGAAACTGTGTGGCCCTCTGTTGTCTTTTGTATGCTTTTATTTCTAATTCATGTTTTATTATATTATAGTTTTTTTTAATTACTTTTATATATTTTTATTTAAATTTCTTTTGTTATTCTCTTCTATTTCTTCTTTCTTTTTCAATGTTTTTGCATCTGCAGGTTTATGTGCCCATGATTTTGGCCTGATCTGCCACTAGATGGAGACATTGCAGAAATGTATAGCCTAAGCCTGGGGTGCACTTTTTACTTCTACTTCAGTACAATTATACTGAAGTATCTGAACTCTTGAGTAGAAATTATGTTTTGTTTTTCACTGTGAGTGAATATTTAAGTGGCAAATGCCTCATTTTGATCTATAAAGTAGATATAGTTCGTCTCGTGCTCCTTGTTCTTCATAGAATGATTTAGTTTTTCAGTATTTCTACCATTTCTTGGAATTTTCTTTGAAGATATCTCGATTCCACAGGATTTATGTTTTGTTTCACACAATTTATGGCGTCATTGAAAAATAATTCAGACTTTTATACTCATACAGTTAATCAGTTACTCACGGTACTCAAGAAACATTATCTCCAAGTACTTTTTGACTCTTACTTGAGATTTTGGGCCATTACTTTTTACTTGTACTTGAGTAAATATTTTGGCTACACTACCCACCTCTGCATATTGAATTGTGCACGGTGTGGCGGGCCACATATCAGTGGTCACTGCTGTTAAACATTCAAAAGGGTGCACTGAAGAGAGTTTAAATCATGTCTCAGACCCTTATATTGGCTCAAAACTTTAGTGCCAGCTCTGCCACACAATACGTTGTTAGTATTTGAGGTTTTAATTGTGAAGAATTCTTAAACTTGCACTAAAAATGACCATCTCTGGAGATGTGCCAATTCAACAAGAAGCCTGAGGGCCACCAACATGGATCTCAGGGCCGCATTTGGCCCCGGGCCGCACTTTGGATAACCCTGGCCTAAGCCTATTGACTGTTGACCCGTAGAACAAATTGTTTCCCTGGACATTGGTTCAAGTTGCCTTCAAGTGGCCCCTTCAGGTTATAGCCTCTTACTTTATAAATTGCTCTATAGCCCAAAATAATACTAGGCCATTTCAAATCCTACAGCTGCCCACGTGCCCATTGTGCTCATAAAATTGATCTCTTTGTTGCATGTTGGCCTCATATTCAGCCCTTGTATTTTTTTCCACAGTGTTTGTGTTTTTCTTTGTCCTGCTCCATCAGCGCGGCTCTGTCCAGGTGTACCGCAGCCCTTGTGGACCCTCGACGTGATTGGGGGAGTCCGGCGAGGAGCGGTGAGGGCGCGGTACTGACGCGGTGACGGAGCGGCGAGAGCGCAGTCGGAGAGCGGCGAGAGAGCGGCTGGGGCCCCGTGTGTGGAGCGGGTTTCCATTGTGCCTGATAATTGGATTTGGCCCTGGGAGCAGGAGAGACGAGGGGAGGCTGAGAGGCACTGTCATTACGTGTCAATGAGACGTGTGTCTGGGGGAGCGTTTCGCATTCATATCGACCTGTGGAGGGATATGACTCCTAAAGCCTATACTCAGAAAAAGGCTGCAGCTCTTAAACTTGGCCCCTCATGTTGTTTAAAGCACTGTTTCTCAGCTGGTGGGTCAGGACCGTAAAGTGGGTTGCAGAGCCATTTTAGTGGGCCGTGAGCAGAGGTGGGTAGAGTAGCCAAAATATTACTCAAGTACTAACGTTACTTTGAAACAATTTTAAAGAAAATGTTACTTGAGTTTAACTTCAATGACGCCATAGATTGTGTGACAAAACAAAATCATATGGAAATGGTGATATTTCCAGAAAATTCCCAGAAAATTGATTGAAAATACAGAAAAAGATAATAATTCTAAGAACAAAAGTAAACAAAAAGTCTAGCTTATCAGCTAAACCCATTTGAGACCTGAAGAGGCACCAAGAGCCCCCCACACCTGCAGCACAGTGAGGCTTCACAAGAGGAGCTACAGGAAACAAGGAAGGGACAAACGAGGAGGTATCCGGGCGAGACTCACAGCTAAGCCACACATGCCTTCTACGGTATTGTTCGGGATAATGGATGCTCACTGGGGAATAAAACAGATCAACTGCTAAGCTCTTCCCAGAAGATGGTGAAAGACTGTTGTGGAGCTGAGGGAGCTCTGCTGGAGGAAGAGGAAGGAGCTGACCAGTGCAGGACACCACGCTCTGAAACAGGGACAACATGCTGGTCAGGTTGACCCACAGTGGCAGCGTGACTCAGTCACAGCAGCTCAGGACTAACACCTGTGCACAATTGTGTTGTACGCTTGTACAATGACAAATAAAGCACTTACTTATTTAGTTAGTTATTTGCAGCTTAAATATTTACTCACAGTGGAAAAAGTACAAACTATTTTTACTCAAGTAAGAATACAGGTACTTCATTATAATTTTACTCAAGTAGAAGTAAAAGTACCATATGAAAAAAAACTACTCTAAAATATAACATTTCTTCAAAAAGTTACTCAAGTACATGTACTTGTTCCAGAATACATTTATTTATATAAAAGTGTAGAAACGTCTGAATCTGTGAATCTGTTGTTTGGTCATAATTTCAGCTTTATAGGTTTATTTAATGTTTATTCAACATTAATTTGTGCAGAAAATACAGTATTTTACATGATAGAAGAATTTAGATCCTTATTTGGGTCACAGCTTGGAGCCCTATAGGATTATGGTGGGTCCTGACAGTATTCATGTTGAGAACCGTAGATATAAAAGATATTTAGGTTGTTATTCACTAGCTGTGATGTAGGCCAATGGTTCCCGAAGTGAGGTCCCGCTGACGGGCCACAGAGGCGCTCCAAAGCTTACCTTCAAAACTAGGACATTAAATAATGCAGTTTGGAAATTTAGATGTATGTTTTTAAACTACTTTAAACTTACTACATTAAATCAGTTTTTAGCCTGCCTTCATTACTGTTTGTTATTTTATAGGTAAAATAACATCCCAAAGATTCAACAACTGTAATTGTACTAATGGACTGCTGAACCTGTGATTTTAAATAAATGGAATATTTCTTGGAAGAATTTGTTGCAAAAGCCTTTTTTTCCATCATTAAAATTGGTGCCATTTGTCTAATCGTCCATGCCATCATCATGCTCTGTGTGTTGCTGTGCTTTTGCCTGATAAACACATCCATAATAATCCACTGGTGCATTAACAGAAATAAGACACCTTTGTCGTAAAATGAGCCTCTATTTTTATGTGCGTCTCGGAGATAATGCATTTAAGCTGTCTCCATAGGGGAGCTAAAAGATCCGCACAGCTTAAATGCTCCCAGTCAATTTATTTTTGCACACCACGAAAGTGACGTTTCGGGCCACAAATCAGCCCTTCATCAGACTTAAAGACAGGAAGAGAAAACACCTGTATTTATAATGCCTCTAATGAGTCACATGACCGAAACACAATTTGTGACACACATTTTTTATAAAACATACATTTTTTAAAGCAAAAAGGTACCTTTAAGGACCCATGACACTAAAAGTCCAGTGGCCATTCATTTCAATCAGGCTCAGCACAACGTAAGTGCATTGAGGTATCAGGGTATCGAGCAAGTCAAACTTCCAGAAGGGGTGGGGACATTGACTCTTTGCTATTAAAAAGAGAAGCTTTTTGGATCTACACATTCGACACTTTGAGTCCTAAGGGACTGAACGAAGAGTTTGATCTAAGGCCGTTTCTGTGATTGCATCAATAATTGTGTCATTCCTCTCTGCGTTTGGATCGGTTTCAACACACAAAAATATTTTTCAAAAAATATTTTTCTTTAATATTCATATGTACATAATTGCGTACAATGTATTCATTGTATACCTGTGGTTCGCTTTTTAATTGTGTATATATTTGTATATATCTCTATCACTCTGTGGGTACTGTCACCGCCTTTTTATAGGAGTTGGAACACCTTACTAAAAATTGCCATATGAGGCTCTTTTTCTAAATGCTTCATATATCCTGTGTATACATTGTTTGCACAACTTTGTAAAGGTACCTTTTTGCTTTAAAAAATGTATGTTTTATTAAAAATGTGTGTCACAAATTGTGTTTCAGTCATGTGACCTCATTAGAGGCATTATAAATACAGGTGTTTTCTCTTCCTGTCTTTAAGTCTGATGAAGGGCTGATTTGTGGCCCGAAACGTCACTTTCGTGGTGTGCAAAAATAAATTGACTGGGAGCATTTAAGCTGTGCGGATCTTTTTGTCTTTTTCAAACTAGTTTTTGGATCCTGCACGCTTTCAGGTCCGCGATGTGCGTGTCTGCTTAACCTCCATAGGGGAGCTACTCTTGCACTGCAGAAGCTGAGCCAGGACTAAATGAGAACTAATCCAGGACATGATACACAGTTTAAACAAGACTAAACCAGGACTAGACTGAATGAGGACTTGCAAATACAGGATCACAGCAGACCTAATTCAGGATAGATATAGGACCATAGCAGACTAAAACAGGTCTTCAAATTTTACGTTAAATCGAGGGTAAACTAGGGCTAAACTAACCAAAACTTGTGCAGCGTTATGTCCTGGTTTACTTAAGACTAAACCTGGATTAACCCTTTCTACTCTAAAGAGCCAGTTATGGTCCCGGTATCTGGACGCTAAGGGACACAACCCTTCCAACCTTCTCAGTGTAAATGTGAATTGACTTTCTTCAGAGTTAGACTTTAGGTCAGACACCATAAGTGACAGTAACATGACGCTAAATACACTGTGCTTTTTGTTTCCAGTAAAAAGGCTGAGGCCTCATTGCTCTTGAAGAAGTAAATCATGGAGCTTTTGCTTTAGATAGAACTTCAGACTTCTGCTCTAAGAGGACGATTCTGAAACTAAAGTATGTAGTAAATGTAAAAATGAAATGAAAATTCTAATTAAACTTTTTTTTCTTTTAATCACACAATTGATGCTTATAAAGGTTGAAAAACTATCCATATATATTATCTGCAGTAAGTCATGTTTGTCCCAGTTCCTCTGAGTCATGGTGGGTCATGGTGGACCATGGCAGATGTGGAAAGGACTGTGGTAGATCTACTTTTACTTTGGAGAAAATTGTTTCTATAGTAACAGTTGAAGAAATGAACCTCATGAGCTTCTTCTGTAACAAACATGACTCTACAGCAGATACAAATGACAAGGGTTTGTTTCTGTAGAATGAGCGTAATTATTAATTAATCAACATTGTAATCATATAAATTCAAGATTTTAACACCTATTAAGGATTACTTTAATTTCAATCTTTATTGCTACATGCAGCAGAAGTGTAACGTTCTAACGCAGAATCTCCATGACTTCCTTCTTCACTTCTCAGTCTGTGACTGAAGAGCAATGAGGCCTCAGCCTTTTTACAGAAAATAAAGAGCTCACTGTTTAGCGTCATGTTACTGTCACTCACTGTGTCTGACCTACAGTGTAACTCTGAGGCCAGTCAAATCACAGTGACTCAGAGTGAGTTAGGCTCAAATGTGACGACAAACACAGGGTCAGAAATGGACTAAATAAGCCATGACAGATCTAAACAGACTCAACCAGAGTTAAAGTGGACCAGGAAGAATGTACTAAACAAGGACTAATAAAAAAAGTCTAGGTCTAAACCCGGATTAATTCTGGGCGGAAGGAGGATGTCTCAAAAGTTGAAGGTGGATCATTGGAAACCAGGACTGAACCTAAACTACAGCTGATCTAAAACAGGACTATAAAAGAACCAGACTGGACCAGGACTACAACCAGGACTGCAGGACTACACAACATTTCTAAACCATGGAATACGGTTTCAGGACTAAACCAAGAGTCCAGTTTTATGTGCTTAAGAAATAAAAAAGTAAAAAAAAGAATTGGCACTAAGGCAGAGCCAGAACAGGCATCAATATGTATCTCAGTCTCAGTATTTCAAAAAAAAGATCTGCATATGCCTACATCCCTATTGTCTGAAGGTCACGGTGCACTTGGAGGGGAGTTGAAGGGGGCCAGCATTAGACGACACACGCGGGACAGATGAAAGCCCACAGCAACAGCAGCCCTTGTGTTCTTAAAACTCACCATAATTTAGTCATCTTCACGAGGAGGAGGAGACGCTATGATCAAAATAAAGGAGGAAAGAGGCGACGTGCGGAGAATGGAGCGACCCTGGAGCGTGAGTCAGGGAAGGGTCGGGGATAATGGAGCTGTGTGTTCACAAAAGACGGGGTTGTTTGTGGAGTTGTTGAATCAAAACACAATGATAGGGCTGAGGAAATTGTCAAAATGCTTCCTATGCTTACACACAGTGATGAACAAGCCAGTGGAGGATTTTGTAAAGTTTTATTAGATGATATTTCCAGTTGAAGCATGTACAAAAATGTATTTTATAAGAATATAATATAGGAAGATAGACTATAGTATCCCTTGCAAGTTCTACCTCACAAGATATTAGTGTGGAAAAGTCCCCTTTATCATAAAATTGGAAGTTTCATTTGTTTTATTCAACTAATCAATTGAGAAGGACATACTCATACTGTATGTGGAATAATTATTGGGAGTCTCCTTCTAGTGGTCAAACTAAATTTACTCTAAAGCTTGTTGCTCCTGCATGCTCCTCTAAACTGTGGGTGTGGTGACAACTGTCCTTTGCTGATAATAAGGTAGATTTAAAATATGAATGACAAATTGAGTTACGCCTACAAACCTAATGATAGTGAATTGTGGACACTTTCAAGTCAATTTGTTTTAAACATTTAAAAAAGGCTTATGATTACAAGTATAGTTATGACTTTTTAATTTGACAAATGTTTAATATAAAAATAAAATTAGGATTAAATGTTGTAGCAGAAAAATACCTTATTATCTTTGTTATATTCTTATAGACTGCACAGGTGACTCAGTGACTTCTTCTTCAGTGATTCTTTGTATACATTTTTTCCTTACTATCAGAGGCGAGCAGTACTCTGTTACATTTACTCAAGTACAAGTACTTCAGTAACTTTTTGAAAAAACTGTACGTGCAGTAACATTGCAATGAAGAATATTTACTCTAACTTAGTAAAAAAAAAAGTAACTTGCGCCACTGTGAGTAAAATTTAAAGGTGCGTTATGCAACTTTTTATGTGGAAAAAAAGACTGACATTTGTGCGTATTTGACCTTGTTGTGGGTGACCCGGCGGCTTTATGACTGATCAGCATGGCACCTCTCCTTTCAATCATGGTGGTCTCTACAACGCTCCAGGATCAATTGTTTTGTGGGTTTTCTGGTGAGAGGTCCGTCAGCAGTGAAAACCATGTCAACAATTGAACCTGGAGTGTCCTAGAAACCACTGTGATCAAAAGTAAAGGCGCCATGCTGACCACTCCTACAGCCTCTGGGTCACCACATGGTCAAACACGCACAAATATAGAAAAAGTTGCATAATGCACCTTTAAAGTTGCAAGAGCTTTATGTCGATTCCCTTCTGCAAACAAATTTACCTGCGAGTACTAATAAAGAAACATTGAAATATTAGGATTGTCACATTAATACATGTTTTGTTTCTCATGATTTAAGCTAGGCTGACCAGACGTCCCAGTTTACCCGGGACAGTCCCAGTTTTGAAGCCTCTGTCCCATGTCCCCTTGGATTTTCCAAAACCATGGATTTGTCCCAGTTTTATAGAAGCTCTGTCCCAGTTGTCCCAGTTTTTCACCTGTGCCTGAAGCAGTGTTGTTGTTTTTTACTTGAAATGTAAGGAATTTTGGCCATGCATCAAACACAAAGTTTCATAGCGAATGAACCATTAAAACAGCCCAAAAGTCGATGTTCCATTTAAATGACATTATACTTTTACAAACAATTTTACTGTTTAACCTGCTAAAATTCCCACTGTGTCCCAGTTTTAATATGGAAAATCTGGTCACCCTATTTTAAGCACAACTGTAACATAAATCGCTCAAACAGTTACTCACAGAACTCAAGTAACATTTCTCCAAGTACTTAAAAAAACGTACTTCTACTTTTCAACAGTAGCAATTTACGTAAGATTATTTCAAAGTAATATTATTATTATTGTTTATATTTCGGTTGTTGTGTTTTTCCGCTATAATTTAATCAAGCGGAACCTTTCTTTCTTCCCTTGTTTCTGACGGACCACGTTTCCGCTAATGTACGAGCAATGACATCATGGTAAACAGTAAAAGGTGAGTCCCTTTTTGTTTTTCGTTTATGAATCACAGAAGCTTTACACCCCCGGGGAAAGCGGATCACTCCCCTCGATAATCCGTGTTTAAACCGGACCGGGTGAACGCGCTTGTGTGAGTTTTCGCGGTGACATTGTCCAAGGATGTGCAGATGCTGATGCTAGCGGCTCTCGTCATCATCATCATCCTCACTCCAGCGGCAGAGGAGAGGCCGCCCTTCCCCGATATCTGCCGTCAGTTCGGCATATCCGCGATTTTAAACAAATGTAACACGACTTACAGCAAAGTAACAAGTAACACAAGCTCGCAACTGTTTAATGTCCGCAAATATTCCGCAAATGAGGTGTTATTGCAGTAGATAGAGCTGGTATCGAGGATTTCACTTGCCTCAACAAGGCTACATCCTGACAAACACGGGAATATAAACAATCGTGATGTTTTAGCAGATTGGAAGTATTTGCTTCACAGGCTGACAGGATCGTATAAGTTATAAATTCTTAGTTATTTATCTATTTTGCAATGTACAGACATATCAAGCTTATTCATAGCCTATAGCCTATTCATACAGTTACAGTATACTATCTACTTCCTCGAAACTTGACTTTATCTTGATACAGAAAGGCCAAGTTAATTTAAGTATGATCATTGTGACATATCATAACTGATAATAATTTACCTCTCAAAAAGATCTAATGTTTAGTAATAGAAGAATGTGTTGAACATTGCATACAGAAAATCCTTGTTTATTTAGGTATATAATGATTGCTAGAAACGAATTTGTCTTTGTGCTTCATCTTTTACTCATACCAGTTCATTTTGTACAATCTCCTCCTTAGTGTCAGTGTGTATTTCTGTCCCGTACAATAGTAAATGACTCATTTTTCATGCGTTGGATGTTTGAGTCAGCAGTGGTTTAGGGCTGTGTGAGTAACTCTGATGATAAAGATGATGATGTAGCTCTGTACAGTGTACACAGCAGCAAAGAATGGAGTCAATGAGATGTTTATCTCAAAGAAAGTCTGGTGCTCGTGCAAAACTTACTGGCGCAATTACACACAGTATTATAAATAATGGATATTTTTATTATTATGTATTTTCACTAGTAGCAAACTTATTTCTATAGTTGTTCCATAAGTCCATGATGCAACAACAACTAACCAAGGATTTCTAACCTTTGTACCTGAATGATTTTTTTCACTTGAACAGAGCCGTATTGACATAGTTAAAAGACCACCTCAGCCATGGAGATCGCAAGCTGCTTTAAAGACAGAATGACCTCGATACCTTTAGGTTTCTATTATTGGCACAAGAGGTGGGATTTTATTAAGGTTATTGTAATGAACTAAAATTAAAAAAAAGATAAACATACAATAGGGCTGGACGATATGGCAAAAACATAATCAGGATTTTGTTTAACTCATATTGTTCGATCTCAATTTTTTTTTTTTTTATAATAAACAAATTAATGAAGCTGATTTATGAACTTAGACATATCTTTTATACAAACCTCAGCTCAAACAAAACAAATGCTTTCTTCCAGTTTCATTTAACACAAAAACTGCAAAACTAGGAGCCGTTTCTGCCAAAGAAATGGACGTAAACCTGGCGATTCCAAAGTCCCACGACGATTATTGAGACTGACCAAACAGAGATTGCGATTTTGATTAAATTTGATGAATTCCCCGGCACTAACATACAATATACAATATCCTTTGATAAATGTTGCTGATATGGGATGGTCTCTGCTAAATGCTTTCATTTGGGAGGGTGGAGTCCTGCGATCCTACCAGTATTATGGTAACCCCACTAGTAATTCACGACCTAGAGCTTCGTTTTAGCTTGGCCAGCCAGAATACACGCTTCTCCAATACGTGTGTCCTGCTTTTGAACAGATAGAAAAAGCAGGAATGGATGGCTGGCAAGGCTTGGTTAAGAGTCAGACCTGATTTGGGATGTAGGCTACTCTGTTTAGTCCTTAACTTGTCGACATAAAGACAAGAGTATTGTTAGTTCAAATTATCAATGAAACATGTTGTATTTTCATAAAAGTACTTTCTTTCAACTATAGCAGCTTGAATTAATCGCAATAGCCAGACAAACAACCCAACCTTTTGTGTATAGTCATGTTACTCTTATTCTATCACCACTACTTATAAAGGGTGTCTTAATCATCACCAAAACTTAACCCAACAATCCCCCGCTTTACATCACGCCGTTAGCATCCAGGAGTGAGACAGCAGTGATGTAATGGCGTCTAAATAATTAATTTGTCAAGTCAAAGAGTGAGAGCGGTGCAGAAAATCAATGCGAGCAGACAGCGCCGGGGGAAAGCATCAGGACGTATGGAGACAGAGAGAGACACAGAGGAGGAGAGGCAGCAGGAGACTCCACCCCGGACCGAGACAGTAGCCAGATCAGGAAGTCCACTGTTATCTCAGCGAGTCAATGCAGGACGCAGGGGAAGGAGGAGACCACCGCAAAAACAAGGAGGCTTAGACAGGAAAGTAGCAGAGGCAGGTTAGTACTTCAAATGTCAAACGATTGGTGGCTGAAAAGAAGTTTGTGTTGTGTATGTTAAATGTATCTGCATTTCAATTGAATCGTCATTTTATGAACCATAGTAGAATCCATGATGATGAAGATAATCGATTGGTGCAGTCCTACAGAGACCAGGTTTAGACTTTGAGCTGTATGAATCTAGTTTAGTGCTATTCTTTATTGAAAATGAAAGTAGATGTGCTGGGTCATAAGGGGTGGATGAAGACAAAACGAACAACGAGGTTTATAACTGTGTGGTATAGTATAAGGCAGACTGGTGCGTACTTACAATCCTGAATATGAATTATTAAAATATATTTGGCGGTGTACTGTATGGGCTATTGCTGGTGTAGATATTGAGAACAAAACTAGATGTGTTTGCAAAGTGTGGAATACGATAGCACATTTTGAAACTCGATATAATGAGCCAGGAAAATATCACGATAAATGATAATATTGACTCAAAAGATACTAACGCAACAAAATATCGGCTTGGATCACAATACTTTCAATGCTCATGTATATTTGAGCAGCATCAGCTTCGTGGCTGTAAGCTAACGCAGCGGCGGAGTGATCTGCGAGAAAATAGTCCCTCAAAATGCGGTAATTCATGTGATACAAGGTCAGTTATATTTCAAAAATGATTCTATTAACACAGATGCAAGCTAGCTGATACCATAGACATGCACTAGCCTAGCGCCACTAAGCTCTTCAAATATAAGAACTGCATGAATTTAAGAAAAAAATATCTCCAGACATCAACAACACTCTGGATAACTAGGAAATGAGGCCCTATGTCAAAAATCCTGAAATATCCCTTTAACACTTCAACAAATGTCAAATGGCTTTTGGTTTATAAACTTTGGACACATGACATTTTAAGGTACACATATTAGGCAAGGCAAGTTTATTTGTCGAGCACAATTCATACACAAGGCAATTCAAAGTGCTTCACAGTTGCAGAAAAATTACAAGAAAACAGATAAAATCAATCAATAAAACATCAACATAAAGTTAATCAATGACAGTAAAAGGCAAGAGTGCAGATAAAATACTTTCAGTTTTCATATGCACGGGTAAAAAGAGCTGTTTTCAGCCTGGATTTGAACATTGTCAGAGTTGAGGCCTGTCTCACATCCTCATGAAGACTGTTCCAGATTTTAGCTGCATGAAACTGAAACGCAGCCTCACCGTGTTTATTATTGACTCTGGGAACCACCAGGAGACCCCTCCCTGAAGTTCTCAGGGCCCGAGATGGTTCATACGGCTCTAACATGTCAGAGATGGACTTTGGTGCTAAACATGAAAAGACTTGTACACAAGCAGAGCTGTTTTAAATTCTATTCTCTGAGTGACAGGAAGCCAGTGTAGAGACCGGAGCACTGGACTAATGTGGTCGTATTTTATTATGTGGTCGTATATTATCATAATTACTCTCTGTAACGCAATACGTATCGGCTCGGCCCTTGAGTATCGTGATGTGTATCAGATTGGGACACAAGTGTATCGTTCCAGCCCTAAGAGATGGATACTATAGTGTCTCCAACCTTTTTTTACCTGGCGAGCTACTTTTATGTAACAAAAACCTCAAGGAGTGACTTTTTTTCCCCCCGAAGGTATACTTGTGTAACCATGCAACAAGATCGTATTTGATGAAAGAAAATGAATAGAATTCTGTCCTTATACTTGACTTTATTTGCCGAAATGTGTGCAGATTCTGTTCCATATGTTCAGAACAAACAAGAAAATGCCTCTAAAATGTGACCTGTCAGTAGAACACACAAGCTACAATAAACATGTAATGTAATCCAATTTGCCTCAGTTAAACATGTTTACAAAGATTTATAGAGAAAAAATTAAGAAAAAGGTATATAATAAGGTAATAAATGTACAGATGATAAATATTGAGCCCAAAAATGAATCGTATATTGAACAAAGGGGCTGGACAATATGGCAAAAGAAAAACAAATGTTTTTTTCACCCTCATTGATCTATTTCAACATGTAGTTCAGAATCAAAATTGTGTTTA
This sequence comes from Neogobius melanostomus, assembly GCA_007210695.1. NCBI lineage: Eukaryota > Metazoa > Chordata > Actinopteri > Gobiiformes > Gobiidae > Neogobius > Neogobius melanostomus. Next base: position 183,979 of record VHKM01000064.1, read on the forward strand.
TTGCCATAGTTATGAGTTAATAGGATTTTATTCCGTCCATACCCGTCGCTATGGGCGGGCCATAGGGGCCGTGCCCGTCCACGGCCCCCTATGGACGGGGATGGCCCCCTATGGCCCCCTATGGCCCCCCCCCACACACACACACACACAGTGGTGTTGTCTACGTGATACACAGGTATACGTCGTATAACCAATAGAAGGCCTGTAGGCCCGTATAACCACCACAATTTGGGCAAAGATATGTATCACTAATTTGCGCAGTGTTATTTTGTGTTTTCTGCCCGATTAGAGACCAGCCCAAACTCCACAACAAGTAGCTATTTCCTCCCCTGAAACCGAGAGGGGACATTATATCCCTCTCTCTTTCTTTCTCTGTCTCTACAGAAACAGTTCCCTATCTCGTGCGTAATTGCGCACGGCTCCCGTGTTGTCTGCTCACAAAATAAAACCCGACCGGAGAATAGCTGATAAAGACAGAGGCTTATTAACAGTATGTCTCACGCTCAGCTCAGCGACTCCCTGTCATAGACACTTTCCCTGTTCATCCCCCGCTCTGAGAGTCCACCATGTCGGACACTTTAGGCTATACGCATTTCTCCCTTTCTCCGTCCCTCTGCAGCGGCTCGTGAGCATCTTTGGGCAAAGGCAGTGACAGGTGTGGGCTGGTAACAAGCAATCTGTATTTTACTACAAAGCGCTGAAGTCTGCAGAAAAGACCCTGTGTATTTGTTTCAATGGTGCATTTTACTCTTGAAAAAGACTAAAAAGTGGATGCGCCCACAGCACTGACCGAGCCACGCGCTCTCCTGTTTATTCAAAACATGATCCAAAAACAGTGGAGTGTACGTATAGTAGTTGTGCCCCCTTGTGGATTTCATATGTCCCCCTTAAGACTGACGTCTGGCGACGGGACTGATTCCCTTCGATCATACAACATAAAACAAACAAACATACTGTATAACCCATAACTTAGATAAATAACAAACTATAACAACTATAAGAAACTATAAGAATTAATCTTCTAAATAAACTATGGTAAAAACAACAACAATAGTTGATTCATGAACTTAGACACACTTTATAAACAAACCTCAGCTCAAACAAATAAAAACAATATCATTTAACAGTATCAGTAATAGTCTCCCGTAATTGTCTCGTCCAAACTCCAAAACTAGGTGCCGTTCTGCCAAAGAAATGGCTGTACACCAGACTGCGATTTGATTAGATTTTGATTAATTGCCCAGTCCTATTGAACGATAAGTCAATACAGTAATTATCGCCACCCACAGCCGTAGTAATACTGCAATGAATAGTAGCTTTATATTGAAGAAATGTGCAGTAGAAGAGACGATGTGAAGTTGGATATTTTTCTCTGTATAGAATTTACATGAGCCTCATTCTTGCTTTTAGTCTTAACTCAGTTTCATTATTCCTTTAGGTCTCAGATGGGTCTTGGTCATTAATGGGTTCAGTGAGTCGTTAGATTAAAACTGAACGTGTACAAATACAAAGAGAAAAAACCTGGGCAGGTTGGTTGTAAAAAGTAAAATGTAGGTAGACCTTGTTTTGATTGAATGTGAAACTGCAAAGGTTTGAATAAATTGCATTAATCAGAAACCGTTTTTGTTGGATTCATTCAGCTCTTTCACGGCGAACAAATTGACCCCAAACTTCTATATTTCTACTTCCCTCTAACCACTTCCTCATTCTCTTCTGTTTCAGTGTTTCCTTCGAGGCGCAGCTCAGCCCTCGCGTCGACAATGGCAGCGGAAACGAACCCTCGACTCATCGGACCCCATAGTTTTGAAACTTTGAGCATTTTTGACAGACCTCCACGCACTTTCTCGCTATGATTTTTAGATCCTCCTCCCAATCGACTGCTTCTTGTGACGTTTCGATTTGGACTCATTTCAGCAGGACCTTTTGAGGAGTAAAACAGTTTGGCTTCAGATTATTATGCAGGCTTCTCGTTGTGCTAGAACTGTATAGTTTTGAGCAGTTCAAGCCCTGACTTAGTTTAGATCAGGTGCTACATTCAGTAAGAACCAGTTTTGTCATGGAATGTTTGCTCCTGAATTAGGACCTTGTTTCATTATTGTTTAGACCATGCTTAGTCCTGGCTGAGTTCTACATTTAAGATAGTCCCAGTGTAGTTTATATGTAGATTAGTCTTATTCTGTTCATTGGTTTGCTGCTATTGATAACCTGGTTAGATCTTGGTTTAGGCCGATGATACTTGTTTGTCTAGACTTGGGTTTGCTCGGATCTGAACCTCAATCAGTTCATGATATTCCTCGGAGAGTTCATTATTTTCTAAAGGAGTTCGAGAACCACTGCTGCCAAAACCTTCAAATAGACTTTCTCAATCCGTCCGATATGTCGATGCACCTTTGCGATCTTCTGCTGCCATTTCTCGAAGCCATCCCTCTTTGAATGCTCAGGAAACGCCCCACAATGGAGGGTCTGGAGAAGCTGGATGTGGTGGGGGACATTAGCCCCGCGTTGGAGGCCACTGAGGACTTTGTAAACTGCGTCGACGGCATTCACGGCCAAAGCGTGAGCCAAGACGGGAATCGGAAAATGTCCTCGCGACCGGCTAAGCAACTCCAAGAGGTGTCCAACGCCGCCATGGGGAAGCTGAAGTCCACCGGCGTTTGGGGGCTTCTGTCCGCAGAGCAGGAGGTGGGGCCGCTGGGGCTGGCGTGGGCCGATAACTTCAGCGTTTTAGGGTTGGGAGGAATGGGTCTGAGGCACGGGAAACGAAGCAGAGCGAGGTCCACCAATGACTTGGCGGCGCACGGCAAGGAGTGCGCCAATAATAGCACAAACGCGGCGGCCAATTCAGCGTTTAAAAAGGGACATAATCGCTCCAGGTCAGACGTGAACTACAGGCCGTCCGCCTTCACGGACAACGGGCTGCCGGCGGTGGACTGCAACACGCTGAAGAACATGATCCTCAATCAGCAGCAGGAAGGTGAGGACATTTTATTATTATTCCCATGAACTGTTTAGTCTCTTAACCCCACCTGAACCGACCACAAAAAGCATCAAAGCTATAAAAAAACCGAGAAGAAAATCATGATGAAAATGCAACACAAAACATGTCAAAAATGTGACAAAAAAGCGGTGATTAAAAAAACACTTTAGATCAATTTTGTAGCTTTTAAATGAGGTGTTACTCTGGCCTATGGGCTGTAAAATCTCTGGTCCAGAAGCTTTAGATTTCGGTTAAACCAAACTGGAGAAAATGCGCTCTGTGACAGTGGGGGCTAAGAGGTTAATGTGTCATAAAAGTGAATAGCAAAACTTCATAATTGAGTAAATACACATGCTTTGTAAAACAGGAGGTAAACTGGCAGTGGCTCAGTAGTAAATCATTTGCCCACAAATTTTAAGGGGGGGGGGGTACAATCCAGATCAGTGTGCAATTATATTCTCTCAAGAAACGTCACCTGCCTTACAAGGCACGTCAGTCAGTCAACTCTCAAGCAGCAGGAGCTGCAGGAACAGCTAATCAGATTTCCTCAAATGAACCAGAACCAGAAAAAAACACAAAAGGGGGTTTTCCATATTACTATAATTTCCGGCCTATATGGCGCTACTTTTTTCCCACGCTTTGAATCCCGCGGCCAACATGACGGTGCGGCCGATATGTCGCCGCCAACAGGCACTAGAGGCGTCTCTAGCTGTAAACGCAAAAGTGAGACGGGACTTCTAATCAATGCTGCTCTTGGCTGAGGAACGGTAGATAAGTAACTTTTAAAATGATGAAGGCTCACGTTAGCCTAAACGTCGAAGGGCTTTGCTCGCCTGTGGAGCGGTCTGAGCTGGAGATGTGGCCACAATGTGGACGGGTTACACGTCACATCCCTACACTTCCACATTGAGGTCGGCTACACTGGACATTTCTGCCTTTTTTACGCGTTTATCACTGCCGTCCCTGCCGCCCTCCTTCTGCAACTGCACCTTTCTCTGGGATAAGGTGTCTCTTCCTCCTCATCTGCACCATGGGCCGCTCTGAGCGGATGCACGGCACTATGAAAACCAGCGGCTCATATTCGAGTGCGGCCTGTATGTGTACAAGGCCGCACATTTAGCTGACGCGGCTTTTAGTAAGGTGCACTTATTGACACTCAGTCTGTGATGGGGAGCCACTTTTATAAACTAACCATAGACTTCCATGTTATTCCAATAAAAGGCTTGAATTGCCCGCTGAGATTATTCAGCATAACAAAAACCTCCATTATGTGCACCTATATGATCCTTTTTCTTAAAAATTGAATACATCATATTATAAACCATCGTGATTAGGGGTTGTTACTGAGGTACTACTGGTATCGAAGTATCGAAAGCAGGTACTGAAAACTTAAACGACATGACTTGGTAATGATTTTTTTCTCCAATATTTTCCCCTTTTTTTTTTCTTCAATGTTTTACCCAATTTTTTCTTATTTTTGCCTCTTTTATTCCAACATTTTTGACACAATTTTTCCTCATTCTTGCCACAGTTTCCTCCCATTTCCCCCAAATTATGCCCAATTATTCCCACGCATTTCTTGACATTGGAGATTAACCTGATTTGGCAGATCTTCCAAACAATGATCTGTTTTCTGGTTCTAAATGACAAATATTTTAGTACAGGTATTGGAAAAAGTATCATTCAGGTATCGGTATCAAAAAACAAGTATGGTTAAAGTACCGTTATCAAAAAAAATGTAACTGTACCTAATCGCAATACACTTGAATCGTGATCTAGATGCGTATCGTGAAGTTGTTCGACTTCGTCTCCAAACGACTTGATGATGTATGACATTTTAAATAACTTTTTTATTAACTAATGGATACTTTCCTTCAAAACACCGCCCCGACGCTCACTGCTAAAAATGCATGTTCTATTTATGGAGCTGGAATTTTATAGCCATCCACTCCACTTTGACAATCCTCTCTGCGAAATAATGACGGATGATGAGTTCAAATGACTCTCTCTCTCTCACACACAGTGCCTCTGTCTGTTTATTTGTGTGTTTTGTCCATTTCGCGCCTCATTTTACGCAGATTCGGAGGCGCCTTGGGGTATAATAGCCCGTAATCCTGTGTGTGCAAATGGACCTTAAATGGGTGCGAGAGAAGCGGAGACACAATTACCGCCTCCTCCTCCTGATGCGGGATTATTTAGCATTAGCATTAGCATATGTGAGAAGAGCATCCGGCTTTTTAGTTTGCCTCTTTGTGCGCTGAAAAGGAGAGCAGTAGGAAGGATAATAAGGCAGAGTGAGTCAGATAAGGTTGTTTAGACACCGATAATAAGACTTTATACTCGGAACAGCTGGAGATGAAGAGAAAATACGGTCACAATATGGATCAGGGATGGCGTGATTTCAATACTAATTCATCAGCGGCAGAAATGGTCCTTGCCCAGCTTTGCATAAGTTTATGGCCTTTTTTCCATATTTCTTAAATGCATTACGCATAATCATTTTGACATAGGGCCTCATTTCCTAGTTATCCAGAGTGTTGTTGATTTCTGGACATATATACTGTATATATATTTTAATTCATGCAGTCCTTGTGCTAGGCTAGTGCATGTCTATGGTAATTAGTAGCCTGCATTAAAACAGTCTGACCCAAGCACAGTGCACCTGAGGCAAATCACTTATAACACCGGACTACCCATATAAATGTCTGTGTTGACTGAATCATTGTTTAAATATAACCATTTTGCATTTAAAATAACTTATATTTGAGCAGCATCAGCTTCCTGGTTGTAAGCTACGCAGCGGCGGAGTGATCTGCTAGGTTGCCAGATCTACAGTCGTTTGTTTACCTGCGGCCGGCATTACTCCACATGGAATTCACAAAGGAGCTTCATACAAATCAGATATGGCAACGTTTGGAGGACTACCCCATGATTTTGAAGAGGTTTTTAATGCAGGCTACTAGTTACCATAGACATGCGCTAGCCTAGCACTAGCCTAGCACCACTAAATTCTTCAAATATGAAGACTGCATGAATTAAAAAAATCTCCAGAAATCAACAACACTCTGGATTGGTTGGTTGGTTTATTTGGTCGGGACAGTGCATGTTAATGAACATACATGGGTCTCATGCATGTAAACAAGCCACACCGGATTGTAGCCTTGGGCTAATTTCCATCCGTCGTCCCCATGCACACTCTCAAACACACTCTCATTCATCCTGGCCTATTGTACATGTTTTTAGTGGTAGGGGAAACCGGAGTACCCGGAGGAAACCTACGCAGACACGGGGAGAACATGCAAACTCCACACAGAAAGGCCCCGTCCAGGTGGGAATCGAACCAGGGACCTTCTAGCTGTGAAGCACGAGCGCTAACCGCTGTGCCACCGTGCTGCCCAAACTATGGATAACTATGAGAGGCCCTATGTAAAAAATCCTCTCATCAAAAACATACCTGGAGCTGTAATATCAACCCACTTGCTCATCTTTGAGTAATCTTTAAATCTTCCTCAGTGGCCATTTTTAGCTTTCCTCACCTCTCTATCTCTTGCTCAGCTTAATCCTTTCAAAACCACTCGCCATAGCTTCACTACAGCCACATAGGTCTATTTTCCCCCCGTTTTCTCTTTATTGAAACAGCTGTGCAGCCAAGTGGAGCAAGACGAGGGGGGTGGGAGGAGCTTAGAGTTTGCTCGTTTGAATGACCAGGAAGTGAATCTACTTGATATTTGGATTTAGCTGTTTTGATCAATGTTGCATTTTCTAACAAAGTGTAAGATGGTGATAAAGATGTGCATGACATTATTACCAAATACCTGCAAAAAGTATATATACCCACATCTTTAACACACAAAGTAAACTTTAATTTAACTTGTATACTGCCCGGTCTAAGATGAGTGTCCTGTGCTTCTCCTGACCAGCCCCCTGGACCCCCTCCTGGACTAAACATTGTCTCAAATGCCCATATCTCGTGAACACCTTGCACCTTTTATCACTGAGCAAACTGCCCATTGTATATTTATTATTTTTAAGAAGGATTTGCAGCAGCTACAAAAACAGACAGATCTCTCTCTTCTCTCTTGCTGCCCTCTTTGCTTTTCAGGAAACTGTGATGTTTTCTTTTGCCCCGTGTGTTGTTACGAGAGCTGCTAATCAATGGGCCTAAGGGAGATACAGACAAAACTCATTTACTTCCATCCATCAGGTTTTGGGCCAGACTGGTCTCTTAACATATAAACTTTCACCTGGAAACAAAGAAAATACCAAATCTTCATAACATGTTCAATTAATGCCCTGATTCAATGTTTTCAATATATTTATTTGGGACCATTTTCTCCAAATGCATTTTTCTCACATTGGTGCGAAAATATCGTCACATAATTAACACTAATAGACTTTAAACTTCCCAGCCCTGGACTAAACAATCATTTTAAGGCTTTATAACATCTTGTGTAATATCTAGTTTCTGATTTATTTGAGTTTTGAATTTCAAAAAACAAGGCGAAATTTAGATTTTACAGATTCTTCTAATAAGAAAAGGTCAGAAATGTTTTTGTGACTAATATGTCAACAAAATAAAACCATACATTTAAACCTGGCTTGATCCATTATTCAGGTTTTGTCACCAAAAATATGAGACATTTTGGGCATTGTTAGGAATAAAAGACCTAGATATGAAAATGACCGAAAACTTGCTATACATTTTTCCTCATATTTATGCATTAATCTACAGCAAAAGTTTCAAATTGATATATCTAAATTAAAAAACTTTCCCCATTCACCTGCAGTGTCGCAGCTTAAAGTGACATCATCATGCAAAACTCACTTCTTTTACTGTAGGTATAAACCATGTTTTAACATTGTTCCCTCGTCAAAGACAGACCTGGAGTAATATTCCACAACAGTCACGCAGTTTTGAATTAATCCTCGGACAAAGCTGTTAAATGTAGCTGTTTCTTCTTCTACGGCATCAGCGCCTCACTCTGTACTTTCTAATTTTACTCATTGTTCAAACCCCAAAACTGTCCTCCACATTTTTAAAGCTCATAATCCAACATTATCGATTCTGAGCCGTTCTGTGCTCGAAGTGTGTTTATCTCGCACTGCTGGAGCTGCTCACACGCCGCATCCAACCTCAACGTTATTTTAAGAAAATTATTCCAACTGATACAGACGGCATCGCGTCATAGAAGGGGCGTGGTTTCGCTGAGGCGGAAAATAGAATCTTTTGGGAAACACGATTTTCTCTTTTTAGCCATTTTCTGGTGGAATATGAACTTATTTATAACACATAAAGTCAAGTGTAAATCGGGCACATATGGATATTTTCTCACAGCAGATTGTTCAGTAGAAGTGAAAAAACGGCAGTCGTAGCTAGCCGTTAGCATTAGCACGATGCTAACATGATGCATCACATTAGCATTCTCCGTTATTTTTGTATTTATGGGCTGCTGAACCACTTTGCTTCTCTCCATTTCTTTGTATCTTTTATTTAGTAGAAAATATTCATAATTCAGCATTTGTTAAAGTAGTTTATGAATAATTAGAGAAAGTTTAGATTTTTTTCTCAATTATTTTCCCCCTTAACTGTTTTAAATGTGACCATATATGGGTGATTCCAGAAATGCCGTCTGTATCTATAGCTGCCAGCAGGAGGAGCCCCAGTTAGGATTTCCACCAGCTCTTTCACCTGCATTTCATTGTTACCATTTAATTCTTACAGAGTCATATTTTCAAAATATAAAATGTAAAGTGTCAAAGCTGTAGCGCCCAAAATAAGGTTTTTAAGGCTATTTTTGAGCCCCCCATATGCATGACATGTCCACTTGAAGGGGAGAACCTTTTTTCTCTTAACACGTAAACCTTCTAACCACAGTTCCTGACTATCTCGCACCTTTTTTTCTCTTTTTCCTTAGCCTTATACGTATGTCTACTTTTCACATTAAGAATTTTTTCGCCTCCACCTCCAGTGTCTCGCCTTAAAGTGTAAAGCTTCTGCATTCGTGGCGGCTGTGGTGAAGTTGCCTTTTCATTGAAACCACAAAATTCTGTTGTCAAAGCCTAACAGGTGCACGTTGGCGCTAATTGAACGGAGCAGGTCGCCCGCTAAAACGCGCCTTAACCTAATTTCGACGCTCCCAAGTGTGACCGCTAATTCTGAACCCCTTTTAAGTCGATTTGCATATTCATTTAGCGGTTTGTTAACATGCGTAGTGCGGCGCGCGGAGTGACAATGCCGCTTGGATAAGATTGATGAGGCTCGGCGCCGTTCCTAATAGAAAAACGCCGTAGATTTACTCTTGTTTTCGCAGACAATTATGTGCGTTTTGGCAGAGGTTCACGATTAGATTAATTTGCTAAAACAAGAGGAGGTTCGGCGCTACGTGTAATTGGCAGCTTTACGGCGACTGCCGCGTTAAAGCTGTAACAAGACTAAGTGGCTACAGGACTGCGGCGAATGTAAATGGCGGTTCATTCAATCACTTACTTTTGGCCGCGCTTTCCTTCATCGTTTGAGGCGGAGTGAATTAATCTTGGTTTCTCCAGCGTTGCAGTTTTTACACTGTTTAATGTGTTTAGCTGTTGAGCTGAGATGAAAACTGTGGTTAGAAGTAGGACTGCAATCGGAATAATCGTGAAGTGATTGATGACTAATTGATCAATGGTTTGACTAAAAAGTATGGCTGAGTACCGTTAAACAATACGGGTATGTATTTAAAAAAACATTTAGGTTCTACTGGTATTGAAAAAGTTAAAGAAAGCAGGTACCGAAAATAAAAATAAAAAAATACAGTTTTTATGCTGTTCTTCCAGGGGACAGCATTAGATTCAATTCAATTCAACTTTTTTATGGACTTAAAGGGATACTTCGGGATTTTGACATAGGGCCTCATTTCCTAGTTATCCAGAGTGTTGTTGATGTCTGGAGATATTTTTTTCTTAAATTCATGCAGTTCTTATATTTGAAGAGTCTAGTTGCGCTAGCCTAGAGCAAGGCTAAAGCATTTCTATGGTAAACGCTAGCCCGATTTAAAAACAGTCTGGCGCACTCCACAGTGCACCTGAGGCAAATCACTTATAACGCCAGACTACCCATATAAATGTCTGTGTCGATGCGTTTAAAATAACTTATATTTGAGCAGCATCAGCTTCGTGGCTGTAAGCTAACGCAGCGGCGGAGTGATCTGCGAGAAAATAGTCCCTCAAAATGCGGTAATTCATGTGATACAAGGTCAGTTTTATTAAAAAATTATTCTATTAACACAGACATTTATATGGTTAGTCTGGTGTTATATGTGATTTACCTCAGGTGCACTGTGGAGTGGGTCAGACTGTTTTTAATGCGGGCTAGCGTTTACCATAGAAATGCTTTAGCCTTGCCCTAGCCTAGCGCAACTAGACTCTTCAAATATAAGAACTGCATGAATTTAAGAAAAAAATATCTCCAGACATCAACAACGCTCTGGATAACTAGGAAATGAGGCCCTATGTCAAAAATCCCGAAGTATCCCTTTAAGGTCCAAAGAGACAGAGGGACACAATATAATAGAAAAAAAAAAAACAATTACAAGAAAGTGACTTCGTTGTTTCTGCTCAAATAAATAGTAGTAAGTATTTATTTGAGCAATTCCAAGTTCCAAGTAGGGCGATATGGCCTAAAATCTATATCACGATATAAAAAGAAATATCACGATAACGATGTATTTGACGATATTATTGACAATGGACAAATTACTTCAAAATCCCAGCCTTACGCCTATTGGGAAGATTAATTCAGTGATATTTCATTCTTTTTTTTTTTTACGGCATACTACTTTCCTCGCGAATATGATCTACTCAAGCGGTTTACATCCTTCATTTCATTTAACGTCATAAGCACCTGTCCCCATGTTCTAGAGTCAGTGTTTATGCTGCTGATGGAGCTGAGCGTAACATGAATTATATCGTATCCACGACGATATAAAAAATTACAACGATATCAAAAAATTATATAACAATATGCGATACGATATGGCCCACCCCTAGTTCCAAGTTATTAGAAAAAAAGAAAGAAGCACAATAATGCCCGAAAAGGAGTAGGCTGAAGCAAACAATGCTTATGTATACCTACACCCATTCAAATCAAATCAAATCAAATCAAAAATCAAAACAACTTTATTTATCCCAAAGGGCAATTCTGTTCGCTGTTCTCTGGTCATAAAAAACAATAAAAAGGAGACACATATAATCCCATTGAATACATACGTCATGAACTGTAAGCGCATCAGGACACAAGTGGACCAGTAAAGATGAGGAAAAAAGAAGAAAGATAAACACTGTCTTCCTAGCTAGTATCATTTAAAATCCTGACAGCAGTCGGAATGAAAGAATTTGATTCCATTCAACTTATTTACAAACTTTACAACCCCCAATTCCCTATTTTTTCCTCATTTTGCCCCTTTTTTTTTTACACACTCTTTTCTTATTTTCCCCCCACAATTTGTCCCAATTTTTCCCAAAATGTGTGTATAATTCATATCCATCCAATAGAGAAAAACATATACAGTATATTTATTCTTTTCCTATTGACGTCACAATCCTCATTTACAATAATCAAACGTGTTTCGGCAGTGGCTTTACGTTGCTCCCCAATGTAATACAGTAAAAGCTCCTAGCTCTAAAACCCGGGTCCAAAGTTTTCCCCACTATTTGTCCCAATTTTTCCCAAAATGATTCCCTTTTTTGTATAATTCATATCCATCCAGTAGAGAAAAACATATATATTTATTCTTTTCCTATTGACGTCACAATCCTCATTTACAATAATCAAAAGTGCTTTGGCAGTGGCTTTACGTTGCTCCCCAATGTAATAAAAGCAATGCTAGGGTTGCGCAATTGATTTCAATCAAGTTAACATTGCAATATTAATTGTTACACTTTCCACTGAAATCGAAAACGGCAACAAAAATCAGTCTCCTCAAGGATTTATTTTGCCTCAGTTAAACCTGTTAACCCAGTTGAAAACCCCTGCTCTACAAACAAGCTCTGAAATGCCTGTGATTCTAGAGTTAGTTCAGCAGTTCTTCATATCTAAATATCCTCGCTAGTTTCAATGCTCCTGACGTGATTGAAACAGCCCTAGCTCTTACATAAAGGTCACTAAATGTCTCTCTCCTCTTTGTGCAGCAGACAAGAGCCTGAGCAGCGGCAGCGTGGTGAAGCAGGGCGCGCTGGAGCACAGAGAGGGCACTAGGGGGCGCTGGACCTCCTGCCACGTGGAGCTCACCCCGTGCGAACTGCGCCTGTACATCTTGGACAGCAGCGCCAACCGCCAACTGGGCACCGCTTACTCCCTATCCCACTGCCAGGGCGTCACCACTTCCGCCCTGGGGCAAGCGGCGCAGCCGGCCGACCCCCGCACCCTCCAGGCCGTGTTCTTCAACAGCACCGTGCTGCTCTTACGGGCGTCCTGCCAGTGGAGGCTCTGGAGTGGAGGAAAGCCATTTGGGAGACGGTGCAAGCTGCGAAACCGCGACAGGAAAAGCAAAAGATCGAGAAGTTCCCGCCGATTTCTCCCTCGTCCTCGCCCTCCCCGTGTGGCCTGGACCTGGACAGCGACTCCCCGACCCCAGACACGTCCCGCTCGTCCTCGGCAGCGCTGAACAGGCCGACCACTCTGCCGCTCTTCACGCAGCGCTGCCCCGACGTGCTCAAGGCGGGGCTCCTGTATCAGCTGGTGGATCGGAACAACTGGAGGGCCTATACGTTCGTGCTGACCCGGACAACGCTGCAGGTTTTCCCCACCGAAGGGAGAGGGCCGGTGTCCAAACCCGTGCAACAGTATTCGCTGGCTTCGTGCTCATCCATACAACACGGTAATTCACTTTCAGACGCACAGGTTTGGGACGGAGGTGGACGATACAACAATACGAAATGTAATCATGCTGCAATCCTTTGATGATTTAAAGGGGGGTATTATGTAAAATCGACTTTTTTGTTATTATGTCATTCTCTCATTAAACACATGCCTGGAGTGTTGCCTTGGCTCATTCACATATTTTTGAGTAATCAGTAAAAACTTAGACGGCAGCCATTTTAGGTGTAGCTATGCCTCAGTCCTCCTAGGAACGCCCCCACCTCCTGGAGACGCCTCTGGACCTTTCGTCACCAGCCAAGCCACCAACCACTGCTCCTCAGCTCAGCAGAGCCCCCTCCCCGCACAGTAGTGTTGTTTAGATGCCACAGCAGTGTGCTGAAGGGGGCGTGTCGGAAAGCTTCTTAAAGAGACAGAGGCCTATTTCAAGACGTTCAGTACAGCCATTTTGAGAGAGCAATTTTATTCAAGGCAGTTATTTTCATTTACTGCATATACAGACCAACAGAAGGTTACGTCATCATTGTAGTATGCTATAGACTGGTGCTACGTGATTGAAAAAAGCATAATACCCCCTCTTTAACTGAAAGGTATGCAGGCTAGTTGGAGACTCGAGTTGTCGCTGGTCACGAAGGATGGATGGATGGATGGATGGATGGAAGGTCAGAGAGGTTTCCCCATGGTCTCGGAGACCTGTCGGATACCAAGGAGAACTCAAAGAGACTTCATACCTCTTAACCCCCACCTGAACCGAGCACATTTTCTCCAGTTTGGCTTTACCCAAATCTAAACGCTTCTTGAACAAAGCGACAAAACTGAGATGAAAACAAGGATGAAAAAGTGACAGAAAAGGCGATGGAAAATATGGCAAAAAAAAGTGACAACGTGAAGAAAAAGATTTGTTTAGATGAGTTTTGTAGGTCTTGGCTTTCAAATGAGGCGTTGCACTGGCCTATATGCTGTAAACTTTTAGATTTGGGTAAAGCTGAACTGCAGAAAAAGCACTAGGGCTTAAGGCGGGGTTAAGAGGTTAAGATCTCCTTGGTATCCAACAGGTCTTGCCAGGACGTCGCAGAAACGTCTCACAGGTTGACAACATTGCCAGAGCTGCTTGAGACCGCGTAGACCTATCGGAGGCTCCGCTGAAATCAAACCTGTTCATTTTCTCTGAGACGACCTTGAGACTCGCCTTATCTCCATGGGACGTCTCCGAGACATCTTCGTGACAAGCGGCGACTCGAGTCTCCAACTTTGCCTGGCCTGCCAAACGACATGCCTTTTCATAGATATTTCAAAGACATATAGTCTGGGAGCGAGCGTGATCTCAACAATTTCCCGGTGGGCGTGATTGACAGACGGCATCAACCAATTAGAGCAACGCTAGATACGCTGCAGTAACAAGCGGCAGAAAGCCTTTCCAAAAACGTGTTTTTACGAGGAACGCTTCGAACGCTGTTTCTTGCTCCGGTTTTAGGGATTTCATATTTTCCAAATGATTTAAAACAGACGAAAGAGCAGAAGAAAACAGTGTATCGGCCGCCATCTTTAATGTTTTGGAAGAGTGCGTGGTGGTGACAGGTGACGGCTTCCGTCTCTTGGTGCGTGATTGGACCGATGTGGGTCAAATCGTGAAATGATTGGCTGCGAGCAGCTGCCCAGACGGTTCTTCTTTTGAACAGAAAGGAGGAGTGTCTGGCAGGCCAGGCAATCTCCAACTAGTCTCCAGGCCTTTTTTTTATTTATTTTTTTATTACATTCATTATGTCTTCTTGATTACAAATTAGTTTTAAAGGAATAGGCCACCGTTTTTACATACTGAGATATGTTCTTACCTGAGCTTAGACGAGTTCATTTGTACCTGTCTGGTCTCCACGTGTGCCTTCCGTAACGTAAACACAGCACAGACGGCGTTAGCATTTAGCCTCTCTCTTCTCCTCTATAGCTCCAAATGAGGTGAAGATAGAAGCTACAAAACTCTTCCACGTTTTCCCTATTTAAATATGGTTACGTGAAGTGTTACACTATAAAGTATAATTACACAAAATTAAACAATGTGGATTTTCTAAGCGGATAAAAAGGGGAACTATATTGTAAGGCGTAATAATACCAGGAGTAATTCAGCATCCGCACAGTAAAGTGAAGATATCACTGCGCGGATGCCGAATTACTCCTGGTATTATTACGCCTTACAATATAGTTCCCTTTTTATCCGCTTAGAAAATCCACATTGTTTAATTTTG
Source organism: Neogobius melanostomus (assembly GCA_007210695.1). Lineage (NCBI taxonomy): Eukaryota > Metazoa > Chordata > Actinopteri > Gobiiformes > Gobiidae > Neogobius > Neogobius melanostomus. The sequence continues at coordinate 199,049 of VHKM01000064.1, forward strand.
TGTAATTATACTTTATAGTGTAACACTTCAAATAACCATATTTAAATAGGGAAAACGTGGAAGAGCTTGGTAGCTTCTATCTTCACCTCGTTGGAGCTATAGAGGAGAAGAGAGAGGCTAAATGCTAACGCCGTCTGTGCTGTGTTTACGTGACTGAAGACACACGTGGAGACCAGACAGGTACAGATGAACTCATCTAAGCTCAGGTAAGAACATATCTCAGTATGTAAAAACGGTGGCCTATTCCTTTTAAGAAGACACCAAGTATAACAAAAAGCTTGAACAAGCTTTTTTGTTATACTTGGTGTCTTTCAAAAAGAACCTTAAAACTAATTTGTCTCCAGGCCGGTGAGAATAGGCCTTTGTATGCGCGCAATCAATCAGAGTTGCGGAGACGGCCAGTCACCGCAGTCTCCACAACTCTCTCCGTCGAGAGAAGCTCTTTAATTATGCTATAAATGTGCTATTCATTGGCCTGTCTCAATATCTGTTCATAACGGACGATTAATTGTCTCCGAAAAATTGTGATAAACGATGTTGTCTAAATCATTTTAAAATATCAATATTTTTTTTTTTTTTTTTTTAATCACTCAAAGTTATTGTTTCTTCCCATATTGCCAATATTCGCCCTTTATCACTATTGTTGCCAGATGTGTATTAACAGTATCAAGTTCGGCTCCTTGAAGCTGTTTTGTAGTGTGTAACAGTAAATGTTTTATTTATTTCATTTTATTTCACTTTCTTATCTCTCTCTGCAAAGGTCCGGATTTGTGGACGGAGCGCTCCGACTGCTTCCAGGCCGTTTTCTCCAAAGAGGTGGTGCGTCTTCGAGCCGACGGCCAGTCAAAGGCTGAGGAGTGGGTCGAGCGCTCCAGGGGGTGGTGAAGGAGCAGCGTCCCGCCCTGAGAGCAGGTGCAGGGGAGAGGAAGAGGAGGCGGCGGTGGTAGAGAGAGCTCCCGGCCTGCAGGGGGTGCTGCTCAGGTCCAGGCCGAATCGGGACAGGAAGCTGAGGGAGGCGCAGCGGGCCAAACGCCAGTCGGTCACCACCAGTTTCCTGAGCCTCCTCACCTGCCTCGCCGTGGAGAAGGGGCTGACCGCGCAGAGCTTCAGATGCGCAGGTAAAAAAACAAAACACACTTACACGACGCCCTAGGGGTTAAGTGGTAGTGCACACGGCTCTTCCTCAGCGTGGTGAGTTCGAGTCCCAGCTCCGACAGTTTGGTGATTATCTCTATCTTTAGACATGTGTGACTCATATTAGTTAGAGACGACGTGGGGAAGGTAGTGAGTGTGACAGATGTGTTTGGGGAAATACTGGTGGCAGTGAAGAGAAGGCGCTTGAGAGGCTGATGGATCTGCTGCTGCGGTGGAGGAGAGCTGCCACTGAAACAGGACGATTATGGAGAGGGAAAAAAGTCAGTTTTTATATGAATGGCCTGAAAAGTGGCTGGCTGTTTTTGTTGAAATGGATGTCTGACACAGGAGAAGTTATTTACCATCAGTACGGGACCCGGATACATGAACTCTCAACACACTTTGGTCATTCGAGTTTAAAGCCTGGTTCACACGGCAAGATAATTAGGCCAATTTTAGCCCCGACTCTCAACCCTTCTGGTAATCTTAAGGACGCTCCGATTATCGTAAGACAATCTTATCAGATATTCCTGCCATGTGTGGTGTGCAGCGGCGTGTCCAGACACTTTTTTTCTGGGCTGGCACCAGGACCAAGGCGGGGCGGGGTGGTGTTCTAATTTAATTCATTTTATGTTATGTGCTGAATAAAAACTTAAAACAACATGCAGGCAGAAACAGCACAACACATTTTGGAATAAATGTCATTAATATTAGTGAGGTAAAATCTCCTTGCTGGACCAACTAACAAAAATCCAAGCTGTGCCACAACTAACTAATGCTACCACCACAATAAAATGGGTTGGATTTTGTTACCTACACAATGCGAGTCAGCATTATTTTTTGCTTAGTAATAGTAATGTGCATTATAGCATTAATATTCATTTTATTTTGTATTCTATATGGAAGCTATAGTCTTAACAAAAGACTTCTTCTGATGATTATGCAGGTGGGGGAGGGGTGTGCTAATGAGAAAACACTGCCACAAATATTCTTCCTCATGCTTCCTCAGCCTCCCTGAGTGGGGTGGTACCTGGGGTGGCCCATGCCACACCTGTCCCCACCCTCTAGAAACGCCACTGGTGGTGTGTTAAGACTGCTCTTGTCCGCTCTGATCTGAAATTGGGGATGATCAACATGTTGAATAAATTCCTGGTAGATTTTCACTTACTCCGTGTTAAAAACTTGTAGGATGTAATAACTTCAGTTTAAAAAAAATAAATAAATAAACAGATCACTAATAAAATGATAATTATAGACAAGATTGTTTTTAGGCAGCTTTGATATTTTTTGTGGAACTTTTTTTACATTCAGCTTCAAGACAAACTTTATGAATAGAGACGTCTCCTCCACTCCAGTATTTACATCCTACATCAAGTGTTTAAGTGATTATCTCCCAGGAACTCACTGTTCACCACAGAATATTTAGAGAATATACTTATTCAAACGGGTCTAAGACAAATCTATTAGAAAATGAACAGGAGGTACTGACTGTCACCACGTCAGTCATCGGATCTAGCGTTATTTAAGTTATTTGATCCCTCATTTCTCAAACAACAATGTGGAAAGACTCATCCTGTGGTTGTGGAAATACATTTGTTGTTGTAAATCAAGTTTATACTACAGTATGGACAATGTAAATGTGTTTACTAACCAGACTTAAACGGATGGATCTCAGCGCCTCAAGAGCTCATTTAGCGTAATTACATTCTCTCTAATATCCCCATCTTTCTGTTCGTATCTCCCTCCCTCTCGTCCTCTTTTCCCCTCAAAGCTTTGAATATTGTTCCGCTCACCTCTTTTTTTTATGTGTAACCACTGGCTTATTAATGCAGCGCCGTTTGAAAGGCTCACCTCAGACCGGGAGAGCAGGGGCAGGGGGCATTTGGGGCCAGGTTTGTGATAATTGGCCGGGGCTCTGTTCATAAAGACACGGAGGGAACAATATGGCTGAATGGTGCTGAATAATGGCTGTGGGTTTGGGTGGTGGTGGTGGTGGTGGGCACTGGTCAGCGCTGGAGTGTGGGTTGAATGGTTTTTTGAAGGAAGGTACAGCTGGAGACGGGCGATGAATGGCTAAAACAGGCTGCGTTCACGTTCAAGAATTTTCCGATGTTAACGTTTCAAATGGAGGGCTCGAGCCTATTAATTATTTTCTTTCGCTAAAAGAAAGTCCCAGATCGTCCTTTTTTGTGGTACTGTGATATTGTGTTTTTTTTTATGTTCTCTTTTCAGAAAACGTTCTCAGGCTACTTCATGATTCGATCCGATACACGATACATGGGTCACGATAACCTCACGATACGCCGATACTGCAATGATCGATATATATATATTGCACATAATAACCAATAGGATACTATTTAAAAATAAACCTTTACAATGTTTCCCCCTTTTAAGTATATTATATATTTTTCATCATTTACATTTGTTTTGATGTGCTAGGAATAAATTAGCCAGGATTTTATCTCATTTATAGTTATAAATACTATCACTGAAAGTAATTTAGTGTTTGGTCCTAGCGCTTAAAAGTGAATTTCTCTATCGTGAGATCAATGAAGGATTATCTTATCTTATCTTATCTTAAAGTTGTAGTGCTGCCGTCTACTGTCCTGACTTTATTCTTGACCATTACTGGCCCTGTATTGACTGAAAGCAGTGAACTATGCAGCCTCATTAATATGCATGACATATGCTTCATCCGAAACCAGTAAATTGGTAAGAGGTCTTACGCCAAACCGGATGTGCGTCAGCGTCCGCCATGATAAGAAGCGTCCGAATTGGGTTGTCGCTTAGGAAGAAGTTAGGGAAAGTGGCCTGTATGCTAACTGTCATAGCCACTTTAGCATAGGACCTCTGATGCTAACTCACTGGCGATTAGGAGCCATGTGCCATCCCATAAGCCACTGCGCCAATCTCCCCACCCCCCTCGCCCCCACCCTCGAGTGATTCATGCACTGTTGATTGACAGGTGCACATTTAATAATAAAAATAATTTTAAAAAGGATCCTACACAAGCCAAATGTTATAAAAGTGACAAAATACATGTTGTTGTCACCACAGCTCAGTCACATGGTTTTAAAGAGCCTCCTCAGTAAATGGCCTAAATGAAGGTAGTTTGTGCTTTTGTTTTCATTTAGTAGAAACTTAAGCCACATGGCTAATTTGCATACTGTAGCTTTATGAAACAGCTGTTGAGATAAAACAAAGGGAAATGTGAAGGATCATTTGGTTTCTTTTTTTCCGCCTTAAATGTCTTTATTTGGACACTATGTTGTTGTTGGACAATATACAGTAGGGGCGGTATGCGCTTTTGTTTGGCCTGCACTGAACTTTAAAGAAGAAGAAGAACAGCAGCTGTGGTGATGTCACTTCCCCTTCCCCTGGGTAAGGACGGTGGAATTGGGCAAATGCTGCTGAAGCTCTAGTTCACTAACTGCATAGAGATCTAACAGTTGACCCCATGAAAGGTTAAGGATTAGTTGCTAGTGTTAGTACTTAGAGGCTACAATTTAATGGTTTGGGATGCAGCCACAGTTATTTGAAATGCATGACGTAATCACAAGTATCGATATCGGAATAAAAAGTGCCGCACAATATCGCGATATAGCCCAAAATCGATATATTGTCACACTCCTAACTCAGACATACAGACTCTAACAATCGCAGAGAAGTTTTTCAGTGACCTCCATGAAGGTCATCGCTAAGTCTTTAGAGTGGAAGCAGAACTTTGGCGGAGTCATGCTGCTGTAGCTGCACAGACAGTGCTGTGAGAGCGTACTTTATGTGCTCAAGGGCCATGTTGTTTTGCCCATTATCTCCATAAATGATGACAGTGATTATGAAAAATGCTACTATCAATAATCATGCCTTCTTTTCATTGCCATTAATGATGTTATTGTTTACCAGCCCACCTCTAATAAGTGCTCCATTAGCAGTGACTGAATTCTGGAAAGTCAAATCTCAAGGTTTGCTCCGTCCACAAACATGCACTTGACTTGTGTCCATGTGGCAACCCAGGCTTTCATTGTTGTACCTTTTTACAAACCTCTAAACCTTGCACATACACTACATTTAATCAGTGTTGAGCCCCTTCATCTCATCCAAGCTTCACAAGTAAAACAAACAGGAATAAAGATTTGTTTTAGGAACACGATCCACGTTTGCCTATCGTTGCCTTTGAATCAGCCTCCTTCTCTTTCATATACCCTCAGGTCTGCCGCCAAAGCTCTCTTAGCATAAAACAAAGTGGATTTTCTTTGATATGTCGTCCTGATGACCCTATAGGTGCTCCCTCTCTATCATAGAAGAGGTTATTATAGAATATGATTTGGTTCATCAAAGTGGGCCTGTCTCCCGGACCCGCCCCACGTCTTTCATTCTCCATTGATCTGTACGTATTCAGTCCTTTACCTAAATCTGATTAAACATGAGCGATCCATTTGAGTTTTTCTTACTTTAAACATCTCTTTGAACTTGTTTTAAGCCCGCTCGTTGCATATGCATGGTCAGCGGCGAGAATCAGATCGCGAAATGTACTCCCTTAATTATGAAAGGGAGATTGCTGTGTTTTTGGTTGCTTTGAAGGCTGGTTAGTGGTCTTTTGAAGATGGCAGGGGTGCGGGGAGAGCGGGGTGAGGCTGCAGGGTGTGAGAGGGTCAAGTTCTCAGGCCCTGTTTGACCACTGGGACTCGGGTGAAGTGGCCACGACATCGTAGCAGTAGCAGGACTTGACAGTATTTGCTCACGGCCCGCTGTGGCTAGTACAGTCCACGAGGCCACTCTTCTACAACCTTTTATCTGCCATTTGCAATTGAGTTGTTCCAGAGCAATAATTCATTTTGAATCATTGATCGAGCTGAAAACTGTAGAAAGCCTTTGGGGAAGAGCTGTGATTGGTTGAGCCATAAGCAAAACAGAATGCAATCACACGAATTGTCACAAGCAGTTTTCATTTATTATATTGTTGGAACTTTGGAAGTTGACTTTTATTGTTCAATTTGTCCTCTTGCCACTGTTTATATTGTCTTTTTTGTACGGAAGTGGATTGGATTGGATGTACCCCTGTGTGTTAGTGCTTTGTGTTTTCACTTTTATGTTGTTAAAAAAAAGTAATATGTTATAGAGCAGGGCGATATGGCCTAAAATCTATATCACGATATAAAAAGAAATATCACGATAACGATATATTAACGATATAATTGACAATGGACAAATTACTTACAAAATCCCAGCCTTACGCCTTTGGGAAGATTAATTCATTGATGGAACGCGCATTGAGTTGCCTTATGTACAAAATGTGCGGTATAAATAAAGTTGCCTTGCCTTGATATTTATTCTTTTTTTTTTTTATGCCAATACTAATTTCCTACCAAATATGATCTACTCAAGCAGTTTACATCCTTCATGTCATTTACTTTGTAAGCGCCTGTCCTGTGTTCTACAGTCAGGGTTTCTGCTGCTCTGATGAGCTGAGCATAACATAAATATATCATGTCCACAACGATATAAAAATTACAACGATATCCAAAAACTATATTGCGATAACGATATGCGATACGATATGGCCACCCCTAATATGTTACAATGTAAACGCTGTGGAGCAGAATCAAGACAGGTTTTATTGTCATTGTCAGTGAACAGGTTCACAAACTAGGACTTGTCTTCAGTGCAAATGTGCAACATGAGACATAAACCATAAAACGTGTTAGATAAATGGTAAACTTAAAACTATAAGGGCGTGCATAATATATATATATATATATATATAAAATAACAAACACAGAACAGCAGCATGAATGGATTTACAGATCTACAGATGCATAGTATTAGCAGCAGGCATGAGTGTGGACAGTGCAATAGAGCAGTGCAAATGGCTGCAACAGGTTATAATGTGTTCATGAGTCTGTTAAGTAATGTTAAGACCTCAGGAAGAATAGCTACTGCTTTTATTCAGTAGCTAATGGGGATCTAAATAAATAAACAAACAAACAAACAGAGTGATTGGGGACTTTTTCAGCATTCAGTCTCAGCTCAGTCTGATGGCAGAGAAGGCGTCACGGAAGTTCAAACTATTCAGCCGTGTGTTGGGAGGATTGCACCACTACGCTTGTTTGTAGAGCGGTCAGCGGAGGGAGGGTCGTTAGTTCAAATCCCACAGGGCACCCACCTTGCCTCCAGTGTCTGACACTGGTGTGGTTCCTTGATGTAAAGTGCCTTTAGTGCCTAATGTAGGTAGAAAAGCGCTATATAAATGTGACCATTTACCATTTAAGGCTGGAGTGTAAACCAGTCTGAAAGTGGTCCGTGGATCAAGTATCACAGTACTTTCAATACTTGTGTTTGGAGGCATTTTATCCTGCACTCCTTTGTTTCCAGTAACAGCACTTTGTTACATTTTGTGCTAATGCACTTTTCAATCTTAACACTTCAATAAATGTGAAATGGCATTTGGTTTATAAACTTTGGACACATGACTGTTTTCTTTTTACACATTTTAAGGTAAACAAATTACTTATCATAATTACTTACTGTATCGCAATACGTATCGGATCGGCCCCGGAGTATCGTGGTACATATCGGATCGTGACGAAAGTGTATGGTCCCAGCCCTAGTTATCAAACTGTGACTTTGAGATGAAGATGGAGGTGGACCGCTGCTGCTCTCCCTACGATGTTGGTATATTCTATTGTGCTGAGGCTGATATGTTTCCCTTTATATTACATTGCTCTGTTTCTGAGTGGGGTCTTATCTTTATGATGGGCCTATTTTTGCCTCAAGGTGTTAACTGGCTTGAAATAAACTGGGATTTTGTGCTGCGTAAAGATCCTCTGCAGTGTTTCCCTTACACCTTCCTTTATGTTCCCATCTTTTCTTTTGTGAGAATCACGCAGGTAAAGAAAAAACAGTCTTTGCCGTAGTACTCTCTCCTTGAGCACATTGAGCGTCCTGTTTGTGAAAAGGACACATCAAAGCGTCGGGCTCTGCTATTAATATTTAATTCACAAACCTCCTCCTCCACAGTGTCCTCGGCGGTGGTTCAAACACATCCAAGAGTGTCCCTCCGCGGCCCCCGTACCCTCTGTCTCTCTCTCACTACAGAGGGGCGCAGTACAATCGTCAGACCTTTCGATCCCTGTTTGAGATCCCCCTTCATCTGTCGCCCCTGTCCCGCTTCGGTTTGTCCCACAGAAAAGATCACACGGGTGGATACTGTGGACAATAGTAATGAATGTGAATAGGTTTTAATAGAGGACGTGTAAAAAGCGAGGATTTGTGGGGTTACAGCTTGTTAAATTCTTTTTTTTTGTTGCTTTGTTTTATTCAAGTAGTGTGTTTTATTAAGAATGAATGAGACCAATTTGCATATAAAAACATACGCTCGCCTCAAATGAATTTTAATATCACGATATAAACTAAGATCTACACAGCAACATGTAATCTAGAAATAAGTAAAATTTTCTTGATTTTGAATAGGTCTGCATTGGACCGTCTTTAGCTGTGGCGTTGTTTCCATAAGCATCTGCAATATCAAAAGGTCCAATGCGTCGGTGATGAGATCTGGACTCTCTGGTGGACAATCCATTCGTGAAAATGATGTCTCCCTGAACCAACTCTTTCACGAAACCTATTCAAGGATGTTTCAGGCTGATTCTCACATCCTTTGGCGCACCATAGTGTTGCGAACTAAAACCCGGGGATTGTCCCAAACTTTGTTCATTGAGGTTTCATGCGGCGCGTTTGAGGGCCACAAACCAGCTGGTCAATGCAGAGAAACATTCAACTGGGGTGCATTAATAGAGGTTTATTTAGACTTTAAAGGCGTAATTCATTGTAACTTTTTATACAGAAAAGTTTATATTTGTGCGTTTTTTTAACTTCATAGTGACCCAAGCGGTTGTATGAGTGGTCAGCATGGCACCTTTTACTTTCCATCACATGGTCTCTAGGACGCTCCAGTAATCTTGTGTAGGTTTTCTGGTGAGAGTCTTCCGGTTTCAGCAGTGAAAAAACCTTCCAAATTATTGATCTGGAGCATCGTAGAGACTGATGATGATAAGTACAAGGTGCACATTGCTGACCCTCATACAACCGCTGGGGTCACTACAAGGTCAAGTATGCACATTGCACAAATATAAACTTTTTCCCGCATAAAAAAGTTGCATAATGCACCTTTAATGCAGCTCTGACTCAGAGAAGAATGTTAGTTTTTGAGGCTATAATAGTGCAGAATGAACCCCTTAACGCCTGAATTAATTTCCAATTATAGAAAATAATATATTATCAATGTTTTTGCTTTCAAGCTGATGCTAAATTAAGTGGAGATTGTTAATTTATCTGTAGCACATAGTATAGATATAGTTTAGGTATGTCGCTAATTAGCGACACAGGCATAAATACAGCAGCTCACTGCTGCTGCTGCTGCTTTCATCACCTGATGTAGGGGAAAAAAAGTAAGGTGCAGACAATTATCTACATAACATAGACATGTCACCATTTTATGACTAATTATCATATTTTACTCCCTTTTCTGAGGTGAATGAATGCCACCATATGCCTATTGCAGTTTTCCATTATGGCCTGACGTCGCTAATTCGCGACGTACCTAAATCTTCAAATAACTAAAAAAAATCACACGAAGTTCATTCCAATAAATAATCTAAAGATGGAAACGATGAGCAGCTACATTTTTTTTTTTAACACAACTCAACATTTGAAGATTTCGTCGAAGTTGCAGCCTCGATTTGCAGAAATGCTATTTCTGCAAAGTAACTACCATGACCCGGATGTGGTTCCTTCTCTAACCGGTCCTACAAGAAACTAGCGCTTGCAAAAGGTTCCTAGGTACGGCATGGATGTGGGCAAACAGGCATCAAGGGAAAACATGCATTATTTTAGCCACAGTCTTGCAAGAAGAGGTATGTCATGAATTAGAGACACTAGGCGTTAAGGGGTTAAATGAGCAGTAATTAGTATGGTCACTGGCGATGTGTGCCGATTCAACAAGAAGCTTGAGGGCCACCAAAAATTGGCCGCACTTTGACGTAGCTCTTCCAACTTCAGTAACCCCAGATCAGAACAGTTAATTAAACACAGGCGGCGACTTATTTTTCACACTTAAAATAACAAACCTCTCATGCACTTACAATTTGATGATGAGGCTAAACTGTGCAAAAAGACTTATTCCTCTGACTGATTTTTTTTTACTTTCCAAGTCAAAATTACTCAAACTGAGGGGAAATGCTCGTCAAAACTGACCTGGAGTAGTATTTCACTTCATTCACGCAGGTTTAAGTAATCATATTCACTTTGGTTGTTTCTTCTTCTACTGCTAAAGCGCCCCATCTGTTTTTCCTGGATTTTATTCCTGAAGCACGAAACTGTCCTCCACAGTTTACAGGCCATAATCTGTGCTGTTGTTTGTTGTAATGGTTCTACCTCTTGCCGGCAGAGGGCAAGACGTGTTTTTCTTTACATAGACATTATTTCAAATTGTAAAACGTAAAATATCAGTGCTGAGATTGTTTTAAGCCTGAGTTATTGCATATCCACTGAAACATCTTTTCAAACTCTTGCTTTCTCTCCCCGTGTCGCAGCTTGGGTCACCGTTCGGTCAGTCCACTTTGGCTCGAATGATGTTGTAATGTATTTTTCATGACATAGTGGCTGCTTTCTGAGGCGAGTTTGTGGTCTGCGTTACAAGCCGTGGTCGGGGCCTCTCTGCCTCCAGCGAGGACATAATTTCTGGGCGTGTGCTTGTTTTTGCCGCATGATTTGAGACCACAGTCGTAGCTTGTCATTTGGCCTGCTTCTGTTTGTATGCGTACTAAAGTACAGGGCTGCGTTTCTCCAGATTTCTCCAGATCTGCAGCCTGTGTAGTGGTTAAGCCCTTTCCCTGCACTGGGACGTGCCCCGTCTTTGTCCTGGGGAGACTTTGGCTTTTTCGAGGGCATCCAAGACAGAGCGCGACTGCGGGATTCGATGTCTGCGATGAAACGGCTGTCTTGCTACGTTCATTTAGTCGACTATAGGGCAACAGGAATAATCGTAACATTATAATCACTGTTTGAAAGGTTACAATTAGCAATACACCAAGGCTGCAATTCTTTGGTTGTAACTTTGCTAACAACATATCCTTAATGGTTACAAATCAATGGTGTGATAATCAAAGCTTTGTGAGTGCAGTGAGGCTCAGAGTGGGTGAGGTGATGTTTTTATGGACTGTAAAAATGCAGAGGATACTTTTACGATATGTCAATAAAGGAGGGCTGGGAAAAAATCGATTTGATTTAGAAGAAGGTCCTGCTGTACACATGTGCCAGGAAGAACAGAGCCCACCTATGGGGGCTGGGGGGCTAATTTCACGGCTGGTGAAATTAGTGAATTTCACCAGCCGTCTTCTCCACCAAATAGACACAGCTTCCACGCTTCCAGCGATGATCGCTGATAGAGACACGCGGTGTGCACGAAGGGAGGGCTGTGTGTGTGGGCTATGGGAGAGGGCGAGAGACGCGTGAGTGAGACGGAGGAATAGCCGCCGCATTTTAAACCCCCCCTCCCCGCAGCCAAATTGACCGCTGCAGCGGTTCTATACGATGCGTGTTTTAAATAGCGTTTAAAAAAACGCAATTTAAAAAAAAATTAAAAAAATACGAAACGCAATATCTGGCGGGCGGTGTTGATTTTGTGGCGGTGTGCCACAGAATAGTCTATGTGTAGGAAACACTGTAACCAACGGACACATTACACGTCACTTTTTTTTAACTTTTTTGTTGGGTTTTTGTAACTTTTTCATCCTCGTTTTGTCGCTATTTGACACTTTTTTTTCAATAAGCTTTAGATTGATTAAAGTCGAACTGGAGAAAATGTGCTCAGTTCAGGTGGGGTTAAGAGGTTAAAGCCTGGCTCCAAAGGCTTGTTTTTAAAAAATACAGTTGTTTTTGTGACAACTCTGAGAAGAATGAAATTTCAACTACGCTGGTTTGTGTTATTGATATTTTTCTAAAACTGGGCCATAATTTGCAAATAACAAAACATTTCAGCAATAACGCACTGTTGCCTTATCCGAAAATCTTCCTGTCTGTCTCTTTGCACACTCAAGGATTTCTGTTTAAAGCCTCTTTGCCGATACAACCTCTGAAATTCCATCTGATACTTCTGTTCTGTACAACTCTATTCTTTCTGTCATCTCTCCATCGCTTCCTCTCCGCTCTAGCCCCTATTTTCCAGTATTTCTTATTCTGCAGACACGCCTCCACCTGCCCCGCTCTCCTCCGTCCTCTGAACAGCTGATAGCCATCTCCTATTTCTTTTCTTGTCCCGGCGTTTCTTCCTCTCGGTCGTAGATCCTGTCGGATAAGACCACTGTTGTTGGAGCCGGGCTCTCGCCGCGCTCCTGTTGTTTGGGCGCGCGCCGGAGTTTAAAGCGACGCAAGACAATAGGGAAGGCCTTTGAGTGACCAGACATAATCTGTTTGAAGGCTGGTGTTGTGACTATGGTACTTCTTCAGGTGCTGTTTATTCACAGATATTCAGGTATTTGCTTCAGTAGTGCTTCCGAGTTTTGTTTCTGCAGGTTTAGACGTGGTAGTTTAGACAAATCTACGTCCATTTTAGACCCTGTTTTACTCCTAATTCGATCTTGGTACTGAAGAGGTGAAATACTCTGTCAGTGTCAACTTTATCTATATAGTACATTTAAAACGGCTACAACAAACAAGTGCAATTAATTAATGAGTAAAATCAGTTACAAGATATACAACATGAAAGAATAATAATAATATGTAAGACTTGCTCAGCTTGTGTTGAAGGCAATGGCCGCTAGCTGCTCTGCTTTGTGACCGCATACACTGGAGGCCGCCATTGCTCCTCCATTGCTGTAGTACCTCCATTTGGCGGTAGGCCCCATTGAAAAGCATTGGACTTTAGACATGTTAAAAACAACTTTAATGCCTGGTTTAAATTTTTCAACACTTTCTATGGCTACATATTCCTCCTGAGATAACGCCGGGTTAGTCAAAAAATAGAAACCAGGCCGGTTTCGAACTAAATTTTTTTTTTAATCTCCTACTTAACGGAGGTCGGACTGTTGGCATTGGAGCTGCGCGAGATACACGTCACGCAAGGGCCGAGTCTACAGTGAGATCCCGCCCTTTTGCCCTTATTAGGAACATGCTTCGTCAGAGCTGGGGAGGAGGAGTCTGTAAATCCGCCATGATTTCCCCTCGAACGTGGTCATTTTGGTAAACGGGGAGGAGTGAGGAGGAGCTGTCTATTCTTTTAACAGTCTATGGTTGAAGGCCAGCGCAAAAAGATGGGTTTTCAACAAAGACTTAAAACATGAATAGACTGGGCCGTTTGAACCTTTAAGCGAAAGAGTCCCTGAGCCACTAAGGTAAAAGCCCAGTCTCTGGTTTTCAGCTGTGATTTCGGCACCTCCAGAGAATTGATTTAAAATAGATTTAAACTGCTTAAAATGTGAATCGAATTGGTGTTAAAGCCACCCTCAGCTACTCATTTTGCCCGACCGGAATAGTTGCGTTCTCACATTGCATCGCTAGAAACAAAGAGCTAACTTTTTCTCAAGACAAGCTCCACACCTCCCCCGCCTCACCCCCAACACACACCATGTAAACACAAACGCATGTAGGCATCAAAGCAGCAAAAGTTAGCGGCCACACAGTCAGATATTAGCGTTAGCGGCTAACGCAGAGTTTAGCATTATGACAGAAGTTTACCAAAGATCATTAACACAGACATTTATATCGTTAGTCTGGTGTTATAAGTGATTTACCTCAGGTGCACTGTGGAGTGGGTCAGACTGTTTTTAATGCAGGCTAACTGATACCATAGAAATGCTTTAGCCTTGCCCTAGCCTAGCGCCACTAGACTCTTCAAATATAAGAACTGCATGAATTTAAGAAAAAAATATCTCCAGACATCAACAACACTCTGGATAACTAGGAAATGAGGCCCAATGTCAAAAATCCTGAAATATCCCTTTAAGAAGGGGATCCTGGGCGATGATTGGCTGACGCAAAGGTGCGGCTTGAGGTGGGGCCGTGATTGGATGATTGGTAAAGGCTGATGAGGTGATGAATGAAGGCTGCAGGTACGTCTTCCGTAGATTAAATTTGCGCTGAAGCTTCAATTGTCTGTCAAATTTAAAAGAACTGTCCAAAACAACCCCAGTTTGAGAAGACTTTGCTATACAGTGGGACTACAACTTTATGATCTTTTCAATGCAGGGATGAAATATTGACAATTTGTCCTGGTTTAGTCCCAGGTACATCCTGGTTACGTCCTGGTTTAGTTAAGTTTTCTTTCCTCCTGTTGTTTAGGGGCACATTGAAGCTTAAAGAATTCCTTTGATTGACCAGACACCATTTATGAGGTCTCCTGTTGTGGCTACAGCGATGCCCGAGCAAAGCAAAATATTCTATCATCACACCACCATTTTACACAAAGCTGAAGAATTTGTTTTCTTCTTTCAAACGCTTCTGGAGGTACTTTATATCTGAGGTCTGCTGTACTGCTTTAAGTAGATATAGCAAAGGGTAGAGTTTTTGAATCTCTTTAGAAAATAAATCACTAAACAATCACACCACATCGTTAACATTCAAATGAGTTCAAGCCAAGTCCGTTTTACAGTTTTATCGTCCCTCATAAACAAAGCCTTTGCCCGTTATCGGGGTCAAAGTTCGTCTTTAATCTCAAATTATACCGTTTTTATCTTGCTCCTGATTACTGAGGTATTTAGAGAGAGACCGTTAACCTCGGCTTATCTCCAAACACCTGCCTGAGCTGCGCAACACATTTCAAGTCGAAACACCAATACAAGTGAATGAGCTGCATCCGTCTGTTCCTCATGTGTGTTCAAAACTAAGACACAAGTTTGGACGACGGAATGATCTTCTCTTGGAGTTTATGTTGTAAAAAGTGGTACCGTCCCTGCTTAAAGGAGACGTAATCTACTTTTTTTTTAAGCTTTGCATTGCTCCCATTCCTCCCACTTACCCCCCACTTTATTTTCTCCAGTTTTATCCAAATCTAAAGCTTCTCGACTGGAGAGCTTGGCTAGTGTAATGCCTCATTTGAAAGCTAAGACCTGCAAATCTGATTGTGACTTTTTGTTGCGTTGTCGCCACGTTTTAATAACATTTTTGCGATGATTTTTTTTGTCTCTTTTTGTCGTGTTTTCGTCAGTTTTTGTTGCATTTTCATCCTCGTTTTTGTCACTATTTTGATTATTATTATTTTTTTCAAGAAGCTTTTAGATTTAGATCGTGAACAGTCTCTTGATCCTTATCATCTTTACTTTACATAAACATTATTTCAATATCAATGCTGAGTATGTTTTCAAGCCACATGTCCACTTTACAGCAGTATTAAGTAACGTGTTTACCTAAATAAATCCTTTCCGTAGTCCTTCTGGGGGTAATACAAGTGTTAATGGGGGATGATTGGAGGGTCTTTCATCTCCCCCCGGTGTCTCTGGACAGAAAACCATGCTTGCAACTTGACTGCCACCGGGTCGGAGCCACCAATACACAATACACTCCTCAGTGTAAAACAGCACTCGGCAGCTCAGCCTTCTCGAGTGTGGCCATCAGACAGTGGAATATGTTGCCAACAGAGCTGACCACATGTGTACATTTTAACACTTTTCACACCAGGCCAAAAAATGGCTTCTTTTAAAACAAACCTGTTCCCATAATGTACTGTAAATTGGTTTCATTTTAATGCTGTTTAGGGGGAAATGTATTTTTAACATGTGTAATTTTCTAAGACTTTGTATGTTGACATCAGTCTGCCCAGGACTGCAGGTGGAAATTAGCACAAGTGCTACAACCTGGTACAATGCATCTCTCCTTTCTGAGGTTAATGTATATTGTACACTGTCCCTGTTCAAATAAATAGATAAACTAAACTAAACTAAACTAATGGAACCACGAAGAAGAAGCTAACAGGCTAACGGGCAAAGCTAACTGTGGGCTAGCACCACTTAAACAGTATTTACAGTCAAGTTTGAGTGAAAAAAATTATTTCCATTGTATAACTGGATGTACAACACCTCTCTCTCCTTCGCCTTTCTGTCAGCGTAGTATTTACTCTTCAAGACATTTAATAAGTTAAAAAATCGTAACTTGCTATGACACCTGCAGTTGCGCTTATGGCCTCTAGTTGCAAGAGTTACTTAGTACTGCTTTAAAGGAGGGTATTATGCAAAACTGACTTTTTTGAACTTACAATATTGTTCTCTCATCAAAACAGACCTGGAACTGTGTTTTCGACCCACTCGCGCATGTTGGGAGGGGCTTGTTTTGAGAAAGAAAAATCAGGAAGTAAAACTAGTGGATATTATGTTTCAGCCATTTTAGATCAGTATTGCATTTTCTAACCAACAAAGTGTAATGAACAGATATGGTCTAGTGAAATGTCTTGTGTTCCAAAGATAGCATCAATTGTGACCCCAGTGTGTTCTGTTATTGTGTCCTTGGGCAAGTTTCTCTGTATGAATAATGAATAAATGACGATTGCATGATGTCTTGTTGCGTCCGTAGGTTGCCAGCGTCCCGTAGGTCTCTCTCGGGGAAAGGCCAAAGTGTGTTTCTACAGCGGCTGGTACTACTGCCAGAGCTGCCACCAGGACCAGGCCTTCCTCATCCCCGCCAGACTGCTGCACAACTGGGACACCAGCAAGCACAAGGTGGGCCCCAGGATCGCACAGCTACAGGGTTTACTGACTACCCTTTGATGATTGTTTGAAAATCTTAACATTATGAATGCATATATCTTGCTTGCATTTGTGTAATTAAAATGGCATTAAAAAGCTCTAACTGTAAGCTCCCTGCACACACACCCTGGAGTAGTAACCGCAGTATGTGAAGTAGTAACAGTGTTCTTTGTGCACAGGTGTCGAAGCAGGCGAAGGAGTTCCTTGAGTTCGTGTACGAGGAGCCGCTGTTGGACGTGCAGAGGTTGAACCCGTGTCTGTACGATCACTGTGAGCCGCTGAGCTCGGTGCTGCGGCTCCGGCAGCAGCTGCAGTCTCTCAGGGCCTATCTGTTCAACTGCAGGGCCGCCGTGGCTGAGGACCTTCGCCGCAGGTAAAGACCACAAATACAGTATAACTCAAATCCACTGGGTCAGAGTTTGGAGAGTGGACACAGGCCTAGTTTAATCTTTAATCTGTTCACTGTGTTAGGATTTTACTGTCAAACACACACACACACACACGAGTGCACTTTTATCATCAGAACTACTCATTATGTCGTGGTTAAAATACAGTTAAAGAGGGGGTATTATGCTTTTTCAATCACATAGCACCAGTCTATAGCATACTACAATGATGACGTAACCTTCTGTTGGTCTGTATATGCAGTAAATTAAAATAACTGCCTTGAATAAAATTGCTCTCTCAAAATGGCTGTACTGAACGTCTTGAAATAGGCCTCTGTCTCTTTAAGAAGCTTTCCGACACGCCCCCTTCAGCACACTGCTGTGGCATCTAAACAACACTACTGTGCGGGGAGGGGCTCTGCTGAGCTGAGGAGCAGTGGTTGGTGGCTTGGCTGGTGACGAAGGGTCCAGAGGCGTCTCCAGGAGGTGGGGCGTTCCTAGGAGGACTGAGGCATAGCTACACCTAAAATGGCTGCCGTCTAAGTGTTTACTGATTACTCAAAAATATGTGAATGAGCCAAGGCAACACTCCAGGCATGTGTTTAATGAGGGAATGACATAATAACATGATATAAAGCTTGAAAAAGTCGATTTTACATAATACCCCCCTTTAATGTGTAGTCATTAATATAGAGTCAGTTATGCTGGCTCATGCCCGGCCTGTGCTGATGTTGTGACACTTGACACGAGGCACCTGATCCCAGCAGCAGCAGCAGCAGCAGCGAGAGGAGGCTCACTGAGACCAGCGTTTCAAAATATCAGACATGGCCTGCTGACGGTCACAGTTCTACAGTTTGTATTTTAAATCTTTGTTCCTGTCTCGTTGTACAACCTGCAACATTGAGCTACAACCTAATATAAGGCTTTCCCCACGATGAGTGATTGTTCATCAGACGGCCAAAATGATGCAGTGTACACCTGGTTTAAGATATCATTTGTTTACATACTTATTTATTTATTTATTTATTTATTAGTTTATTTTACAGGGACAGTAAACATTAATGGACATTTCTGTAAATGTGTCAGTATTAGCTGCAAAGCTAGTTTTCAACTGTTGTACACAGGGGGGTAGGTGCAAACAAGCTTAAGCTTCTGCCTACTCCTTTTGAGCATCATATCCACACTATTCGTTTAATTATTGACTTATTCGCCTATGACTGTATCTCTTTGGCTTTGTTTACTGTACCAACTGTAAATATACCAAACTGTAAATATGTAGTATGTAGAACTTTGTGGAACGCAGATGCTCAAATAAAAAAGATGACTTGACTTGACTTGTTGTCCCTGGGCAAGGTGTATAATGCCAACAACAATTATAAAACATAAAACAATTTAAAAGTTGAGGCTACATACTTGCATAACAAATGTTGATACAATTCATACATTAATAACATCTGAATGTTCGTTCTGTGACTTGCATTTTGGTGCAAGGGCAGGTCATACAGTTCAAACAGACATTATAAGGATAAATATGTACAATTATTATTTACAAAGCAACACCTGTGCAGAGGATCCTGACACTTGGCTCAGTCCTGCACCAGGAGAGCTGTATAGGGTCTAATGAGCACATCGTTGATTGGATTTCAACCAGTTTTTTAATTGAGTCCTAAATGTGTTAAACGTGGGGCATTCTCTTATAGTGAGAGGGATGCTGTTCCAGATGTTACAGCCCCCGACTGAAAGAACAGTCTGGCTAAAGGTGGTATGTCTGAAGGGCACTTCACAGTCTCCTCTAACCTCGTATCTAGTGTATCCTTATACACTAGATACGATTTTATAATACAAAACTGCATGCATTTGCACTCTTTCCACTTTCTTTTGCATATTTGTCAATCTTAAAGATGCCCTCAGCTATACTCCTGGATATCTTCTTTGTCAGTAGGTGTTAATAGTGAACCCTCCTCTGCCCCTCCCCTCCGCTCACCTGGCTCTCCCCCCTCACCCACGCCCCTCACTCCCCTCCACACGCTGCCCTTGTGATGCATTCAAGAGAGAAGGGAAATATCAATAATCTTGTAAATAAGATATGTAGCAAAGTAACTGACTGTGTTGGCTGCATCTGCTGCTGCAAACATTTGCGATCCCTGCATGTGTTTGTGTTTACATGGTGCAGGGGCAGATGGGGTGAAGGGGGTGTTGGGACGAGGCGGGGAGGTGTGGAGCTCGTCTGCCTCTGCGGGACAACGTTAACTCTCCGTTTCTAAAGTGGTGCAGTGGGATGGCAGTAGTTGAGGGCAGCTTTAAAATGTTTTAGGATTATTAAAACGCAACACTTGAAGTTCTTAAATGAAATAGTTCTGCTCTACAGACACTGATGAATTACCGTTTCTCACTGTCCCATTTCTGTGTGATCTGAAAGGCAAGTCTCTCGACGGCTTTTTGAACTTGACTGTGGACCTGTGTTTACACGTGTCCCAGGGTATTATCCCGTCCACAGATGGGACATGCGCCTGTGTGTGTGGGTTCTTGTGGGAGGCGAGTGTTTATACCCAGCGTCTATTTGAAAGGGTCCCACAGCTGATGGATGTTTTCTCTGACCCAGCGCAGGGCGTCCAGTTATCTTCCATTAACATCAGTAGTGTCTTGTTAATTGCTTTGTAGGAATTCATACTTGCTTGGACATTAGCTGCAAAATATTAAGCAGGAAGGTCCCGGCTTTTACTCCTGTTTGCCGATACGGAAGATATAAATTCGCTGACGACTTTTGTGAATATCTCTCGAAAGAAAAGTGATGGAGACTTGCCGTTTTTTTTTTGCATCTGAAAGAAGGGGGTCAGGGTTTTAGTTGTTTTGAAGTGACCAAGCACTAAATCTCTGAACCAGGTCAAAGCCCGTCCCCTCGTGCATTTCTCTGTAGTGGACCTCTGCATCTTGTGTTTACGTTAGTCCCATTAGCGAGCGGTGGACAGTGTCTTTTTGCTCCAAACATTCAGGATTAATGAAGGTCGTGGCTCTAAAACCGTCCTCTGAGCATCAGTCACTTCACTCGTATATAAACCACCATCACCGCCACAGCAGCACTTTGCGCTCAGAGCTCGACACAGGTGGAAAAAGACCTCGAAATGAGAAAAGTCAAATTAAAGCAAGAGGAAGCGCGCTCGGTTATTATTACATTTTGAATGGTCACATTTAGAAAACAAAACATTTTAGGAACTTTTTAGCTCATTTTAGTTTCCTCTGCAAACAACAATATCTGTTTCTCAATGAGGTTTTATTATGTTACTATTATTATGTGTAGAGTTTCCCAACTAGGGTTTCCAAATTCTGGGAATTTCAACGTTGGGAATTGTCCATGGGAATTAATGGGAATATATGGGAATAAACAGGGAATTTACACAATTGAAGGTCACTCTTACAGACAGATATAAACTGAAGTATAAACATTTGATTGATAGTTAAACACTGAAATATCTCTCACAGCAGAGAAGAAAAGTCTCCTATGAGAAATCACCTTGGTCATGGAAGAGGACAGTGTTTTAGGAAATGTTTTGGAAATGGTCTCACTCCATATTTGTATCCACCTTGTGTATTTTCACCAAGTGTGTGCAGTTTTATACATTATATATATATTATATAAAAGTCTATAGTTTGGGTCTGTTCTGTTTAATGCAGATCTGTCAGACCCAGGCTCCGCCCACTCGTCCTACAGTATTGGTCAACATTTGACATGATCTGAGTTCATTGTCATGATCTGAGACAGGTGAATTCAACCAATCACAGTGTGATAAAACAAAATCATTATATAAAACTCTGCTGTTTGTCCCAGTGCTTTTTAGAAAGAGGATTAAGCAGAATGTAGGTTTAGTAAAGCTGTGTTATGTTTTGACCATGTGATTCTCACTCTTGTACGAGTCTGGGTGTGACATCACTCAAATGTATGTGGTTCAAAAACATAACTAATGTAATAAATAATTCACACATTGTTTATTCAACAACAAAAAACAAAATATTATGTTCATTTAAGCATTTTGACAGTTTATCATTTCTGAGCTAAAGTTCCCATTTAAAGTTTCAGGAAAATGTCCGGAAATTGATAGGGAATTTTATGCCCATTTGCAATTCCCTAACTAACTAGGGAATTTCTGTGTTTCAGGCGACATCACAGCGTTCTAAAGGCCTATAATATTATATAGAGGTCAAATTATTTTGTTTTTGAGGAAATGTTTGGTCTGTACAGAGAGATTATGGACCCAGTGACTGATATTAATGATAATTTTTGTAATTCATACATTGTCTTTTTAGATACGACTTGTGAAAATGTAATGCAGTTAATAGGAAAAACTGGCTCCTCCCCCCACTGGGTCCGGTGACATCATCACATTCTAGAACCTGCAACCCAGCGATTATGTTTAAAAAAAAAACTAAAAGAAACTCAATATACAGTATTTTCAAAGTAAAGCTGTTAAAATAATGTTGTAAATGCTCGGAGTTTGAGAGGATGTTAGTGTTTGTTCTTAGCTTTTGAAACTTTTAATAATAATTGTGGGTTTTGGTGGAGTTTTGGTAACTGTCTAAATGTTTGTCAATAACCTACACTGAGTATTGATTATAAAACAAATAACAATGGCAAAACCCACTTAAATATTTCTCCTGAATTAGTCAACTCTGCACAGACTTAAGTGTAAACAGACTACATTAATTCCTGCTTCACCCAAAGCACTTATGTCTGTCTTTGTATCGGGCACGTTGTTCAGACACATCATTAAGTCCACGCCGTCAAACTACAAATCTACATTTTTGACACTGTGTACGTATGTGCGAATGCAAAGCAGTTCTGCGCTGATAAGGGAGGACTGAACTGGGACAAAGCAGGTCCAAGCTCGGGCTACACGAGTTCAAAACCAAAACCAAGCTGGAGTTACGTGAATATATAATACTGAACTTAAGAGCCATTATCCAAACCTTAGACATACAAACAAATAATAGTTTCAGCTGAGGTGAGGGTTGTTTGGTTACAGGTCTTACAATAAGAGACCATTCAATCATAACTATGTCTAGGCTCCTGACTCTAAGTACGTGTGACAACAGAATCATTTAGTGAACTGATAAGGCCTTGGTTTGCGTTAGATTACGATGTGTGACGAGCCGTTGAGCCCATAGACGTAAAGGCACGACTCATTCTGAGGAACTTCCTATGTGAACAATACAACCCGCAGGAACCTCCCTGTTTACTCTGAGTAATGCTCTCGAAATGTAAAGGTGCGGCTGGAGCAGGTGCTGTCAGAAAATACTCCACCCACTGGTCTTACATTGTGGCATGTCATTATTAGCCTTTATCATTCACTTTTTTTTTACCACGGTTTACCTGATTATTCCCTCTTCTGCTCTCAAAACGCCAGCCCACACTCTGTTATACGTCAAGTGATGATTTTAAAGTCCAAACACTGTTAGTAAATGAGTTCTTACAACTTGAAACGCTTCCTCCTTCCAAAGTTGTCTTTATTGGTGGCAGCAAAATAAATCTGAGCCTCGATTAAGACGTTATTACCAAAAAACGTTATTGCTTTATTTGTCGCTTTTTCATGTTTTCTTTTTCATGCGCTGTTGTTGCTTTTCCGGCCCGTTTTTTCACATTTTTGTGTATTTTTGTTGTGTTTTTGATCCTTTTTTGTCCTGTTTTTCTGCTTTTTATGTCGCTATTTTGTTAACAGCCTGTGGGCCAGTGCAATGACTCGGGTAAGAGCTATAAGACTGTGGAGTTTCTGAAAATATGTGTAAGATCTGTGTGAGTAAAACACAACTTACAGGAGGTGGATGGCAGGTAACTGGTTTGTGTGTGAAAAATGTATTTTGAGAAAGGTTCCCTTGTAGTTATGAAGAAACGTCGAATCATTGCAAAATTAAACACCTTGTTGGGAAGCTTTCCAAGTGAAAGTATTGTTTAAAGGAATAGGTCACGTTTTTACATACTGAGATATGTTCTTACCTGAGCTTAGACGAGTTCATCTGTACCTGTCTTGTCTTCACGTGTGCCTTCAGTCACATAAACACAGGACAGACAGCGTTAGCATTTAGCCTCTCTCTTCTCCTCTATAGCTCCAAACGAGGTGAAGATAGAAGCTACCAAACTCTTCCACGTTTTCCCTATTTAAATATGGTTACGTGAAGTGTTACACCATAAAGTATGATTACACAAAATTAAACAATATGGATTTTCTAAGCTGATAAAAAGGGGAACTATTGACCCTTTAATTGTTTGTAAACATTCTGGGTTTAGCTGGAGGCGGGAAGCTCGATTCCTATCTATTTCCATTGTAGCTGTTGTTATAGTAACAATAAACAAATGTCTAACTGTTTTTGGAAATATCAGATAAATCTTATTTTATCGTCTCAAATGTCATTCCACTTGTTCTTGCACCTTAAGCCACAACAGGACCACATTTTTTGTTGTAGTTTTACACTTAAAATCGCTAGTTTTAGTTTAATCTTATTTCTCTTGATCACTTCCTGCCTCCAGCTGATGTCACCGATGATGTCAGCAATTAAAGGGTCTATATTGTAAGGCGTAATAATACCAGGAGTAATTCGACATCCGCGCAGTGATATCTTCACTTTACTGTGCGGACGCCGAATTACTCCTGGTATTATTACGCCTTACAATATAGTTCCTTTTTTTATCCACTTAGAAAATCCATATTGTTCACGTAACCATATTTAAATAGGGAAAACGTGGACGAGTTTGGTAGCTTCTATCTTCACCTGGTTTGGAGCTATAGAGGAGAAGAGAGAGGCTAAATGCTAACGCCGTCTGTGCTGTGTTTACGTGACTGAAGGCACACGTGAAGACCAGACAGGTACAGATGAACTAGTCTAAGCTCAGGTAAGAACATATCTCAGTATGTAAAAACGTGGCCTATTTCTTTAAGAGAGGAACCTACATTTTGGGTTCATTTACAAACCATGTTCTACCACCGTAAGTCATAGAAAGGACTTGCTCCACTCCGAGACATCAGAAGCCCTGCACATCCCCCTCACCGTATATTCCCAGCCCTCTTCTGTCGTGTTGAGTGTCTTGGATGCGTCCTGGTCCTTGGCCAGACTCTGTTATCAGCGTGTCCTCTCACATCGAGGCGTCTCTTCAGCGCTGCGACTCAAGAGCTGCACTCAGCACCTCAGACAAACCGGCTTTGGCTTTAAAATCTGACCGCTTCAAAAATATGGCAACATTTTGTAATTACCAGAGAGTGCAAGTTAATATGTGGTCATTGTCTATGTTCCCCAGACAATATCGCACAATCGGTTAAATGTTTGTGACGTCACCTTCGGGCACTGGAGATGCCAGGCTATTAATTGTGTGTGTCTCAATTTTGACGGATATAAACCACAATCCATTACAGCTCGAGTCTGAGGCGATCAGCAGAGATCTGGCCACAACAAGACTCCGTGTAAACAGAAACATGGTTTTGATCACCTATGACATCATGATAGGAATAAATCATTTAGCCTCATTTAGTTCAGCTTTACCCAGGTTACACACTATAGACCAGAGTAACGCCTCATTTGAAAGCTAAAAAGAAACCTTCCTCTCTCCTGGTACAACTTCATTTTTCACCTTTTTCTGCGACCTGCATTTGTGGTTTCTGTGTTCCACATTGTTTTTCTGGATACTTTTGTACGTCTTTGCCGAGTTTTGTGGAGCTTTAGTGGATTTGTTTACTTTGAGAGTCTAAAATAGTCCTGAAGAAAGCAGCTTTTTAAAGGTAAACAAAATGCTAGCTTATCAGCTAAACCCATTGAGACCTTCACATTTCTTCTTCTGAGACACTGAAGAGGCACCAAGAGCCCCCACAGCTGCAGCACAGAGGAGGCGTCACAAGAGGCGCTACAGGAAACAAGTAAGGGACAAACGAGGAGATGGTGAAAGACTGGAAAGACTGCAGGAGGAAGAGGAAGGAGGAGCTGACCAGTGCAGGACACCACGCTCTGAAACAGGGACAAACCCAGGAGGCGGTGCACCGTTTCGGAGGATCAGAGGAGACAGAGGGCAGCCAGGTTTCTTCCGGGTGCTACAGTTCCCCGGACCTCCAAGGTCATGTGGGTCAGGTTGACACAGTGGCAGCGCGGCTCAGCCGCAGCAGCTCAGGACTAACACCTGAACACTATTTCGTTGTACACTTGTACAATGACAATAAAGCACTTACTTACTTAAGACCTACAATACTCACCTCAATGGATCTTTTCCTCGTGTTGTTGCCGCAATGAAAAATGTTTCATTGCTTTTTCTCACTTTCCTGTTACTCTTTTGCAGCTTTTTTGTTGCATTTTCGTAACATTTTTGTCTCTTTTGTCGCTATTTTGACACTTTTTTTCAATAAGCTTTTAGTTTTGGGTAAAGCCAAACTGGAGAAAATGTGCTTGGTTCAGGTGGGGGTTAAGTGGTTAAAGAGCCGTTAAGTATATGTTTTGTGGTTTTGCGAGTTCCCATTTCTGTGTTATAAACTTCAGCTGAATCTCAACCAGAACTAGAACAGTTTTAATCAAAATCTTTAAAAGATTGAATTTGACCAAACTGTGAAAGCTCCTTTTCTTTCTTTCATTTAACCTGGAAAATCACCGGCTCAGCGTTATGTTATTAGCCTCACGACAAAAGGGCTGCGGTTAAACATTACTCACACAAATACACAAATAAAAGTACAGACGGTTCATATGTAACACTGGCAGGTGCGGGCCTGCCGGGGCTTTACCTGTGGGAGTGATGTCTGCAGACTAACTGCCGGGGGTTACCTGAGCGGAGAGGTTTTGAGTCATTTAACTAAAAACGACGTGTGTGTGTTTTGCAGGATCTCTCCTCGCGAACACCTGCTCCAGCACATCCACCTGTACTCTCTGGCCGATCTGCAACAGGTAACTGGACATCGTTACACTAAAGTCAAGGCTGGACTCAAGTCACTCACATGTTTCAAACCATTTCAGGGCTGTTAGAGCTGCTGCAAAAAGACCAAATCAAGACTAAAACAAGGCTATAACACAGGGCTGTGCAAACGTTTTTCATCGAATGCCTTATATTGAAGCGTGCACAGTGTGGAGTGTCAATGTAGTGAACATTTCAACTGGGTGCATTTAGCAGAGGTTTAACCAAAGCCTCACACCTTTATTTCGCCTTGGAACAATAATGCCAGCTCTGTCTTGCACTAAAATGTTCATTTTTGAGGTTATAATTAGAGGTCGACAGATATGGGTTTTTCTAAGGCTGATACCAATATGCACCGTCAACATTTTTGGCCGATGTCTTGTCTATGATCCTGTTTGCCTTGGCCTGCCAGACACTCCTCCTTTCTGTTCAAAAGAAGAACCGTCTGGGCAGCTGCTCGCAGCCAATCATTTCACGATTTGACCCACATCGGTCCAATCACGCACCAAGAGACGGAAGCCGTCACCTGTCACCACCACGCACTCTTCCAAAACATTAAAGATGGCGGCCGATACACTGTTTCTTCGGCTCTTTCATCTGTTTTAAATCATTTGGAGAAAATAAAATCCCTAAAACCGGAACAAGAAACGGCGTTCGAAGCGTTCCTCGTAAAAAACACGTTTTTGCAAAGGCTTTCTGCCGCTTGTTACTGCAGCGTATACAGCGTTGCTCTAATTGGTTGATGCCGTCTGTCAATCACGCCCACCGGGAAATTGTTGAGATCATGCTCGCTCCTAGACTATATGTCTTTGAAATATCTATGAAAAGGCATGTCGTTTGGCAGGCCAGGCAATGATCCTGTGTATGAAGCTTCTAAACTGTTATTGGGTTCAGTGTTGAACTGTGACAGCGGGCGGCGCTTTACTGGGGCATGGGGTGATTTATTCAGGACATTCATGTTTTCAGAAGGAGCTTGTTTAAAAGATTCCAAAACAAAAAAACGATAAAGTCTGCAACATAAATTATATAGAATACGATCTAAGGTGTACAAACTTGTGACAGATTTTCGTCGCAATGTTTCTCAGCTCCCCTGAGGTCGAGGAAGTTGTGGGAGGCTCATTGACTTTGAAATCTTGATGTGTTTTTAAGTGTCTTAAAGATGACTGAGCTCTTTCCAATACAAACAAAAACAAGGTCTCTATCACTTTCGGTTCCGATAGCTGAGATTGTAAAATACCCATACTGTATATCGTAATCTTGCAAAATTATGAAACTTTCAGTAAAAAGTACCAACTCTGGCGATGTGTGACAGTTCAACAAGGAGCCAGAGGGCCGCCCAAAATTGCTCCGATGGCCGCATTTGGCCCGCGGGCCGCACTTCGGGCACTCCTGCTATAACGGAACTTAATTTGGAAATTCATGACGACAACTGAACTAGTAATTATGAACAGCAGGCCTTGTACAGGATTTTATTGTTTTCCCTTTACTGCAGTGGTTCCCAAAGTGGGGCCCCCAAAGCTTGTCTACAAAATGGCCGTTTATAAGTTCATAAGCTAATTTTACAACATTCAGGGACAGTGCTGTCATTGTCAATAGCTGCTAGTTTGTAATCGAGGCTTTAGATGTACGGCGCATGAAGGTATTTGCTTTAGGGCTGGGGTAAGAAAATGGTTAAAAGAATTAGATACAGGGCCTTGAAACAAGTCTTATAGAAGCATCTAGTCCCACATTTTCACACTCACAAAGTAGAGTGAAGTTTGTCTTACTGTATCCATTTGCATTTCACAAAGTGGAGTTTTTACGTTGTATTTAAAACCATCTGAAGCCGCTCCTGGCCTTGATCCAGCCCCAGCGTCCCAGGGGAGAGCGTAGTGGAGCCCGCGGAC
Source organism: Neogobius melanostomus (assembly GCA_007210695.1). NCBI lineage: Eukaryota > Metazoa > Chordata > Actinopteri > Gobiiformes > Gobiidae > Neogobius > Neogobius melanostomus. Next base: position 227,100 of record VHKM01000064.1, read on the forward strand.
CCTTCTGAAAAGTCCATTGTTTGGGCAGTTTTTGTTCGCAGTCTTGTACCCCCGTTTCCCCCCGTGTCCCCCGTTGGCCCCGGACCGCTCTGCGCTAATTGGACACATTGAGACGCAGCAGGCAGGAAAACAAAGCGTGACATCCTCAACGTCCCATTCAAGGACAGGGCCCTCAGCAGCTTTGAAACATGTGCAGCGCCCCTTCAAGAGCCTCCGCTGACTCGCAGGACACGAGGCGAGAGGCCAACGTACACCTATACATGGGTTTCGCTCACCTGATTTTACTCACTTTTAGGACTTTTGGCATTTCAAAACAGAATATTTTCAGCCTTTTTCGATCAAACAACAGTGATAAAGATCAGTTTAGTTTAGTTTATTTGAGCAATTTACAAAACATAGATTGCAGTAAATAAAAACTCAAAAGGATTAGACAAGAAGCAAGAAAGCTTATTAGTGCCTACCCCCCATTCAAAGTAATTAATTTCATGCATTTCAGGTTAATTCAAGAAATACAAAACATAATTGTAAGTCCTTTCAAAAGAAAAGGACCATCATAACACTGAGAATATACATAACTGAAACGCATGTGTCCGGCTGCAGGTAAATAATAACGGTAATAATAACAGTGATACAAGCAGCATCTCATAATTTCATACAATATAACACTTTACATTACAAATTCCAGAATTGCCCAGGCACATGTGCAACAGAAGCATGTACCTGTTTACGTACAAGCAATTAATGAATGACAAGTTTCATTTTCCATACATGAGAATTACAAAACTTCCAAGTAAGAAGACATAGCATGAAAATAGAAATGTATGCAATTAACCAGTGTGTGTATATATAAACTCCCATTCGCATAATCATCATATCCAATCATTACTTATAAACACTAGTCCCCTTTGTATTTTAACCATTGATTTAGTTATTATTTGAGTATTACATTTGTCATAGTTTTTAATCAACACTACACATTATTATTAAAAGTCCCTTTGCTGTCATTCCCATTTCCACTGTAAAAATATTGGTTATGATTGTTTTATTATTTTGTTGTTTGCCTTATTTAGTGACGTGCCTTAAAAAGCCAGGGTGTAATGTGGCCAGTTAAGATATGTTTAAGATTATTATCAAATACCTGCAAAAGCATAAACCCCACTCTTTAAAGCCATTATCACTGGACCTGTTCTGAGAAGTTCTCCTCTCAAACTGCGCTCGTGCTGAGAAGACGTTCAACTTTGTCAAATGGAATTTACAGAGATATTAACCAGTGTTAATTTTGACAACATATTTTAATTTAGTTTGAGTTTTTTGACGAAAATGTAATTCAATTTTAGTCGAGATTTAGTCAAAAAAATATCTTCAATTTTAGTCTAGTTTTAGTCGACTAAAATGGCAAGTGAATTTATTCGACTAAATTTAAAACAAATTTAGTCGACTTTGCATTAATAATATTCATAATAATCATATTTAATCAGCTCCTCTGCTTCATGGAGCTGCTCCCACATGAACAAAGCTCAAAGCTGTTCCTTTGGCAGAGAATTTACATGATCTGAGGCTCTTTCAGACGGTCAATAGAAGTTGATTTTAGTCTCTCCTTTTCATTTTTATTTAATCTTATTTTAGTCGAGTAAAATATCTGGACATTTTAGTCATAGTTTTAGTCTCATGAAAAACTTTTAATTTAGTTTTAGTCCAATTTTAGTCGTCAGAAATATCACTTTGACTAAAATTAAGACTAAATATTTTAGTTGAGGAAATTAACGCTGATATTAACCATAAACCACAAAAACGCATCTGCAACAATAGCTTAACCTCTTAACCCCCACATGAACCAAGCAAATCTTCTCCAGTTTGGCTTTACCCAAATCTAAAAGCAATTAAACCTGGATAGACTCAAACAAACGAAAGCAGTGATTAGAAAGATTTATTGATATGTATATTAGTTTTGGCGATCAGACCCCGGCGGTAGACATCGATGTATAAGTCAGTGTAGGTAAAGAGCTTGGAGTTAGGGATGTCCTCCCCCGGAGCCTGGACACTGGTGGTGGCATGGAAGACCCGGGAAGATGCGCAGGTAGAAGCCATGGACGGAAGAGGCGGAGATGGGGTGGAGGTGGGTCGCAGCGCAGCTGGGAAGCGAACGGACCATGATTGCTGGGGCTTAAAAGCGGGACCGAGGGCGATGATTGGCTGCTACGAAGGTGCGGATCTTGCGCTAATGGCTGAGGAGGAGGTGTGGCCCTCTCGAGAGTGATCATTGGCTGGAGGTCGGTGATGCTGAAATTAGTCTACCAGGTTGAATTAACGCCTAGGCTTCATAAGAGCGACAGAAACGAGCTGGAAAATCACCAACAGCACAATAAAAAAGAGCGACAACAACACAAGACTAAGAGTGATGAGAAAGCAACAAAAAAGTGACGAAAAAGCAACGAAGATCATCAAAAACACGTCCAAAATGTGGCAAAAGAGCGACAAAAACGTGCTGGAAAAGCAACAGTAACGCGACAAAAACACGGTTAAAGAGTGATGAAAAAGCAACACCAAGAAAGCCTCAATAATGTGACGACAAACACAACAATAAAAACGCTTAAAAATTGCGACAATAAAGCGGCAACAAGGTGACAGAAAAGATGAGTTTTTTAAGCTTTCAAATGAGGCGTTACACCTATAGGCCTATAGACTACAAGCTCCAGTCAAGAAGCTTTTAGATTTGGGTAAAGCTGAACTGGAGAATTTGTGCTCGTTTAAGGCGAGGGGTTAAAAGTGAATTCTCCTCTCGTATTAAAAAGATGATTTATTTGCCTTGGCTGTGTGTTTAAGTAGCGCTTGTTCATTCTCACACTAGTAAAGACTAAAACTCTCTTTATTTTAAACATGGCTGAAAAGTAGTTTAGTCCTTCAGTATATTGTAGGCGCAGACATTTGTGGGGAAAAAACCTCTAGTCCCAGTACATGAGCCCTCCCTCCATGTGGGACTTTAGCGGATTAGGCCGTTTAGACACAAAGAGGCCGACCGCATTGAGGGGGCGAAGGGGGCGGAGCGAAAGCGTGTGTCGACAAATCGTTTACACAAGTCAAAACTAGAGCTAATCCAATTTGCTTAGTGTCGCTTTTGAAGACGCCGCTTTGGACGGAAAACACAGGGCAGCGCTTTTTCAGATATTCTCCCAATTTTCCAGTAGAATAAAGCCAGGCACATACTTTCTTTCAGGCGTGAATGCGAAGTTCTCAGACGATCCCTGCCCCATGACAAGAGCACCCAAAAAACAAACCGTAGCCTTTTAAAGAGGGGGTATTATGCTTTCTTCAATCACATAGCACCAGTCTATAGCATACTACAATGATGACGTAACCTTCTGTTGGTCTGTATATGCAGTAAATTAAAATAACTGCCTTGAATAAAATTGCTCTCTCAAAATGGCTGTACTGAACGTCTTGAAATAGGCCTCTGTCTCTTTAAGAAGCTTTCCGACACGCCCCCTTCAGCACACTGCTGTGGCATCTAAACAACACTACTGTGCGGGGAGGGGGCTCTGCTGAGCTGAGGAGCAGTGGTTGGTGGCTTGGCTGGTGACGAAAGGTCCAGAGGCGTCTCCAGGAGGTGGGGGCGTTCCTAGGAGGACTGAGGCATAGCTACACCTAAAATGGCTGCCGTCTAAGTTTTTACTGATTACTCAAAAATATGTGAATGAGCCAAGGCAACACTCCAGGCATGTGTTTAATGAGGGAATGACATAATAACATGATATAAAGCTTGAAAAAATCGATTTTACATAATACCCCCCTTTAAGATTATTTTCTGCTTTTCGGTACCTGTTATCTAACTCCAGCTCTTAGTCCAGTTGATTTAGTTTCATATTAGCTTTCGCCCTTTGTAAGTGCGCTCCTCTGGGACCGGCACCGCCTAGAGAAACGTAGTCATTTAATTCCCAGTGTCCATTCAGATTGCGATCTTGATTTGATTGCAATTAATCCGTCCGCTCTCGTCTCTTTCTCTCGCAGCTCGGGCCCATACATCTTGTTTTCCTCGACACACGCAGACCTCAGTGCTTTAATGTCTCCCCTCGTATGTAGATTAAATTCCCCCCATAATTCTGCCCCCATTCGTTTCCCCTGTGGTCCATTCGTCTCCATTGCGGCGTCCCGTTTGTGCCGGTGGTAATTACACGGAGCGTGATCACTGAAGCTGTCACAACCCGACGCTGCAGCCATTTGTCACGTTTCCCCTGGACTCGCGGAGGCCTGGACACGGCGCTGTGGGGCTGCAGGGTCGACTTATTCTTATGCTGTTATGTTGAAATCTGAGGCTAAAAATGTTATTTATAAAACATACCACACTCTTATGTAGAGGCTGTGCTTTTCTGTATCGGAGCAATGAGTGGAATTGACCGCAAACATTTTTGAACAAAAACAAAATAAGTATGTTTTTGAGCATTGGAATAGGTCTGGGATTTGTAGCTCTTCACTGGGATCAGTTCATTTCAAAGGACTGGCCCATTTTCTTTTTTTTAGAACTTTTTATTTATATTTTTCACAGAACAAAACAAAAAGAACATTATCTGAGACAAGTGAAAAACAAAAAATAATAGTGATAATAAATAAAAGTATTCTGTACACATACTGTATGATGCAGACAATATGACTGTTCACATCTCAACAAAGCAATATAGTGATATCAGATATATAATGAAAAATATGTATATATTTTTTTTAAACATACATACACAAGTTATCTCACATTAGAGCAGTTTTTCCTAATTTTTGTTGTTGTTTTTTTCCCCCATCTAATTTATAGATTTAAATATTGTTTAACCATGTGCCATCGCTGATTGAAAAGGTCAGTTTTCATTTGTAATGATGCAGTCATTTTTTCCATCACATACATTTGTTTTAGTCTCTGTTTCCATTCATTTACCGTTGGTGATTTCAGAGCCTTCCAATTAACAGTAATTTTTTTTGTTGCAATTAGTAGTAACACGCGTAAAATGTACCTTTGGTCAGCATCGAAATCATCAACTGATATAGCACCTAGTAGGTAAAACCGTACATTTGAGGGGACTTCTCTTTTTACAATTTTCTCCATCTCTTCTTTAATACTTTTCCAATATGCAAGGATTACTGGACAGTCCCAAAATATATGTGTATGGTCACCTATTTGACCACATTGTCTCCAGCATAAAGCTGAAGAAGGATGGACTGACCAATTTTCATAGAGACTTTGCAAAAACTACAAATAGGGCTGGGCGATTTTGGAAAAAAAAATGATCACAATTATTTTCCCCATATTGATCGATCTCGATTTTCGATTCGATTTTTTTGTTTAAAAGAAAAAAATCAATAAATGTTGCGGCCAAACTAAAAACTCCAACTAACTCGGCAGCAAAAACAAACTCCACACTTCTATCCTCACAGTAAATCATCCCCTCACAACAACAAACATCTGCAAAGGAGACGCAAAAAAAGTGGAATGAAATACGAATATTTGACCTTTTTGATATTTGAATACGAATAGGGACAATGGTAGGTCGTCTTATGATCGGACGGTCAGGGGTTTGAATCCCAGCTTCTGCAGATGCGCGCTGTCATTGTGTCCTTGGGCAAGACACTTCATCCACCTTGCCTCGAGTCATTGGTGTATGAATGAGAGCGTGAATGGGTGACTGGTTCCTTAAAGCGCTTTGAGCCTGATGAAGGTCTTATTACGCTTAAAATGAGTTTCCATCCATTTCAATTCACTTGAAATAAAAACATATTATTCCATAGACAGATTGTTTCCATTTGACAAGTCAGATTTACTCAAAGTAAGATCAAGTTAATGCTTATGCTTCACAGCTAACCAGGTTCCCGTGTCAGCATAGGTTTCCTACAGGTACTCCAGTTTCCCCTACCACTACAAACATGTACAATAGGCCAGGATGAATGATGTGCGTGAATGAATAGTGGTGGTCAGGGTCCTTTTGGTGTGATATATTGTGTATTCATATATAGAAACATCTCCATTTAGACATTGGTAAATGGTAAATGGTAAATGGACTCAGCTTGTATATTTTCTACCTTTATCAGGCCCAAAGCGCTTTACATTAAGGAACCAGTCACCCATACACACTCTCATTCATTCACCAGTGTGCACAGGCAAGGAGGGTGAAGTGTCTTGCCCAAGGACACAACGAGCTGGGATTCGAACCCACGACCTTCCGATCACAAGACGACCCGCTCTACCAACTGCGCCACCGTCGCCCCAGTGTAGTCGCACTTCTGTCCGTCTGTCCCAGGGGAAACTGTGGTTACATACGTATAGCTTACACCACCGTGTGTGGAGTGAATGAACAAGTCTCCTACCCCTAAACTATAAAGCACTTTGGGAGACTTGTGTCGTGTGAAAGGTGCTATACAAATAAGCTTCGACTCCATTGATGAAATCGTTTTTCGATCATTTTAGTACGAAAAGCTTTCCCTGGTGTCGCCTGCTGCTCTGGCGCTGATTCTTGAGTTCCACGTTCAGGGAATTTCTGTGTAAAATTGAGTGGAGAAAAGATTTGGCTCTTTTTCAGTCAAGATCTGGTTCGAATCACTCACTTAAAGAGCCGTTCAAAAGAGCCATCATTGTGAAAAATGATCCAAAACCTTTTAAATCTGTATTTTCATTGTTTTATTTCATACTTTAATAGTAATTAAAAGCGATATTAAAAAAATCTATCAATCATTATGGCAAATATGAAAAAGTTAGTATCAGATTAATATCAAGTTACTGTAGTATCCTAGTCTTAGCTTGGATTGAAGCAAACTTCCTAGTATTTCCCACCACTTCTCACGCTGTAGCTCAAAGAAAACATTATGTGAAGACCACAGGCTAAAACCTAATCAAATAACTAGTTTCTGTGATGCAACTTTCTTGAATAGTTGTGACTTTTGCCCTTTGTCTGCAGCTACTCCTCACTTTTTTATTACGCATAACTAAGAATCAAACTGCTTTCCCGACTGTTTCGAACACTTGCGTAGCTTATTGTCTGGTCGCCTGCCCGTGGGCCGCATGGCGCTGCCCCCTGTGGCTGGAGCCCACCATCAGAGCTTTACAGAACTGACCAAGCAGCTCCACAGACTCACACTTTCCTTTCTCCATCTGGTACAAGGGAACGAGAGAAAGAACGACTTTCTAATCCTTAAAGCCACAGTGCGGAACATTCCAGTTTATATCAAAAACAGGAATCCTCAAACACTCGGGTAGATATCGTTACAAAGTCCAATAAATGGAAAACAGTAAATGTAAAGTGAGTTTAGAACGTTTTGTTGACTAAAGCTAGAGTAAAACCAGGGGCGAACTGGGGCCTCATTTCAGCCTGGGAGTTTTAGCTCACCTCATTTTGCGTTGGCTCTGATATTCAAAGGTTGTAGGATCAATTCCAACTCTTTCCATTTGGGGCCGCGACACAGAATTGAGCCTGATGTATCTCCACACAGTCAGATACGAGTTATGCAAATGAAATATATATTATTGATGCACGTTTAATACATTGGTCACTTCTTTGTGTCCTGTGTTTGTTTGTGGTGCTGCAGGTGATCGACGGGAAACTGGCTCCGTTCTTGTCTAAAGTGATCAAGTTCGCGAGCGCTCACGTCTTCAGCTGCAGCTTGTGTCGAGAGAAAGGCTTCATCTGCGAACTCTGCCAGAGCGGACAGATGCTCTACCCGTTTCAGGAGAACACCACCAAGAGGTAATGTCGGCGTGTTCGTTATTATATGGAACAGAAGACGGAGGCTCGATCGATTAAAATCAATGATAGTTTTATTCCCTCATAATACAATTCTAAAACACAAGTTATCTGAGCTCTGTCCCTAGAAAACAATTCGAACAATATATATATATAGGAACAGGAAGTAGTAGGCGTGTCCTTGTCGAAGAACCAATCAGCGCTCTTGGAATGTTGTCGTCACTTCCTCTGAAATCTGACCCCACCTATTGTATGTATTGTCCTTCAGACGTCTTCTCAAAACCTCCCTTCTAACACACTGCCCCCCAGTGACTCCAACAGTAAAGACAATAAGAATAATGGGGCAATAAAATGGAGAATGTCCACCCACCTTAAAGCACAGGTTACATCAACACAGTTTATATATAATCATTAAAGCCTAGTATGATAAAAATATGTATACAAATACTTCCACATTGTATTATATTTCCACAGTAACTACCACTACAACTACTCTCATAGCAAGAATGTCCCGGGGTTTGCATTACCTTCACCTTCATTACCTGGCTCGGGCTCCTCTGTGTGCCTCATATCTCCGTGGACTCTCCCCCTCCGTGTTCGGGACGCCCTCTCCTGCTGACAGGATCGTCCTGGGCCAGGGCAGGCGCTGTATCTCGGTGTTACGTTGGACTTTGTGAGGGCTTTGGGGGGTTTCCTCTGACGGAGTCCAGACCGCGGCGGGCGACAGGAGCTGATAGAGATTCCTGGAAGTGCCACCTCTCCAAACTGCTCAGAGCCAGAGACGCGGCGGCCATGTCGAGAGGGTCTCAGCGCCGTCAAACGCTGCACTCAAGTGTTGACTGATACAACTGCTGCGACACGGAGCACTGAAGACTTACAAACTGTGCACGGATGGCCAGGGCAAGGATTCCAGAGTCGAATGGGGCTTTTCTGTGTTGAGTTTGCATGTTCTATATTATAACATATAGGTTTACATTATATTTCATCAGGGCTCAATGTCAAAATGGTGGTAGTATTGGTTAAGTTTAGTGATGGTCTAGTCCAGTGGTTCTCAAACATTTGAGGAAGGAAGGAACTTATTGGTGTGGTACCTGGCTTTAACAGACATCATCACAAAGCACTTTACAGACCGTTATACTTTCACTCCGTACACGATGGTAAGCAACGTTTGTGATCACACACATCTGCATCAACGAACCTTCCGACCATCACCATTTATTCTTTCACATGGATATCGTTCATCCTGGCCTATTTGGTTGGACTCCCTTGAAAATGAGGTGTTTCATCTCCAGGGGGTGTGAGGAATTGTACAAGTTTTAGTGGTAGGGAAAACCGGAGGAGAACATGCAAACTAGAGCTGCATAATTTTGACAAAATACCTAACTACGATTGTAGTATTTTATACTGTGTATGGCATCTGCTTTATTATTCATGCAATTGAGCTGCATATAAACTTCTATAACTGCTGTTAAACATCACGGTTATTAAGTTTCAGCTTCATGCAGCAACGAGATACAAATCTGAAGAAGGCAAATAAATTTCTCTCACACCCTTTCTCCTTCACTATTAAGCTACATAAATGTCCCATTCTCCGAATCACAAGCTACAACATGCTGCTTATTTTATGAAAATCCACCTCATATTTAGGTCAAAAACCTGCTGTAAAGATGTTAAAATTAGACACGGCTTAATACAATGATACGCACGTACAGCGATGAGCCGAGGCCATCGGCTTCTTTTGACCACCTCAACCCGCTCCGTGATGAAATGATAATTCCCTGACATATTCCTGCCCACCGTGAAACACTCGTTTGTTACGAGCAGTAAAAATAGTTTGCAGTTTGCAGCGCGAGACACACGTGGAGTTTGTTTTCAGCAACTACAGAGCAGACAAACTTAATTCTTCTGCAGCCCCTTCTGATATGCAGCAGCCAAAGAAAGTGAGGCTCAGTGATTCTGATTGGCAAACATGTCTTTCACTCATACAGCAAAGGCGCAAGGCAGAAAAAAACAAAAACAAATAAAATAAAAAAATCTTAATTTCGATGCGATAAAGGTTAATTATGCCGTCCTAATGCAAACTCCCCCGTCCAACCCGAGGATCAAACCTGGAATGTTTTTGCTGTGTAGCATTAGCGCTAACGACTGTGCCAAAGCGCTCCCAAGAGCATATACAGCATCTGTCCTGCATCGTGTTAGTGTAGCCTCTGGAAAAATGAACCCTTTTTGTTGCTTTCCCTGTGAACTGTCCCTTACACTGTTTCCTTCTCTCTTGTTCCTTCTCTCTCCGCCTCTCAGGTGCGACGGCTGCGGCGCCGTCTTTCACTCCGAGTGCCGTCAGAAAGCGCAGCCGTGTCCGCGCTGCGTCCGGCGAGAGCTGCACCACAAACGCCCGTCCTCCTTCTGGTCCACGGACGACGACGACGACCAGCCGGGCTGCTACCACCTGCCCTTTCAAGACACGTGAAAATCAAAACGTTTCCCCCCAAAACGCGCCCACAGCAGAGGCCAAACGGACCCCAGCCTGCAGGCCTGGACCGGAGCGCGGGGCCTGGGAGTCTGCCAGGTTTGGGATATTTGGGGGTCGCCAGGTTGGACTTTTTTACCTGGACAAAACCGTGACTGAGCCCGATGAAACAAACAGCAGGGAGAACTCATCCGCTTTAGGAAAACAAGTCCAGGTTATTGCTTAAAAAAAAACGTGTTTTTAACCCAGATAATCAAAGAGTACAATGAGTGAATGGTCTAAGGCTGTGTCCACATTAATGCGCTTTCATTTTGCCAATTAAATGTTAGAACTAATGAAGAGGGATTGAAAACAAAGTGGTAAGCAATGTGTGTTTGCATAAAATGGCGTCAAAAACGACGTTAAGAATATACTAAATAAGGAAAATCATAAGTTTCCTTGTGTGTTTCTGATTATGTGATAGAGATTTTGCATCACCTCATGTTGCTATAAAGATAATTTGGTTTTATATTGGTGTTATCCAAGTAAAAATAAAGGTAACACTTTAGATTACACCCCGCGAGTCTTCATGTGTAGTTACTGAGAACAAGAAAGTAATTACACATGTAAGTACAGGTAATTACACATCAAAGTGCAAGGTTTTTTAATGGTGTCCAAAGTGTAACAAAGGCTTATGTGTAGGCGCAAGTGTTTGGGCCGTCATAAAGTTTCATAAATTGGGAGAAAAGGCTAATTCACAAATACGCCGTGCCAAATGTTTACACAAGTTTTTTAATGCTGCATATTTCATTTCTTAAAGCAGAACTAAGTAACGTGTTTACCTTAATAAATCCTTTCCGTAGTCCCTCTTGGGGTAATACAAGTGTTAATGGGCTGATTGAAGGGTCTTTCATCTCCCCTGGTGTCTCTGGCCAAAAAAACCAAATTGCAACTTGACTGCCACCGGATCGGAGTCACCAATACACACTAATGGAATCACAAAGAAGAAGCTAACAGGCTAACGGGCAAAGCTAACTGCGGGCTAGCGCCACTTAAACAGTATTTACAGCCAAGTTTGAGTGAAAAAAAGGATCTCCATTGTGTAATTGGATGAACAATATCCCTCTGTTCCTTTGTCTTTTCTGTCAGTGTCGTATTTACTCTCACGAACAATTAATGTGTAAAAAAAGCAACATGCTACGACACCTGCAGTGGCGCTTATGGCCTCTAGGGGCATGAGTTACTTAGCACTGCTTTTCATCAAAGAGAAGAAAGAGAATTTGATAAAACGGGAAACTTTCCGCCAAAAATTGTAGCTGTATATGTTCATTAGTTCATAGTCCAGAGGAAATGTAGATTTAATGTCATATTTTCAAAAGCATTAAAACCTGTCATATGCACAATGTAATGCTTCTTAATGCCACGCAGAAACCCTGTAATGTCTAACTACACATAATCTGTAATCTAAAGCGAGACGCTATGTGAAACCTTTATTACACGTACACCTACAGGCTGTATACCTTTATTACTCTTTGAACAACGTTATTAAACATTGCACTTTAATGTGTCATTAGTTTCTTGTTCTCTGTACCTACACATGGGACTCGCGGGCTGCAATCTAAAGTGTTTTTGCATAATACGTCTATATTTTCTTAAAGCTTGTTTATTTTTGTATAGAACTTGCTTTGTGATACAGAGTTTGTCTTGTATGAAAATGTCCTTGTCGTTCGTGTGGACACAGCCTGAGTGTTTTCAGTGACCCGTGTCTTCCGTCTCCTGCACACGTTTACATCACTCACCTGGAGCCAAACCTTTCAAAGTAAAAGGGCCTGGTTTACCCGTCGTTTGAGACGGTGCGCGCTAAAGCGGTGCAGAAAGCAGATGCAGAAACGCTAAAAGGCCAAAGCGCAAACTCATTTACGTTTCCGATTTGCGGTGCTAATATAAACGGTTCCTAATGATAAATCTATAAAGTGGCATGTGCTCATTTAAAATAGTAATTTAGCACCTGGCTCAGTAAATCAGGCCCTACGTGAACCAAAAAGCAGCTGATGTTTCGGGGGGATGTCAGTTTGATCTAGAGCGACCTCCTCAAATTAATAAAAAACTATTTTATTTAAAAATCATAATATCTAATGAGACTGAGATCTAGCAAAAGACAAATACTGCCTGACCAAAGAAAGGTCACACGCTCTTCATATTTGGTTTGATTTCATTGCCGTTGTTTCCATAAGCTTCTGCAGTGTCAAAAGATCCAGTGTTGCATTCATGTTTCACCTACATCTTTGTCCTGATGTTGGGAGAGTGTGACCACTGCACAAAGCCTTCTCCAGCACATCCCAAAGATCCACTCTTTCACAACACTGAGCCCGATGAATCCTGGCATTGTCATCTTGGAATATGCCATCAGGAAAGAGGGAAATCTATCGATGGAATGACCTGGACATTCAGGATGTTCGCGCATGTGCTGGTGTTTTGATCACATTTCTTTGCCCCGCGCTCTTTAATACTGGCGCGAGAGCCTGACCATTGATACTATATTCGGGAGCTGGACGGTGTTTAACTCACAGTGGGAGGTTAACGTCTTACCTTAACTGAGCGCATTTTCTCTAGTTCGGTTTTACCCTAATCTAAAAACTTCTCGACTGGAGCCTACAGCCTATAGGTCAGTGTAAGCGAGGACCTTCAAAACGTAACTTTTTAAAGTTTATTATTGCTTTAAAGGGATATTTCTTGATTTTTGACATTGGGCCTCATTTCCTAGTTATCCAGAGTGTTGTTGATGTCTGGAGATATTTTTTTCTTAAATTCATGCAGTTCTTATATTTGAAGAGTCTAGTGGCGCTAGGCTAGGGCAAGGCTAAAGCATTTCTATGGTATCAGTTAGCCTGCATTAAAAACAGTCTGACCCACTCCACAGTGCACCTGAGGCAAATCACTTATAACACCAGACTAACCATATAAATGTCTGTGTCCATAGAATAATTTTAACCATTTTGCATTTAAAATAACTTACATTTGAGCAGCATCAGCTTCGTGGCTGTAAGCTAAGGCAGCGGCGGAGTGATCTGCGGGAAAATAGTCCCTCAAAATGCGGTAATTCATGTGATACAAGGTCAGTTATATTTCAAAAATTATTCTATTAACACAGACATTTATATGGTTAGTCTGGTGTTATAAGTGATTTACCTCAGGTGCACTGTGGAGTGGGTCAGACTGTTTTTAATGCAGGCTAACTGATACCATAGAAATGCTTTAGCCTTGCCCTAGCCTAGCGCCACTAGACTCTTCTAATATAAGAACTGCATGAATTTAAGAAAAAAATATCTCCAGACATCAACAACACTCTGGATAACTAGGAAATGAGGCCCAATGTCAAAAATCCTGAAATATCCCTTTAACGTCACTTATTTTAATACTTTTTTGTTGTGTTTTTGTGTATTTTTTGTCGCTTTTCCATTGTGTTACTGTTTCTTTTCTCTCGCCTGTTTTTGTTGTGTTTTTCCGCCATTTTGACACTTTTTTTTTTAAGAAGCCTTTAGATTTGGGTAATGCAAAACTGGAGAAAATGTGCTCTGTTCCGGTGGGGGAGTAAGAGGTTAAATCCAGGCAACGGCTTTTTATTTTGGTCGGGCAGTGTGTTTCAAGACGCCTAAATGGCAAATGACGGGCAGAGGAAACTTAACTCCACTGATCGAACCCCAAACAAAGCTGCTTCTCGACTGAAACGCTGAATCGTGGACGGCCCTGAACATACACATATTCAACATTGTATTTGTCTTTATCAGTGTTCCCAAATACAGCGGTTATTCCTGTGAGCGCGAGGACGGCCTGTTCCTGCGGCCGCGCCTCGCTCTACCATTGGCTTAAATGTAAAATAACAGGCAATAATAATTATACAGTGATATAATGTAACCTTTTTATGAGACTGTTGCCTTCTCCCTCTCTCCTCCGTGTGTTAGGGCTTGGCTATGGTCGGTTTGGATGTGGAATCAGCTGATTTCGTTTCATGTTGTGCAGCTCTGCTCTTTTGTGGCTCCCGTTTGTGCTCGATTCAAAACCCACACCAGTTCAGCACAGAAGCTTTAGCGTTTAGGATTTCTATGCAAACGGTAAATTAGACTCTGGTCTTTCTGATCCGCTCACTTCATTTGTGTTGGGGTTTTATTTCGGTCACGGTCAGCAGCTGTGCTTCCAAAGTCGTCCACATGGTTCTTCTTCACCTAGGATCATAGTTATTACTCTTTAAGGTGAGAAGCTGCAGGTGAAGCTGTTATTGTCTCAGATGTTTACAGTACTTATGTTGTGTTGTCCACTTGGCTTTTCTCGCGTATCCATTCACAAATAGACCCTTTAATTGTTTCCGGGCTTAGCTGGAGGCAGCAAGCTAGATTCCTATCTATTTCCATTGTAGCTGTTGTCATAGTAACGATAAAAAAAAATCTGTTTTTGGAAATATCAGATAATTTTTTTATTTTATCGTCATAAATGTCATTCCTCTTGTTCTTGCACCTTAAGCCACAACAGGACCACATTTTTCAGTTGTAGTTTTACACTTAAAATCACTAGTTTTAGTTTAATCTTATTTCTCTTGATCACTTCCTGCCTCCAGCTGATGTCACTGATGATGTCAGCAGTTAAAGGGTCTACAGAGACGGCATCTCTGGAAACGCCCATATACTGTATGGTCATGTTTGAAGCAGTTGAGGGGAAAACAAAGAAGGGAAAAATCTAAACTTTCTATTATTACTACAACTGCTTTACCAAATGTTGAATTATGAATATAGTTTTCTACCCAATAAAGACACAAAGACGTAGAGAGGATTAAAGTGCCCATAATCACATAAATAACAGACAATGCTAACATCATGCTAAGACTAGCTACAACTGCCGGTTAATCTGCTGTGAAAAAACATCCACATGGAGGTGACTTAGACTTGACTTTATTTGATAAATAAGTTTATATTCTGCCAGAAAACGTCAAACCATTGAAAATTTGTGTTTCCCAAAAATATACTTCCGTCTCCCTCGGCGAGGCCACGCCCCCTTGTGTGACGCGATGCCGTCTGTTTCTACACTGACATGTTCGGTATCGACGTGACGCACGGAATCCCCCTGACAAAGCTCTGTAATCCAAACATGGTCATTTCCTTTGTGGAAAACACCAGCCGCGAAAGACTGTGGGGATGTACAGGCGCCTCAAAATGAGGTTTTCATTCCAACAGACCTGCAAACCTTCCAGTCTTGGACTTAATGAGATTTTTGAAGGTTTTTTCTATTATCTGCCGGATATTTTCTTTGAATCCCACAAAAAACGAGGTGCAATTAGAATTCAGTGAGTAATTATGATACGTAATATGTTTACATTAAAATGTGCAAAAAGAAAACAGTCATGTGTCCAAAGTTTATAAATCAAATGCCAATTGACATTTATTTAAATGTTAAGATTAAAAAGTGCATGAACATAAAATGTAACAAAGTGCTGTAACTGGAAAACAAAGCAGTGCAGGATAAAAGTGCCTATTGAAAGTATTGCAGCAAAAAGTATTACAATACGATATAATATTGTGTCCCAGCGCTAGTGACTAATATCAACAAAATAAAACCATCAATTTAAACCTGGCTCTGTCCGTTATGTAGATTTGTCTCTGAAAACATTGGCAATTTTTACGCATAAAGAAAATAAAATGATTGAAAATGACTTGACTACAATATGTTTTCCTCATATTTATGTCCGTAATCTACAGCAAAATGTTTCAAATGAATACATTATTACATGTGTCCTGTTCACCTGCAGCGTCTCGCCTCAAGCATGAGTCGAGTTACATTTAAGTATTCTGGAAAAAATCAACTTCTTACAACTAAATAAAAACTTTCCTCTTTCTTCTTCACATCTCGGAAACGCAGCTGCTGCTCCAGACGCTTGTGTTCTAAAATAATGAACTTTGAGTGAAGGATGTGTTTGTGTCACTGAGGCATGTTGGAGATTATTAATCCATTTACTGTAATCCACACCAGGAAAAACAAAAAGTCAAAAGTGGAATCATGATATTTGAAACGTACTGTTCGAGTTTTCGTTTACGGATGGCGCCGTTTGGTCAAACCATCGCTTTAAATGTTAAGTTATTTGTATTTAATTTAAGTTGCTGCCTGAGATTATTGAGTATTTTGAGTTGAAGATCAAATGTCAAAGATTTTTTTTCTTCTGTCTCTTGATAAAGGAAACTCAGAGCACAAAACATGACATTTATTTTGTTCCGTTTATGAAGAAGGTGGATTATTTTTGACTCTGTCGCCCTTTTAGTTTAAGTTATTCCTCGTGATCCATTGTTTTGTTTCCGTTTTCACTCCCGGTGTTTGATTTCATATTATGTATCCACAAATCACTGATGCCAATAAAGACCTCTCACAAGATCATGAGTGAACTTCTGTTTTGCATTTACAGTGGACAGTGAAAGTCTACACACCCACACTTTCCCCACATTTTCTTATGTTACAGCCTCATTACATTTGTTTGTTTTTCTCGTCAATCTACAGACAATACCCCACAATGACAAAGTGACAAAAAGGCTTTTTAGAGTGTGTTAAAGGGGGGGTATTATGTAAAATTATGTCATTCCCTCATTAAACACATGCCTGGAGTGTTGCCTTGGCTCATTCACATATTTTTGAGTAATCAGTAAAAACTTAGACGGCAGCCATTTTAGGTGTAGCTATGCCTCAGTCCTCCTAGGAACGCCCCCACCTCCTGGAGACGCCACTAGCCAAGCCACCAACCACTGCTCCTCAGCTCAGCAGAGCCCCCTCCCCGCACAGTAGTGTTGTTTAGATGCCACAGCAGTGTGCTGAAGGGGGCGTGTCGGAAAGCTTCTTAAAGAGACAGAGGCCTATTTCAAGACGTTCAGTACAGCCATTTTGAGAGAGCAATTTTATTCAAGGCAGTTATTTTAATTTACTGCATATACAGACCAACAGAAGGTTACGTCATCATTGTAGTATGCTATAGACTGGTGCTATGTGATTGAAAAAAGCATAATAGCCCCTCTTTAAAAATCAAACTCTGAAATCTTGCATGTGCTCAAGTATACACACTCAGAACTGAGCTCAGGCCCATTCTTTTTCCACTGAACTTGATTTGAAAAGACTCCATGAGGTCCCACAGCATCAGAGCAGATACTAAGCCCTGAAGTCAAAGGTATCGAGGCACAGGTCTGGGGAAGGTACAGAAAAATCCCCGCAGCATTGAAAGTCCCGAAGAGCACAGTGGCCTCCATCATTAATAAATGGTTCAGAACCACCAGGACTCTTCCTAGAGCTATGGGCACCTGCTCAGACGGAGCAATCGGGGCCTTTGGTCAGGGAGGAGACCAAGAAACCCGATGGTCACTCTGACGGAGCTCCAGCGTTATTCTGAGGAAATGGGAGGACCTACAGATACGGACATCCATCTCTGCAGCGCTCTACCATAAAGGCCTGATAGTGGAGCGCTGCAGAGACCGTCTCATTCCAAAATGGATTATAATCTGTTGTTTTCCCTCATCAATCGACACGAAATACCCCATAATCATTGAATTAATTGTTTATTTAGTCATTCATGTATTTAAATATTTCATTCGTTATTCCTTTCTTTATTCATGTATTTCATTATTCATGTATTTAAATATTCAATTAATCATGTTTTTAATTATTTATTTATTTGATCGTTTAACCTCTTAACCCCTCGCCTGAACCGAGTTTGACTTAACCCAAAAACAGCTTCTTGGAAAAAAGTGTGAAAATATCGAAAAATCTGACGAAAACGAGGATGAAAAAGCATCAAAAGAGCGACAAAAAACGTGATGTAAAGGCGACAAAAATGTGCCACGAAAAAGCCACAAAAACGCGATGAAAAGTGACGAAAATGTGGCAAAATACGATTTGGAAAGGAAAAAGCTCCATTTAGATAGGTGCATCCATTTTTCCGTCGCCGGGTCGTGGGGAAAACTATTGGAGCTGCCCAAATCCCCATTAACATGCACTGTCCCAACCAAAAAAATCACATTGCACCAGCCCCTATGGCTCCTCCTGCAGGTGGTGGGTCCACAGAAGGACGGCCTCATGGTTCTAACCGGGCCTGTTGGTCTCTCATAAGGGGCTTCTGAAACGCTCTTTGTCTGACCCGTCACCTAGGACCTGTTTGCCATGGGAGACCCTACCAGGGGCACGAGTGGCTGAGGGTAGTTTTAAAGGACGAGTCTCATTCAACTGTATCAGCCCCTGCTCCGACTGACATTACGTCATGGTGTGAGCGTAAAGATAGAGCATTTAATTTGTCATTTTTTACGTTGCATAAACAAAAAGTGTTCCCAACAATTCAGTGCAGTGTCAAACTAATTACAAAAAAATTATTAAAGGCGCATTATGGAACTTTTTATGTGACCTTGTAGTGACCATAGACTGTACAAATAATAGACAAGTCTTCCTCACTCCTCCCCGTTTACCACAATGACCACGTTCGAGGGGGAAATCATGGCGGATTTACAGACTCCTCCTCCCCAGCTCTGACGAAGCATGTTCCTAATAAGGGCATAAGGGCGGGATCTTCACTGTAGACTCGGCCCTTGTGTGACGTGTAGCTCGCGCAGCTCCAATGCTAACAGTCAGACCCTCATTAAGTACGAGATTTCTAAAATGTATCCTACGATAACCAGCCCGGTGCCTTTGATTGTGTCTAACCCAGCGTAATCACAGGAGGAATATCTAGCTGTAGAAAGTTCCAAAAAATTAGGCATTAAAGTTGTTTTTAACGTGTCTAAAGTGCAATGGATTCCAATGGAGGACTAGCGGCTATATGGCAGCAATGGCGGCCTTCAGCCAGCAGTAGGTTTTCTGGTGAGAGACTCTGATGGAACCTTACTTTCCATTACTTTGCCATATCCTGTTGCCCTAACCTCCACCATGGCATCAGTCCTATACCTTGCAATGGTAAAGCTTCAACACCTCCGTCGTATAACTTGGCCTCTCTGTCCGTTGCTGCTCCTCTCGTGTCCCTCTCTTTCGCTCCTAAACTGTCCATTGTTTTCGGCGCTCTTTTGGCATTTTCTCCCGTTCCTTCACATAAATGAGTTTGGACGAATCGCGGGCCACTGGACAAGCACAAAGCCCCGGCCGCGCTCGCCACAGTCGCCCCATTGTGCGCGACGCTCCGGCCGTGATCGACAGTGACAGGTAGGAGCGCCCCCAGAACGGCCAGCGCCAATTTGTGCCACCGGGACGAAATGGGGACATGAGAGACGGAGAGAGAGTCGATGAGCAGTCCGTAAAAACTGAAGGGACAAGAGCTGGCTTCATCTGAGCTAACTCGGCTAACGTTTGGAAATGGGACTAAAAGTGAAGGATTTGTACTTCTCTGAGATTTTCTACTTGAGTAATATTAAAGCCCCTTTTGTCCCTCAGTACATTGTAAAAGCAGACGTCAGTGGTGAAGAAAATACCTTGTGTGCTCTGCATCTAATTACAAACCCTTTTCATCGCTTAAGCAGGCAAGTCATGACAGTAACTTTATTATGATAAACGTAAAACAAAACAAAAATCAGGTACAGGGCCTTTAGAGGGGAGAGTACGTTTTTACCATGTTACAATGTTGTACTCTGATCAAAAACACACCTGTTTTGAGCCGCTAGCGCATCGTTGAGTAACAGTTGAATCTTCTCCTGTGGCTCCTATGAGGTCCTATGCTTTCCTCACCTCTCGATCTCTTGCTAAGCTTAAAGGGATATTTCAGGATTTTTGACATTGGGCCTCATTTCCTAGTTATCCAGAGTGTTGTTGATGTCTGGAGATATATTTTTCTTAAATTCATGCAGTTCTTATATTTGAAGAGTCTAGTGGCGCTAGGCTAGGGCAAGGCTAAAGCATTTCTATGGTATCAGTTAGCCTGCATTGAAAACAGTCTGACCCACTCCACAGTGCACCTGAGGTAAATCACTTATAACACCAGACTAACCATATAAATGTCTGTGTTAATAGAATAATGTTTGAAATATATCTGACCTTGTATCACATGAATTACCGCATTTTGAGGGACTATTTTCTCGCAGATCACTCCGCCGCTGCGTTAGCTTACAGCCACGAAGCTGATGCTGCTCAAATAATGCAAAATGGTTAAAATTATTCTATGGACACAGACATTTATATGGTTAGTCTGGTGTTATAAGTGATTTACCTCAGGTGCACTGTGGAGTGGGTCAGACTGTTTTTAATGCAGGCTAACTGATACCATAGAAATGCTTTAGCCTTGCCCTAGCCTCCAGACATCAACAACACTCTGGATAACTAGGAAATAAGGCCCTATGTCAAAAATCCCTTTAAACCTCTCATCAGAAAGTGAAAACACTCGTCAAAGCCTCACTACAACCACTTGCAATCTCATGCTTCCTCTGTGTTTACAAGTGATGTTTCAAACTAGGGAATGTAGATCCGACCTCAGAGGAACTGATCTGCTACAAACACCCTAAGAGGTGTTTATCAGTCAAAGGAGCTGATCTATGGAACGGTCAGGCTTCATTTAGCACTTACATTCTTAAAGGGATATTTCAGGATTTTTGACATTGGGCCTCATTTATTTTATTTATTTATTTATTGGTTTATTTGGTTGGGACAGTGCATGTTAATGAACACACATGGGTCTCATGGGTCCTAGTTATCCAGAGTGTTGTTGATGTCTGGAGATATTTTTTTCTTAAATTCATGCATTTCTTATATTTGAAGAGTCTAGTGGCGCTAGGCTAGTGCAAGGCTAAAGCATTTCTATGGTATCAGTTAGCCTGCATTAAAAACAGTCTGACCCACTCCACAGTGCACCTGAGGTAAATCACTTATAACACCAGACTAACGATGCAAGCCTGTGTTACCAAGCTTCTCAAAGCGCAGCACTGTAGTCATTATTCATTAACTACACACTGCTATTGTAGCATTGTACATGTTTTTAGTGGTAAGGGAAACCGGAGGAAACTTACACAGACACAGGGAGAACATGCAAACTCCACAGAAAAGCGGAGGTTCTAAGCTTTCACATGAGAAACTGCATGTTACAGTGAGACGAGGGGAAACTCGTGTTCTGCTTTCGGGCTTGAATCACAACATGTAGCCGCTAAACAACAGCTAGACTGGGAGCGCGCCCTGGACCTTGGACCATGCCCTTCCCGGGACCTTTGCCCCCCCGCCGCCCGTTTGTTTACGCCGTTTCCTTGGACACCGGGGTCAATCAGTAATGTCGCTAAGCTTACTTTTACTTGGAGGTGACAATACGTAACACAAGTCAGACTTTAAAAAGAAAGCTCTTTAAGTTTGAAGTAAAAGCAGTCACATGGAACCGAGGGGAGGCTAACCACTCTGCCAGTAACACAGAGAGATCAGGAGTCAAACCCACAACCAGGAGACAGGATCACCACTCTGCCATAACTTTCACCCAAAGACAGACATTACCGAATCTACACAATAAACACTTTTTGGAAATATTAAAGTGCACATATCATGCACATTTGACTTTTTGAGCTTTAAACGATGTTTCCTCGTCAAAGGCAGGCCTGGAGTAGTATTCCCTACATTCCTGCAGTTTTGAGTGATTCTCGGGTAAATCCTGATTAATTTCTTCTTCTTCTGTGCCAGAGCTTTGTTTTGTACTTTCCGGATACAATCGCGTTATTGTTGAAAGTAAAACCCCAAATTTTAAAGCCCGTAATCCAACATTATATCAGTTCTGAGCCGTTCTGCTCAAAGTGTGTTTGTCAAACCACGCTGTAATTCAAAACTGAAAGTGCATACGACTATTAAAGGGGGGGTATTATGTAAAATCGACTTTTTCAAGCTTTATATCATGTTATTATGTCATTCCCTCATTAAACACATGCCTGGAGTGTTGCCTTGGCTCATTCACATATTTTTGAGTAATCAGTAAAAACTTAGACGGCAGCCATTTTAGGTGTAGCTATGCCTCAGTCCTCCTAGGAACGCCCCCACCTCCTGGAGACGCCTCTGGACCTTTTGTCACCAGCCAAGCCACCAACCACTGCTCCTCATCTCAGCAGAGCCCCCTCCCCGCACAGTAGTGTTGTTTAAATGCCACAGCAGTGTGCTGAAGGGGGCGTGTCGGAAAGCTTCTTAAAGAGACAGAGGCCTATTTCAAGACGTTCAGTACAGCCATTTTGAGAGAGCAATTTTATTCAAGGCAGTTATTTTAATTTACTGCATATACAGACCAACAGAAGGTTACGTCATCATTGTAGTATGCTATAGACTGGTGCTATGTGATTGAAAAAAGCATAATACCCCCTCTTTAAAACATAGTTAACACAATAATCCGTACGATTTTGCCAAAGATTTTACCCAGTTTTCATTAGTTTGACCATTTTTGTGACGTTTATAGTTTCACTTCCTGATTGGACACTGACAGGAAGTGACATATGCTGCGTTCATGCGACATCATTGCCCCCAGTAGGTTTGTGTTCATGTGCCTTTTATGTGGGGGAAAGTGGGGAAAACGTTTTGTTCCAGAGGACCACATGAACGTGTTAAATTAGATAGAGGCAACCAATTTTATACTGTTGCCGTGCCAACCATGTTATGTCAATGGGAAATGAGTCAAACTGCTATGGAAGCTCTATCCATAGAAATCACAGAAATGCCTTTAACTATCATTATCATTAATATATTATAAGATGATGTGTAGTGGCCACTGGATAGGTATCTGACCTACAAAAAGCAACAACATTTTGCTCAGAGGACACTTTAACGCTAATTTGTGTCTGCGTACATTGGCGTATGAATGAGAGAGTGAATGTGTGATTGGTTCCTTACTGTAAAAGCACTTTGGGCCTGATAAAGGTAGAAAAGCGCCGTATAAGTTGAGTCCGGTCACCATTTAATTTGTATCTAAAGTAAAATCGCAAAAGGTCTGTACAACGGCTGAAAACATCTAATGCTAATGCTAATGGCTATGGGATAATTACATTGAGTAGGGTTAGAAAAGTTTCAATACCGCGATCTATGTCATTTCCTGTCGGTAGCTTAAAAATTCAAATAAAAATAACTTTTCTTCTCAACATCATCATCTTCTTTAAAATCACTGCTTCACTGAAATAAATTTGGAAATAAAATGTCATTAAAACCTGTCAATTTTGTTTGTTTTTAAATAGGTTATTCCTACAGCTGCCAGCAGGAGGAGCCCTAGTCAAAGTCTGCACCAGCTCTAGCGCCTATATTTCAATGTTACTATTTAATAAGCCAAATCAGCATTATCAGTACGCATGCGTGGTAATGTTCCGGTCAAAGTTCACAACTACCCACGGTGTCAACAAAGCCCATTAAAACCAAACTATCATAGTGGAACAACCGGCTATTTAGTGACTATTATGGCACTTAAAGTGGTTTTACGGCGATATGCCAGGTTCACATTCATTCTCCATTGCTGTCCTCATGGGCTAAATCAGTGTATGGAAGAGTTTTGCCCAATTTACGAGTACAATAAAGGAACCTCAGCGTTTTATGCGAGCCGCCATACACACTCATCAAATTTCCTACTGAAAGAAAAGATCAGAACGTCGTGACGAATGGATTAAATGTGTAAGTTTGACATATAGCTTACTAGTAATGCTATTTGCAACCAATACGTCTATTTAATTAATTCTCGAAGACCTCACAGTCACTGATTACTATGACAACGGACAGCGCCATTTTAGCGTGGTTTCCAGTTGCCTGACATAGCCATGGATCAATCACGAAATACCTACATCTGGCAGGGAAAGCTGTGCCAATTTTAGCTACTAAACGAAGCAAAGCTATAACTAGATAAACTTAGGCACAGCCGCGGCAGGTCTGAGGACTAAACCGGGACGTAGACTACACCGGTTACAAATCAGGACTGAACCATGACTGAATAAGAAACTAGAGCTTTTAGACCAAGAGAAAAGCACAACACAGCAGTGACAACAAGAACGATATAGGCTATTTACCTTCAGCGGCAGACCCAGAGCCTGAGCTCACGTACTGTTATTAAGTTTACTCCAGCTGCACCGGAGGAAATCAAAGATTTGTTTGTGGAAGAGTGAGTGCTCAAAGTTTCGGTAATTTATTAGTGACATAGTGAGTGCTTGTACTGTGTAAAGATCTTTGACATGTAAAGTGCTTTTGCTTTGTCAGAGCGCAGTGTGTTTAGAAAAGTTTAGCTTGTGGCTGAAAGAAAACGGTGTCATGATGTGGATCTGATCTCAGGAGGTAATACTGTCATTTCTCTCGTTTTTTAAATGGAAATTCCTCTCAAAACATGAAGTTACAAGTGACGCTGCTGCGGCCTGTTGCTTTCTGTTGTGCCAAAACCACGCTTAACTGGTTGCTAGTGTTGCTATGTCAGACTGCACAATGTCATACCTGATTTCGGCCATTTGTCATGTAGTTTTCCATGCCAAATGTAGGGTAATTCTTGATTTATCCATCGCGATGTCAGGCAACGGGAAACACGCTAAAATGGCGCTGTCCGTTGACATAGTAATCAGTGACTGAGTACACGCAGTCTTCGAGAAACAAACTGTTCTTTTTTGTTTATTTATTGGTTTAGCAAGGGCCACAAGTTCTTTTTTCTCTCCCCAGTAACACTGTGTCCCCGTTTCTTTCAAACGTCTTTTAAAACATCGATTTTCAACGCTCAAATTAATCAATATCTGTGTCACACTGTCATGTACACAGTTTGGGATACGAGCTGGGTAGTCCTGACCTTTAACCTGGACCAGCATGCTTTGCGCTCGGTGAAATGCTGAATCCGCTTATTCTTACAGAGACACAAACATAAAATATCAATGCACCAAAATAATGTCTTTTTTTAATATGTCCACTTTAAATTAACCTCTTAACCCCCGCCTGAACCGAGCACATTTTCTCCAGCTCGGCTTTACCCAAATCTGAAAGCGTCTTCGTAAAAATTGTCACCATAGCAACGAAAATGAGACGAAAATGCAAAAGAACGAGAAAAACGTGACGAAAAAGCGATGAAAATGTGGCAACAACGCGAGGAAAAAGCTCCATTTAGATGAGTTTTGTAGGTCTTAGCTTTCAAGTGAGACGTTACATTGTCCTTTTAGATTTCGGTAAAGCTGAACTGGAGAAAATGCACTCGGTTAAAGGGATATTTAAGGATTTTTGACATTGGGCCTCATTTCCTAGTTATCCAGAGTGTTGTTGATGTCTGGGGATATTTTTTTCTTAAATTCATGCAGTTCTTATATTTGAAGAGTCTAGTGGCGCTAGGCTAGGGCAAGGCTAAAGCATTTCTATGGTATCAGTTAGCCTGCATTAAAAACAGTCTGACCCACTCCACAGTGCACCTGAGGTAAATCACTTATAACGCCAGACTAACCATATAAATGTCTGTGTTAATAGAATAATTTGAACCATTTTGCATTAAAATAACTTATATTTGAGCAGCATCAGCTTCGTGGCTGTAAGCTAACGCAGCGGCGGAGTGATCTGCGAGAAAATAGTCCCTCAAAATGCGGTAATTCATGTGATACAAGGTCAGTTATATTTCAAAAATTATTCTATTAACACAGACATTTATATGGTTAGTCTGGTGTTATAAGTGATTTACCTCAGGTGCACTGTGGAGTGGGTCAGACTGTTTTTAATGCAGGCTAACTGATACCATAGAAATGCTTTAGCCTAGCATTAGCCTAGCGCCACTAGACTCTTCAAATATAAGAACTGCATGAATTTAAGAAAAATATATCTCCAGACATCAACAACACTCTGGATAACTAGGAAATGAGGCCCAATGTCAAAAATCCTGAAATATCCCTTTAAGGCGAGGATTAAGATGTTAAAGAAACCTTGACATTCTTCTTTTCGTTGTGATGTCATTTTCACGTCAGTTTCAAAAGTGTGTAAACGTCCTACACGTTTTCCTGGGGTGCGTTAAAGGACATGAAGCGCAGTTGGAATTAAAATCGCTCAGATTCAATGAAGTGAGTCTCCAAACATCGACTAGTTTTTTTCTCTCAATGACCACAACAAGAGCCTAATCCATTTAACACTGTTTAAACTTGCACAAGTGGCTAATCCTCCCCCTCCTCTCTCTCTCTCTCTCTCTCTCTCTCTCTCTCTGGTGTTGCTTTTATTTTCCCCGGAGGCCCTTGAACTCAGCACTGGTTGAAGACTCCGCTGTGTTGCCTCCTCTGCATCATTCACGTGGCTCTCTCCACTCTACAACACCGCTGCCGTGATTTTTAAATCTTTTTACAAATATTTCAACAACACAAAAATAGATTTAAAAAAATAGTCTTCATTCTCTTTAGGAAATCCACTAAACGCATCCACATCTTTGATTTTAAACTTCGCATCATATTTTTGGACAATTTTAATCTTGCGAAATCCTTTTTAATTTTCTCCAGAAGCCGCTCGAAATCACTCAACTTGGATTTAAAAAAAGTGGACAATCTTTGCAAAGCGGATTTATTTTATTTTTTATTTTTTGCGACACTTTCCTCGCAAAATCCGTGCTCAACATCGCTCAACCTGGACTAAAAACCCACCGGACAATCTTCGCTCGTGTTTTCTTTTCTCCACTCTGGATTTTTGCCGTGCGCGTTTCGGGGTCTTTACGCACGGATTTCGGGTTCCAAATGGTCACGCGCTCGTTAAACCCGCTGGAAAGTGACGAAAACCTGCGGGAGATGCGAAAGGTTTTCTCTCCGCGGTGTTCGCCCTGGACGAGGTGAATGATTGACAGCAGAGATTTCACATTTCAAACCTGGATTAGTGTTCAAGCCCGTGTTTCATGAGGCAGAACGCGGCCACGCTGGACTGAGCTGCTGCTCCTGCAGGTTTTTGCGAAGGATTTCTGCACGAAGTGAGTTTTTCCTTCTGAAATGTACTTTCATGTTCCGTGTTTACTGATTGGAAGTCATTGTGGTAGAAACATGTTGGGGAGACCGGGGCTGGCTGTCACTTTTTTCCCTCCTGGAGTCACTTCGCATCAATACAATAGAACGTTCCAAAAGAGTCACACTTACATTAAATTAAAGCCCTTAGCATGAAGTAGACCTTGCTTTTTTAATATATCTTTTTGCAATAAACAGTTATTAAACATCAAAAACAGGGAAATCGATTGTGACAATGTGCCTTTTGTGAAGGGTAGGTTGTCCCGATTGTTATTAATGTGATTTTGGTCTGAATTTAAGAACAAAATTGTGCAACTTTTTAGTTTCTTGAGGGTAAATGACCAAATACATTTTAAAAATCACAGATTTTTCCTTCCACATATTTGGACTAATTGTTATTTATTTTTTGCTAGATAATCTAAAAAGAGCTGATAAATGTAAGAGTTCACCCAATGCCCCCCAAAAAGTGATGTGACGTTCATGACCGACGGTTCGAACCGGATCTCAATTGTGAAAAGAGCCGTATCTTGACCCAGAACTCCCCCGAGCGAACTCAAGAATCAGCCCAACATTAGAGCCGGCGACACAAGAGAAAGATAAATGCACTAAACATGATTTGCAGCCTCTTATTATTAGTTGTGACCAGTGTGATCAGATTACTTGGAAAAAGTAATCTGATTACAGATTCCTGATTACTCCTTTAAACATTAGTTACTTTTCTGATTACTTGATTTAAAAGTAACCAAATTAGATTACTTTTAGTTACATTTAGTTACTTTATTAGTTACATTATCAGCTGCTGACATCACCTCCCCCGCCTCAAAATGAATATGGATCAGTTTTGCCAAAGCTTGCGTTATTGGAAGTGCATTTTAACAGAAACAAAGCTGCTACAGATGCAGAAAGTGACGTATTTCCATCTTTCTCCTCCTGTCGTTGTCTACGTTTATGTGGGTTATCCTAAGGAAAATGACAGAATAGTAAGTCACAGTGACTCCGAGGTCTATAAAAAGTAATGTGTTAGATTACTCATTACTGAAAAAAGTAGTCAGATTAGAGTAACTAACGTAAGTGTAAATATCAGCCCCATTGTAATTTTAGATTATTTAAATAAAGTGTGCCTCGATCGCATCTTAGATATTGTGAGTTTTCTGGCTGGCCTTATTAAAATCCATCCATCCATCCATTTTCTTCCACTTGTCCGTTGCCGGGTCGTGGGGGCAGTTGGAGCTGCCCAGGTCACATAGCACCGGCCCCCATGGCTCCTTCTGCAGGTGGTGGGTCCACGGAAGGACAACCTCACGGTTCAAACCGGGCCTGTTGGTCTCTCCTAGGGGGCTACCAGTGTACGCAGACACTGGAGGCAATGTGGGTGAAGTGTCTTGCCCAAGGACACAACGACAATGTGCACCTTCAGGAGGCGGGATTCGAACCCCTGACCTTCCGATCATGAGACGACCCGCTCTACCATCTGCGCCACTGTCGCCCCGCCTTATTAAAATGTTATATTAAAAAGAGCCAGTCTTTTGAACGGCTCTTTGAAACGAACCGATCCCAAAGACTCTGCTCCCAGTAAAGAGCCATAAATCCCATCACTAAAAAATGTGCCAAACAAACCTCTCAAAACGGCAAATCATCTCATCATTTCAGTGTTTTCTGAGTGAATGAAATCGCAATATTAAGTCACAGCGCCCCCTAGTGTGGCTCTGAAAAGCAAAGTAACAATTAGCCCATGTGACACTTTTCAGTTGTTAGAAAATCAGGCATTTTAGTAATTATAGTAAGTTTTCTTGGCTTTTTATACACATTTTTTTCCTCTTTGGCTTGGCAGAGTGTGGACTAAGATTATGTGAAACCAAAATAGTGTAAGAAAATACCCATCACTTTTGTAATTGCTGAAGAAATTGTAAGTTCTTCCAAAATGACGGCCTGTTGTTATATTATAGAGCAGACTAGAATGAAGTGGATGTTGCTACGACGATAACTACTGCCAACTTGGCTGAGAATGGGCTTTGAGAAGAATGTCTGTCTCCGTTTTTAACACCACAATATGTAAACTAAACACTGTAGCTACAAATAACTACAATCTTAAGGGCTGAACAATTGTGGGAAAAAATCTTGGAGCACGATAACAAAATGTGAAGTTTGATGTATCGAGGCAGAAAAGAATCGCAATAAACGATATTGTTGAAGACATTTTAATGCCACAGAAACTAAGGCTAAAGTTTAAAGCAGAACTAAGTAACTTTTGCCCCTAGAGGCCATAAGCGAGAGGGATGTTGTACATCCAATTACACAATGGAGATCATTTTTTTCACTCAAACTTGGCTGTAAATACTGTTTAAGTGGCGCTAGCCCGCAGTTAGCTTTGCCCGTTAGCCTGTTAGCTTCTTCTTCTTCATGATTCCATTAGTGTGTATTGGTGACTCCGACCTGGTGGAGGGAAGTTGCAATTGTGGTTTCCTGGCCAGAGACACCAGGGGGAGATGAAAGACCCTCCAATAATCCCATTAACACTTGTATTACCCAAGAGGGACTACGGAAAGGATTTATTAAGGTAAACAAGTTACTTATCTCTGCTTTAATAATGCTCGAAAAGTATTTAATCTTAAAATATCCCACAATGAACATGATGGGTTGGATTTTGAATATGTGGCAAAACACACAGGACTCTCATACCACCCTTTTTATTAAGAAGAGTTATTTAACCCCTTAACCCCCACCTTAACTGAGGAAATTTTTCAAAACAACCAAAAAGGTCGAAAAGATGACGATCATAATGAGGAAGAAGCTTAGATGAGTTTTGTACAAGAAATGTGGTGTCATCAATGGGTACAACATGCGCTTCTGTGCTAGTTAGCGTTAGCTTGGAATTAGCTAAATTTTGTCATTCCTGTTACCGTCATTCCTGCTACCATTCTGAGGAAGAGAAATAGGGAAAATCCATAAAAAAATAAAAGAGAGACTGAGTTGGCCCTTATACATTTTTGTACACTTAAACGTATGCCAATTTAAAAGATTTGGAGAAAATCCTTGTTAAAAAACATTTTGGGGAGGCTTTAAAGCTGAAAACGCACCGATTTGGGGGAATGACCCTAATGATAATGTGACTGTTGAAAACGCCCTGAAACTTGGCTACAAGTGCGTAGACAATTGGAATAGCTGAAGAATATTCATCTCCCATCTTTGAAATCCCTACATTTTTCAGTTACATGCAGTGATATAGGCTTTAAACCGGTGGTTCCCATCCCTTTTTTCCTTGAAGCCTCCCCCCCCCCCCCCGTGCATGCGGTAGTCGGGCCCCAGTCCAAAACTGTGGTAGGGTGACCAGACGTCCCAGTTTACCCGGGACAGTCCCAGTTTTGAGTCCTCTGTCCCAGTTATACCATTTAGCGTGGGGGGAAAACAGTCAATAAATGGCTCCCTGGTTGACCATGCAACTAAATCCCAAATAGTGTCCCAGTTTTTTAGTCAGAAAATCTGGTCACCCTAAACTGTGGCCCCCACAAATATATCAAAACATGAAACTTACTGCTAATAATAATCAAATAAACAAACTGAAATAATTATCCAGAGTGTTGTTGATGTCTGGAGATATTTTTTTCTTAAATTCATGCAGTTCTTATATTTGAAGAGTCTAGTGGCGCTAGGCTAGGGCAAGGCTAACACATTTCTATGGTATCAGTTAGCCTGCATTAAAAACAGTCTGACCCACTCCACAGTGCACCTGAGGTAAATCACTTATAACACCAGACTAACCATATGTTTGTGTCGATAGAATAATTTTAACCATTTTGCGTTTAAAATAACTTATATTTGAGCAGCATCAGCTTCGTAGCTGTAAGCTAACGCCGCGGCGGAGTGATCTGCAAGAAAATAGTCCCTCAAAATGCGGTAATTCATGTGATACAAGGTCAGTTATATTAAAAAAATTATTCTATTAACACAGACATTTATATGGTTAGTCTGGCGTTATAAGTGATTTACCTCAGGTGCACTGTGGAGTGGGTCAGACTGTTTTTAATGCAGGCTAACTGATACCATAGAAATGCTTTAGCCTTGCCCTAGCCTAGCGCCACTAGACTCTTCAAATATAAGAACTGCATGAATTTAAGAAATAAATATCTCCAGACATCAACAACACTCTGGATAACTAGGAAATGAGGCCCAATGTAAAAATCCTGAAATATCCCTTTAAAGCACATTTAGTATTTTCTCTGCCATATCGTTGATGTTTTTTAACCATATCATTTGCTCAAATAATATAATTTATGACCTGACCCTGTGACCAAGCAAAGCTCCGACTGTGATTGACTGACAGTTGCAGGTGATAAGAGGTTGGCACACGGCGGAAACAGTCTTCCTGGTTCAAAGTTCAGACTAAAACAGTCAGATAATAAATGCTGAAGTCTGCGCCGCACAGATGACTTACTGTTGCTTTTCTGTTCAGTGACCTCCTCCATGGCGTCCCTCTGGCTCCTCCTGCTGCTCCTCCTCGCCGCCCCCCTCTCCAACATGGCGGCCTCCAAAGAGCTGGTGTGCGAGCCCATCACTGTGCCCATGTGTCGCGGCATCGGCTACAACCTCACCTACATGCCCAACCAGTTCAACCACGACACGCAGGTTTGTCTCTCAACATTAGCCATATTTTAATAGGATTATGATTATTTTCATGTTCTTCATTTAGGTAGGCGGGACAGTAAGTTTATTGGCATCCTTAAAAAAACACTAGTATTTTCCTTCAGACAATTGTTTATTTTAGCCGTGAATTAACCAATAAAGCTGACTTGAGGATTATTCCTGGAGATGAATGTTGAAAGAAATGAGCCCTGGGGAAAACACTGGTCTAGAGAGCAAAAAAAAACAGACATGGATTGACATACAGTAAGTCCTGAGCCTACTATGCTTTACAGGTGGAATAACCTGGTCATTTAGTTGGTAGAGTCGTTATTAACCTTTTACTTTGGAACCTAGAGTGATCATTCAATGCTCTATATGCGCTAGGTATTTATTTGCCACTATTCTACATAGGCACCGCAAATGTGCTGTTGGTCTTAAGGCCTGATAATGTAACAATGGAAGTTTCCCACAGCCTGTGGTTCTCAGACACTGAAGACAACACTTTGTTCTGTGGTTCCATCAGAGGAAGATCTAAACCTGCTCTTTAACAGAGACTGAATCAGGTCCTACAGAAGTAAACCAAAAAATGTTGTAAACACGAATTAACTCAAAGGAGAACAAAAACATGTGTAGAAAGGTCTTTAAATTAAACAGTGTAGACCTGCAGAGGAGCCTGTGCACCACCTGAAGCTGGAGTTGTACCACCTGTGGTAACCTTACCACAGTATGTGAACCACTGGCTGTATAACAGGAGGGAATGGGCATTCCAAAATTCTATTCTTATTTAAAGTGCATATGACAGGTTTAATGGTTTTGAATATATGACTGTGACTCCACTTGTCCCTTAGTTTCACACACAACTGCAATAGTCTAATAAGCTACACATGCATATCCTGGGTTTTGTTTGTGTTTGTCTTATTAGTTCGATTCTTAATATTCCACATATATACCTCCTGTACAGTAAAAACACAAAGGTTTATTTAAGTTAAGTGTATTGTTTTGCTTCATTGGTTAAGGTTGTTTTGTGTTAGTTACCTTTTCCTTTGTTTCTACCTGGGAGGTGTTCTTGTTCTTGTGGTTTCCGGCAGACTCACGCCAAACGGCGCATTGCTGCCTTTCGCTGGTGGATGCGCGGTTTCTTCTTCTTCTTCTTTGGTGTTTAACGGCAGATTGCAATCTACGATAGTGCATTACCGCAACCCGTACTGTGCCAGCCCCTCGCTTAAAGCTTTGTGTATATCCTCTCTACCTGGGAGGTGTTTGGGGAGGGCCCAAACATTTCCTCCATGTATAGTTTCCTGTGGTGAGGTCACTGATGATGTCATCAACACATCAGCCTGTACCATTTTGAAATGTATGTTTAAGTAGGTATTGTGACTTATCCGGTTATTGCTTTGAATTCGTTAAATAATGTTAAGTTGCCTATTACTGTTTGTGCGGTTGTGTGTGTGAGTCATGGCCAGAATATATGTCGTGTGTTATTTCTTTCAGTGAGGTGGAATGGGCCAACTGATTGGCCATTGTTTTAGGCAGGTGTGTGCTGTGTAAATAAATTTCCACCAAGGAAAATGAATTTTGTCTTCCTTCAAAAGCCACTTTTGGCCACTCACCGTTACACTACCTCACAATGACTCATTTAGAAGGATAACATCTGTTGTAAGTCATAATTAGCATGTTATTTCAGTGAAGCAGCTTCTTTTTATGAAGAAATGTTGGGCATAAAAGTCATTTTTATTTGAAATTTTTGAGCTACTGGCAGGAAGTGACATAGATAAAGGTAAAGGTCCAGAGCAGTTTCACTCATTTCCCATTGACATAACATGGTCGGCATGTCAACAGTTTAAAATGGTTTGCCTCCATCTATGTCACTTATAGTTTAAAGTTTTTTAGCTTATTTTTATCTTAAATTCCTAGTTTGTGAACCTGTTCTCAAACCATGGCAATAAAACCTATTCTGATTCCTGTCAGTGGAAGTGAAACTATAAATATCACCAAAAAAATGGTCAAACTAAAGAAAGCTGGGTACCATTTTTAGCAAAATCTTAAATATATTTGTGTTAACTATGTTTTAGCACAAAAAACAGTCAAAATATCGATGCTGAGGCACCCAAAAGATGTTTTAAGGTCTGTTTTTTAGCCCCTTATATGTGTGATATGTCCATTTAAAACATCAGTTCTGTTTGCAAATGTTGGTTGGTTTTTAAAATGGGAAACATACTCATTTTCTTTTGGACATTGCTTTGACATCATCTCAAAACATGCACCTCTTTTATTGTCACGAAATCCTTTGACCAATCCTGTCTCTTCTCACAGGAGGAAGTGGGTTTGGAGGTCCACCAGTTCTGGCCTCTGGTGCGAATCCGCTGCTCCCCGGACCTGCTCTTCTTCCTCTGCAGCATGTACACGCCCATCTGCCTCCCGGACTACCGCAAGCCCCTGCCGCCGTGCCGGTCCGTGTGCGAGCGTGCCAAACGGGGCTGCTCCCCCTCATGAGCCAGTACGGCTTCGAGTGGCCCGAGAGGATGAGCTGCGAGCGCTTGCCCAAACTCGGCGACGAGACGCTCTGCATGGACCAGAACAGCAGCGACGCCACCACCACCACCATCGCCCCGATCGCTCTGCCCAAACCACCCCGAAAAGCCGCTCCAGACCGTCCAACTCCAACTCGCCGCTCCTGTGCGATCGCGAGTGTCGCTGCCGGGATCCGTTAGTGCCCATAAAGCGAGACTACTTCTACAACCGCATCAGCACCGGGACGCTACCCAACTGCGCCCAGCCTTGCCACCAGCCGTTCTTCTCCGCGGAAGAGAACGCCTTCACCGGATTCTGGATCGGGCTGTGGTCGATTTTGTGCTTTCTGTCCACGCTGACCACCGTAGCCACCTTCCTCATCGACATGGAGCGCTTCAAATACCCGGAGAGGCCCATCATCTTCCTGGCCACGTGCTACCTCTTCGTGTCGCTGGGCTACATCATACGGCTGGTAGCGGGACACGAGCGCGTAGCGTGTAGCGGCACTAGCGAGCAGCAGCAGCACATTTTGTACGACACGACCGGCCCCGCTCTTTGCACTTTAGTTTTCCTGCTGATCTACTTTTTCGGCATGGCTAGCTCGATATGGTGGGTCGTGCTATCTTTCACGTGGTTCCTAGCCGCCGGGTTGAAATGGGGCAGTGAAGCCATCGCTAGCTACTCTCAGTACTTTCATTTAGCGGCTTGGCTAATCCCTAGCATCAAGTCTATCGTCGTGTTGGCGCTCAGCTCGGTCGACGGCGATCCCGTTGCCGGCATATGCTACGTCGGCAACCAGAATCTCGAAAACCTGCGCGGTTTTGTGCTAGCGCCGCTGGTCGTCTACCTCTTCACCGGCTCGCTGTTTTTGCTAGCCGGATTCGTGTCGCTGTTCCGCATCCGTAGCATCATAAAGCAAGGCGGGACCAAAACGGACAAGCTAGAGAGGCTGATGATTCGAATCGGCCTGTTCACGGTGCTGTACACGGTCCCCGCTACCATCGTCGTAGCTTGTCTGGTTTACGAACAGCATTATCGGCCGGTTTGGGAGCAGGTGCTAGCTTGTTCGTGCCTCTCGGACCCGCAGCGCTCGAGTTTAGGCCCCGACTACGCGGTTTCATGCTCAAATACTTCATGTGTCTCGTCGTTGGGATCACCTCGGGAGTCTGGATTTGGTCCGGGAAGACCGTAGACTCTTGGAGGAGGTTCGTAGCCAGGGTGTGCCCGTGCTGGACGCATAAAAGCACGGCTCCTCCGTCCATGTACAGCGAGGCTAGCACGGCGCTAACGGGACACACGGGCTCCGGGCTAGCGCCGGGGATGTACCACAAAGCTACGGCATCGCACATATGAAAACACTGGAAGAAAGACTGTTTAATCGAGCGAACAAATGGACAAATCCTATTATTTCACAGTTTAAGGTCGAAGCTATGAATGTGCAGCTTATTTTTGCTTCTATTTGTTTCCGTCATGTGACTCTTTTATGTTGAACACTTTATTTCGTGACACAAGTGGACAGACACTTTTATTGTCAACTGTGTAATGTATTTCATTTGACACTCATTGATTGGTTTGACGTTGTAGAATGTGAGAATCTTTGGCGATCATTCATGGGCCAAACCCGGCCCACGAAACAGTATCATCTGACCCACCATCTAAAATATCGGTAAAGGCTCTATACCTGATGTATCTTTGTTTTTTTCTAGCAATGGAGCAGAATATATTTTGTATATCGCAAACATTTCTGTGAAAGTGCCGATAAACTCGTGCCTGTGAAGAACTGGGATGCTACAAATGTGTTAGCAAAGTTAGGAATGAGTTTGGGCCACAGCTCCATTTAAAATTAATGGCTTCCTCTTTCATTGTGTGTAATTAAAAAAATCAGGTATAATGTTACAATGTGTTTTCCCACATTTAGTATTGTAGATTTAAGTGTTGCACAAAGCTGGAATCATGATCAAAAACGGCCTTTTCGCAGACTCGAGTAGAGTTTTCATACACTGCCTGACCCTATAAAATGTCGCCACTAAAAAAGGCCACAGATTCCAATATTTGGCTGGACCGCCTTTAGCTTTGATTACAGCAGGGTTTTCAACCTAAGGAGAAAAATTCGGGAGGCACCAGATCATGTAGATAAGAAAAAAATATATATTTTATTTTATTGTCGCATGAGTGTGCATTATTTGTTCTTAATTTGATTTAGCCATTTGTTTTTTTCCCCTTTATTTTTGAAGATTATATAGGCTTATGTCCCCGTTTCTTACGGTGTGACCCCACAGCAGGAATGAATAAGAGACATACTTATGGGCGGGATCATGAGCCCATTCATAGTTATAATGGGGGTCGCGGCTCCAAAAGGTTGAGAACCACTGGATCACAGCACACATTCACCGTGGCATTGTTTCAATAAGCTTCTGTCATGTAGAGAAATCAGTGTTCGCCAAGATCTTGTATTAATGATGAGAGAGTGTGACCACTGCGCAAAGTCTTCTCCAGCACATCCCAAAGATCCTCAGTGGAGGATCCTCTGTGACGGCCGATCCATCTCACGCTCCCCGAACCACTCTTTCACAATGTGAGCTCGATGAATCCGTTGTTATCTTGGAATATGCCCGTGCCATCAGGAAGGAGAAATTCATTCATAGAACAACCTGGTCATTGAGGACGGTCAGGTCGTCGGCTGATCTCATTCGTGTGGCTGAACCAAGACCTGCACTGGTAGAAATGCCATCTTATTTTGGATAAATAGCTCAAAACGTGCTTGAATTACGACAATTTATGCTGATTTTTAGTACGTTCGAACCGTCTTCAAATAAGATTGCCAGTGGAACAAGCATTATTTTTGCTTAAAATAAGAGAAACAAACCTGTACACATAAAATAAGACAAACACTTGAAATGAGACCAAAAAGTCAAAGGCAAGAAAAATCATTCTTGTTCCATTGGCGAGAAGATCCATCTACTCAAATCAGCACAAATCCAAATATTTCAAGCATTTTCAGTCATTTGATCTAAACAGGAAGGCCTTTTTTACAGTGTGAACAACTGCAGCAGCCGCAGATCAGAACAGTTAGTTAAATCCAGATGGAAACAACATTGGGACATGATCTTTACTCTCTGCTACCAAGTCTTTCATCTCAAAACGCTGACCTGAGCCACTATTGTCCACTTTTTAAATCCTCAACCATTTTCCCAGCTTGTGTTGGAGAAATTGTTCACCACCTGTTTTGTGGAGAAAGCGGTTTGACTCGACCTTCACAACAGCAGCTTTGTGCAAAGTAATACAATTTATTCAAACGTTTGTAGCTGACGTTCCCAGTGACACTTTTTAAAGATAATATTCAAGGTTGTTCTCAGACTGCGTCCAGCAAACGGCAACAAGTGCTACTAAAGTAATTTTTCCGTTTATTCCCAAGAGAATTGGCCAGAGGGAAATTCAGTTTCTATGGAGCAGTACCAGACTGGGACTTAACATTTCAGCCGTGCTTCATTTTTGTGAAAGCTCGATACGTTTCAGAGACATAATTTTATTTATTTATGTACATATCTGTATAAAGCAAGAGCTGTACAGTGTGAAAGTCTATGATAAAGCGTAAAGACTCTACAAAGTTCTCATTTGGCTTGTGTAATGTTGTACTTTTATATTGTTTTTGTTCAGTGTGGGTTTTTTTTGTGATTGAAAAGTAAATTTACCCCCTGGAAAAATGTATTAATTTATTGTAAAACTGGAATTAAATACAGATGCTGATTCTTTTTGGCCTGGAATTAGACTCACAAATGTCTCCGCACTAAAGGGTTTATAATGCATCATATTCAGAGTAAGACACATTTTTAGCTTTTTGTTACCAAATGATG
The DNA here is from genome assembly GCA_007210695.1 of Neogobius melanostomus. Taxonomy (NCBI): domain Eukaryota; kingdom Metazoa; phylum Chordata; class Actinopteri; order Gobiiformes; family Gobiidae; genus Neogobius; species Neogobius melanostomus. Next base: position 265,150 of record VHKM01000064.1, read on the forward strand.
GTGTTAGGATTAGGGCTGGGCACCGTTACAATGTTTTCAATACCAGTACTTTAATGATACTTGGTTTTTGATACGGATACGTGGACGATGGGGGGAAATTGGAAGAAATTGTGGCAAGAAATAAGGAAAACATTAGGGAAAAATAAATAAAAATAAAATTGTGGCAAAAAATCTGGAAAAAAACAAACAAGGAAATTGGGGGGAAATAGGGAAAATATTAGTAATGAAAAATTGGTAAAAATGAGGAAAAGAATTTGGGAAAAATAAGGAAAAGTGTGTAAAATAGGGGAAACATTGACAAAAATATGGAAAAAATAAGGGAAAAACTGGGAACATTTGAAAAAAAAGAGAGGAAAAATTGGCCAAAAAAGAAACAAATCTGAAAATAAAAATATGGACAATATTAGTCATGAAAAATTGGGACAAAAAGGGAAAAAGTGTAAAAAATAAAATAAAAAACACATTCAGGAAAAATGGGGGAACTTTGGGAAAAAATGTGTAATAAACATTTCATTTTTATTTCAGGCAGACAATGGTAACAAAGAAAAAATATACAGTATATAAGTAAAATGATCCATTTCACCTGAAAGGAGTGGGAAGAAGTTAACTTATTATTACTAACATGAGGAAAACATTGTGGGGAAAAAATAAGGCAAAATTGGTAAAATAAAAAAAAGGGGGAAAAACAAATTATTACAAATTGGCAACAAGGAGGAACAAATGTGTAAAAAAAAATGGGACAAAACATCTGGGGGGGGGGGGAAAGGGAAAATGGAGAGAAAATAGGGAAAATATTAGTAATGAAAATTAATAAAGATAATAGGGGAAAAAGGGAAAAGGTGTGTAAAAAAAAAAGGGGTGAAATAGGGAGACATTTGGGGGGGGGGGGAAATGGCAAAAATGTGGAAAGAATAAGGGGAAAATTTGTAACAATAATGAACATTCAGAAAAAAAATGTGGTGGTGGGGGGGAATCCTAAACTTGAGCTGAAACAACCAAGTTGCTTCCTTTAATGCTGTCCCTGGCCCAACAGCATCAATACTATCTGTTTCTCGGTTCCTGCTGTCGATACTTGTGTGGTATCGGTACTTTTTCCGATACCACACTGGTATCGTTTAACGGTGCCCAGCCCAGTTGTTCTACATTTGTAATTAAACACATTGAAATCTGTTCATGTTTCCCCAATTCACATTTTTGATCAGCCTATTACGTGTAAATGTGAATGCTGCGTATAGGCACATGGACTGGTCCTTGAATTGATGGTGTTTGAGTTTTAAATGTGGAATAAAATTGTGTTGAACCATTACCTTTTTTTCTTAAAGTGTTTCAGAAATGTGTGAATACGTTTTTGGCTTCCACAAACACTCATCCTGATATTGTACATGTTTTTAGTGGTGAGGGAAACCAGCACCTGGAGGAAACCTACGCAGGCACAGGGAGAACATGCAAATTCCACACACTCACTGGAAAAAAAACATCTTAAATGAGATAAATGACTTAAAATTGCTTGAATTAAAAAACTGTGTTGAATTTGAGTTGCTTTGAACTAAACTAAGATGAGCATAAATCCCACTTAAATCAGACAAATTCACTTTTACATTAAAACGATACAAAATCATCAGAATTAAGAAATAATTGACTTGTTCAGTAAGATGTTTTATTTGATCCAATCAGAATAAATCTACTCAAACTAGATTGAATCTCTTAAAGTAGATGTAACTTCTTCAGAGCATATGAAAGGTTTAATTCTTTTTGAAAATATGACTTATTTAGATGGTGTAACATCTGCTGTAAGTCATTATGTTATTTCAGTGAAGCAGCAGTTTTGTTGGGCAGAAAAGTTCACATCAGTTTGACTCATTTCCCATTGACTTAACATTGTTGGCACGGCAACAGTTTAACCTCTTAGTCTTAACTGATCAGATTTTCTCCAGCTTTACCCAAATCTAAAGCTTCTGCGAAAGCTATAGGCCAGTGTAGCACCTCATTTGAAAGCTAAGACCTTTTTCCTTGCATTTTTGCCACTTTTTCTTTTGTTTTTATATGACTATTTTGTTGCATTTTGAATTTTTAATCATCATTTTTGTCTCCTTTTTTGTCACTATTTTGTTGCATTTTCATCACATTTTTGTCATTTTTTTCAGAGTTTTTTAAATGCGTTTGTTACATTTTTTTCCCCCAGTCTCATTTTTGTCGCCGTTTTGACACTTTTTTCAAGGAGCTTAAAAATGTGGGTAATGCCAAGCTGGAGAACATGTGCTCTGATCAGGTGGGGGTTTAAGAGGTTCAAACTGTTTGCCTTCTTCTATGTCACTTCCTGTCGGTGTCAAATAAGGAAGTGAAACCATAAACATCACAAAAATGGCCAAACTAAAGAAAAGCTTCATAGAAACAAATGCTGCTCCAATGTTGCTTCTGAATGTGGAAATATTACTCCTTTTTTCCTCTGTATGATGGCAATAGGCCTGTCACAATATCAAAGTTGAATTTCGATATATCGAGGCGGGATAATATCGCGATAAACGATATCGATTGTAAAGCTGTCAACTCTAAAGCTTTAAAATGACAGTAAACCTTTCTTCTAAAAGTGCTTATAAAGTGCAATAAACAAGAAATACAATGGAACTCAATTTGCTTTGGTTAAAATAAATGCAAATAAATGTACAGACGATAAATATTGATCCCAACAATGTTATTTATAGAACGATAAGTCGATATAGTAATCATCATGACAGCCCTAATAACTAGCGGTTGTGTGCGGGCCACTGTTTGAGAAGCACTTGTGCATATTTTCATTAAAGTACCGGGAAAGTTGAATGAATGAAGAAGAAATGGGATGAATAAAAAAGCCACGACACAGGCCAGACCTTTTGTTCATGATTAGTGTTTATTTAAAATAGTCCATCTGCAAATGGTTCTGTTAAAAACACGACGGTTCACAGCTAAGGCCTACACAGTAAGCAACGAGGAGCGCCCCCCTGTGGCCTGCGGAGTTTGTTCAGGACCGGGACTCGGAGGGGGCAGCACAATACTGTTTAAATGGACTTCACCAATAGACCGAACCATTCTTCACATTCTGTAAACAAGAGTCTCATCGGGATCGCGCCGGCTCAAAGGCTGCAAGGCTGAAACGGCTTCGAACGTGGACGACTTCTGAGGGATATTTATGATAAATGATACTGAACACTGTGGACCGGGAACACCCCACAAAATCTGCAGAAGAATAAAGTCTTTTCCAGGCCTGAACTGGGCCAAACACTCTCAAATCAACTCATTTTTCTAGCCTCAAACACATAAACTTGCTCCTGGTTTAAGATGATGTTTGGCGTTAATACTTTTCCACTTACATCTTACTCCTTTCATTAGACTATGGGGGCACAAAAGGTTGCGTTCAACTTGGCTGTAAATACTGTTTAGGTGGCGCTAGCCCGCAGTTAGCTTGCCCGTTAGCCTGTTAACTTCTTCTTCGTGATTCCATTAGTGTGTATTGCTGCTCCGACCCGAGGCAGGAAAGTTGCAATTGTGGTTTTCTGCCAGAGACACCAGGGGGAGATGAAAGACCCCCAATCATCCCATTAACACTTGTATTACCCCCAGAGGGACTACGGAAAGGATTTATTAAGGTAAACAAGTACTTAGTACTGCTTTAACAGCCTATAATTTAAATGGAGTTGGTGCAGCTAAGAATTGTATTGTGGTAACTATAGTAGCCAGCAAAACGCCTAATTTTCAAGTTTATGGTTAATATCTCTAACGGCTGGATCTATCCACACGAAATAAATGGTGAATGGTCTAAACTTATATAGCACTTTTCTACCTTCATCAGGCCCAATGTGCTTTACAGGAAAGCACCCATTCACTCTCTCATTCACACACCAGTGTACGCAGACACTGGAGGCAAGACACAATGACAGTGCGCACCTTCAGGAGCTGGGACTCGAACCCCCGACCTTCCGATCATGAGACGACCCCTCTACCAACTGTGCCACCGTCGCCCCGCAAACAAAAACGGTCACAAAGTTTAACGTCTTCTCCCTCAGCTCGTATGAACTAAGGTCACATGACTGTCTCGTAAAGGTGACAATATTCAGAATGACGTGCTTGATGTCGGTCAGATGAAAGGACTTTCAGTCAGAAGATGAATGCGACAGGTTTATGAATCAAAATCACTTCCAGATCAAATCAGTTTGGACATTTCTTTCCCGTTGAGTCGTATCGGCCTCAGCTCCAACTAAAATCATGACTTGACCTTAAAATCTAAAACCTTTCTTACAATAAATCTAAAGGGTTCTCAGACTGTCCCACTGTTGGTACATGGGCTTCTTCAGGGTCATCTACAATGTTAGGCTTTATTATAACAGCAGATATAACATCATTGAATTACATTTAATTTAAGCTTTAGTTTTGCATTTAAGTTGGGTTTGTTTTCAGTTTTAGACGGGGTTTATACAGGCAGAAGCAAACTGAATGCTTTTTAATGCCAATTCAAATGCCCAATACTAGATTTAATGCCGCAAACGCAGACAAAAGTCAGCGCATATTTCATTCTTAAGATTTACAAATATTTAAATCAAACAGAGGAAAGAGAATAGGAAAAAACATACAACTTTATAGCAAAAATGTGGTCAATTTCAGCCAAAACTGCAACTGAATACTTTTTGATCATTGATTCTATGAACTTGTACAGTAAAAATGGTTGAGCAATGACATGATTTTCCAATTAATTCAGATTTAAAGGGGGGTATTATGTAAAATCGACTTTTTCAAGCTTTATATCATGTTATTATGTCATTCCCTCATTAAACACATGCCTGGAGTGTTGCCTTGGCTCATTCACATATTTTTGAGTAATCAGTAAAAACTTAGACGGCAGCCATTTTAGGTGTAGCTATGCCTCAGTCCTCCTAGGAACGCCCCCACCTCCTGGAGACGCCTCTGGACCTTTTGTCACCAGCCAAGCCACCAACCACTGCTCCTCAGCTCAGCAGAGCCCCCTCCCCGCACAGTAGTGTTGTTTCGATGCCACAGCAGTGTGCTGAATGGGGCGTGTCGGAAAGCTTCTTAAAGAGACAGAGGCCTATTTCAAGACGTTCAGTACAGCCATTTTGAGAGAGCAATTTTATTCAAGGCAGTTATTTTAATTTACTGCATATACAGACCAACAGAAGGTTACGTCATCATTGTAGTGTGCTATAGACTGGTGCTATGTGATTGAAAAAAAGCATAATACCCCCTTCTTTAATGCAAGTTTGGATCTAATTCAATGCTTTAAGGCCTTGATTTTGGACATAATTTAGTCAGATTTCCAATATTTTAGACCCGCTTTAGTCCTGAGTTCATCTTGATCTAGACCTTTGTGTGAACAGTTTGAGAACCAGTCAATCAGCTCAATCCCATCCTGAGCATAAATAAATGAACATAACCGGCTCCTTCATTGGCACTAAACCCTCTCTCAGTCCTCTTTGCCTTTTCGACATTTCCAACACAAACCGTTTTTTCTTACCCAAAAGTCGCAGCCTTTGAGCCAGCACTCCCGGTGGACACGGGGACGTAACATTTTCTATAAACGTCGAATCCTTTACAAACTTATTTTACATACATTTTGGCATCAGTCCGGTTTCTTTTCAGCGTGGGTTAAATAGAGTTTATTTATAATGCAGTCGCAAACGGCAGAAAGACGTGGGGTGAATGAGAACATCTTGATTTTGAGCAGTTGTGGTTGACCTTGACCTTTTCGGTAATGGCCCGATTGGAAAAAAAATGTGGACTTGTCATGCTCAAGTTCTCTTCTTTTGTTAGTCTGGTGTTGAAAAGTATGAGTGCTATTGTTAAGTTAGCTGCTTGCTAAGAGCACACAAGCTCAAACCCCTGCTACTGCTGCAGTGGCTTTGTCTCCCCGCGGCTGTGGTTCTTACAGGGCTGTGTCTGGTTTCCAAACTCTGTCCGACTCCATTTCAGTGTCAATTTCAGCTGAATATCCCCCCAAACCACAGAATAAAGGCGACAACAAAGCACTGGAGATACGGTTTGTGTCGGAGCTTTTCAAGACACTCTGATGAGGACGACATCTTTCCACGCTCGATACTTTTTACATGCGGAAATGTTTCGGACAGTCATTGAGAAGAATTCTGCGCACATGGTATACTACTCATGGTCAGTATTTATACGAAGCATACTGGACTTTTGAGGGTGTGCTATCAACGGCAGAGGTTACGTTAACCGAAAATTCTCCGTCATTTACCCATTTACAGCCGTGTGGGGCTCTCTCTCTAAAAGTAGCTACTTCCCTGTTTAACACTGCATGGTTTGCTTTGCTTTTCACACGGCAACTTAACAGCTTTTTAGTGCCGCGATGGTTCTCTCTCACATCCGAGCTGAGCGCATGGATTTGAATAAACACACGAAGGACTGAGAGAGGGAAGAGGGAAGAGGCGTGGAGGTAAGAGCAGACGGATTGGCCACTGTTTCTATAACATTACGTTAAAATTGAGAAAATGCAAATAATAAGCTTTGATTTGCATAAGTGTAATATGAGCCTTGATATTGATGAGCAGATGATGCTCTTAATCTGCGGTCCTGGCCCGTCTGCTGAGGGACTCCCATCGGCCCTGGGTCTCTATAGCCTGTCCGTCCATGGGAGTGGATCTCTCCTTTCTGTGGTTCTCCCCAAGGTTTCTCTTTTCTCCCACCGGGTTTTTGAGTTTTTCCTTGCCATGCTCGTCGCCACCTACTGCTGACGCTTATTTGGACATTATGTTTGCCAGGATACTTGATTCGCCTGAGCTTTACATTGTCTTATTTACTGCTCTGTTTTATTGCCTTAATGTTCGGTATCTCATATGCAGCCTATATGTAAGGTATATAAATGTCTTGCTTATGATGAGAGATTAATTAATGACGGAAAAAAAGAGTTCATGATGGATTTTTTTACAACCCTGTCCATCAAAATGAAGGAAAGAAATTATCGGGGTGATTAGCGGTGGTGACATACAGATACTGCGCTATTCAGTGAGGTAGCATATTTGTATCTCCAGGCGCGATGTCCCATGTGCCATCAACGCTGGTAAAACAAAACCACCAGCTGTTGAAATATCAATGCTCTGCAACACAACGCTTCCTGTCACACTTAAAGATATTCCAGTGGCTTTGTGTGACGATGTCCAGCAACAACAGCTCATGAAACCCTCGGCAAACGACTAGACGGTCTTACCTTGGCTTACAAGTTAGCAGGCACTGTTTCTGCTTTGTTTTTTGGCTTTTAAGTGAGGAAAAACACGCCACGTTTCACTATTCTCTGTGGCGTTAGATCAGGAGAGTGAAGGATAGCAACGGTTGCTATGACGTATGATTGGACAATGACCGTTTTGGGGCGGGGTTTTGCAAAAGGTCAATTATTGTTATTTTTTAAACATCAAACCCTCGTCACAATTACTCAAAATCTAGATAATGATTCTCAAGTCACTTCACTCAAAACACTTTTTGCCATGTTCAGAAGAAAAGGCGGATAAATATTTCGTAAATTCGATGCTTGTTCTGAGGATTTTGGCGTCAGTCCTGTTTCGTGGTGCAGTTTAAAGTATTTGTTCTGGAGCAGATAAGAGGAGGAGTTTTGTAGCTTTTTTTGCCTGTGTGGACCTTCGCTCCTACGACAGCACGGCGTTGGTGTGGCGGATCCCGATGAGGTTGTCTGCGCTGAGCGAGCGTCTCATGGCGGCGCGGCTCAGGTCTTTGTACTTGTCCTCGCACAGACGGGAGATGGCCTGAGGGAGGAGAGACGCAGACCGTTATTTACACACTTTCTCACTGAAATGACGGCGCCTCTATCAAATAAAGACATGTTACAGTGCAAGACAATCAACCTTACACCTTTGCAAACCCAAATACTGTTTTTAAACTACTTTGCTTCCAATGTGCAGTTTTTGATCATAGAGGGTTTTACATAATCAAGTTCAAGACTTTTGAAGACATTGAAAGACTATGTGGAACCCTGGTTGTTTCTCGCGGAGATCACCATGGAAACTATCGTCAAGGTTAGCGTTAGAGATTGACCCCTGTGCATTGGTATTGCTCCTCTGCCACCCTGTACATGCACAATATCCCAGCCTCAGCTCGTTTGGTCAGTGAAGTGAGTTTTTTTTTAAACTATACGATACCGATACTTTTGATGACGTCATGCATATTAATGACGCAGCGATGCTCAATAGAGGCCAACAATGATCAAGAATTCAGTAGTGCTGCCAGCAGAGGGCAGCACTACAATTTTAAGCACTTTGACCAAACACTGTCACACAACTATATTACTTTTAATGATAGTTTTTATAATATAAATGAGATTAATTTGGGGTTGATTTATTCCTTTTGAAATGGACTGGGTTTCTACTTTATTTAAATGTAAATGAAGTGATGCCTCAGAGATGTATAGACCCATCTTCAGTGTGTGAGTCAGGGATCATTTATTCACACAGAAAATGTAAATGATGAATAATATGAAGTATGTTTAAAAAAGGTTAAAAGTCGCATGTTTTTTTTGTTTTTTATTGTGATGTATCGTAGGTTATTTTTGTGCAATATATCGATTATCGCAGTATCGGCGTATCGTGAGATTATCGTTATCGTAAGCCGTGTATCGCATATCGAATCGTGTGGTACCCAGAGGTTGTCACTTCTATGCAATGGGTGAGGAAAGCACTTCTTTTGGGTGTCATGGAGGGGTGCTGGCATTGCTGCGATACCACCCCCTTGTGCAGAGGTGGGCAAGCAAGCAAATGTATCCGGTCCTTGACTCTTTCCATTAACAGTGACATTAAAATCTAAACAAATCTGCTAAGCCAATGCCGTTTGAATGAATGAAAGAGCAGAGGAGAACAATCTTATGATATCTGACCTAGGGCTTTGCGATATATCGATATTTAAGATATATCGATATATTTTGGAATGAGATATGGAATTAGACCAAATCGCATATATCGATATAGTTCAAATTCAGATAAGCTATTGAGTTAACAAAAAGAAACAGGTAACCTCAAGCTGATGTTTAAAAAAGTTTATCTTAAACTGCAAACTTTATTTTGTTATCTCTTTATATATAAATGCTGCCCTCAGAAAAAGATTGACCTATTTATTTATAGGCTATTTTATTTAAGATATTATTTATTTAAATGTGCACCTTACGGAGCTTTCAGGTACAGTGTTTATGTTTACATTTTACAGTGAGTTTTCAATAAAACTACTCGTATTTGGTTTTGACTTAACATTTCATTTCACAGCTCTCACTTTGCGGAAACAATATCGGGATATATATCGTATATCGATATTCGACCTAAATATATTTTCATTTATTCATTTATTTCAGGCAATGGGCAACAAAAAAAAAAAGAATATACAGTATGTAAACAAGATGATCCATTTCTACCTGAAAGGGAGTGGGAAGAAGATATCGGGATATGACTTTTGGTCTACATTGCCCAGCCCTACAACAGATCCTTTGTTAACTTCAATCACTTTACATCAGTTCTGTCGTTTTGTCTTTACAATAGTTACAATTACCACAAAGCAAATTCCAGATATAATAATCCAGCGCATTTTACAATGGGAGAAAGTTTAAGTTATTGTTGGTGCTGCCCTCTAACTCAATTCAGCTCACTCATATATAACCCCTTGTAAATTCAATTCCCCACCCCTGCCCTAGTGGCGATTGCAGACAGAACTCTGTGATATGGAATCCTAAGCAGACTTTCCATCTCCTAAAAACAACTTACAAGCCTGGCAACAAAGCATATACTTTAATTGTTTCTAAAGTGAGGTTATCAAAGGAGGAAACTCTTTTAGAAACAGAGTCTGGCATCATGGATTCTCCCTCAACTCGCAGCTAATAATGTAAATGGGGAGTAGTGAGGAATGGTGGCTTATTAATATGACTATGGGTCAATTCTAAGTCCTAGGTTCACCGTGTATCTTTAATTTGAAGGATTTTTGTGGTTGTTGGTGCTTTAGATTTTGGACCCTCTAGTTTTTGTTTGTTTCTGGGTCCTCTCATGTCTTTGCTGCTTTTGCTTTGGAAAGGAACGGCTCACCTCTAGTTTCTGGGCCCTCTGGTTGTTGAGCGGCTCGAGGGGGAAGCTGAGGTTGTTGTCGTCGGCGAGTTGTCTCAGGTCGAAGTAGTATTTCGCGTAAACACTCGCCGGGACGTTAATGTTGAACTGCAGGAGCTCCAGGAAGTGACGCTCCATCTCGTTCCTGTCCAAACACAAAACCAGGGCTTTGTCAACAACTAAACACATGGATGTGAAAATGAACTTGTTGATTATTTAACATTAGCCCAGGGTTAAGCTTTATTTTGTGTCTAAACCAGGTTCATCTTCTAAAACCAGGACCACGCCGCCCGTCGCTGGAGTCGGTTTCCCCGAGCGACTGCATCCTCTCCCGTCTCTTTGTTGGCTCGCAGCGTCGGGAGTAGAAAGCGCTTGTGTGTGATGTCTGGTCGCCCCGGGCAACTAATGGACCGGCCGAGATCCAGCTCCATTATACGGAGAGCAGGAGAGGCACTCCAGACCCGGCCCCTCGGAATAAAAGACACTTCAGAGACAGAGGGAGGGAGGGAGAGAGGAGGCCGCTGATCTAAATGTGGGCGCAGAGCGATATCCCCGCGCTGATATCGTCACAAACACAAACGCACTGCAAATGTGGACAGTGACAGACGTATTATACAGATATCTAACTATCTAATGCAATATTACACCATGAGAAATATCTGGGACACTGATGGTGAGTGTTTTTACTCTAAGATTAAAGGCCCTACACCTGATATTTTTATTACTAAATTAAAATGTTAGTTGTGTCCAAACAAGGCTGAAAGATATATCGTTATTGTATCGATATCGAGATATGAACATTCAAAATATTAAAATCGAAAAAGCAAGATATAAACAATATAGATTTTCATCAATAAAACTGCACTCTTTTGTATTATGATTTTATTTTTCTGAAAATGCTTAGTTTTCACCTAACCCATAGTTATATCATATCGTATCGATATCTGGCATGAATATCGAGATATGAAATTTTGTCCATATCGTTCAGCCCTAGTCCAAACTCGTTCCTACTTCTCACACACATTTGTAGCATCTTTATTCTTCACAGGGACGTGTTTATCACATATTGCAAGGTCTCTTTTCAGGGTCATTCTCACAGAAATGCAAGAAAACTTGCCTGAGAGTTCATGAAATTGATACAAATGCTTTATAATTACACACACATGGTTTTTCCCCACAAATGTCTGAGTTTACAATATACTAAATGTGTTTGTTCCATTACCAGAAGAGGTTAATCAGGAATAGTGCATTTAAGCTTAGCCAGAGATGGAGAAGTGGGGAAAGCAGTTCGTGCATACAGTACAGACACACTTTTTTCTTTATTTTCAACATTATTAACACACTATGATTCTCTATGATTCCCATTGAAGGCGTTAAACTATGAATGAACACATGGGATTGTGAAGGAAACAAAAACAGGTGGAAATAACTCCAAATATGTTTATATTCTAAATTCTTCAAAATGGCCGCCCTTTATTCTTGGCATTTTCTCCATGAGCTTCATAAGGTCGTCTTTTGAAATAAGTTTCAACATGTTGGAGACGTCAGAACCATTTCTGGGACGACATCGTGAAGCTCACTGAGAAAATGTCAAAAGTGTAAAGCAGTAATCAGAGCAAGAGGCGGCCATTTGGAAGAATTTATGTTTGTTTGTTTAAAACACAATTGCGTATGTGTTCACTCATAAATGAACGACTTCGGTGAGAATCTACCACGGAAACAGTTTTGAAATGAAAGGAAAAAACATTAAAAAAAGTGTGTCCAAACTTTTGGCCTGTACTGTACATAGTACCTCGAGAGGCGCTTTTTTGGGGGGAGCTGCTGCTCTGCTAACAGTAGCCACTGGGGAGGAATCAAAGATTGCTCAAAGATGCGCGCCTGTTTTTGATGTCAAATCTAATGCTTTTTATTGCCATTTTTTATAACCAAATACCGTATTTGAATGCCACACACGCAGAAAAAAACAAATTTGTGCATATTTAATTTTGTCCAGTTTGGCTTTACCCCAACAAGCATCTAAATAGCGACAAAAACGAGACTTAAATCATGAAAACGCAACAAAAATGTGACGGAAAAGTGACAGAAAAGTGGGAAAAATGCAATGAAAGTGATGCAACAATGAGGAAACAGATCAGTTTTGTAGGTCTTGGCTTTCAAATGGAGGTGTTACACTTGCCTATAGGCTCCGGTCGAGAAGCTTTTAGATTTGGGTAAAGCTGAACTGGAGAAAATGCACTCGGTTAAGAGGTTAAGATTTTCATCAAACAATTGGACAAAACGGGCAACTTTTTGGTAAAAAAAATTTGGTCAATTTCAGGCAAAACTGCAACTGAATATGACTGAGATCATAGTCTTGTATTTTTGATTAAAAAAGTAAAATTGTTGAGCAATGTCATCATTTACCAGTAAATTTAGATTTCATGCCAGTTTAAACTCAATTTAATGCTTTCTAATGATATTAAAGGCCTTGATTTTGGCACAGTTCATTAAATGACTTTTAATGGCTGAAACCCTGAACAAGGTAAAAAGCTCTAAAGCAGTGATTCTTAACTGGTGGCTCGCAGGCGTTTGCCAAACCATTTTACAGATACATTTCATTTATAATCAAAGCCTAAATCAACTGGACTCCTTAAGTCTTATCAAGAAAAGCAGCAAAGTCCAAGTCAAGTCCAACCCAGATGCTTCTACAGCGACAGGAGGCAGCAGACCTGACGAGTCCAAAGCCCCGCCCCGTTATTACTCACATGTCCTCCACAGTGATGTCCTTCAGGATCTGGCAGTAGTCCACGTTCCAAACCGCCTGGTCGTCCCACACTTTGGACGCCAGGAGAATGGCCCCCAGAACGATCCGCTTCCAGTTGGAGGGGCAGATGTCCAGCTCGGCGTAGGTCAGCAGGCGCTCCAGGTAAACCTACAGCGACGGCACAGAAACTCTCCTTATCTTTGTCTTTTAAATGTTAGAACATTATTTAGCGCTTTGTTTGCTGAATAAGGCACGAAAAATGTTTGTGAGGGAAAACTTGTACCATCTAATCAATTTAAATCTCTTGTATAAGATCCTCAATCAAAGCTCCTGCTTTTAAAGCTGGGGTACCGGATTTTTCCAGTTCAAACAGTGACATTTTTTTGTTTTGGTCCAAACTTGTTTCTAGCTCTCACAGTCCCTCCTGTGTATTCAAATGTTCAAATAATGTAATTACATGCACATTTCACACCCATATACAACATTGAGTGGTGACAAAGTGAAGCAGGGGCGGGCCACACCCAAGATAAATTCCACTAATTTAAATCAGACTTCTATCATCCATTGCTCATAAAACTTTAGGTGAAGACAATACAACAAGGTCTGTGTTTTGCTGTGTTTACAACAGACTCTGAAGTGGCAAAAATAAATGTATTCTACCACACCAAACAATCAGGTAGCCCAGCTTTAATGGAATTCATGAAGATAAACAAAAAAGTTAGTATTTTAACCCACATTAGAGCGTCTCCCACCGATGTCTGCCAAGACTCAAAAAGATTTACAAAAAATTACATGGGAATTTAGTATTTTTTGATGAAAAACAACTTTGTTTTTAAAGTTAGTGCATGTAGAATGTTTTGTACATTGTAAATGTCATAAATATCTGTGTCTCAGGAAGCAGAATGAGCTCCACTTTTATTGTTGCCAGATCTTATAGTTTAAAGCAGTTTAGAAATAAACTTCCTTAATCCCAGCTCCTGTCCCTGATAAAGTCTCAGTCAGAGCCAGTGCAGCCTCCAGTTGTTAAAGCTCAGTGACTGAACTCTGGAGGTTCTTAGCTTTCAGATGAGGACTGCCCTGTTCACAGAAACTTGTAATTCTGTTCATGTGCAGCTTTGAGCAAACTAAGTTCAGCTATAGGGACTTTTTTAAAAGCACAAAGAGCCTCCAACAAACATTTACTTCAAGTTTACTCCATCAATATGTCCTCAAGCGCCGCTTTAGCTTTATGTGACAAAAGGTTTGGAAAATACCATTTTCCTTTGCCTCTCACTGCCAAACGATCAATCCATTAACCGTTCAAATAATCTTCAGATTGATAGATTACTCACAAAAATCGAAAATTACTATTTCAATACAATTATTTGAAGGTAAATATGAAATGTATTGTCTATTTTCAATCTTTACTCACATCTTTCTGACTAATATTGTATCTAATTTTGCCTGAATTAATTTAAGCAGCAAAAAATACAATTTGTCTGACCAATTCATTCTACATTTCATTATAAAGCTGCAAGAGTCTCTTTTACTATTGGAAAACAGATTGATTGATTTATTCCTATTCTGCACGTGAACTTGACAACAGGCCAAACGATGTGGATACACTGCCCTCTAGTGGACAACCAGCAGCACAGTAGGACCATGAAATCTTATGAAAATATAAATAAACCTAAACCATAACCATATCCTTTGTCCCTGACCATAACTTTCAGCAGATCAAGCATTAGCCTCTAGATCAGAAAATATCTCCATCATTACTGAATGTTTAAAGCTCCCTCACAGAGTGGACAGAGAGCAGACAGTGGGCAGTGACTGACCAGAGTAACAATGGCACATTCTGCTGTGAGCTGCGCCGCGCTGAACAACGTCCTGACAAAACGATAGATGAGCTTGTGTTCCGGGTCGACGCGGCAGTACTCATCCGGCACCGGCTCCCTCTGCGGACAACAAACAAAAGGCTTTTTTCAAATGTCATTCATCTCTTGAAATAGTTTGACTTTGTAGTTTAGAGACAGTGGAGTGAGCTGATGTTGGGAACAAGCATTCCTGTTTTTCATAAGAAATAAGCAAGTATAACTCCACGAACGCTGACATATTTGCTTTCAATTTAACACTACATTTGTTCTAAAGACTATAAGTCGCACCTTTTTTCATAGTTTTTATGTTTATTTATTTATTTGGTCGCGACAGTGCATGTTAATGAACACACATGGGTCTCATGCATGTAAACACGCCATGCCGGATTGTAGCCATGGGCTAATTTGCATCCATTGTCCCCCAGTTGCACTCTCAAACACATATATAATCCCATGTGTTCATTCATCCTTGCCTATTGCACATGTTTTTAATGGTAGGGGAAACCGGAGGAAACCTACTCAGACACGGAGAGAACATGCAAATTCCACAGAAAGGCCCCGTCCAGGTGGGAATCAAACCCGGGACCTTCTAGCTGTGAAGCACAAGCGCTAACCGCTGTGCCACCGTGCCCCAGTTTGTGTGAGGGTGCGACTTATACTCAGGTGCGACGTGTATATACTGTATATCAAAATACTGTATATAATTTCACATCTTCGTGATTTTCACACTGACAGCCACTAGAGGCCGCTCTAGGCTTGTGTACCAGTATCTGCTTCTCCTGCACCACTGAAGATTTAAAAGAAACTCGTGAGGGACTGGCGAAAAGCAGAGGTTACTCTTACAGAAAGAAAACAAAAACAGCTAATCACGGGCTAAAAGCTAAACAGTCACAGCGAGAGGGACGAGGTCACTAATGGCAGCTTGAACAACGTGCTGCCGGGAGAGGCTTGTCAACGATGCAGTTACGTCTCCAGGCCCAGGGAGTTGCCAAGGCTTGTGCGACTTATACCCCGGAGCGACTTATAGTCCAGAAAATATGGTAAATTGTGTTTTATTGTTTTTCATGTTCACTGTGGGATATTTTAAGATGAATTACTTTCAAACAGAGTTTCTTTGGTATTATAAGGCCTTCAACAATATTGTTTATTGCAATAGTTTCCTGCCTTAATCAAACTTCAGCTTCCGTTATCGTGACAGGATTAGCAAACAGTTTGAAGTAGGGCTGGGCGATAACTCAAATTAATTAATGTTTTTAAAAACAGACGATGTGGAAAATGGCTAAATCGTAAAATCATGTCCGCCGCTCCATGTCCGCCTCACGTGCGTTTCAGACGCTCCGTATTGAAATGAGACCAGCGGAGAAGCCAGAGACTTTCTGGCGATCTCTGCTGCTTCACAAAGGCTGCGTGTTGTGTTTTAAGAGTGTGTGGTGGAGTTTTCCTCCGCTAAAACAGACTTTCCCTCACTCTGCTCTGAGTGGAGCACCCTTTTAACTCCGCCCCTTTCCCCTTGAGTCTCCATGGAGACGGTTGTCAATCACAGCAGAGGCATGAGGATAAAACTAAAACACTTTTGAAAACTCCATGGCTTATTAAGAAGTTTTACTTTTGAGAGCAGACAAGGAATATTTAAAACAAAACAAAAAATTAAATAAAGGGTTATCTTATCTTATATTATCGGGCCTCTAATTGTCGGCTATATTATGAAGTATTAATGAGCAGGACTCTGAGTAGTTTCATATGAAAGATCAGGAGACTTTTTAAAGTTTATTTCCAATAAAAAATGATTAAAATCGTAATCGTCCAAACTGAGTAATAAAATTGAGATTTTATTTTTTGGCCACATCGCCCAGCCGTAGTTTGAAGCGTACTCACCGATAAAGGATGCAGCTTCTCGTCAAAGATGTCCATGGACCTGTCCGAGTCCCTGAAGTGAATCAAACGTCTTGTGTTACCATCACAGACGGAAACAAAATCATAAAAATGACTTTAAATGTTGAAAAGCTCACCTGTTTTTGATGTGGTAGTATATTGCTAATGTAACACTGGGAGAAAACAGATAACGGTTAGATTGAATTGAAACATTGGACAATAGAGCAATAACGAGTGCAAAAAGGAAACACATTGGTAATAAGTTTAGTCCGGGTTCAGCCCTGATTCAGTCCCTGTTTGGACCTGGTTTAGTTCAGATTTGGATCTGATTTTGTCAAATACAGTCAAATAGTTTCAGCTTTTATAGCAATAGTTCGACCCTCACCACTTGATGGTGCTCTTGAGGTTGGGCTGGCTGACCGTGTTGTCGTCGATGAAGATAGTGGAGCAGGAGCTGTACTTCTTTGACAAAGGACTCGGAGAAACCTGCACAGAATAAAAGAGGAATCATGAGGCGCCAGAGCCGTCCATGACAGGAATGTAAAGTCCCGCTTCACTTACGTGGCTGATATGGTTTATGTGGTTGCTTTTCCTTCTGTCTCGAACTAAAGACAAAAGATTAAAACGCAAAGTTAGTTATTACAAAGAGAGAAAGTGAGTTCCAGGAGTAAAACATTTTCTTCAAGTACAAGTAAAAAGTAGTGACCCAAATAAATATTAAAGTCAAAAGGTTTTTTGGAAAATGTGTGAGTAACTGAGTAACTGTTTGAGTACGTCTGGTTTATGTTTCAGCTGTGACATAAATTATGAGAAACAAAACTTCTGATAATGTGAAAGTCCTAATATCCCAAAGGAAATACCATAACAATGTAATAATAATATATATTTCTGAAGAAAACGGTCATGGTTTTCGGTCGACATGAAGCTTTTGTAACGTTAACATTTACTCACAGTGGCACAAGTAACTAAGAGTAAAGATTACAATATTACTCAAGTAGAAGTAAAAAGTACTGAATGATATACAGTGTTTCCTCTAGGATTTTTTTTTAGCAGTGGGGGCAGGCCTGCTGAAAGCACCCCCCACCCCCCAAAACATCCTACCCCCAGCCCGGTCCCGTCCCGCCTAGTAAGTGTGTCATACTGCCCAAACATGCGCTTTCCTTAGCTGTATCCAAGGGCGAAATATATAGGCTATTCCCCTCCAAATAGCCCGGTAATCTGAGATAACGCACGGCGTTGGTGCACACGACGTACAGATCGTGTGCAGCTCTTGTGAAGTTCTTGCAAACTTCATACGATGCCCGCATGGCACCCACGGTCAGTACGTTTATTGCAGGTTGGTCGTGCGTTTGCTGCACGAATGAAGTGACAGCCACGCGTCCGAGCAGCCTGCGTGTGACGCACGTTGGGTGCGTGGTGATCTGAATACCACAACTACGTTCTACACGAACAAAAAAATAAATGCAGCGATTTGGGAAACGCCAGAAATCGCACGACCAAAAAGTCGTACGGCCGGTTGTGACCGAGGCTTAAAACGGACCCACCGCGGTGACGTTTTTGGAGGAGCTGTTAAGTTTAATAGTCGACTCAGAAGAAAGCTAACGTTTTCACAAAAAGCTGCATCAACACAACAGTAGGCTATGTGGAGTTAAACTGGACAGCACCAATAACCTCTGAATAGTTCTACTTGTTAAATTGAGCGGCAGCCAACGGGGCTGCATTATGTCGGCAGGATCATTTAAAGGCAACCGCGACTTTTTTTTTCTTTTCCATTTTTGATACAGCGGCGGCAGAAATTAAGGAGCGGCGGCCCACCGCTCCTTAATTAACATAGAGGAAACACTGATAAAACTACTTAATAAGTGAATGTGACCGAGTACTACCAGAATAATTCACCAGAATAAAGTGGGTAAAGTGTCTTGCACAAGAACAGAGTGAAACCATAAAAGGATGGTATAGAGAAGGGGCGGGCAATGTCAGGCCCTCAAGATGATTTTGAGGAAGATTATTACACGAATCAGAGAGTACTTTAACAGTTCTAGAGTTAAAGTATTCTAAAAACTGTGAGAAATACTGTCAATTACTTCAAAACACTGGTATTTGTAGTAAAGGTGCTTTACTTTGGGCTTTGGGTTATGCACCGTTGTAGCAGGAACCAAAAAAGTATTTCATCTTTAGAGACCAAGTTTTGATGCCTGTTTGTCCAGGGACAGCATTAAGCGACTTGGTTGTTACAGCTTGTATTTTAAATGTAGATATTTTATATTATACACATTTAAAATACAAAATGGGGCGGCACGGTAGTGCAGTGGTTAGCGCTCGTGCTTCACAGCTAGAAGGTCCTAGGTTTGATTCCCACCTGGGACAGGGCCTTTCTGTGTGGAGTTTGCATGTTCTCCCCGTGTCTGCGTAGGTTTCCTCCGGGTACTCCGGTTTCCCCTCCCACTAAAAACATGTACAATAGGCCAGGATGAATGAGAGTGTGTTGAGAGTGCGCATGGGGACGACGGATGGACGCTTGTTCCCTGCACAGTCCCGACCAAATAAACCAACCAAAAGAAATTGTCTTGTATGGAATAAACATTATTGTTCTAGATGACAAATATTTAGCATAGATATCATAAACCGAGTCTCGTTTTAGTACCGGTATGAAACCATTTTAACGGTGTCCAGCTCCATTTGGGATAATATCGGCAGGTCCGTCCCTTGGTCTTTTAACAATGAAGAAAACCTTGTATAGAGACTGTTCCAACACCACATATTTCAGTCACTGCCTTTATGTTCTGGTTTGAATGAATTGTGTTTCTGAAACACATTCATGTTGTTTACAGCCTCTTTATGAGAAGCAGAACTCATGAAATTGGTCGAGATATGACGCTGTCAGACGCTGTCAGACGCTGTCGAGGCTGTAGAGGCGCACAGATGGTTTGTTTTTTTCTATTTTTACCAAATAATACACCTAGTTATACTTTCCCATTGGTATTGCTTTAAAAATGTGGGTCAACATGTGTGTGTGAGTAGCGTCATTACTGTACCTCTTTTACAGAAAGCATCAGTGCGTCATGTCCTGTTCCTCAAATCTCCCAAAAAAAGAAACTATTTTTAAACCTCGGTGTGACTGTGGCTCACCGTCTGTCTGGGACTTGCAGAGGAAGATGGTGCTGGCGCGAGCGTGGTCCGACGGGTTCGACTCCAACGCCAGCTCTGAGGAAACACAGTACAAGCATGGAAAACTGAATATAACGGACTCCATTTCATTTAGTTTTAGTCTTACTCTTTTGACTGAAATGTAACTTAATGTTAGTCAAAATAGCGACAAAAATGAGACGAAAAAGCAACGAAAACGCAACAAAAATGTCAAAGTGACAAAATAGTGACAAAAATGAGACAAAATGTGTGTCGAAAACGCAATATATAACAGATAAACGATATATTTTTGGGCTCGATATTTATCGTCTGTACATTTATTAGCATTTCAACCCTTATTTTTTCAAATTGAGTTGCATTATATTTCATGTTTATTGCAGCTTGTGTGGTACTTTTGGGATATGATGATGCACTTTTAGAATAAAAGTTTACTCTCATTTTTATGCCTGAGAGTTGACAGTACGCAGTCTTGTAGAGTCAATAATATCGTTTATCGCGATACTTTCCTGCCTCAATATATCAAAATTCAAATTTGTTATCGTGACAGGCCTAGCGGTGAGTTGCTGATTTTGTAACTCACCGCTACTCTGGACCGCCGGCTACTCTAACCCTCACCCTAGGAATGGATTAGCTTAAAGAGTACCTAAACGGGCGTGCCAAAGCCTTTTCACCACCCACAAATTGCATTGAAAGAGGCGGTCTCTGAGGTTTGGGGTGACATGCGGGGGGTGAGTGACGATGTGTGGAGCTGGTGCGGCTTATGACGTTCTGTGGAGGCCGTGGACACGTCTCCAGCCAATCAGGAAATTCTAATTTAGTAGCAGAGTTTACCCTGAAGGGGGCGCAACCCACTCGTTTTCAGGCCAAAGTTAGGATTTGACACATGTTTGCGCTATAATGTCAGAATAATGTCAGGGACCAGTAGACAACACTATGAGACACCCATTGAGACAGTTTATCAGTAAAACAAACTTGATTTGGTGTTTAGTTGCTCTTTAAGTAATACGTCCCGCAAAAATAGTTTATTAGGATTAGGTCAATGTTTCGGTCCTGAGACCATCATCAGGCAAATTGGAAATAAACTTAAAAAGATCTCCTGATCTTTCATATGAAAAAAAAAAATGCCCAGAGTCTCCACATTAATATTTAGATTTAACATATAGCCCACAATTTGGCCCAATAAAAATGATTATTTCTGTTTTAAATATTCCTTGTCTGCTCTCAAAAGTAAAACTTCCTCATGAGCTCTGCTGTGATTGACATTTGTCTCCATGGAGACTCAAGGGGAAAGGGCGGAGCTACATGGTGCCACTGCTGCCATGTCTCCGCTCTGAGTGGGAGAAGGGCAGAGGATCAGACCGGGGGAAACTGTGTTTTAGCGAAGAAAACTCAACACAACACACAGCAGCAGAGATCACTGGCTTCTCCACTGGCGTCATTTCTGAAAACAGTCGCTACGGAGCGTCTGAAACGCTGCTAAATTGGCAGCGCGGCGCACGCAAGGCGGACATGGAGCGACGGACACGATTTTACCATCTTCCACATCGTCTGTTTTTAAAAGCATGAAATTAATCAAATTAATTCAATTTATCGCACAGCCCTAAATCAATGTGAGGAAAGCGATTTAACCAGAAGTGCATTCACGATTTTATTTTGAAACATATCCCGTGCATTTCCTGTCCTGACCAATGGCCGCTGACTGCTCTGCTTTGTGACTACGACACTGGAGGCCGCCATTGCTCCGCTATTGCTGTAGTACCTCCATATGGCCGCTATTCCCCCATTGGAATGTATTGGACTTTAGACACGTTAAAAACAGCTTTAATGCCCGGTGCCTAATGTTTTAGAAGTGGCTAGAGCTAGATATTCCTCCTGTAATTACGCTGGGTTAAAAACAATCTGGGGCACCGGGCTGGTTATGGTAGTAAACTTTTTTATAAATCTCCTACTTAACGGGGGTCTGACTGTTAGCATTGGAGCTGCGCGAGCTACACGTCACTCAAGGGCCGAGTCTACAGTGAAGCTCCCGCCCTTATGCCCTTATTAGGAACATGCTTCGTCAGAGCTGGGGAGGAGGAGTCTGTAAATCCGCCATGATTTCCCCCTCGAACGTGGTCATTGTGGTAAACGGGGAGGAGTGAGGAATGACGGTCTATTAATAATATGTCTATGGTCCTGACAGAGGAGGCGACTTGAGAGTGGAGTCTGCGGCGGTAGCGACCTCACAGTGGAGGCCTGCAGCCAGGACCTCTTGGGTGTTTTTGTCTCTTTTTTTAAAAAATTGTGTTTTCATAGCTTTTTTGTGGCTTTTTCATCACTTTTTAGTCGTGTTTTTGTCTCTTGTCTAATGCGTTGTTGCTTTTCCGGCACGTTTTTGTCACTTTTTTGTTGTGTTTTCATCCTTGTTTTTGTCGCTATTTTGAACAAAGCGTCAAAATAGCAAGAAGATTTTATATTTGGGTAAAAGCCAAACGGGAGAAAATATGCTCGGTTCAGGTGGAGCTTAAGAGGTTAATGTGAACGGTTCAAACTGGTTCTCAATTGTGAAAAGACGAGTCAATTTCACCCTGAACTCCGCCAAACGAACACTGGAGCAGCAACACAAGTGAAAGCTTCTAGCAAGTCAAAGCTAAATGCACTAAAAAGGATTTGTCAGACAGTCGCAGCCTCTTTTTATTAGTTATGGCGCAAGATTTTATTCACAAACATGTTTTCAAAGCGTAATCATCAGTCCCATTGTGATTTCAGATGATTTAAATAGAAAAAGTGCCTTTAATCGATGGTGGCGTCATAGATATAGAGAGTTATCTGGCTGGCGTTAAAGAGCCAGTCTTTTGAACGGCTCTTTGAAATGAACAGATCCCAAAGACTCGGCTCCCAGTAAAGAGCCGCAAATCCCATCACGAATCAGAACAGTTAAATCCAGGTAGAGACTTCCTTTTTGGTCAGGCAGATTTATTATGATGTCATTATATTTCACTGCTTCATGGAGCTCCAGACTTTTTCTTTTGGCCGTGAATTTAAAATATATGAGGCTCATTCAAACTGTGACATTGGACGTTTTTGGTGTTTTTATTCCCTTATTCTTTAGTCGACAATAATATCTGGCGATTTTAGTTATAGTCTTGGTCACATTGAGATACTGCTAATTTAGTTTTAATCAGCAAAAATATGACTTTGACTAAATTATCCTAGTCAGCGAAATTAACACTAAGGACTAATGCGGATCAAAATGAACAAGGTCTAAACTTTATCCAGAGGCCATCTTTTATGACCTTCACAGTTCTTACAGGATTGTTCTGGGCGAGTGCGAGTCTAGAACCAGGACTAACTGAGGCCTCAGCCGTTTGTCAGGAGTTGTTTAGTTTCACAGACGTGGCCCGAGGGCGAGACAGGAGGAAGTCATGAGCGGCATCACACTCTTCTAACACACAACTTGTCCCTGCGGCTCAAAAAGAAACCGCCGTGCAGCTTCCTTTACTACAGGGCCCAACTACTTCAGAAAACAGAGTAGAATTGGAAATGTTGGCGTTTTCGTACGGGAATGTATTTCTTAAAGAGGTGTGGGGCTGGGTACCGATACACGACACCAGGTGGTATCGGGAAAAAAAGTTTAAGTTTTACTAGTACCAAGAAAAAATCTCTCTCTAGCCGTGTTAATTTCGTCGACTAAAATATTTAGTCAACAACGAAAAGGAAGAAAGTAAAGCAATGCAGAGAGATTAGGCGAAAGAAAAGTGACCTTACAGGAACAAGCTCATACCAAGAGTAAAACAGCGGTATTTGGAGAAGCTTGTGGACATTCAAAACATCAACACACGAGCTCCCTGCAGCGGAGACCTGGACCATTTACCTCCGTGCACATATATGGACACAGTAAACTACCTTGTGTTTGGTGTAAGTTACTACACGATGCGGGAGTTTAAAAGCCACAAGTCTTTAGAAAGTTACAAGACTTTCTGCTGTGGGTCCAGGACTTGGCTCTACAAGCCTCCAGCTGGTGAAAACAGCTGTACTGGCAAAAGTAACTTTCCTCACATGCGTTTTTGTGTGTTGTCATTACATTGCATTTATGTCAGAGTGAGACTTGCGCTCTTTGATGCTGTGTCCATTTCTGTAACCTAAAAAACTGTATCCCATTGTTCCTACGTTTTCCATGTCTATCATGTGAGGTATTGGAGCAGTTTTTAACGCAGCAGTGACTTCCAGGTGGTAAAACAGTGCGGAATAGCAAGAACCTCCGCTACTACTATGTTAACAACACACGTAAACAATGTGTATTGCCGCCGGAGCGCATTCATCATGGCGGCACGGGGGGGGATCGGCGGGGGGGCTCTGTGCCGTGACGACAACTCCTCATTCTCAATTGACCGTCTGAAAGAGCTTCATATCATATAAATTCACTGCCAAAGGAACAGCTCTGAGCTTTGTTCATGTGGGAGCAGCTCCATGAAGCAGAGGACCTGATTAAATATGATTATAATCAATATTATAAATGCAAAGTCGACTACATTTACTTGCCATTTTAGTCGACTAAAACGATTTGGCCACATACCGCAATAATATCGCACATTGCAACTTTATTTTGTCTGATATCGTGCAGCCCTTCTTCTGCCTGGTTGTTTCACCTCCACAGAAGGAGCCTTACATAAAGAAGAGGATTAGTTTAAAGGAGAGAGTGAAAACTGCGAGACGAGACTCACGACGCCGACCTCACCGAGAGCAGCTGTCCCCAAAATCCCAACGCCTCCGAGACAACAGCGTGTCAAGACAAAACATCTCTACTTTAGATTCCTGTAATGACATTTCGCACTAACCTTATTCGCTGGCCATTACAGATTGCGCGCATAATGATTGTATCACTTCACGCCTTTAAGCTTCCTGCTCCTAGGCGCGTTTACATGCACTCAGCGTGAACAGAAACTCGATTTTAAACCATAGTTATTTCAGAAAGTTCACCGTTATTAGACACGTGTGTTAAATCAGCCCAACCACATGATCCTGCGGCCACAGCCACATACATCAGTCTCATCGGCGGCACTGATGTTGACCTGTGTTTTTGAACATTGTAATCCTAAACCTAAAGCCAGTATCACATTGTGGTCCCTCCCTCAGGAAAAGGGTGTGTGTCATGACCTCTCTCGCACTTCCTGACCATTCTTCTCCCTGTGAACTCCACGTCCTGTTTGTTCTACGGCAGACTACTTGCATACCTTACTGATGATTGCAACTTTTTTATTAATAGATTCATAGAAAGCGCAGTTTATGAGGATGACAATGAGGCAAACTGTTCACCCGAGTGTCATTAAACCGCCATATTTACACTGACTCATGAGGGTGTGTTATATTTTGAAGAGTATTGTTTCAGCCCTGGTTTTGTCTTTTTTATTCTTGACCAAATCCACATCAAGGCTTTACCCAAACCTAAAAGCTTCTCGATTGGAGTTTACAGGTCATATATACCAGTGTAATGACCTACAAAACTCATCTAAGCTTCTTCCTCATTATGATTGTCACGTTTTCATCACGCTGTTTTGACATGTTCTGGTCACATGTTTGTGGCTTGATCAGTTACATTACACACACACACACACACACACAAAAGCGACCAAAAAAAAAAAGCATTGAAAAGGTGACTAAAACATGACAAAAATGCTACAAAAACCCGATAGCAAAAACAAGGATGAAGCTCAGATGGGTTTTGCAGGTCTTAGCTTTCAAATTAGGCATTACATCTATAGACCCTTTAATTGTTTGTAAACATTCCGGCCTTAGCTGGAGGCGGGAAGCTCGATTCCTATCTATTTCCATTGTAGCTGTTGTCATAGTAACGATAAACAAATGTCTTAACTGTTTTGGGAAATATCAGATAAACCTTATTTTATCGTCTAAAATGTCATTCCTCTTGTTCTTGCACCTTAAGCCACAACAGGACCACATGTTTCAGTTGTGGTTTTACACTTAAAATTGCTAGTTTTAGTTTAATCTTATTTCTCTTGATCACTTCCTGCCTCCAGCTGATGTCACTGATGATGTCAGCAGTTAAAGGGTCTATAGGCCTATAGAGTTCGGGAAATTCCACAGTTACCATGGAGATCCGCTATCTTTGCAGCTGTTAGCATACATTTCCATTGACTAACATTAGCTAAAAAAAGTGGAGAAAAAAGCCGTGGAACGACTCCGTTAGCTGCTTAGTTACTGCTGGTAAATACATCTAACACACTGTGGTGTCCAAGTGTTTTAATGTGAACAATAACTCCGGTAATTTAACTTTTAAAATCTCCATTAGATTACAATCGCTGCTAATCCCATAATGCATAGCGATATGACATCACATTCCCGAACTCTATAGACTGTAAACTATTCAGTCAAGAAGCTTTTAGATTTGGGTAAAGCCAAACTGGAGAAAATGTGCTCGGCTCAGGTGGGGATTAAGAGGTTAAGCCCATCTTAGTTTAGTCAAAGCTAGTTTTCATCACTTGGCTTAGTCCTGATTTACAATTATTATATTTCTCTTGGTCTAGACTTTGTTTAAGCTGGTCCAAGTTCCTCTAGGTTAACTTTAACATCTAGGTTGTGCCCCTGGTTTAGTCTTGGTTTACTAATTGTTTTGTTTTCCTGACTTGGTCCTGATCTAGAATTGTTTGAGCTGGTTCAAGTTCTGGAAAACTCCCTCTTAGTTGAGCTTTAGTCAGGTCTGGGTTTTAGTGCTGACTTAGTCTTCGCTTACTCTAGTTAATTCTGGGTTTAGATCAAGCCCCAAGTTTGGTGATCCTCCAAAGTAACCAATAAGACTGAAAACAGGCTTCCTCCCTGCTGCCCGAGGCCCGTGTCAGTGCGTACCGTCGGGGATCTCTCTGTCGCTGATGTGCTGCAGATACGGCCCGGTGTTGTCGTCGCTCACGTCGGTGCTGGTGTGCACCTCTTCCAGCCTCTCCGGAGCCTGCCTTGACGGGAGTTTGGGGCTGGATTCCGGGGACACGCAGCATGATAGCGTGTTCCCCATCTTAGCACGGGCTGTGGGCTTAACACCGAGTCCGAATAGTGCAAATGAACGCGGCTAGTTTACGGTCCTTTTCCTCGCAAACATCGGCGCACTCTTCTAGCCTTCTATCGCTTCTTCTTCAATCACAGTTTTCCCACGAACCTCATTGCAATTCATTTGTAGCACAACCACATAACGCCTGCAAACGCCAACGTCCTCGTTAAGGATCGGATAGTCTACAAAAATACAATGAAAGGTTGTTTTTCGAGGCTGAAATACAGTCTGTTCATTCATTCATTCATTCAACATGGTGAAATTATGCTAGGCGGCTAACGCGCTAGCATTCCCATTAGAAAAAGCCGAATTAACGCGTCTTATTTCAAACTATATAACGATGAGTGTAAAAGGTACACTCTGTTAAAATGTGTATAGGATAAAATCTACAAATCCTTCAATTTTCTCGGTAAAAAACAGAACATTCTTGACAGTATCCAAACAATCCCAGCAGCTGTCCCTCTTGGACGCGGATCAGGCAGCGAACTGTAGTCCAACGATTTTGAGATCGCCGTTGAGTATAATCCACAAAACACGACAGAAGAAATAATAGACCGTGAACATGAAAGCTTCACCGCCTTTACGAATTAATTTCCAATCGATAAATGCGTATAAAACGTCCAAATGTCCCGTGTAGCGGTCCTCATTGCTCCGCTGTTGGAATTACTGTCCGTGCTGCTGTCACCGCCCAATTCGCGGAGCTGCCTGATTTGTTTCTCAAAGCTTTCTGCGCATGCGTGAGCCGGTCTGGCTACTTCGGTACGGCAACAACGCTCAGACAATCAACAACAATTATTTATATATATATATTTTGTTGTTGTTGAAATTAATAAAGACAAATTGCATCTAAACGACTCTTTTATACGTGCTCAAATAACTGAAACATAATTTAACACGAACATTTTTGGCAATGGGCAAAGGTTTGACTAACGGTTCATGCGGTAGCTGAATACAAATAGCTAATAAAGTAAAATACAGTGTGTCAGTGGGCTGTATTAATGTTCATTCATAACCAGTACAAATCTGGCAGCTTCTCCCCCGCCGCCATCTGTTACAGCATTTGGCAGCACGACGCTCTAGTACCGCCCTAAGTTGAATTCTTTTCACGCTGATTGGCTGAAAAATCAAACAGGAATCTGCCTCGTCCTACGATTGGCTGTCACGGCTGTCCATCAAAGAGGATTTAAACCGGTGGACTGCATTTACGAGCACAAGTACTATTTTTGTATCCTCGGCGACCCACACCCTTTTATGAATGGGAAAACGCATAAAGTGTCAATCAAGCTTCAATCTACCATTTAGAACCATGTTTCCTAATTCTAATACATTATTTTTTGCCTTACTGACAGGTTAGGTTTAATCTCTTAAACCCCACCTGAACCGAGCACATTTTATCCAGTTAAGCTTTACCCAAATCTAAAATATTTAAAAAAAAACATCAAAATAGCAATGAAAACGAGGATGAAAACGCAACAAAAAGTTTTAGATTTGGTTAAAAGCGGAACTGGAGGAATTGTTTACAGTATCATAATTTATAATAGATATATAACTTTTGAATTCACTTTCTGAGCAAAATAGATATTTCATTATTACACTGGGCAGCAAATGTATTTTATTTGACCAATACATTAATCATATAGTACTATATTATTTTTATACAATTTTATTGATTCTATTACTAGTTTACTTACCGGTACATCCCATTACAAAAGCGCCACCAAAGAACTTGCATTGTAGTTTATTTTGACATAAGTTTACAAAAAGAGTGATATACAACAGCACCTCCAAATAATGAGTTGTAGTTGGTACATATATAATCCCCCACAAACAAACAAACAAACCTTATATAATGCTTCGTTTTGGCGACAATCATTTCAACAAGATACTGTACAATAAAATGGCATCAGACTTTACCAACTTGTACAGGAAGTGGCAATATACAAACATGAATTGTTAGAAAGGTAGATTTCGGATTTCTGCAAAGTCTATGATGATGTAAATTCATGCACAATCAATGCCCATGGGTTAAAACTGCTGCAACTGTGGAAGACTTCAGATTCCAGAAGTAAACGCTCATTCATTTTTCCTGCAGACTTAAACAAGATTATGTTACAAGTAACCTTTTGCTGTGGGGTAGCTTATGAAACCCACAAAATAAGTTGTATGTCACTTTTTAAATTAAATACTTCTACAAGCGTTGCATTGGAAAGGTTTTTAGGTATTTTCTTTTGAATGCAATCACGTTATGGTCAATATGTTCATACAGTAGCAGATGGCTCTAAAACAGGGGTATCTGACTAGCAGCTCTCCAGCTCTTTTAAAGAAGCGCCCCACAGACTTTTAAGACTTCTACTTAAGCCAGGGGTGTCCAAACTTGTTTCCTCCTGGGCCGCACATGGAAGTGTATACGGTGCGTGCGTTCAGCCCCACACTTTTATTTAGGCTTGGAAACCTCAAAACCAGCCAATTCCCACAATAGAAAGTTAGCTTGTGCGGTTACAATTGTGTAGAATTATGAGAATAGTTGTAAAAATTATCATCTCTAGCGATGTGTGCCAGTTCAAAAAGAAGCCTGAGGGCCAGCAAAAATTGGTCCGAGGGCCGCATTTGTCCCCCGGGCCGCAGTTTGGGCACACCTGAAAAGAGTTTTTGTACACACTGAACAGCTCTCAAAAGCCGTCTACATATTCAGCATGGAAATAGAATTTGACATGAACTTTTATGTTTTTGACTAAATGAAAATACTCTCAATCATTTGTTGAAATTAGGAGTTATATCAAAATGTATCTGGAAGGGAAAAAATGACATTGTTTTGAACCTAACGTTGTGAGTGGTGGGAGAGTATGTTTTGATCTATAGGCGACCAAAACAGACTGAAAACAGTATAAAGCTAAGCTCACTAAGGAAGGAGACGATCCCAGGCACTCTGACTTTAGTATTAATATCAGTATTATTTTTGATGCCCCTGTGTTCTAAAGATGTTCTAACTGGATCCTTGAAGAGCACTTGCAAAATATGTGTTTGACCCAAAGGCGCACTCATCGCTCTTCATCTTTGAAGTATAAAGTTAATTAATGTTCTTAGGGTTAAGTATCCTCTCAGCTACAAACGGTCCACTGTGGACTCCATCTATGTTCCATAATTACTCAAATATGCTCCAAGCAGAAGCAGCTCTGTACTGTTTTTATATCATTAAAGAGGCTCAAAGGAGAAAAAGTTGGAGAGCACGGTTCTATACTCTTAATATTTGAATTTAAGTCTATTGGAAAATGAATTGGGATTTCACTTCTGGAACCAGAAAACCCTTCTCACTGTTGCACTGCATTGACTAAACATGAAAATTACTATTTGTAGGATATTGCATGATATTGCGTTATAACGTCACAATATTAACAGTAGTGTAAGTATTGTATTAAAGCACCGGCTTGAAAAGAACTAGTTTTGAAATGCAATAAAAAAAACTTTATGGCAATACGTTTAAACTGGATTGACGGCCCAAGTTGTGCTATAAACTGAAAGCAAAAATAGGCAGAAATTCCAGACAATTTTGGAATTATTAAAAAAAAGTGCTATAAAAATGTCATATGTTCATTTGACAAGTCAATAACAGTATTTAAGTCATAAATTGCTTATGTCTGTGCCAGTCTTGACAACTGGTTAAACATGTTGCTTCTCCTTTCAGAAGACATTTGAAAAACAAACATTTTTACATGTAAATATTGTGCATTATACTCACTCAAAACTGAAACTGAATTATGGCCACACATTTCAAGAAAACGTCCATTATAGACTTGTTTTAGACCTGTACAGTGATTGAATATGTTTGTGCTGCCAGAATGACTTACACATATTGAAACGCGGACCCTGGAGCTGCTTTACGTTTTGAGAATAGTGTAATAGAGAACAATAATCTCATACTAAGGCCTTTTCCATAGACATAGCTGCCATGACGTTTGAAGACATACAGTGGCTTCAGGAAGTCTTCATACCCCTCTATCTATTTATGTTATTGTGTTGAAGTCTGATAATAAAGATGTGCAGTTTATTTACTTTGGTAAAGATCAACAGTCAGGCTTAAATTGAGGAGGCCCCTTACTGTATCCATTTACACATTTCTCGCTAAAATGAATCGCAACTTTAAAAAGTACATTTTTAGTCATGGTAGTTTTAATGTAACTAATTTTCAGCCATGTTTTGATCAGAATTGCAAAACTATGAGAGCAATGGAGTGTAGGTATAGTGTCTGAATACTGAAATTTTAGTATTTCCGTACATTGTAGAGCAATTGCTGAACAGTTTTTTTTACCAATTGCTGGGTTGCAGGTTTGAGAATGTGATGATGTCACCGGACCCAGTGGGGGGAGGAGCCAGTTTTTCCTATTAACTGCATTACACTTTCATAAGTCATATCTAAAAAGAAAATGTATGAATTACAAAAATGATCATTAATATCTGTCACTGGGTCCATGATCTCGCTGTACAAGACCAAACATTTCCTCAAAAACAAAATAATTTTACCTCTATATAATATTATAGGCCTTTAGAACACTGCGATGTCACTGAAACGCAGCATTAGAAAATAAACCTGTTATTCTAATATCAGACCACAACATAATAAAACAGAAATAATGGAAAACTTGAAAACCTTTAAAGCCACTGTACTTTTTACATAGAGAGACCCCCCCACATCTTTGCCTATTATTCACATATGTTACAAAATGCTTTTTATATCAAATGAAATAAAAGTCTACACATGCATCAGGGGCTATGTACAGGGGATATAAAAAGTATTAGCACGTTCAGACGGGAGTCCAGCACTTCACAAGACGTTTAAGAACATCTTTTTCATCAGCGACCCATCTCAAAGTTTTAAAAACAGTCCCAAGATGCATTTTTACAAACAAAGTGAGCGCGCCCTCTGTTAATATTGACAACGTTGATGTTAAATATTAGCAGGGCGGGTGTTCAGACGGTTCCTGTTTGGTTTGTGGATTCCAATTACAACAAGTTAACATGCAAAGACACTTCCCCAACCTCGGTTCTGCGTGAGTTCATTGGGTCTAAACGTCTGAACTGCAACACAAAGTTACCCACCCACAGACTTAAATCAAAGTTGCCAATATTAGCAGATGGGGCTGCGAGCTCAATAACGGCGCGTAATCTGATATCTTCAAAACAACTCGAGCTCAGTAGAAAACATCCACTAATATAGACATCGTTTAATTTGTTGGAATATAATTTCCCATTTTTATCCAAGCTTTATTCCCTTCTGTAGAAATTGTATTGCCAGCTGCTTCTGTATCTGAGCAGTTAGAAAATGGTGCTACCCAGGATTTACACCAAAGACGTGAACAGCAAATCTTTAAGTCTTTCTGTGTCACTTTGAGAGGGTGGAATTCATTTACACGATTTGGAAATAAAAACAGTTAGATGGTGAAAATTAAGTAGATTCTGTTTCATTTTGAATGATTGAAAACTTTAAAAATATGACTCTAAAAGTAATAATAGTACACCAGCTGCTCTAGGCACCCTGCTGGAGCCCAGAGTCAGGACTAAACGGGCTGCGATTCAGCTTTATGACACTAAAATCCGGGCATTTGACACTGAAAGTATCGGTAACACTTTATTTTACACTGCCCTTGACACATTGTAGCTTTCAAATTTAGTACAATGTAATGTGCCTTGTAACAGTCTGTCATTGCAAACCTATGAAATAATGAAAAAGTGTTCCATGTAAACAGGGTTTGCAGGAAGCTACAGGTCAAATGAAATGCTTCTTAATGGCCAAATACTATAATTTTAATGCCACAAATGCAAATAATCTGTACATATTCAATGTCTTAAGATGTGCGACATTTAATCAAACAGAGGAATAAGAGGAATTTTCAATTTTTAAAGGCAAATTTGACGGAACGGGAAACTTTTGAGCGAAAACTTTTGCAGTTTTAACCAAAACTGCAGCTGAATGCGATTTGGACATAGACCGTTAAAAAGAATAGACAGCTCCTCCTCACTCCTCCCCGTTTAACATAATGACCACGTTCGAGGGGGAATTCATGGCGGATTTACAGACTCCTCCTCCCCAGCTCTGACGAAGCATGTTCCTAATAAGGGCATAAGGGCGGGATCTTCACTGTAGACTCGGCCCTTGCGTGACGTGTAGCTCGCGCAGCTCCAATGCTAACAGTCCGACCTCCGTTAAGTAGGAGATTAAAAAAAAAAAATTTAAATATATATATATATATATATTTATTTAGTTTCTTTTTTGTGAGTAACCCAGCGTTATCTCAGGAGGAATATGTAGCCATAGAAAGTGTTAAAAAAATTGAAACCAAGCATTAAAGTTGTTTTTAACGTGTCTAAAGTCCAATGCTTTTCAATGGGGGCCTAGCGATGATATGGAGGTACTACAGCAATGGCGGAGCAATATCATTATATCCAAATAAATGTACATTCAATGCCAATGCTCAATGTCTGAATCCAATTTGATGCTTTGATATTTAAAGCAGTACTAAGTAACTTGTTTACCTTAATAAATCCTTTCCGTAGTCCCTCTGGGGGTAATACAAGTGTTAATGGGATGATTGGAGGGTCTTTCATCTCCCCCTGGTGTCAATTGCAACTTTCCTGCCACCGGGTTGGAGCCCCCAATACACACTAATGGAATCACGAAGAAGAAGCTAACAGGCTAACGTGCAACAAAGCTAAGTGCGGGCTAGCGCCACTTAAACAGTATTTACAGCCAAGTTTGAGTGAAATTGTGTAATTGGATGTACAATATGTCTCTCTCCCTTTGTCTTTTCTGTCAGCGTAGTATTTACTCTCACGGACAATTAATGAGTAAATAAACGCAACATGCTACGACACCTGCAGTGGCGCTTATGGCCTCTAGGGGCATGAGTTATTTAGTACTGCTTTAAGGCCTTTATTTTGGCACAGATCACCTAATGATTTTAATACTTTTTAATGCCCCACAAAAACCCGGTGTTAAGCGCTTTGTGTCTGTGAAAGGCGCTGTACAAATAAAGCCCTTTCCTGTCCTCAACCCTTGACCCTAAAGACCAACGCATGTCAAGCTTTTTGCACTTCTGCAGTAAATACAGACATATCTCTGACACCTGACAGACAGGGGGCGCTGATAATTTTTAGACAGGGGCAAGTGATGCAGCAGAGACGGAGAACAGAACTCATGCTTCAGTCTGAGCAGGGAAACCGTACAGCAGTGTTCGAATTACGGGGGAGCTAAGGGGAGCTCAGCTCCCCTGAAAAGGACCTGGGCTCCCCTGAAACTGAGACTTTTAGGGGGAGCTCTAAAACACTGTCCATTTTTTGTGTCGCATATAGATTTTGATTTTCTGTACATTAAGGTTCCTGAAATAAATGATGATATAAAAAATGTGTCAATGCTGTGTGTTTATTCGCTCATTACATTACTATTTCCGAACATCTGTTTTTTTTTCTATTTCCGAACATCTGTCTCCGCTAATAAATGCAATGCTGTGTCTCCTGCTGTGACCATCCATGCGTGGCGGCGCTGCACTGAAATGACTACGTTTACGTCAACACTTGAACTTCTCACACGCACCAAAAGCGTTAAAGTTAGTCAGGGAGGATCGGAAAATAGGGCTCCCCCGAAAGCCACTTTGTAATTCGAACCCTGCCGTACAGTATGTCTCCAACTCGCTATTAACTAAAAGGAGCCATGTTTGCTCTCTCTGCAGCACCGACCGCAATGAAGAATGGGTTTGTAAAGCCCTTTGAAAAGGCCTTAAGGGTCTTATACCTTAGTCCATGGTGTATTTACTACATAGGTACAAGTTATTACCGATTGTTACAAGGCACATTACACTGCATTAAATTTGGTAGGTACAATGTATGAAGGGTAGTGTAAAATAAAGTGTCACCAAAGTATTTT
Organism: Neogobius melanostomus; assembly: GCA_007210695.1. Lineage (NCBI taxonomy): Eukaryota > Metazoa > Chordata > Actinopteri > Gobiiformes > Gobiidae > Neogobius > Neogobius melanostomus. Next base: position 299,813 of record VHKM01000064.1, read on the forward strand.
ATTTGCACTCCAGCAAAAGAACTCACTATTCTCTCTCTGTAAAGCACTTTGAAAACAAATAGCACTCTGCAAATAAACATGTCTTGCCAAAAAACTTGCTTAAAGTGATTTATCAAAGCCAATACTTCGACCTAAACGCATCCTCTTTTCATTATTTTAGTGCAAACGTACGACGGGCTGATGGTTTTCAAAGCTATCCCGTGATAAATGTTCGTGTCGACATGTTTGGCGTAAATCCAGAGGCATTAAGTGTGCTTCGGAGTGTTATCTTTACTACCTTTGTGCGGATAGCACCAAGTCTCTCCTCTGTCAATAGGCTGTGAAGTTCGGTGAAATGGTGCGGATGGAGGAATGTGAATCAGGTGGCGACTAAACTAAGACTGCACTGAGGTAAAGAACGGAGTACAAAAAGTGCAGCTCTCGATTGAGGTTATGAACGAAATTTGCTGCATTTGTGATTTTTTTTCTCTCCCAACACCACATTTTGGTATTGAGCCCTAACATTGTTAATTCAAACCATTGTAAAAAGCTTTGTATTTCTGCCAATGTACAAATCTGCTGGTATAGATAAAGATAATACCATCTCTGCAACATAATTGAAGCACCCAAATTGTGCTTAGTCGACAACCCTGTAAGTAGTAAGCATTTACCAAAGGATTTTTACCTCTTACAAAACTACCTAAGGAAAAACCCATAGACTCCTTGTTGTTGTCATAGTAACAGTTGTGATTTCTTTGCATATTCAGCTATACAATTTATCCTCGACATGAACAACCTCTCGTTTCAGCACTGGCGATGATAAAATGAGGTTGTTTAAGGCAACAACAAAATCAGGGTCACAGCCTATTGAAGAGAATGTGAATGCCAAATGTAAAATGGTTCATGTGCAAACGCGTGTAGTGAGATGCTACGAGGCCCATCTCTGTGAGCGTGGTTTACTCGGACTTGTGGCAGTAGAGGTCCTTCAGCGCCTTCAGCTCCTCGATGAGCGTCTTGTTTTGGTTTTCCAGAACGGCCACGCGGTTTTCCAGACACTTCACGTACTCCTTCTTCTTCCTGCGACATTCACGGGCCGCCTCTCTGTGGGAGGGACGCACAGAAGGTAATGAATTTGTTTTGAAGACAGGGTTCCTCCACACTTCGCAATGGGAAACTTTTTTAAGACGCTTTCAAGACCTGGAAATACAAAATTTAAAACCACGGGCACCAAAAGACGACTCAAATTTTATATGCATTTAAGTCAAATTATTGTCTGAAATTCAAAAACAACTATTTGATTTGTGTAAAGGGATGGAGAATTTTCTTTTACTTTTTTCTGTATCAATTACAATAATTTATCATTCCAATATATCTATCTAGTTCACTCAAGTTAAAGCAATCGTCAGAACGGTACCACTCTGATGCACAAAGGAAACGCAAAAACGAGTCTGTGCCGCTGCAGAGCATCACCAAACCACACCCCCGTCCCCCTCACCCCCTGTCACGCCCCCGTCCCCAGCTCAAAGCCTCAGACACCTGAACCATAAAACTTTTGATATCTTGACATAATAACTAAGGGACAAACGAGGAAAGACTGTTGTGGAGCGGAGCGAGCCGCGCAGGAGGAAGAAGGAGGTGGAGAATCTGACTAGTCCAGGACACCACGCTCTGAAACAGGGACAAACCCATGAGATGCTGCACCGTTTCAGAGGATCACTGAAGCAGGGTTTAAAGTGAAAAAATATCCTGAGCCTGAACTTTCTGTGGCTCAACCAGGACTTTTATCGATACTCCTTATCAAGCCGGTACTCTTATCGGTACTTTAAAAGGACAATAAAAATGTATGATAGAAGCCAATGTATGATAGAAGGCAATGTAGCCTAGGCCTATATTTTTTATTACACTTTTTATTACACATTTACACGACGTTTGGACCTCATTTATTATTATTATTATTATTATTATTATTATTATTAAAACATGCTCCTCAAGTTGGCCCACAGTGGCGTCTCCCTCAGTTGCAGCGGCTCAGAACTAACCTATCAGCTGATCTATGCAATTTCATTGTACATTTGTACAATGAAAGCACTTACTATCTTCTGTAAGCTAGCCGCGCCACGAGATGCTAAGGATGTAGCCAACCCGATGCACCCTTGTGTCGTTGCGCACTGACCTGTCGTGCTTTCGAATGTGTATCCATCTGATCTTCTGACTGAGTGACAGCTGCCTTCGAAAATTCAAAAGGTCAAGGTCCTGCTAATCGTGGCTAACAGTGTTAGCCGCTGTGAAAGCAGCTGTTTCCAAGCACAAGGCTCTGACCCTCGCCTTGTTTTAAAACAAACATAAAACTTACACATTATTAATTATTATAAATAACTCTAGAGGAGCTGGTCTTAAAAACACACGCTTCAAATCTAAGACCTAAACCCAAATTTTCAGCAAATTTAGACTTTTTAAGACAATTTCCAACCCCATGGGAAAACGGTAAGAGATTTTGAATCATGTTTAGGTCTTATCTATAGAACCAGTGTATCTTGTAGTTTCTGCCTCTACAGACGTGATATTTGAGTGTATAACAGTGACAGAGGTACCTGTTCTTCATAAGGCGGACCTCTCGTTTGCGCGTCACCTCCTCAGTGGCGCCCCCTGTGGGCAGAGCAGGAGACGAGGCCATGACCACACTCGGAGCGATGGTACTGGCCGGAGCTGCTCGGATCTGATACGCCTGCACATCCCCCGAGGCGGCTGCGGAGGAGCAGACAGAGGTTAGCACTCACACTTTTCAATATGTCAGTGTTTCTTTTGACGTGTCTCCACTCTGACCTTGCACAACGACCTGGTTGCTGGGCACGAGTATCTGCTGGCCGTCGCTGGTCTGGGCGTACTGCAGGATGGTGGCTCCAGGCTGAGCCGCCGTCAAAGTCTGGATCCCCTGCACTCCATCCGTGCCGTTGTTGGCCAGCTGTATCGCCCCGCCCTGAGTGATCGCAACTGAGGAGGGAGAGGGGAGAGAGGGGCTCAATACAAGAGAAAAGTTACAACTACTAAACCCAATCAATTCAAAGTGTAAGCCCTAAATACATGATCATCTATTTTAGAAGGTGTGCAGTAGTCTAGAGAAAAGTATTTCACTCACACTATCGCCAGAGTGCTTACAAATACGTATGCTATTTGTGTGAATCAAACAATAAAACAAAACAATTTACTTTGGGGAGTTTGGAGTAACTTTCACAGGGAACTTAAGTTCAGTCTAGTGTCAAGGTTCAAGAATTTCCTGTGTTTTCACTGAAATATCAGTTTCAAAAGAAGCAAAAGGATCTTGGTCTTTGCCTGAAGGCAGCTTTAGAAAATAAGAGAAAACTTGTTCTTTATGGGAAAGTAGTTTTGTAATGTACACCTCTCTCACTGTGTCCCGAAGGTGTAACTAACCACCTCTCCGTAACTATCAAAACATGTGGTTTTTCCATAAAATAAACAACATTGTGAAGGTTTAGATTAAAGTTGAGTTGAAGAAAAACCTACTGTACTGTCCGCTGCTGGTCTGGTAGATGGGGGTGGGGACTGTAACCGTGGTGATGGCAGGAGTGGTTGCCACAGCAGCAGAAGCAGCGTCCTCCTCAGCTTTCTCCTCCTCGATACGAGGCACCGCCGGGGCGTCTGACGACAGGTCATTCAGGATCTTTCTGTGGGACAAAAACAGAGTTACGCTTTGACATCTGTAATACTGTAATACAATATCTCATGAACAGTAATCAAGCACTGACCTGTAGGACGGGCGTCTGGACAGGATTTCTCTGCGTTTCTGGGAGTCTGTCACACTGTCCACAGACTCCTGAGAGTCCTCACTCTCCGCGACCGTCGAGATCTGAAACAAACACAGGTTTGAACCGTTCTGAGGCTCAGTGCCATGTGATGAACAATGTCTAAGCATAAGCTTAACCCTATTCTTTGTCCTACTGCCAATCCTAACCCGTGTCAGCAGCAACCGCCACAATTACCAACTCCCATGTCCCCTTCCATCCTGTAAAATGTGCAAACCTGTGGGGACAGCCGAATCTCACCTGTAGGGTCTGGATCTTTGGGAACTGCTGTATCTCACCTAGGGCAGGGCGATATGGCCTAAAATCTATATCACGATATAAAAAGAAATATCACGATAACGATATATTTAACGATATAATTGACAATGGACAAATTACTTACAAAATCCCAGCCTTACGCCTATTGGGAAGATTGATATTTTATTCTTTTTTTTTTTTTACGCTCATACTAATTTCCTAGCAAATATGATCTACTCAAGCAGTTTACATCCTTCATGTCATTTTACTTTGTAAGCGCCTGTCCCTGTGTTCTACAGTCAGGGTTTCTGCTGCTCTGATGGTGCTGAGCGCAACATAAATTATATCGTGTCCACAACGATATAAAAAATTACAACGATATCCAAAAACTATATTGCGATAACGATATGCGATACGATATGGCCCACCCCTAATCTCACCTGTACGAACTGAACCTGTGGAGACTGCTGTATCTCACCTGTAGGGTCTGGATCTGTGGGGACTGCTGTATCTCACCTGTACGGTTTGGATCTGTGGGGTCTGCTGTATCTCACCTGTACGGTTTGGATCTGTGGGGACTGTATGACTGAAGGCTGAGCCGCCTGGATCACTCCGTGCACCTGAACCGTCTGTCCGTTTGGAAGCTGCACCAGAGTCACTGTGGGACCAGCGGCCGAGGCGTGAGCCTGGGTCATGGTCACCTGAATGAGTTCACGGAAAACATTACTCTGGTGTCTTATTATACGCCTCAAAGGTGAATCCTGACGCGTTACCTGTGCCAGAGTGGCGATCTGAGCGGGGGTGATCTGCTGGGTCTCGGTCTCAGTCACAGCAATGTCTGCCTGCTGAGCCTCAACTGCCTCCATCTTCATAGGGTTAGCTGTGGACCAGAGACAACATTCAATTAAGGCATCGTTCCACATAGCGCGAACCGGCCACGTACGCCACGATCTACGTGCATGTATTGACACTAGCCCGCAGACCTTTCTGTTTCCACCACACACACACATGCATTTGTTGTAGGCGGGGCCGCACAGAGCAGCGCTATACAGATCATCATTAAAAGTTTTTAGAGCTGCGATGAGAACAAATGTGGACAAATGCTGCCCTCTGGTGGGAGTTATGGAATCATTCGGAGGTGCCAAGGTGTATTAAAACAGAAAATAAACAGCTAAACTACGAACTATGAAGGTAAGCTACATGCACATGTTATGCTAACACTAGCTAAAGCTGCGCTAACAGCGGCTAAATGCTATTATCTGCAAAATCCTCTTTTAGCACAGCCGTATGATGTTGTGAAATATTAAATCCGTATGACCTGCGTGTCAATAGTGAGGGCTGTCCACTCTCTCGTTGGCTAATCAGAGGCCAGAGTCTGTTCACGTCACATCAGACACGGGTCAGCGCTTTGGCCACAGCCAGAGGTCGGGCCCAAAACCTATACCTGGTCAGACCGGTTTGGCCCTGGCCTTTGTTATGGAAAAGCTCGACAATGCGGGTGAAAGAGCCATTCGGCTGACACGCGCCTGCATGTGGAAAAGAGCCTTTATAGCCTTGAAAGCACTTATTAGTGCTTTCAAGGGACTAGATAGAAGTGGTCATCTTTTTACTCGCCACTGCCACCTCAGGTCTTATGTGTGACTGCAGTCTCTATATTAAGCTTGTGCATGACGATGGAGAAACATTTTGAGTGAAGTGCAGGCTTTTAGCAGCAGTTGTGGTGAATAGGTCTGGGCTCATTCTACACTTTAGGACATTGCTGGAGCATATGGGGGGGACATACATCATTTTAACATTTTTAAATTCCGTGTAGTCTCTTTAAAGGTGCATTACGCAACTTTGTATGTTGAAAAAAAGTTTATATTGTGCGTCTCTGACCTTGTAGTGACCCAGCAGCTGTATGAGTGGTCAGCATGGCGCCTTTACTTTCTGTCACAGTGGTCTCTAAGACGCTCCAGGATCAATCGTTTGGAATCAAAAACATTTTCGCATAAATAAAGTTGCATAATGCACCTTTAACTGGCAATGATATAAAACTAATAGTTCTTTGTAATACGCCGTTTTCCTAAGCTCTGTCATTACGTGTGGTAACAATAAAACAAAAACTATGTGAGCCCTGAACTATGAGAATATTCAGTCTGAATGTTTAGCTGAGCAAATGACACGGGAACTGCACTCTTTGCTTTGAACTTTACTTCATAATGATTTTTTGTGTGTTGTCTTGATTATTTTTTCTACCTTCTTAACCTCTTCACACCCGCCTTCAACCGAGTCCATTTTCTAAGGTTCAGCTTTACCCAAATCTAAAAGTTAACGCCTCATTTGAAAGCTAAGATCTACAAAACTGATCTAAACGGCTCTTTTGTAGCTTTTTCATCCTGTCTAATTTTTGTCTCATTTTGATGCTTTGTTCATGACGCTTTTAGATTTGGGTAAAGCCAAACTGGAGAAAATGTGCTCGGTTCAGGTGGGGGTTAAGAGGTTAAATGTAAAACCCACCTTTTTACACAAGCTTATTTTAACAGCTAATGTTTGTTTTTTTTAGTCCCGTCTTTTAACATGTAGTATATTGTATATTGTATTGTTTTTAACTATGTTGTCCACTTGTAGCACTTTGAGATTTGGTGTCAAATGTAAAGTGCATTACAAATAAAATGTATTATTATTATTAAATGTAACCGTATGCAGCCTAACATTCTTGTACAGCGCTTTGAACTAATTTGTGTACGAATTGTGCTCTCGCAATAAACTTTTCTCTCACATAACCTCTTAACCTCCACCTGAACCTAGGGCTGGGCGATATGGACCAAAAGTCATATCCCGATATATTTAGGTTGAATATCGATATACGAAATATATCCCGATATTTTTTCCGCAGAGAGCTGTGATATGAAATGTTAATTCAAAGTCAAAGCCAAATACAAGTAGTTTTATTGAAAACTCACTATAAAATGTAAACACTGTATAACAAAGCTCTGTAAGGTGCACATTTAAATAAAAAAATATTTTTTGGATAAAAATAGCCTATAAAATAAAATAGGTCAATCTTTCTGAGGGCAGCATTTATATATAAAGAGATGACAAAATAAAGTGCTCAGTTTAAGATAACCTTTTTCAGCTTGAGATTACCTGTTTCTTTTTGTTAACTTAATAGCTTATCTGAATTTGAAATATCCCGATATACACGATATGGTCTAATTCCATATCTCATTTAAAAATATATCGATATATCTTAAATATCGATATATCGCCCAGCCCTACCTGAACCGAGCACATTTTCCCCAGTTTGGCATCAACCAAATCTAAAAGCTTCTTGAAAAAAAAAAAAGTGCCGGAAAAGCCACAATGACACGATAAAAAAGCGACAAAAACACGACTAAAAAGTGATGAAAAATCAACGAGTGTTTTGAAAAAACAAAAATGTGACGGAAACGAGGATGAAAATGCTACAGAAGAGCGACGAAGACGTGAGAAAAAATAAATGAAAAAAGTGACAAACAAGCAACAACAAAATGAAGAAAACAACAACAGAAAAGTGACAGAAAAACAACAAAATGTGACAACAGAAAAGCAATGAAAAAAATGTCAAAAAAGTGAAGACAACACACATCAATGCGAGGAAAAAGATTTGTTTAGATGAGTTTTGCTGTAACCTTTTAGATTTGGCTAAAGCTGAACCAGAGACAATGTACTTGGTTAAGGCAGGGGTTAAGAAGTTCAAAAACATAACTTATATGATTGGGACAGTACAATATAAAAGTAGGGTCTGCGTGGCTTGAATAAACCCCGAGGGATCAGGAATGAAAACGTGCTGCTAAATGTTATTACGCATCCATTACGCACAGCTCCAGTAGGCGTCCCATTCACAAAGCTTCTAACTCACAAATGCAGCACACACAAAAAGCAATGCACCAAACTCCTCCGCACACTGACACTACTGCGGGTCTGCCTCCCTGCTTTTTTTTTTTTTTGCCCCCGCCGTGTCTTCACCTTGGTCGGGGACTTCGGCTGATCCGCTGTCCGTGTGCGTGATCTCACTGGCGCGTCGTCTCTGTGCGCTGCATGATTGGCTTCGCACTTTTCTCCCTCTGCTTTTCAAAAGTCACTGGGATGACAGCCGCCGGAGCCGCATGGCCAGGCAACGCCCCCCTTGACTACACACTGTCCGCGTCTCGGTGGGGATGCACGAGGCTTGTTTGGTGTTGCATTTGGCAGAAAAGCACCGTGTTGTCGCTTCGGGTTGCATAACTGTAACGCGACGGGCCTCCCTACTTGATTTGTTACGATGGAAAAATCAATGAAAAGCAGGAGTATTGCCTTTATAACGCACACAGCAGGCAGTAGCGTTGGGTGATATGTTGTATAATGTGTGTTTATACTGATTACGAAGCAGCAAAGTTCACAAAATATGAACAATGTTGTAAAAAGCGCATCGTGAATAACAGCAAATCGCCTGTCAATACAAGATGCTAGCCGTTTAGCACGCGTTTGGCAACACGTATTTAAAAGGCAAAAGGCAGAAAGGATGCTTGAAAACATTGCAGTGTGGTTTTATTGCGTTGATTTCTCCTCATTAATCCCCCCTCCCCAAAATTCACCGCAGCCTCCCCTCCCTCCATTCCTGCTCCAAACGCGCGGAGACGCCATGATTTCTTTGTTCGCTCCAGCAGCAGAACCAGACCGACGCGGGGCTGGAGTGGCCGGGCCGCGCACCGAGCCTCCCGAGCACCGCTGGGCCGCTCTTACCCTCACGCACTCCCGCCTCGGTCGCTCCAAGGCCCTCCCGAGCTCCACTTTTATTCAGGCCGACACGTAAGAGCCCGCGTCAGGCTACACCTCCGCCGCGTCACCGGGAACAACAACCAACAACACGGAGGACGAGGAGCAGCGGCGGAAATGGACGAGGGAGCCACGGAAATGCCCGAAGCGGAGCCGAAGAGGGCACGAGGCTTTCCGAGTGTTTCCGAACATGTAGATTCACAATTTAGCTCCAGGGAAGTACTTTTACGACACTAAAGAGTGAGACAACTATCGTGAAATCTGTGTCCTGATCAAAAAATAGGCCTAAAAAAAACCCTGAAATACTGTTCATTGTTTTGTTCTTGTGTCTTTTTTCCATTCTTAAAATCAGTACTAATGAGTAATGAGCTCTGGAAAAAAAATAGCATATCATAGCTTTTTTTTAAAGGTCCTATATCATGCAAAATCGACTTTTTGGAGTTTTTAGCCATGTTGTTATGCTATTTCCTTATCAAAAACACCCCCAGAGTGGTTTTTGGCTTCATTCACGCAGTTCTAAGTAATCCTCCTGAATCCTGCTCTCTGAGCAGCTGCTCCGCCCTCTCCTGGTAAACGACTGAGCTGTTCAGTTGTGTCGTCACAGCGGAACGGAAGTGCTCTACGTCTGTAATGTAATGCCTTACGGCCTGATTTTATTTATAAAACAGCTTCTTTTTTTTTCTTTTTTTTTTTTTTTTTTTGAAAAAAACAAAAACAAAAAAAACAGCAACCCTCCGAAGCGTCTGTGCTGTCCCACGACGCTAATCAAGCGCACCCACGGCTGGAGGAGCCATGGATCTGAGCATAAGTGTTGTTTTTGAAGACTGAGCTCTTTCTAACCTACTCTGGACACCGCCTGCTCTTTTTTCTTACCGATAATGCCACGGATGCGCGTTTGGCTACGAGAGGAACAGGACTATTCAACCTTCCTAAAGAAGAGTGCACTCGCCAGAAGTTGGAATTTCTTTCCGGGATTAAGCGACTATATCAACCAACCTGATGGATGCTTGGTGAACCTTGGCCAGAATCAAAGTGGATTAACTTTTATAACTTTTATAACCAACGCGATCTCATGGGAGACCAAACTGAGCGGTGAGTCAATCAAACGCATGTTAGCGTGTGTGTTAGCATGTGTGTTAGCCATTTATGAAACTGCTTTGCACATGTCAACTCCTTATAACTGCATTATGTGAAGTAACTTCACTTTTTGCAGCGATATTTATATTTATAATACTGCAAATGTGGAATGAGCAGAGAGAGGGGCGGAGTTAACTGAATCGAAGCGTCTTATCTTCCGGGTAGGGAAAATACCCCCCCAAAATACTTATATTTCTCTCAAAAATGAGTACTCCATAGTGATAGAGGTACAATATATCATATATATGCCTATACTTTACTTGGAATGGCTAAAATAGCATGATACAGATCCTTTAAATGAAATATAGCTTTGAAAAGTGGTTTTCTATACAGTTTTGTACCTTCAATCCACCATAACATTGAATTCAATGTGATCATTTATTTTTATCATAGCCTTTATATCACAAGAAATAGTTCCATCTATCCGTTTTCTTCCACTTTATCCAGGCCGGGTCACGGAGGCAGCAGTCTGAGCAGAGATACCCAGACTTCCCGATCCACGCGGACAGGGTGGTGTAACCTCCGAGGCAACGCCAGGCCACAGAGACATAGTCCCTCCAGCGTGTCCTGGGTCTTCCACAAAGCCTCTTTCCAATAGGACATGCCCGGAACTCCTCTCAAGGGAGGCGACAAGGAGGCATCCGAAACAGATGCCCGAGTCGCCTCAGCTGCTCCTTTCGACGTGAAGGAGCAGCAGTTCTACTTCAAGCTCCTCTCTGGTGACTGAGCTCCTCACCCTCTTTCGAAGGGTGCGCCCAGCCACCCTGCAAAGGAAACTCATTTCAGCCGCTTGTATCTGCGATCTTGTCCTTTCGGTCATTACCCAGATCTCATGAGCATAGGTGAGGGTGGGAACGTAGATCAATCGGTAAATCGAAAGCTTTGAACCCGACTCAGCTCTCTCTTCACCACAACAGTCCGATACAGCGACCGCATCACTGCTGACGCCGCACCGATCCGGTGGGGGACAGTGATCCAACTGTCCCTCACTGAGAACAGGACCCCGAGATACTTGAACTCCTGCAAGGACTCTCCACCGACCTGAAGAGGGGAAGAAATAAATCGTTATTTTGGTTACAAAATGTAACTTTATGAGTTTGTTTTAAACTTAACATGGGCTTTGTTACTCATGTCAGCAAAACCAAGAAAAGAATGAGGCAAACTTTGTAAAATCAAGAAAAACCCTTTGGTGGTCATTTCCAAGTGGCTCATATTTGTATATTTGTGTGTCAATAGCTTACCAGACTTAACAGAATTGAAATAATACCGTGATGTTGTAGGCTATAATAAACCCTGCTCTTGACCTTTTTTTAAAGTGTCCTTTTAGCCTAAGTGATTGGTTTATGTTGTAGCCTATTTAGGATATAAGTTCAGCTGGTCTTACATTGCTGTACCTTGTGTTTAGAATAACCAGCACATTTGTAGATCATCATTTTTATTTATTTTGCTCTTTTTTGGCTCAACCAAAAATAACTCGCCTACAAGTGGAACAACTCCATGGGAGCTGAATTTGAAGATCCGCTAAGTGTAGCTTCCTGATTACGCCTCCGGGTCTATAACATTAATTTTCTAATTGGCACTTCAAATTACAGTAATAATTGAAATTAAATTACCAAGCATGACTGGGCTATTTGTTTTAATCCTTGCATTAATTGAGCAAATTGAATAATGCTCAGGTTGTCTGACACATTTTTCGCTGTCTCGTCCAGGGGGAGAACAGAGGGACGACGAGCCCAGGTGGAGCAGACCTCAGGCCGCTCTCACTGTGAGGTAACAGCGCTAACAACGCACCGCTGCGACGCCATCTGCTCCATTACCGCTGTACCTCAGTGTTGTTTAATCAATGACCAGCAGCAATGTCTGCAGCCGGTGTGGCGTCGGCCAGCAGAGGGCAGCAGAGACCACACTTTACAACCAGCATTTGTGGACATGGGGGCATCAAGGTTATCTGAACATTTTATCTAAAGAAAATATATTGTTTTTAGTTTATTTATACCTTATCTTATCTATATCTACTCAATATATAACATTTATTATCTTATTTGCATGTCCTTGTTATTGTTTTATTGTTGTACTTTCATTTATCTGACATTCCTTTAACCAGGAAAGTCCCATTGAGATTCAGAATCCACAACGAGGATCCTATCGTACATGTTTGTGGTGATAGGAGAAACCTGAGTGCCCGACAGGGGAAGAACATGCAAACTCCACACAGCAAGGTCCCCCTTATCAGAAATCGAACCTGGGACAATCTTGCTTTGAAGCATGAGAGCAGTAGGGGAGAGTGGGGTAAGATGAGCCAGTGGGTAAGATGAGCCACCCTTACATTTTGAAAAATAAAAGATTTTTCTTGAACTATGAGATTATAGATTTAATCTTTACATGATTTGAACTTGACAGACAAAATGTGGAAAATTTGGCTGTAAAATAACCCCACATGTTATGAAAAGGAGTACAATTTTGTCCTGATCCCAAAAATGATCATGACAAACAAACAAAAACATGCAGGTTATTTTTTTTCCCTGATGTTGGTTGCTCATTAAATTAGGTATAAAAGCAGATTAATAATTTAGGAAGATTTCTTCTTAAATAAACACAACTCTCTCGGTTTTCTCAAAGAAGAAATAATGGGGTAAATTGACCCAAAAACATTGGGGTAAATTGAGCCTCTGCTCCATAAGAAACAATGAATGACAAATTACAGAACATTTTAATGTTTTTGCATTGTTGATTGGTGGTTCTGGGTCTAGTAGAGACGAGCAAATTAAAATGAGATATTACATTAAATTAGTTGGAATTTTTTGCATGGATCTGCAGAAGTAGAATATGTAAAGAAAAAGATTTGTTATGTTTTTGGAATAACATTGCTAATGGGAAACAGTGAATTGTAAAAAATGAGCCTTCATGATGTTTAGTATTAATTTCACCTTTAAATCATTTGGTTCAATTTAGCCCAACATCCGGTTCAACTTCCCCTACCAACATCTTCAAAACCATATACTTCAGATGATTTTTGAAGATGCAAAAGAATAGAAAACATCCCAAAATGTGTTTAAATAGTACAAGTTTGCATCTATGTTTACTGTTTTTACACAACAACCACCAAAGCAAAAAGTGGCTCATCTTACCCCATTACTGTATTGTTGATTATGCTTCTAGTAGCACCATTCCAACCACAACTGCAAACATGGGCAGTCTAATTTAGATAAACTGATCTGAATTTAGATCTTAAAGCCACACCGCGTGACTGTAACATTTCACCCAATAAATAAAACAAAGTACATAATATAAGATAATGGCATTGGACGCTCCAGGACCAATTGATTTTTTTAGGTTTTCTGGTAGGTTTTCACTGCTGATGGATAAGTGTTCACGGCAATGTATTCATTCAACCTAGAAAACCTGAAATAGAATTAATCTTGGAGCATCATAGAGGCCACCGGGATGGGAAGCAAAGGCCAAGCTAACCACCCATAAATCACAAAGTCACTGAAAGGTCAAATACGCACACATTTTTTTCCCCCGCATGAAAAGTTGCATAGTGCACCTTTAAATATTACCACAAATCCTGAGATAAAAACAAACAAAATCAATAAAATGCAGAGAATCCAACTTTGTAAACACATGTTATTGCCTCTATCAGTGTAGACACAAGGAGGATTAATATTATAAATTAGCCTCACTTCCAAACTATACATCAGATATATAATAGAAATCATCATATACTTTAAATCTGCGGAGACTATTGTATCTGTCTATGCTACACATGAATACCTCACGTTCATTACATTTCTTCCAGACCTCCTTGCAAAGATCCCCTTCTGACTTCAGTCCAGCTCAGATCTCTCCCCTGTCTGCCAGTTGGGGGCGCTGTGGAGCCGCGAATCCCTCCGCTCCACGTGCTCCGGTCCCAGTGACAGACAAGAGGAGAGGGAGAGAGAGAGAGAGAGGGGCTGGTGTGAAATGTGAAGTTTATCAAGCCAATTGCCTTTACTGTCCTCCCGACGCCCGTTTACCGCGGTTTATCGCTTTAATAGCGTTTTACCGCAACGCGCCGTAAAGAACCGCCTTTTTACGGTGACACCGAACACATTGCTCGGGGAATTGACCCTTGAATTTGCAGCGGGATGTGAAAAAAGACGAGAGAGAGAGAGAGAGGGGAGAGGCCGTGATCATGTGAAGCCCTGGAGAAAAGAGGTTTGCATAATTAAAACAAATCAAACAGCTCACATTAGCGCTCACATCGTTTGAAAAGTAAAGCCATACTGCGGAACATTTCAGAATAAATGCTGCTAAAACAATGAGGTTTACCTAACAAAAGCTTTTATTTTGAAAACCCACTGCAAAAATATAATGTTCTGTGTCGAGCTTAGCAGTAAGCGTTTGTTTGTTTTTTAAAGCTGGGGTACCTGATTTTTTTGCTGTTGTAGAATACATTTATTTTTGCTGCCTTAGACTATGTTGTAAACACAGCAAAACACAGACCTTGCTCTATTGTCTTCACCTAAAGTTTTACTGAGCAATGGAAGATAGAAGTCTAATCTAAATTAGTGTAATTTATCTTGGGGGTGGCCGTCCCTGCCTCCCTTTGTCACCACTCAATGCTGTATATGGGTGTGAAATGTGCATGTAATTATAATTATATAGAAACCACCTGCACAACGACTGTAAACTTTGTATCGCCAACGCTGACATTTTGATATTTTATAATCTGTTCTAATTTGATTATTCATATTGTTTTGCCCCTTTAAAGTTTCTTATTCATTGTACATGTCTATTTACTACAACTTGTTTGCACATTATCCTGTTCTTTGATCCCACATTGTTCTTTGCACCCCCTGAGTGTTCCAGAGAGCTGATGTAGCAAGTGAAGTTCTCCATTGTGAAATAGGATAAGATAAGCCTTTATTTATCTTACAACAAATTGCTGTTAACAATTTAAAGCAGAGCAAAGTTACTTGTTTACCTTATAATAAATCCTTTCCGTAGTCCCTCTGGGGGTAATACGAGTGTTAATGGGATGATTGGAGGGTCTTTCATCTCCCCCTGGTGTCTCTGGCCAGAAAACCACAATTGCAACTTTCCTCCACCAGGTCGGAGTCACCAATACACACTAATAGAATCACGAAGAAGAAGCTAACAGGCTAACGGGCAAAGCTAACTCCAGTCTAGCGCCACTTAAACAGTATTTACAGCCAAGTTTGAGTGAAAAAAGATCTCCATTGTGTAATTGGATGTTCAATATCCTCTCTCCCTTTGTCTTTTCTGTCAGCGTAGTATTTACTCTCACGGACAATTAATGAGTAAGAAAAACGCAACATGCTACAACACCTGCAGTGGAGCTTATGGCCTCTAGGGGCATGAGTTACTTAGTTCTGCTTTAAAGACTCCTATACAAACAGTTTTGTCGGCCCAATAGGAGAATCACAGCTCTTCCAGATGTTTGAGAAAACCATAAACCCTTGTCTTAGCCTACTCAGTACTTCTCATAGTCGATATTAATGTGTGGATTCTCGAGTCTAGATTTGCAACTTGTTTATCCACCATTGGACAAAAGACCGGACTCCAGTAGAGGCCTCCTCCACGCACAGATATGAAGAGATTGGAGATTTCTTTAAAGCTTTTTCCAAACTCTCTGGCCCAGAGCTATCTTGACTCGCAGCCTCTTTCATATGTGCAGCAGCATTTAAAGATAGCCATCTCCCACTTGTGGATTCATCAACACAAAAACACGACGCTCTGAGCATCTGAATGATTGAAATCTACACAGCAATGCAAATGGTTTCTTTGACGCCGAAAGAGAGACTTCTGCAGCTGGAAGTGGACGCTTTAGTTGCGTCTTTGAGAAGTTGGGCAGAACTTGCAGATAAAAGGCTCGTACTTGTGAATGGTGGATCAAGCGAGGCCTTTCTGCGTTGAGTTTTCCTGATCTCCCTGTGAGTTTTTAGATTGGATTAGATTAGATATAACTTTCCCAAAGCAAACAGGGCTTGTACAGTGGGGTGTGGAAGCTTAGGCAATAATGAAGCAACGGAAGATGAAATGATCTTTTCTGATGATTGATCGGGTGATTTTTTTTAAAAGAGAATCTACAGTAAATGGTGTAAATTCGGCGGCTCCAGAGAAACTGACAAAAGAGGAACGTGTGGAATGTCACCAGTGCAGGGCATGATAACTGCTGTTAAACGTGTCCCGACATGTGTCCAGATTGTGATTTCATCGTCTACAAGCATTATTTTGACTAAATATGGTTGGCAAAGCTAAGACAGCCCAACGAGAGCAAACTTGGACCAATGAATAAACAAATTCTAAGTAAGTAAGAAGAAAGTGCTTTATTTGTCATGGTACAACGAAATTGCATTCAGGTGTTGGGTTAGTCCTGAGCCACTGCGACTGAGCGCGCCGCCATTGTGGGTGAACCTGACCAGCATGGTATTTACCAGTTCTGTTCATTACCTTTATGGACAGAATTTCTAGGCGCAGCCAGGGGCCGGAGGGTGTCCGTTTTGGGATCCTCAGGATCTCATCTCTGCTGTTTGCAGACGATGTTGTTCTGTTGGGTTGTGAAGTGTGAAGCAGCCGGGATGAGGATCAGCACCTCCAAATCTGAGGCCATGGTTCTCCACCGGAAAAAGGTGGCTTCCCCTCTTCAGGTCAGTGGAGAGTCCTTGCCCCAAGTGGAGGAGTTCAAGTATCTCGGGGTCGTGTTCACGAGTGAGGGACGGATGGAGCGTGAGATCGATAGACGGATCGGTGCGGCGTCAGCAGTGATGCGGTCGCTGTATCGGACTGTTGTGGTGAAGAGGGAGCTGAGTCAGGGGGCAAAGCTCTCGATTTACTGATCGATCTACGTTCCCACCCTCACCTATGGTCATGAGATTTGGGTAATCACCGAAAGGACAAGATCGCGAATACAAGCGGCCGAAATGAGTTTCCTTCGCAGGGTGGCTGGGCGCACCCTTCGAGATCGGGTGAGGAGCTCAGTTACCCGGGAGGAGCTCGGTGTAGAGTCGCTGCTCCTTCATGTCGAAAGGAGTCACCTGAGGTGGCTAGGGCATCTGTTCCGGATGCCTCCTGGCCGCCTCCCTCGGGAGGTGCTCCAGGCATGTCCTATTGGGAGGAGGCCTCGTGGAAGGCCCAGGACACGCTGGTGGGACTATGTCTCCGAGCTGGCCTGGTGTCGGCTCGGGGTCCCCCCAGAACAGCTGGAGGAGGTGTGCGTGGATCGGGAAGTCTGGGCATCTCTGCTGAGACTGCTGCCCCCGCGACCCGGCCCCGGATAAAGCGGAAGAAAATGGATGGATGGTTATTTTAATTCTTGTCTATTTTGCACGCTCTGAGTGTTTCTTGAGAGCTGATGTAACAAGTGTATTTCTCCATTGTGAGATAAATAAAGGCTTATCTTATCTTTTGAATTTTGCCCTGTAGTGATTTTTTAAAGCTTTTCATAATAAATACTACTTTCTGCTGTTGCTCCAAATTCGACATGTCTCTGTCATACTGATGATGTTTATTGTAAACTTGTAGCGTTTCCTCCGTACTCTTTGGGAGATGCTGGAATGCCCAGTTAACATGTTCACATTCCAAAGCAACCATTTTGGTGACGATCAGGCTGTTCATGTTTTGAGTTAAAAAATCCAGCTTCCCTCTGATAAGCCTTGACCCCGCACGATCAGGTCTTGTGCGTTACATTCTCCGGGCTGATGCTGGTGTGTCTCTCAGGTCCTGAGGCAGAGCTGGTACAGCCTTTCCTGAGACCTCAACCATTTTCAAAATAACATTACAGTAAAAAAAGGCCAGAGCAAAGACTAATAGCCCTCAAAAGATTTCTGTGCTGTCTTGTATGCCCTGCTCTTTGGAGGTGTATCCACTGATCTTGAATGATGTTACGGTCATTGCCACTTGTAGAAGCCGTTTGCTTTTTAGCTTTAGCTTTTTCACAGATGGTGTTACATTTTTAATCCATTCTTTGTTCCACGGTACATGAGAAATGTTCCCGGGCCACTGCCTGCAATACAACCCCCAGGCAGAACAGTTGGACAGATGTTCTTTTCATAAAATTCTCAAACTGACCTTCGCTCACACCGGCCAAAACGTTCTGTTTTTTGTCTAAATGTTATGTGTGAACTTTTACATCCCACTGTAGAACACTTTCCATCTCCCCCCTGCTTCATTATTCCCATTAATAGAAATGTTGATCAACTTTCGCACCCCACTGTATCGGATCTTCACAATACCCGCGTTGAGAACAGGATGCTAATGTGAAGTGGCTCCAGTGGAAGTTGAATGAATCCCGCTCCGTTTGAAAAAGGTCACAGGCAAATGCTCTCCTCCACAGGGGACAAAACTCAGAGTCTTTAGAGCCGCTCCGCCGCTGGACTCAATGGAGATTTAATGGGAGACGTAGCAGGAGGTCAATGAGCTGGAAAACGAATGAACTGGTGGGTGTTACATGTCATTGTAACATATTAACAATAGAATGATGAGAGGGTGGTTAAAGTCAAGCTATTTACACCAGAAGCCAGTCATAGTTTATTCAGTTTATAGTGTATATCGTCATAGCGTCATGGCGATGCATAAACATCAGCAACTTCCACATCATTTTACTGGATACTTTTGTACTGTGTTTTTGTGAGATTCAGTGGATTTTTTATCGCAGAGAATCCGTACTAGCCATGAAGGACCCAGCTTTTTTTAAAGTAGACAAACAACAGAGACTTATGCTGCATCCGAAACCATCAAATTATAGCCTCTAAGTACTAAAACTAGCAACTAATCCTTAACCTTTCATGGGTCAACTGTTAGATCTCTATGCAGTTAGTGAACTAGAGCTTCAGCAGCATTTGCCCAATTCAACCGTCCTTACCCAGGGGAAGAGGAAGTGACATCACCACAGCTGTTTTTCTTCTTCTTTAAAGTTCAGTGCAGGCCAAACAAAAGTGCATACCGCCACCTACTGTATATTGTCCAACAACAACATAGTGTCCAAATAAAGACATTTAAGGCAAACAAAAAGAAACCAAATGATCCTTCACATTTCCCTTTATTTTATCTCAACAATGGTTTCATAAAGCTACAGTATGCAAATTAGGCATGTGGCTTAAGTTTCTGCTAAATGAAAGCAAAAGCACAAACTGCTTCATTTAGGCCATTTACTGAGGCAGCTCTTTAAAACCATGTGACTGAGCTGTGGTGACGACAACATGTATTTTGTCACTTTTATAAAGTTTGGTTTGTGCAGAATCTTTGTTTTATTTTATTTAATTATCAAATGTGCATGTGTCAATCAACAGTGGTTGCGCATGAATCACTCGAGGGTGGGGGTGAGGGGGGTGGGGAGATTGGCGCAGTGGCTTATGGGATGGCACATGGCTCCTAATCACCAGTGAGTTAGCATCAGAGGTCCCTATGCTAAAGTGGCTATGATAGTTAGCATACAGGCCACTTTCCCTAACTCCTTCCTAACCGACAACCCAATTTGGACGCTTCTTATCATGGCGGACGCTGACGCACATCCGGTTTGGCGTAAGACCTCTTACCAATTTACTGGTTTCGGATGGAGCACTACAAATGTCTTGCACCAAGAGCCCCCCACACCTGCAGCACAGTCGAGGTGTCATGAGAGGAGCTACATTTCGGAGGAGCACTGAAGGCAGTACTCCGGTTTCCCCGACCTCCAGAAACAAGCTGGTCAGGTTGGCCCAGAATGGCGACGCGCAGAGTCTCAGCGACTCAGGACTAACACCTGAACACAATTTAAACATACAATTATACAATGACAAATAAAGCACTTACTGACTGACTTACTTATATTCTCTATCTCTTGGGACATGGACAGTGTTTAACTCACAGTGGGATAGATAGTTTATAGTTTGTCCTTGTTTGCTTGGAGGAAGAGGAAGCAGCAAGAGTTCGATGTAGTCGCTGCTTGTAGCACGGAAGATTGGGCCCATATGTTGCTGAAACTAGACCTGACTACGTGCAACAACATTTCAGATCAGAACAGTTACTTAAATCTAGGTGGAAACGTTTTGTAATGTTATGAACTTTAATACATTGTTCTTTTTCTGTGAAGCGTCGCTTACATATAGTTCTCTGCAAATGAACTTGAGCTTAATATTATTCACACTCTTGAAGTTTCCTCCGCAGTCACTTACAGATTTCATCCGTCTGACTTCCGAAGGACAGACGGAGGTTACAGATGACACGGAGGACACCTGCTGCTCGGATCCGCTTTTATCAAAAACACCTACATCAAAACAGCTCATTAACATGGATCACTCCCCACGGGCCTCAAAACATTACCTCACAGTCCCAGGACAAACTGCAGATCGGGGGCTTTGATCCAGCCGCGTCTCAAACTCTCATCATGAGTAACGTGCATGTCATCAGGAGTTTGTCATTCGCCGTTTCCTTGCTCGACACGGGTTATTTGATCTCAAGGTAAAGTCAATCGAAAGGACACATTTAAAATCATTAAATTATCAGGCTCCTGATGAATGCACAAATGAATGCTTAGCAAATAATAGTGCAACAAAAGTAGGCTTCAAATGTGCACAATTACATAACAAGTTTTGCCTACATTAAAAGAAAAAGGCAATCAAATATGAGATTTATATGTTAGGCCCACATCCAAATTCACTCTTTTCAAAATATGATTAATGTTTGGAAGACCTGTACCTGCATACATCATGTTTTTTCAACGTCACCGTGTTGTTCATTAAGGACTCTACTGTATCTGTATAGTGCCTGTTGAATATTTCTATATATGTTTTTTGTCATAATAGGCTTTAATGATTATATGAAACTGTGTTGATTGTAATCTGTGCTTTTGGGGTTGATTTGAATTGGGCAGACATTTTACTGCATCATTGTCCTTACTCTTGGAGTCCACTGGGGGCAGTGTGTTAGGAGTCAGATGGCGCAGACGCAGAAGAAGTGTCAACAAGGAGACGCCTACTTCCTATGTTTATAAAAGGCCAACCCACGGGCCTTCTCTCTCTCTCTCTCTCTCGCTCCTCCTGGCTGGTTAAGATGGGTCCCTGGGGACAGCTGCACTTTTATTTAGATTGTAAATTCAGGGAATAAAATAATGATTTTGATTTAATAGAACGAGTCTCCATCTTCTCTCCATATTAAAGAACACACCATGCCTTTCACAGACATGGTCACAAAGTGCGTTTACATCGGACAATTTTACATTCACTCTGAACTCTGCTGGAAGTAAGAATTAAATACTGAAACTGAATTTGTTTATATATGAAGTATTGGAGGCAAAGAAAACAGTCACACATTACACAAATCTAAAATATACCGTTCCAAAGTTTGGGGTCCCCCAGGCCAGTTCTATAGCTTTTCTAATCAGCACAACAGTTTTCAGCAGTGCTAGCAATATGGCACGAGGGTTTTCTAATCATAATATACCCCTGTAACACGATCAGCTATCACCATGTACCATCAGAACACTGGAGCGATGGCCTCTGCACACCTATATTCCAGCATAGGCTATTCACCAGTGTCCAGCTAGAATCGGCATTCACACATTAACAATGTCTAGACTGTATTTCTGATTAACCTCTTAACCCCCACCTGAACAGAGCACATTTTCTCCAGTGGCAATACCTAAATCTAAAAGCTTCTTTAAAAAAAGTGTCAAAATAGTGACAAAAATGAGACAAAAACAAGGGTGATAGAAAAGTGAAAAAAAGAGATGATAATGTGGAAAAAATGTGATGAAAACGCAACAAAAATGTATGGAAAAAAATGTCAAAAAAGTGACAACAACACGAGGAAAAAAATTTTTAGATGAGGTTTGTAGGTCTTTCAAATGAGGCATTACACTGGCCTTTTAGATTTGGGTAAATCTGAACTGGAGAAAACGCACTTGGTTAAGGCAGGAGTTAAGGGTTAATTTACGTAATGTTATCCTCATTGAAAAACAAACAAACTGTGCTTTTCTTTCAAAATAAGGACATATAATGGTAGTGTATATAATAAAGAAAGACAACAACTTCTATCCAGTGTTATTTAGGGAACAAAGTGATCGCTTCAGTGGGTAGAGTTGTCAGTGAAGGAGGTCAGGTGCTCTTCAGGATCCAAAACGTAAGTATAGGCAAAAAGAGAAAAAAGTCCGAGGCACTCCGATTCCGAGTAAAAGTCCTTTATTAAATAGACATTCTTTATTCTTTTTTAGGATCCCCATTAGCTCCCACAAGTGGTTGCTAGTCTTCCTGGGGTCCTGACATAATATAAAATTACAAACAGTTAAAATGGAATACATGAATGTTACACATTTCATATAATCATACAACCATAGAAGCATATAGGACATGGTGACTCTTGCTCACATGTACTGAGCTAATTGACCTTTTACCTTCAGCTTGAAGTGTGGTTTACTTTTAATGTTTCTAATGATAAAAGAAAGCGAGTTCCAGGCGTTTGCTCCTCTGTACAGAACAGTTCTTTTCATTGAGTTATATTGGGTCTGGGAACAACCAAAGAATTTGTCGTCACTTGGCGAATCACATCTGTGAATAAGAGTTTTGTTAAACAAAAAACTGGGCTGTTTATCCATCAAAATTTTGTACATGAACATGAGGAGACTTGCCTGTAGTTTGGCCTCAACCATTAACCAAGACAGTCTCCTGTGCATCTCACGGACATTAGTTTGAAAAGGACAATGGAGAACAACTCTAGCTGCTCTGTTCTGAGCAATCTCTGTAGATGCATCTACAGAGCATCTCTGTAGATGCTTTTGTCTAGATTGGACCAAACTATAGGGCAGTAATGTAGGTGAGACAACACTATGCTTTGGACAACAGTTTTCAGAACAGGAGTTGGGCAGTAAGCAGAACATTTCTTTGCCATAGCTATACCTTTGCCCATCATACCACAATATGATTAAACATGAAAACTGTGCTTTTCTTTCAAAAATAAGGACATATACACGGTAGTGTATATAGAAAAGACAACAACTTCTATCCAGTGTTGCCATGTGTGTCCCAGTTCCTCTGAGTCATTGTGGACCATGACAGATGTGGACAGGACTGTTACAGATCTACTTTTACTTTGGAGAAAATAGTTACTGGTGTTGAAGAAATGAACCTCATGAGCTTCTTCTGTAACATCTGTCCACATCTGTCCGACTCAGAGGAACTGGGACACGCATGACTCTACAGCAGATACAATTTACATGTTTTCTAAAGTAATAAAAAACAGTATAAAGAATTCACCTCTTGAACTTGTTAGTAACAAACACTTAATTTGTTTGCGTTAACTTCTTATATCCATCAGAAGTGTGAAAGTTTTGTCTAATGCAGAATCCCCATGACCTCCAGACTTAAGTGCACTGAGGCCTCAGCCTTTTCACTGAAAACAAAGAGCACATTGGCACATTGTATTTAGTGTCATGTTACTGTCACTGACACTGAAAAAGTGCGAATCATATAGACGCCAAACAGTGCCAAAATACCGTAACACTGGAGCATTTACTGTCCAGGCTTGGAACCTTAAATCCATCACAATACTAGTTTTTGAGGTTACAATTGTGTAGAATTATGAAACTTGTTGTAAAATGTACCATCCATGGCGACGTGTGCCAATTCAACAAGAAGAAAAAAATTGGTCTAAGGGCCTCACTTTGGGCACCCCTGCTCTAAACCACCCATGAATTTGACCCTGAACGTCTCAACCAGAGCCGTCCAAAAGCCCAAACTGGATCAGATCTTGTGACAATCCACTTGCAGCGCATAATAACTAAACCTTACTCCTCTAAACTCCAAATCAGACGGCGACGAAGATTGATTAAAGCTGAGAGTGCAACATTGTCTGAGCTAATACGATATTGAAGCCTACTGTTTATGGATCAACAATAAAGTCAGTGCTGTGGAAATATCACGGCGAGGTGTGTGTGTGTGTGTGTGTGTGTGTGTGTGTGTGTGTGTGTGTGTGTGTGTGTGTGTGTGTGTGTGTGTGTCAGCAGGAGCCTGACTGTGACTGAATGAAAGTTTTCAGACGGAGCACTCCCTTCACGGCGGGCCACGCGGGACCTGACCTCTGCAGCACTGACTCCTCCAAATGCCAAAGCAATAAAAGGATCAGGCTATACGCCCCAAAAATGAGAGAATGGACTTCCCCTGTGCCTTTAAAGGTCGAGAGCCACTCCGGTGTCCCGAACAATAACCCCGGGAGTGTGTGCATTTTATTACCGCAGAGGCAACTTCCACTCACGGTCGGACATGATACAAGGCTGTTGTTGAGTTTTATGGAGGAAGTTAGGGATGAGTTCATCGGAGGGAAAGCGGATCTATATAATAACCCGCCTACAAATGCATCACCAAACATTATTAGATTTATGTTTGACCACAGACAAGGACAAGAATGAGTTTGGTGAAGGAGTTGAGAATCTAAAACTCATCGTGGGCTGATGTTTTGAGCAAATGAAACAAAACATCACCCTGGTTAGGGATGTAACGATTCAGCGAAAATCAATTTAAAATCGATTTAATATGCGTAAAATGTGAATCGATGTAAAAAATAAAAGAATCGATTTTAAAGCCGCCCTCAGCGACTCCATTTTGCGCGACCGAAATAGACCGAACATAGCTCGTTGTTTCTAACGACGTTAACTTTTCTCAGACAAGCTCCACACCTCCCCCGCCTCACCCCAACACACACCACACCCCCAACACACACCACACCCCAACACACACCACACCCCCAACACACACCACACCCCCAACACACACCTCACCCCCAACACACGCCACACCCCCAACGCACGCCTCACCCCCAACACACGCCACACCATGTAAACACATACACGTGTAGGCATGGAAGCAGCAGACGCAGCTAAAGTTAGCGGCTACGAGATTAGCGTTACCGGCTGACGCAGAGTTTAGCATTTTAACAGAAGTTTACCAAAGATCATAAACTGACAAACATCTGACCAACCTGCTCTGATTCTGCTGAAATCCTCATCAAATGTCTATTTGTTAAATAATCCAATATCTACAGGAGCTGCCATGTCTTTTTCCTCCTTATGTTTACAAAGGCTGCACCGGAGGCTGTGAGGCGTTCGAGGGTGAAAAAAACTGCACTGTAAAATTAGTTCTAAATGGCAGTATTATGTTCAAACTGCAAAAAAAAAAAAGGTTTGGTAAAATAAATATAATCTCAAAATGTTTGCTTTGCTACACATCTTATTTATGCTGAAAACATGTACATTTACAAGTTCTCTTACTGAGACAGTTGCAGTTTGGTACAAGGACAAAAATGCAGATATTAAAACAAAAGAAACATTGGTATTAATGAGTCATATTCTTTCTTAAAAAAGGGTTAAAAAAATCGAAATCGGGAACTTAAAATCGGAAATCGAGTGAATTGTTACATCCTACCACTGGTATGTTTTAGGATATAATATTATAACATGGTTAAAAGCTTTGGGGAAAATGACATGACGCAGGCCCTTTTTTAGAGACATGAAAAGATTTGCCTCTTGTGAATTGATTTCTGCAAATTAAACAATCTGATGATATGATTCTTCAAAAGTGGATAAAACCAGAGAGAGAGAGAAGCTGTAAATATGAAGCATATGCTGGCTATAAGGGATCACATGCCGACTAAGACCAAAGTTGTGCTGAATCTTCTTGAAAGTGTTTTATGTGAAAGATGAGCTACATTATGTGTAATGGCTTCCACAGCTAATGTAGGCAACTTTATGTGCAAGACGAGTTTTAGAGTAGAGGCAAATTGAGAAATTTGAGCAATGGGCTATATGCACGTGATTTCCACCTGGACAGAAACATTGGTGCTGTCCTTCCTGTCTATCTCTTATATTTATAATTAGGAGGCTCCCACAGAAATGAAGCGATAGCTCAGGATTTGGTAAAGGACAGCGAGTAAAAGTTTGGATCTGATTGGAGCAGGTTAAACGGCTAACACAAAATAAAAATTAATACTAATACAAAGTTTCGAACAAGTTTACATTTTATATTGTCATTATTTAACACTACCCCTCCTGGAACCGCCACCTTAACATGGTGGAGGGGTTTGAGCACTCGAATGATCCTAGGAGCTAAGTTGTCGGGGGCTTTTGTGCCCCTGGTAGGGTCTCCCATGGCAAACAGGTCCTAGGTGACGGGTCAGACAAAGAGCGGTTCAGAAGCCCCTTATGAGAGACCAACAGGCCCGGTTAGAACCATGAGGCCGTCCTTCTGTGGACCCACCACCTGCAGGAGGAGCCATAGGGGCTGGTGCAATGTGTTTTGGGCAGCTCCAACAGCTGCCCCCATGACCCGGCAACGGACAAGTGGAAGAAAATGGATGGATGGATATTTAACACTAGCCTTTAGCTCCAAGATAAAAGCTCCGCCCTTACGATCACTGGCGTTTCCTTTGGGGCAGGATTCATGAGTCTGCCGTCTGCTGGGCCGCGGGCAGCACAGAGTGGGACAGGAAGAGACTGAACAAGCTGGTCAGGTGGCCAGCTCTGTCCTGGCTGCCCATGTGGAGGAGGTGGGTAACAGGAGGATATTATCTAAGCTTACATCCGTCATGCAAAACACTTCCCACCCACAGTACGGGACAGTAGAGGTGCTGAGCAGCTCCTTCAGTGGAAGACTGAGACACCCTCAATGCAAGAAGGAGCAGGTCCTTCATCCCCACTGCTGTCAGACTGTTTAATTAATGCAATCAGTGTCACTTTATCAGTCACAATCACCTTCACTTCGACTGTAAACATCTATGATCTATTTCTTTGCACAGACAAGTAGATTTTATATGTATTAAGTTGAACTATTTATATTTTGTTTTTTTAATCCTTAAAATTCTATATTCATTGTACCTTTAGGCTTCTATTATTACTTTTACCATGTTCCTCTTTGAGTGTTCTGCATTGTGTAGGGTGGCCAGACGTCCCACTTACCAGCGCAGTCCCAGTTTTGAGCCCTCTGCCCCATGTCCCAGTGGATTTATCCAAAGCCATTTAATTTGTCTCCGTTGTACACAAGCTCAGTCCCACGTGTCCCGGTTTCCCGCCAGTGCCACGCCCAAAGCGATCTTTTGTTTTCTTTACCGGAAACAAAACGCCTTTAGACCATGTGACCAACACAAAGTTTCCACAGGGAATGAACCAGGCTCAAAAGTCTCAATTAAATGCCTAGAGCGAGTCACAGCCTTTTGAACTTTAAAAACATAGCGAAGCTCCACCTCATCACACATGACACATCTCCCTCTCATGTATTAACTACATGTGTGTAATTGCCCCTCATTAAAAAGACTCCACTCACTCTCACCGCGTGGAGCTGTGGAAGCGCCAAAGGCCGGACTCGGGATGTGCTCGGTCCGGATCACGTTAAGGAGGTGTGAGGAGCATGTTTGTTTGTGCGGCCATTAAAATCTCCCCCAGAGGACACTGCACAGACTCGTTACGCAGAAGCACTTGTTTAGAGAGTACAGTGAGGCAGAGGTTCACGAACTGTGGTGTAACCCTGGT
This sequence comes from Neogobius melanostomus, assembly GCA_007210695.1. Classification (NCBI taxonomy): domain Eukaryota; kingdom Metazoa; phylum Chordata; class Actinopteri; order Gobiiformes; family Gobiidae; genus Neogobius; species Neogobius melanostomus. The sequence goes on from VHKM01000064.1 coordinate 327,260, forward strand.
GAGCATCTGCAGTTTTAGACTTTACTCATTTAATTAGAGATGATTTCATTTACGCTCTAGTAATGCACTCAAGTGAAGTGTTTTTTTCTGGTTTAGACACGGCTTAGACATAAATCATTTCAGTCCTGATTTTATTTTGATCTAAGGCCTAGCAATCTCCTCAGCCTCTTCAAATCCTCTTCACCACCCCAAGAGAGAAACGAGTCTATCCAACTCTCCCATCTTCACATCACTGACGCCTTCTCCTGCCAAGGTCATAAGCGGCAAAGTTTATCCACTCAATAAACCGATTAAGTTGATTTTTATTGATTTGTTTTGTGCAAATATCTGGTCTCTATGGAAAGTGAAGCGTTCGGTGCTGAAGGACATGCCTTTGGAAACTTGGTCCTTGAATCTCAGCTGCAGCCAAAACTCCCCTGCTATAGTACGGTTAGGATTCGTCCTGTTTTAATCCAGTTTTATTACATTACATTTATACAGCGCCATGAATGAGTCTGAACCGAGCAGCGCTTTAGAAGAATGCTCACATTTGTTAACAATCTTTATTACTTGAATGCAACACTCGTAATATTATGTGAATGAGAAGTAAGCCTTTTTCATGCCGTCAGCCACATGTTACAACACGATGTCGCTACTTTATAAAATCCATGTGCGCTTTCAAATAAAGGACTTCTCTCTTCTCTGCTCAAGGTGCTTCCTCCTCTTCCTCCTCTTCCCTCTCTGCTCCTCACTCCCTCCATACACTGCAGAGTTTGGGTGACAAAGTGGAGGATTCTCTCAAACTGGGAACTGACCTGGTCCGGAGCAGGTTTTTCACTAAGGGCGTGTTTCCATGGTGATCTACCGTGTTAGACAGTTATCCTGTTTTGTAATACGACAAAACCAGGGTTAACCCCGGATTTACCCCCCTAACCCTCTAATCCAGCTTCGTAGTTTACCCTCTGCACTTCTAAACTATATTTCAACATCTCACCATTCAATGCAGAGAATATAGAGAGTCTTTCTAAATGCTCTCCTGGTTCAGTCCTGGTTTAGTTGGTTCTCCCCTGATCTTTCCATTTACTAGTTTAGTGTTGATTTAAACCTTTAGTGTTTCAATTTGATCCTGGTTTACTCCTGGTTTAGTCCTGGTTCATTGAATTTTCATCCTTGGGTCAAAAGTCACCGTGATTCCCTTGTAGCAGACTGTGTTGTGTTGCAGGTTAATGAAGAGTTCAATTACAGAGCGACCGGAGCTGCCCAGTGGAACGGACGAGTCACAAATGATTTTCAATTACACATCTTTAATTAGAGACAGTTTGAACCACCTGCCTCACGTTACAGGAGAACTCGATCATGAAATATTCTCCAAAATGTCAAATTAAGATGTACTTAATGTCAGTGTGATTATGGAGGAACATCCACAAGAAATGAAAAAAGTCTTCTTAGAGTGAAATAACTTTTTCCAGTGTTAAGTTTGACGACATATTTCAACTTAGTTTTAGTCTTTTTGACAAAAATGTAAATTAGTCTAATCAAGAACGATTCTTTTGGTTTTAGTCTATTTCTAGTCTGCATTTAGTATATTTTATTATTAGATATAATCTTATTTAATCAAAGTTTAGAGCTTCATGAAGCTTCTCCCACACACGAGAGACTGGACTTGTGACTTCATTGAGATATGAGGCTCTTTCAAAAGCCCCATTTCAACAGGAGCAGCACAGACCACTTTTGTAAAGTGCTGTAGAGCCGACTACAGGCTCTTTCTAAACACCTGATCACACAGAACTCTGGATTTGTGGCCGTACCGCCTTTGCTCTGCCCGATCCCATCAGACCTCGGAAGCTAAGCAGGGAAGGGCCTGGCAGGACTTGGATGGGAGACCGTTTGGGAACATCAGGAAGCCTGGTGAATGTAGTGAGTGAGTGAGTGGTTGTGGTGGTGGCTGAGGGCGCAGACTGGTTGTTTCGCTTACCATCACGAGTATGGAGTGAATGAATAATGCACCAAATTGTAAAGTGACTTTTAGTGTCTGGAAAAGAGCTATATAAGACTAATGCATTATTATTATTTCCTCTAGTGATGCTTTTCTGACATTCATTATCACATTATATTTCCCATACACAATGAAGGCTTATTTTAAATATAAAAATATCTTCATTTTTGAGGGGAACAAAGTGATCACTTCAGTGGGTAGAATTGTCAGTGAAGGAGGTCAGGTTAAATGGACATGTCCATTTAATAAAGGACTTTTACTAGGAATCAGAGTGCCTCGGACTTTTTTCTCTTTTGGCCTATAAAATATCTTCACTTTACCTGGAGAAATGGTGATATATTATTCCAATCAGGTGTAAAACAGTTTTTGGGCTTTTACCTTTTGTTATTTCAGCAGGAGATTCAGATAAAGTAGATTATTATTGTGTGTGATGTCACACATAACAAACCGTAACAGCCGATGCTAATAAGCTAGCTTTGTTTTAGTAAACATTTAGCTCAACAATAATGCTGCGTTCCAGGCAACTGGAAGCTGAGATTTTTCCCACTTGAAAATTACGACTTACGAGCTGAGAGCGTTCAACCTGAATAAACTCATATGCAAACAAAACGGCTAATGCTACAAGTTAGCTTAGAATAATTGTTGTTGTCATCATGTTTTACTTTCTATCTTTTGTATTATTTATTTATTTTAATCTTCTTTATGCATGCCCTTATAGCCTTAGTTTTAAAGTTTTCATAGCATATTTTTATCTAAATTCTGTTTGTGTTGCACGAGTGCACTGAGAAAAACTCCTAGTTTGTGAACCTGTTCTCAAACAATGTCAATAAAAACGATTCCGATTCTGAAGATGCTGATGTTATATGAGCGTTTCTTCACACCAGATAGACTATAATTTAAATCATGCTACATAGTGTTATATTCAAGGCTGTGACCAAAAGTTGGCCTCAAAGTTTCAACGTTTGTCGTGTCTTGTTTTCATTTTTATTTAGTTTTATAAGTTAACAAAATTAACATTGATTTCCTATATATTTCTATCTTGTTTTTTGTTTTTATCGATATAACTTTATAAAATACGAGCTCTTAACAATTGTCCAGAAAGACGAATGGTCCAAACTAATCGCGCACACCGGTGTGAAGGAGATAAACGTGCCTCTGTGGTTTATGTGCTCCATTCCCACAGTTTATGGCCGCAGTTGCCTTTACCTTGAGGCACCTCTGAATGAACTCCTTTCTCACCTTTAGAGTCGGCAGGAAGCTCACAAAACTGATTTAGTCTTAGACCAGGTTGGATCGTCTTTAATCCTGGTGCAACGCGAGGTTCAGTCAGGTTTTCAGTCATGTTTTTTTTTAAATTATGTTCTCAAATTAAGATGGCAATTTAGATTTCCCTCACTCAGCACTGATGATGCTAAGATGTTTCTGTGTAAAACAACAACATTAAAACTTTTATTCAAAACAGTGAATTAATGCTTCAGTCTGTCAACACTCAGAGTGATGTCTCTTACATTCATTTTCCACAGTTGTTTCAGCTTTTTCAGGAAGTACCACACCATGTAGGTGCTAAACTTAACAAGAACAATGCTCCCTTGTTTATTAGCGCCTTCTCGGTTCAAGTGTCAAATCAACTTGGGTGCAATTTCCTTCAGCACATCCTCTTCTCTTAGATATGAGTTTAAACATCACAATCCAGCCCTGCATTTTAGAAAATCCATACATCGCCGTACTAAGTTTGTGAAGTAATTCTCATTTTGAAAGAATTTTTTTAATCAAAAGTAGCCACAACTGAAAAGAGAAACTGATGACCTTGGAGCACCTTTAGCTTTGATTACAGCACATTCGTTGTTTCAATAAGCTTCTGCAATGTCCATCCAGAATTGCATTCATTTGTCACCGAGATCTTGTATTGATGATGGGATAGTGTGACCACTGCGCAAAGTCTTCTCCAGCACATCCCAATGATCCTCAAAGGGGTTAAGGTCTGGCCAATCCATGTGTGAAAATGATGTCTCCTGCTCCCTGAACCACTCTTTCACTATGTAAGCCCGATGAATCCTGGCTCGGGCTGGGTACTGTTAAACGATACCAGTATTGTGTTGGGAAATTTTTTTTTTTGGTACAACTGGTATTGAAAAAATAAGCAGGTACTATTAAGGCGTCTTTCTACTGAACATGGCTCGCGAGGGGGAGGGGCTGTGGGGGAGTGGGGGGTGAACATGTGCTTTTCTCTCGGGGCACGAACATTGTTTATCTCAAGATGAGGTTAATAAAGTTTTTAGTTTGACCTGTGAGAGCCTAAAATGCTTAAGAAAGAACACAAAGCAGCGCAACGTGAATGAGGAAATGAATGTGAGGCGGCCATCAGAGCACCTCTTTTTATAGGCGACGCCCTCTCGCCAGTGGCGCAGGCACAGAGCGCAACCCCTGCGCCACATGGAAGATAACCATAGCACTTTAGAGTTTGCACTGTCCTAACGCCAGGCACAAGATCTGGCCCATAGAACATTCATGTTCTGTTTTATGGGATGACACATATTTCAATATAGGTATCGAAAACCAATAACCTGGTCATTCAGGAAGTTCAGGTCGTCAACTGATCTCATTCTTTGGGCCCACAGTGTTGCTGAACCTAGACCTGACCAACTGCAGAATACCCAGATCATCATGAATGAATGAATGAAGAACTTTATTGTCATTGTACAATGAAATTGCATAGACCAGATGTTTGGTTAGTTGGTTGGGCATAGGGTGGGTACCGCTACATTTCTCCCGATACTAGGAACAACCTGAACAATACTTTTTTAAAGGGGGGGTATTATGTAAAATCGACTTTCAAGCTTTATATCATGTTATTATGTCATTCCCTCATTAAACACATGCCTGGAGTGTTGCCTTGGCTCAATCACATATTTTTGAGTAATCAGTAAAAACTTAGACGGCAGCCATTTTAGGTGCAGCTATGCCTCAGTCCTCCTAGGAACGCCCCCACCTCCTGGAGACGCCTCTGATCCTTTCGTCACCAGCCAAGCCACCAACCACTGCTCCTCAGCTCAGCAGAGCCCCCTCCCCGCACAGTAGTGTTGTTTAGATGCCACAGCAGTGTGCTGAAGGGGGCGTGTCGGAAAGCTTCTTAAAGAGACAGAGGCCTATTTCAAGACGTTCAGTACAGCCATTTTGAGAGAGCAATTTTATTCAAGGCAGTTATTTTAATTTACTGCATATACAGACCAACAGAAGGTTACGTCATCATTGTAGTATGCTATAGACTGGTGCTATGTGATTGAAAAAAGCATAATACCCCCTCTTTAAATGCCTACTAAAATATCTGTCATCTAGAACAGAAAACATAATGTTACTTTATTCCATACTATTTCTTTCTGTATCATTTATTTGAGCAGAAACAACCACTTCCTTTAGTGCGGTCTCTAATGGTACCTGCTTATTTCTTGTACCTACATTTACCCCCCGATTTCCCGAGTTTAACAGTACCCATAGGCAGTGTATTATTGCAACCCCACACCCCTTCAATCACAACTTCAATATTCAGTCATGTAAGACTGAGAAGCGCTGACGTGTTTGGCTAAAGCGTTGGCATAAATGTGGTGCAAACAAAGTGAGCATCGCAAATTCACAGCATCCCAGAGTGTGAACATGTGAAGGTTAGAGACGAGAGCGGGAACACATAACTCACATGGCATTTCATTTACCGCCCAGTGGTGAAACTACTCCTACCTCAAGGACATACTTACAGCTACACGCAGAAAACGCTTGAACACTCACTTTAGGAAGCAAACTTTTTGGCTAAACCCCGGACCGCATGTTTCTTCCCTCATCCACGGAGTCGCCAGCTGCTCGTGGACCGTGCCAGCTCCGTCTCTCTGCGAGGGGCTGAGTTACAGAGTTAAAACATGGAAAATCAGTTTATGTGCAGATGCCAGTACATGGGGTTCAGGGACGCAAACTTCAAAAAGTGCAACATGCAAATTTGTAATGCAATCGTTGATAAAGCGTACTCTCTGCAGCGTGATTCCTGCTGAGAGGGAAGTGGGAGCGAGTGAACATGCACGGGACCCAAGTAAGCCACTAAATTGAAATGTTAGTTGAGTCCAAACTCATTCCTAACGTTCCTGACATACTGTATTTGTAGCATCTCAATTCTTTACAGGGATGAGTTTAGTTTTCAGCTTCACTGTCACAGAAATGCTACACAACTATAGCTTGCAAGTTCATGAAATGCACAGGTCTGAGCATCACTTTTCTGTCACTTTTTGATGCGTTGTTGTGGCCGCCATTTTGAATACTGAAACACCGAACACTGAAGACCGCAGTTATGCCATCCACCTGTTGCGCTGTGGGATGTACAAATGCCCCGTCTCAGAAAAAGGGACTCGCTTTGTACAAGTTTCCTAAAGACCAAGTTCGTCAACCGAAATGGATTTACTGCCATCAGGAGAGACCACCGAGCCGACTCCAAACTGCACAGTGAGCACTTTGTTTCAGGTAAGTGAAGCAACGTGGCCGCCGTTAAAATAGTTCCAACAATATAACGCAAGTGAGGCTAGGCTACAAACAAACACTAGGCTATCTGTCTACCTACATGAATATACTCTGGCCTAGGCTGTAAGCTTCAGTCGAAAAGCTTTGGGTGATGCCAAACTGGGGAAAATGTGCTCGGTTAAGGCGGGGGGTAAGAGGTTAAAGAGTACCTAAACGGGCGTGCCAAAGCCTTTCCCCACCCACAAACAAAAGTCAAAATTTGCCACGAAAGAGGCGGTCTCTGAAGTTTGGGGGTGACATGCGGGGGTGAGTGTGTGGGCCTTTGCATTGGCACAATCACAGCAGACAGATTACGGGGAGGGACTTGGTTATAAACCACAGGTACAGGGCAGGACAATTGGCAGTACCTGATGACGTTTTGTGGAGGCCGTGGACACGTCTCCAGCCAATCAGGAAATTCTACTTTAGTAGCAGAGTTTACCCTGAAGGGGGCGCAACCCATTCGTTTTCAGGCCAAAGTTAGGATTTAACACATGTTTGCGCTATAATGTCAGAATAATGTCAGGGACCAGTAGACAACACTATGAGACACCCATTGAGACAGTTTATCAGTAAAAAAAACTTGATTTGGTGTTTAGTTGCTCTTTAACATGTAGCCGAGTGACCCGTATGAACTGCCCGTCGTAGAACAACATAAACACACTTCTCTTGTTAACGTTATCCCGATCCATCGCTCTGATAAAACCATAAACTATCGATAAAACACGACTCATAGTAGACTAAAACAAAATAACAACCCACAGCTTAACTGTTTGCTTGAGAGAGATGAGAGCCGACACATGCTAACGCTCGCAAAAAGCAATCGTTTGTTTATTACTTACCCTTCCTGTGAAGAAGAACATTTTGCGCCTCTTCACCTGTATATTGTTATCCATAACCCATCCTGAGATAAAGCAGTGATAGGCTTTCATGCTCTTAAAATCCTTGAGGGCTTCACCGGTGTATGGAGAGGGATTATGGACCAAATAAAGGTATAGATGTCAGCAAAAGTTAGATGCGGTAAACTGTCACTGGTTTTAACTGGTGTTAAAACATCTTCAGACAGTTGATAAGGATCAAATCCCAAGGTTTCGATCTTCTTGGTGTATCTGTTCATCTGCTGTCAAGTGTGCAATTTTTTGATGTAGCATCTTGAATTCAATAGTTGAGACGCAGGTAGATGCACTGTTGCACTATAGCCAGCGGTGTTCAAAATGGCGGATAGAACTACAGAAGTCACGTGACTGAAACGCATGTATTGCCAAACTGGAGAAAATGTGCTTGGTTCTGGTGGGGGTTAAGAGGTTAAAATAAATCCCTCTGAAGAAATCCTTCAAAAATATTCTGATGTACAAGCCTGGAAAGTTTGGAGTCTGTGGGAGCTACACAAGTGGAGATGTTGTTGAAACACTAACTCCAAAGATTTGTAACTTCTGTGTATCACTTGCCACTGCGGTCTCCCAGGAAGGAAACCATATTACCATCAGTAATTTACAGCATCATCTCGGTCGCCTTTCGCGCTCCACATGGACACACAGATTGTCAATGATTGAGAATTAATATGCGACTGGAAGGTTTACCCGGGAAAGACACCACTTTAAATGCTTCTGTTCTACCATCTCACTATTGCCAGTTAGACACAATCCCTTGCCTTTCATCAGTATTATCATTATGCTGTGTTGTGAACTCCATTTCCCATCACCTCCTCCTCCTCCTCGTCTGCCGTATCCTTTATTTATCTCCCAGATGTGAACAGCAGCAGCTCATTAAAAACAGCACAGTGAACGTTTCCTGATCTGTTTTAGGAGGAGACGCGTTCGTGTTAACTGAAGACTGTTCATTTAGTCTCTGCATCCACTCCAGAGAGAGCTTTGTTGTGCAGGCAAGCTTTTAAAGAGCCTGTGTTTGGTGAACTGATCAAACAATCACACTCTGCACTTTGTAATCCAGGCGTTGTTCGTGTTGGGATGAGTGACGTGTGAGATTAGACCAGCATCAAAAGAGGGCGAATCAACTCGGACACATCACGACCCAGAGAACAGAGAGGAGCCTCGGATCACGCAGAGTCTCTGCTCTGTTTTAAAGGATCTGTGTCATGCTACTTTAGCCATTTCAAAGTAAACTATAGGCATGTACCTCTATCACTATGGAGTACTCATTTTGTTAGAAATATAAGTATTTTCTGGAGGTATTTTTCAAACCCGGAAGACACAACGCTTGGATTCAGTTAAGTCCGCCCCTCTCTCCCCTCATCAAAAGAAATATATACCACAGCAAAAAGTCAAGTTACTTCACGATGCAGTTATAAGGAGTTGACATGTGCAACACAGTTTCATAAATGGCTAACACGCGTTTTGATTGACTCACCGCTCTGCCTCTGCCTCGGCGATCGGGTGTTTACGTTATGGGACACGCGTTGGTTATAAAAGTTAATCCACTTTGATTCTGGCCAAGCTTCATCAAGCATCCATCAGTGACGGTCATAGACAAATACTATTTTGGCTGATAGTCGCTGAATCCCAGAAAGAAATTCCAAGTTCTGGCGAGTGGCCTCTTCTTTAGGAAGGTTGAATAAAGTCCTGTTCCTCTTGTAGCACAGTGTCTCCATGACATTATCGTTAGGTAAGAAAAAGAACATGTGTCCAGAGTTTTGGTGCAAACATGACTTCTGTTCAGACGCTCTGGGGGTGCATTTGTTTACTCCACAGGGACAGCGCAGACATGTCAGGCACTTCTTTTTTTTCTTTCTTTCTTTCTTACAACAGAACTAATGAAAAAGCTGTTTTGTAAATTAAAATCAGGCCGTAAGGCATTACATTACAGACGTCTGGCCCTTCCTGTTTGACACTATGATGTAAAATACGTCAGAGTGTCACAACTCAGTCATTTTCCAGGAGAGGGTGGAGCAGGATTCAGGAGGATTGTTTAGAACTGCATGAATGAAGCCAAAAATCACTCTGGGGGTGTTTTTTGATAAGGAAATAGCAGAACAACATGGTTAAAAACTCCAAAAAGTCGATTCTGCATGATTTGGACCTTTAAAAGTTTATGAACGTTTCTGTCTCTCCCACACAACACAGACATATGCCTCATCGTCAGAGCAAAGAACAGCCTGCTCCTCTTACAGGATTAAAATCACAGGATCAGAAGCACAGGGAGGGACAGGGAAAGGAGGGAGTTCAGCTTTCTAATAGCCTGGTGTGTGAAACTGTTCTTCAGTCGACAGGACCTGGCCCGTGCCCCGAAGGCATTACCTTGAAGAGACCGTGTGCTGGTCACCCTCTCCACTGCAGCAGCGTTGATTGTTAGAGGAACATGCTGGACCCGCGCTCTTCAAAAGTCCACAACAATCTCTTTTGTCTTCTCCACATTTAGAGAGAGATTGTTCTGTTTCTGTCTTTATATTTTTATCTATCATTCTCTGACAAATGTTTTATAATTTTTGTATTTTATACATGTTTTTAATATGTTGTGTGACTAATGTATGCAGCTGCTGATAACATTTGGGATAACTAAAGAATATCATGTTGTATGGTATCTGTGTCCCCAAATAGTGGAAAATGTTCAATTCAAATATTGCACTGAAAACATTTTATTCATTCTTTTGGCACAGGTGTCATATTGTACGAACAAAGTAATATTTAAAATACAAAAACAAGTTCCAATTCAAGGAAAGGTAGCGGGAAGAAGAGAAGCCCCCATTTCCCACCAGTATTAACACAATAATAACAATTGTTGCCCACTGCCAACACCAATATTAGAAAGTCCACAGAAACTCAAGCTTTGGCTATAAACTGGCAATAAACCAAAAACATAAAGTCTCCACCGAACCCAGGACCTTCCTGCTGTGAGGCGAGAGCTGCGCTGACCCGCCGTCTCCTCTTCGAGCATTAAATAAAACATATTCCCTCTGCAGCCACGAGCGCTTGTTTTCTCTCTCATCAATATTAATTAGGTAGACGCTGAAGCAGACGTCTCTCCTGTTCATTCTCAGTTTACGTAATTGTTTGTCGCCGGGTAGAATTCGTGAATCGGGACCAATCAGAGCGCAGCAGTCCCTCTCCGAGCCCTGGACGTAAACAGAGGAGTTTGAAACAGAGAAAGATGCTCGGAAATGGAATCAAGGAGTGTACACGATTTTGTCTTCATGTCTTGCCTGCATTGGCTTTTTTTTTTTTTTTACATAAATGAGTTCTTGCCTATTTTCTCTATTAACCAGAAAATAGACTAATCTATAAAATAAGCAGTTTTATTATTTATTGGATTACATTTCCACCAGAGATTTTTATGGGAAATCCAGGGATGTCCTTATTTATTATTAGCTGTTATAACTGACATAGGCCTATTGCAGCTGATCTCCATGGTAACGCTGGACAGTCAGCGCCATATTGGAAGAAAACATGAGCTTACCATGGACTTAAATTTGGCAGAAACTGATCAATATCTATCTGTAAAAGTTTGAAATTACATAATTAAACCAATTGCCTTTTTTGGCCAGCAGCATTTACACACACACTGACAGTTTCAATCATTTAAGCGGCATCTTTCAGTCACCAGAAGACTGTTTATAGCCTACCGCAGTGTGTTAGCCATGTGAGCTAATCACATTTGCTAATCCTTCGTTAGTATTTTAGGCAAAGTACAATTAGCAAGTCGGGTAATCCGGGAGACTTTTCAGAGTCCATTGGCCTGCTCAATGTATTTTTTCTATAGCCGTTAGCATTAGCAACCAAACATCGCAAATTATCAACGATCCAGATGTTTTCAGCTGTTGTCATCCATCGACTACATTTAAGGCAAAACCACGTTAGACATCGTTAATGAATTTACAGACCTTTTACTTTTAGATACACATTAGCATTAAAGTGTCCTCTCTGCTAAATGCTAACTCCAATTAAAGTTTCTGCTTTTTGTGGGCTCAGATACACATCCAGTGGCCACTAAACTTCATCTTATAAGATGTTAATGATAAAGAAACCACAGAAATTATATAAATGCCGTGAAATAGACATTGCATTTGTCTTCCCTTTTCATTTGTATGAGGATGGAACTTCACAATCCACAATACGTCCGGGATTCAACGCCTAACAAAATGTTCACATTTGTACGAACAGGCTCAGATAGCTAAAGGCATTTCTGTGATTTCTATGAAAAATACTTTATAATAAAGAGTTTTTAAGCTTTAAGAAGTTGCTGCATTTTGTGCTGTACTCCGTGGCTGTAGTAATTCCTGTTGCCGCTCTGTGACAGTACAAGCGTGACAAAGGCAGATGAGCAGTTAGTCGGTTTGTAATTTCAATTCAGGTTCATTGTTCATTATTATAATTAGAAACATTGTCCAATATGGCGGCGGGTGGTGTTTTTTGTCATGCGACTCACAGGAAACAATTGAAAGTGTGTACAATGCCATATTGCATGATTATTACAGAATTGTCAATGCCTACACTCTTAAAACAGATGTGTTAAATTTTAACACAATTTCTGTGTTAAGGCTCATTTAACACATGTTGTGTTAATATTAACACATGTTGTGTTGGTGTTGAAATGTCTGTGTAAAAATGAAATTACACAAAATAACACATCTCGTGTTAAATTATTATCCAATCACGTTGCATATTTACAATAACACACTGCATGTGTTAAACTGTTGTCCAATCACGGAGCGGGACACGCGCTGCTTGAATCTTCAGCTCGAGCTGACATTTTCCCTGACCAGGAGCAGAAAGGAGCGCCAAGTCAACACTTACAAGGTAAGCGAGCATTACTTGTTCATATTTCACATTTTCCGAAAACTGTTTTCTTTATGTCGTCAGTTTGCCATTCGCGGTAGAAGTTGTTTCTTTGGTAAAAGCAAGTCAACCGTAACGTATGCTAGCTAGCTTCCTCCGGATACAGTGACTGAGCCTGGCTGCTATAAACCAAACGCAGAGTCTGTGACATAAAACTTAGGCCACATTGAACGTTATTATCTTCGCCTCCGCGGGGCTGAAGCGAGACCGCAGACATGTGTGCAGGTGCGGGGCAGCAGCCTCCTCTGTCACCGCCTCACACGCCTCCGCCCCGGGCTGACTGCACTCTCCTTCTGCCCCTGCTCCTGGCCGAAGTGCGGACAACAGTCTGAGCAGATTAAGATAGGAGCTCTTGGCACTTATTATGAAGGCACATCGGAGATTATAGAATTTACATTAATATTAAATCAACACTGCCACAAAACTCTGGTAAAATCATTATCTAAAGATTGATTGTGAAACGTGTGCCATAAATATGCTAAAGTAGGGAAAGCAAACTTAAACTTAAAAAGTTACATAGGCTGACATTTTCCCTCACTAAAAACAATTTCTTCTCTTACAGATTGTAAAATGGAGGCCTGAGTGTGACGTCAACAGGTATATGCTCTGTAAATTATTTAAATGAGATGGTCATAAAATAAACCCATGTATATTGTCTGAATATGTCCTGTATTACCTAATCTGTCCAATGTGTATTGCAGTTGCATTTAGTCTGTACTATGTACCTGTATTGCAGATTCATAAACAGTACCAGTCGTCAGAATAACAAGCCTCCAGTGGGACCTTCTCTGTTGATGACCCTAATACAAGAGGGGGAGTTGTCATCAGGAGATCATGGTGAACTATTTTTTTGTGATACAGTCAAATAAGAATTCAGACCATGCTTGATATGTGAGCTTTTCTTATTCTTTGCTCTTTCCCAGCCATCCTTCAAAAATCCAAAAAGATGATACTGTAACTTCCACTTCAAGATGGATTTGGTGAGTATGAACTCTCCGAAACTTCTAACATTCTGTAAACCTATCTCACAATTGAATTTTTGTCTTATGTGTTTTCCTAGAGTCGTGTTCCTCCTGAGCTCTTCAGCATTGACCTACTACCTCTGCATCAGTGTGTGCTGATGGATCACTCGCTGTGCAGAAGTGGCTCCAAATGGTGAGAGTGAGTTTTACTATTCATTTCTGAATATTTGTGGAGTCTTTGTAAAACATTTAAACATAATTTGCTTCTGTATCAGTTGTACAATATAAAGAAATATTTATAATGTGTTAACTTCATAAGTATTCAAATGTTAATGTATTGTGTCTTTGCTCAGACTGGAAAAAGCATTAAAAGCCCTTTTGGAAAAATACCGAGAGGCAACCAACCAGCAGCCCAGCCCAGGACAAACCAACAGCCCAGGACCTCTCCCAACAGCAGAGGACATCCCAACAGCAGAAGACATCCCAACAGCAGAGGACATCCCAACAGCAGAAGACATCCCAACAGCAGAAGACATCCCAACAGCAGAAGACATCCCAACAGCAGAAGACATCCCAACAGCAGAAGACATCCCAACAGCAGAAGACATCTCAACAGAACAGGACTTACCAGCACCACTGCACTGAGCAGCACCAAAGCACAGAACAACAGTCATCATCCAAACGAGTGATGAGTACCAAAGACTGTTCTAAATGTGCTGTGTTTGTAATCTGAACCATTTAAGTTTAGTGTTAAATTATGATTGTGTAGTATGTAAGTCAGGACTTGGCCAACTAGCCTAATCTTTAGATTTTCATTTTCGATTGACAAGAGTTAATGGATCAGTGTCTAACACATAACTTAGATGCAAATCACATCACAATTAGACAACAACAACAACTTAAAACAAACTACATTGTGGCTTGTGAACATCCCTATTTTTTTTGGTAACATTTGGCACAATGCTATTGACTTTAGTATGGTGTACTGTAAACTTATGACCATGGTAAACCTGAAAAATGCCATTTTAAAACTCAATGTTTTTTCAAACATCCTCCATGTTTTCAAACCAACTGTAGAGATTCTTTTATGTGTTCACATTTGTGATTTGCTAATACATAATAAATAAGAATTACTTTTAATTATATTGTTTGTGATTATTGTAGTGTAATTCCTGCATGTATAATATTCATTTTAGGGGTAAAATACAATGAAATACAAATAACACACTTTTTAACACAAAATGTGTGAAAAAATGCACATCCCTGTGTCTAGTTAAGGACAACACAACATGTGTTGTTTTTAACACAGTCAGTGTGTTGAAATGTTTAACACAAAAAATGTGTTAAATATCTCAACACACTGACTGTGTTAAAAACAACACATGTTATGCAGTCCTTAACTAGACACAGGGATGTGCATTTTTTAACACATTTTGTGTTGTTTTCAACACATCTGTTTTAAGAGTGTACTACTGGGATTAAGCACACATTTGGTCTACTAATACTGTGTGTCTTCTGAAAACCACAAAAAGAACTGTCCTCATTAAAATGCAAACCCTTGTTTAGACGTCAACAAGTTTAGCATTTCATGATTAAGTCCTCTTCCAAATCGAAAGCTTCTGAAGTTATACTGCAAAGTTTCCCTGGCAAATGTTAAGGTTCCATATGCTGAACTCATCATAAAATGCAGGAAAATAAAGTTGAATAATTGATACAAATGCCTCGCCGCTCCCTCAGAGCAGAGTGCAGTGAGAGACGGACTGACGCTGGGGACATTTTTAGACACATTAGGACGGAGGTGTGGAAATCTCCCTCGGGACGAACAGACACTTCCTAATGTCGTCCTGCAGACACTCACCCCTCAATGACCCCCTTCCAATAAAACCTCCCGAAAATACAGACAGTTTTCTACTAGCATAACAAAGCTGTAAATGGTGTTGGGTTTATTTCAACTTATAATAACAAGATTTAGCAGTTTGACCATGTTGTAATAATCCTAAAATACATCGGTTCCTCTCAAAGTTCTGTTGCTCTGTATGTAAATAAAACTTTGTGCCACAATTAATCTTTATCATTAACATAAAATAAGATGAAGTTTAGTGGCCATTGGTTCTGACCCACAAAAAGCAGAAACTTAAGTGAATTTGAGTTAGCATTTAGCTCAGAGGACACTTTAAGACGCTAATTTGTATCTAAAGTAAAACCTCAAAAGGTCTTTACATTCATTAATGATTTCTAACGAGGCTTTGACCTCACCCAAATGTGGTCGATGGGTTGACCGCAGCTGAAAACATCTGGATCGTTCATGATTTGCGATGTTTGGAGGCTAATGCTAACGGCTATAGGAAAAACACAATGAGCAGGCTAACGGACTCTGAAATGTTGCCCGGTAAAGATATATATAACTCTAGATCGGACATGATGCTTGTTGGCGTGGCAAACATGGTGCCCATAGCAACCAATGCAAAACCAGGAGCAGCATTTTCATTGATTCAACGGCAGAATGTGAATCAATGAAAAAGATCATTGTGATCGGTTGTATTACTTC
The DNA here is from genome assembly GCA_007210695.1 of Neogobius melanostomus. NCBI lineage: Eukaryota > Metazoa > Chordata > Actinopteri > Gobiiformes > Gobiidae > Neogobius > Neogobius melanostomus. The sequence goes on from VHKM01000064.1 coordinate 343,070, forward strand.
TAAGTTTAAAGGGGCTAGATGCAAGTTGACATTTTTATACTCGCTACTGCCACCTCAGGTCTTAAGCGTAACTGCAGTTTCTATATTAAGCTCACGCATGACGGCACGTCGGCACTTCGGACCCGAATTAACACCTTTCTGTGTGACAGTGCAGGATTTTAGAGGCAGTTGTGGTGAATAGGTCTGGGCTCATTCTACACATTAGGATATTGGGGAGGAAATACTTAATTTTAGCATTTTTAAACTCAGTCTAGTGCCTTTAAGTATCTCAGTCAGGATGTAATTTCTTTGAATTGTCTTGTTTTTTAGTCGTGTTGTTTAGCCGCATTAGCATTGTTTACTCCATTCATTCCAAGAGGGTCTGAATGCAGCCAATGGAGAGTCATGTGATCGATCAGTGGAGCTCCAGACCTCCACAGGAAATGACGTCACATCCACTTTCTTTCCACAATATTTATTTAAGTTAATCTCACTAAAACGCCTTTCATACACTCCACTATCCCTAAGGGTAGGATTAGGGTTGTTTGGATTAGTTTAAGCTTGCGTTGTCCTGCTGAGGTGACGTCATTTCCTGTAGAAAAGTGGAGCTCCACTGATCACGTGCCCCTCCATCAACTGTGTTCAGACCCTTCTCATTCATTCCAGGGTTCAGTGGTCAACATTCATTGTATCACAGTCCCATATTCAATAAATATTGGTCATAGTGTTTAAAAGTACAGAAATACTGTTTTAAAGTAGGAAACAAATATATTTGATATAAATTGAACTGAATAATTTGAAGTGTCTGCCAGAGGAAAATCCATGAACAAATGTAGGGCTAAAGTCTATGCCTCCTATAAAACTGAATTACAATGTGAAAAACTGCCACAACTTTATTTTTTAAGGCCAGTTGCAAAGAGTCCATGTTCCCGTTCGATTACATTGCACTGGGTTAGATGGGCCAGTCACAAGATGGCCGCCAGAATTGCCAATGGTTCAAACATAGAACTATGGCCATGTCTTAGAGTTTTATGAAAGACCTTTGTTGCCCGGACTAGATAATTTCCTAACTGTCGGCACACGTTAGGATCAAACTCCGCTTCTCCTTTTTATTTCTACAGCGCTGACTGTCCTGCGTTACCATGGAGATCAGCTGTGACACGTCAGTTTTAATAAACCGATTAGTTCTGGGGAAGAGACTCGTGATCCACTTTTGGGCCTTGAGCCGCCAAGTTGAGAACCATCTCTCCAATCACTGATATTATTTATTCCTCCAGGGCTTCCCGACTGCGTGCTGAACCCCAATGAAAGTTTTAGGTCCAGCCCATGAGGAACCAGCAGGTTCAAAAGTATGCCCATATTAATTATTATAGCTGCAGCTGCTCTTTGGGGCTAATGTATTTTCCATGTCGCAGCATCATTTATAGACTACAGTATTTTAATGTTTGATGGTACAGGCTGATTTGAAAAGATTCACATTCAAATTTTCTAGAGAGATTCCTCCAAAAACATGTATATTATGTGTTAAGTTACTCCTCCTCAAAATGAAGGGAAAGTTCATTACCTCAAGGATACTTCAATAAAAGTTGCTCATTGAAATGTCTTAAGTGAAAGTACAGAAGTATTTGCTGTAAAACTTAAAGCAACACGACAGGGACAAACCTTCTTCCTTGTTGTGAGTCACTGGCCTTTGACATTACATTTGTTCAGCGCCACCTACTGTTCTGGAGTGTGCATTATTGGGCTTTTAACCTCTTGAGCCTCTTTTACCCAAACCTAAAAGCTTCTATTTACAGCCTACAGACCAGAGTAACATCTCATTTGAAAGCTAAGACCTACAAAACTGATCTAAGATTTTTCCTCGCGTTGTCATCACTTTTTGTTGTTATTTTTGCTGCTTGTTTTGTTGCTTTTTATCACTTTTTTGTCACCTGTTTTGTCTCATTTTGTTGCTCTATTGGCGCTTTAAAAAAAAAACAGGACTAAGTAACTTGTTTACCTTAATAAATCCTTTCCGTAGTCCCTCTGGGGTAATACAAGTGTTAATGGGATGATTGGGGGTCTTTCATCCGGCCGGGGATTGAACCCTAGACCCCTGGTGTCTTTGGCCAGAAAACCACAATTGCAAAGTTCCTGCCTCCGGGTCGGAGTCACCAATACACACTAATGGAATCACGAAGAAGAAGCTAACAGGCTAACGGGCAAAGCTAACTGCGGGCTAGCGCCACTTTAGCAGTAATTACAGCCAAGTTTGAGAGAAAAAAATCTCTATTTTGTAACTGGATGTACAATATCCCTCTCTCCCTTTGTCTTTTCTGTCAGCGTAGTATTTACTCTCACGGCATGTTTTATTTATTTTTTTGCTCATTAATTGTCCGTGAGAGTAAATACTATGCGGACAGAAAAGACAAAGGGAGAGAGGGATATTGTGCATTGTGCTACAACTCAATGACACAATGGAGATTTTTTTTTCACTCAAACTTGGCTGTAATTAGGGGAGACCGGGTATGGTTGTAAAATGGGGAGAGTTGTAACACCACCAATTCCACCATTCAGGGGTAAGATAGGAGTCAAACGAACATACCAGTGTTTACCCACTTCCTCCCTGATCCCACATGGAGATTGTCAAGGTTGTAAACTGGTGCATGCAGATTCTATAGAGAAAAAAATTGATTTTGAGGCAAGAAAGTAAATTTTTTGACCAAGACTATATTTTGTTTAGTGCTTATACTATTGCACATAAAACCATATGACTTACATTCGATTAAATTGTAGTTTCTCAGGCAAACTGTGATGCACATTTCCCCTGCTAATTTCAAACCATTATGCTGATAGAGCTAGCTGAACAATGGCTGACAGGGGTGGGGATGGTTGTAACACAATCATCCCCTATATACAGTTAATAACACTTACTTGATTTTAATACTTTTACAGAATGCCTAGACAGTGGAAAAGAAAGACTGACAGATTTGTGCCGGCTAATGCTTTTTAAAAAAGCATCTAATGTGGTCAGAAAGAAGGGCAAGTCAGATCAGTTACAAAGGCACATGTGATCTGCCATGTAAAACTGAGCAGATACTGCAAAACACAGCAGAGGCTGAGAGACCGGGGTCCAGTGATCATCCCAGTGTAGGTCACACTGAAGCATCAACAGAGTTTTCTCTGAGGTGCAGGAGGAAGTGGCTGATTATTTGACTCAGACAGCAGACCTGTATTATGGACTGACTCCACGTGAGGTTAAACATATGACAGGTTAGAGCAGAGCCGGTTTTCCTATACGCAAACTACGCAAGGTGCGTAGGGCCCCCGCAGCCGCAAGGGCCCCGCATCTCAGTCAAACTACGGTGTTGTTTCACTGATTAATCAACGCGTTGTTACGGGGAGAGGCTCTCTGACAGCGCTCACTCTCTCTCCGCCTACTTTGCCTCATATAACACTAAAACGCAGCAGTGTGCTGAAGTGGATGAGCAGGAGAGACCTACTGCCTTCCCCCCGTCACTCCCAGGCACGAGTGCTTCTCCCCTTCGCGTCCCCGCTCAGCTGCGTGTCTCCCGGTGCTCGCCTCCCTTCCTGCATGTCTCTCGTTTCCCGGGCGCTGCTCTCATGTTTCTCTGCTTGGACTCGGGGCTGCATCGCCACACACTCATTTAAACTCTTCTTATTGTCTCTAGTGGAGAATCAGGACAGTAGTTTGGTGAATAGACGAGAGTAAAGCCGAACACGTGGCCTTTTTGTCTCAAAGACGAGTTGAATCCACACGGTTCATATGAGCGCAGTTACAGTAATTAATGGGTTGGGTGACTCACAGGCTAATTCTCAGCAGTAAGACAGAAATAACCGTCAGGTGCAGGTTTCAGTTAGTTTTAAATCAGCGGTTCCCAAACTGTGGGTCAGGAACCAGAGGTGAGAGAATATGACCATTTGCTATTTACCATTTTAAAAAGTGGGGGAAATAGACTATTAATAGTCCTGAATCCCAGTCTGACAGTGGCTTAGTGGTTAGTGGTTCTCACACAGAGGGGCAGGGTCTGAATGGAGGTCATTATGTTCCACTTCTGCCCTGCTGTACTGCACAGTGGAACTGTTTTTGACCGTAAATGGGTTCGCTCTTCGTCAAATAGCCATAGGATGCGTAGGTACTGAAGGGCCCCCGGGTGGATTTATGCTTAGGGCCCCAGAAGGGCCAGCACCGGCTCTGGGTTAGAGAGAGCGAGACATTGTTCTGGATTGTTCTTTTATTTAAATAAACTGATTTGAATCATATCACATGACGTGGCCTCTGTTTTTGCTTCTTTTGTTTAACTGTTACAACTCACCCCAGCATGTGTTACAACCTACCCCGGTAGTGGGGTAGGTTGTAACAAAGGACCACCATGTGTTTGACATCAACCCATGAGGTCTGTGATATTCTTGCAGAGGTTTGAATTGGTGCCATTTGTAGTCAACAAATGTGGGTACTTTGTATAAAAGTTTGAGAACTCTAGCTCAAAAATTCAGTGAGTTACAGGTGCTGAAGCAAAAAGTGTTACAACCATACCCGGTCTCCCCTACTGCTAAAGTGGCGCTAGCCCACAGTTAGCTTTGCTCGTTAGCCCGTTAGCTTCTTTTCGTGATTCCATTAGTGTGTATTGGTGCTCCGGTCCGGTGGCAGTCAAGTTTCAACTGAGGTTTTCTGGCCAGAGACACCAGGGGGAGATGAAAGACCCCCCGAGTATCCCATTAACACTTGTATTACCCCCAGAGGGTCTACGGAAAGGATTTATTAAGGTAAACAAGTTACTTAGTTCTGCTTTAAGAAGTTTTTAGATTCGGGTAAAGTCAAACTGGAGAAAATGTACTTGGATAAGGCAAGAGGTTAAAATGAACAAAACACATTGACAAGTTTACTTTTTCACTTTGGCGCCTTTATAGAAATGGTGGAGTAGAAAGTATTATTATGTGTCTTTCAAGTGTTGAGTAATAGTAGAAAGTTCTCAAAAGTACTACTCATGTAAAGAAGTCTACTTGAAAACCGCAACAATAGAACTTTGAATAGCTCATATCTCTATTAAAACTGCAGTAACATCACTTCAACACCCTGCAGTAAATCTGTATGAATGAGCCAACTTGTTACTTGTAATTTTCGTGCTGACAAACCCTTTTCCAAATCTAAAATCGGCCCAGTATCTGACCTTTTACACCCTGATAGTCTTCAAAAATAGCCCTCTCTCCTCTTACTCCGCCCGCACATCCCAATGCATTACTCTGCGCCGGCTCTGAGCGGAGTTGAAGTTTTCTGGTCCAGTTCTTTCAGAGCGTTTAGCCCCAGTCTCTTAAACTGATCCTGGGTTAAACATGCACAGCTCAGGGCAGCGTGCCATCTCCGATCATCACACTCACTGTACGCGGGAAAAATCTACTCGCCAATTCTGAAAAGTCATCTGCGTTTCAGTCGCTTTGATGCAGTATCTATGTGTTCATGTGTGTGGACTTTAATGAGATGTTATAATATGTTCCCTCGACAAAAACTTCAGTCATGCAGTTTGGACTGATCCCAATCACTCATGTAGCTTCTTCTTGTGATGGGATTTACGGCTCTTTACTGGGAGCCGAGTCTTTGGAAAACGTTCATTTCAAAGAGCCGTTCAATAGACTGGCTCTTTTTGATTTAACATTTGAATAACGTCAGCCAGAAAACTCTCAATATCTAAGACGCGATCGATAAAAGGCTTTTTAAATTTTATTTAAAGGGGGGGTATTATGTAAAATTGACTTTTTCAAGCTTTATATCATGTTATTATGTCATTCCCTCATTAAACACATGCCTGGAGTGTTGCCTTGGCTCATTCACATATTTTTGAGTAATCAGTAAAAACTTAGACGGCAGCCATTTTAGGTGTAGCTATGCCTCAGTCCTCCTAGGAACGCCCCCACCTCCTGGAGACGCCTCTGGACCTTTTGTCACCAGCCAAGCCACCAACCACTGCTCCTCAGCTCAGCAGAGCCCCTCCCCGCACAGTAGTGTTGTTTAGATGCCACAGCAGTGTGCTGAAGGGGGCGTGTCGGAAAGCTTCTTAAAGAGACAGAGGCCTATTTCAAGACGTTCAGTACAGCCATTTTGAGAGAGCAATTTTATTCAAGGCAGTTATTTTAATTTACTGCATATACAGACCAACAGAAGGTTACGTCATCATTGTAGTATGCTATAGACTGGTGCTATGTGATTGAAAAAAGCATAATACCCCCTCTTTAAATAATCTAAAATTACAATGGGACTGATAGTCAGGCTTTGAAAAACGTGTTTGTGAATAAACTCTTATGCCACAACTAATAAAAAGAGGATGCAACTGTCTGACAAATCATTTCACTTCATTTACATTTCACTTCAGTGTAAAAAGCTTTCACTTGTGTCGCCTGCTCCATTGTTGGGCTGATTTTTGTGTTCGTTCGGGGGAGTTCTGGGTCAAATCGACTGGAAAAAAAGATCCGAGGACCAGTTCAAACCGTTCACCTTAAAGAGCCGTTCAAAAGAGCCGCTCGGTCGTGAACGTCACATCACTTGTTTCTTGTTGATAAAGCTGTATTTCATTACATCATAAAGGTTATATGACTCTCAGCCACATTTTTACTGCCGGTATTTGTCTCTGAGCAGTTCTGCACATAATGTGTGTTCATCACAGGTTTTTCCTCGCTCGCCGTTAGCGCTAATAATCATAATAAAAATGGCTTACAAGTTAGCACCACTCTCTCAAAGCACCACACTGTGCTCATGATGGAGGTAAGCTGTTATTGCGAGGCTGCTAATCGGCGCCATCGGCTCCTCCTCCTCCTCCGACCACCACTCACTCACTCACGCGCTCACTCATCCTGGCATATTGTACATGTTTTAAGTGGTAGGGGAAACTCTGTGGCTTTGTTTCATTAAGCTTCTGCAGTGACAAAAGATCCAGTGTTGCATCAGTGAGTAGAATGTGACCAATGTGTGACAAGGTGGCACAGCTAGAAGGTCTAGGGTTCAACCCCGGCCGGAGGAATTTGCTTGTTTTCCCCGTTTCTGTGCACGTTTCCTTACAACTATTAAAACATATGTAAAATGAGTCCTCCTCTGGGACCAGGGCACCCCCAGAAATGAGACTCCTAATCTCAGTGGGACTTTCCTGGTTAAATTGAACCATGACTGAGTTTAAAATGTTCACTTCTCGAGTTAAGTCTTGGCTGAAATCTAAACAGAATTGTACCCAGCTGTCAATAGCACTGACTTTGTGTATATGAATGATTTATATAGCGTATATAGGTAAGTTTTAATGTAGTGTAGAAAGGCCCAACCAGGGAGTTGAAAATTAGCACTAGCGATAAACTCTTATTGCATCGCATCAGCTACCAGCTTGTTTTGCACTATGTTGAACTGCAATGTCCCTGTCAAATAAATGAATAAATAAATAAAATAAATAAATAAAGGTCAACATTAAAGATACTAGATGCAAGTTGGTCATTTTATACTCACTAGTGCCACCTCAGGTCTTATGCGTAACTGCAGTCTCTCTTCTGACCCGAAGTAACACCTTTGTGAGTGACAGTGCAGGATTTTAGAGGCAGTCGTGGTGAACAGGTCTGGGCTCATTCTACACATTAGGACATGTCTGGAACATGTAGGGGGAGGAAAATACTTAGTTTGAACAGGAAACCTACACAGACACGGGGAGAACATGCAAACTCCACACAGAAAGGAGCGCTAATCTCTACGCTGCCGTGTCGCCCATATAAAGCCTTCTCCAGCAAAGACTCTCAATGGGGTTAAGATCTGGATCAATCTCATGCTCCATGATCCACTCTTTCACAATGTGAGCCCCATGAATCCCAGCTTTGTCATCGTGGAATATGCCCGTGCCATCAGGGAAGAAGAAATCCATTGATGGAATAACTTGGTCCTTCAGGATGTTCAGCTGATCTCATTCTTTGGGCTCATACAATATTAGTGTTGCTGAACCTGATCAACTGCAGCAACCCCAGATCAGAACAGATAGTTACAAAGTGTGTTTCTCAAGTGGAAGAATAAAAAGAATGATAAAACTACTGAAACACAAGTACTTGAGTAAATTTTTTTTGAACCATTCTGAGCTTTACATGTGACAGTCGACTGAACTATAAAACCTTTACCTTGTGCAGATATTCATTGTTTTCAGTCTCTCAGTGTCCCGCTCTCCAGGCCCCTCCTCCTCCCGCGCTCCTCCTCCTCCTCCTCCTCCTCCCGCGCCTCGTATCAAATAAAGATGAAGCGCGGCTCTAATTGACGTTGTTTCGATGAATGATTTATCAGAGTTAGTCTAACATCGTGTTTCAGGTCAGTGAGTTCGGGACGCTGCAGTCAATGGGGCGTGAGGGAGGTCTGTCAGGCTCTGTTTGATGTAACGCACCGCTGTGGAGAAGACCGTCTTTAAAGCCACACTGCGGATCACTGCAGGATATATGGCACATGAGGCAAGGGGCGACTAAACCGCTGTAAAACTCAAGACATTAACCTGCAGTGCGTCGCTAATGTAAAGCATCTGGAGGACCTACTGTATTTATTAGGGCTGGGACGGTACTTTCTTTTTTATTATAACAAACTGCAGTATTTTACCCCGAATGAACTGAATAAGAAAGTGCAAGCTGAGTTTACAAAATGTATAAACTAAATATAAATCAGTCTGATATTGATTGAAAAGCACAAGGGCAGAAGCTTTAAAAAATAAATAATTACTAATACTTAACTATGTTCTTTCTGTAACTGAGTTGAGGAACAAAAGTATTATGAGACAGTTTTTGGGCGACAGTGGTAGTGTACAGTTGGTAGAGCGAGTCGTCCCATGATCGCAAGGTGCGACACTTCCCCTCCTCGCCTCCAGGGTGTGACTCTGGTGTATGACTGAGAGTGTGAATGGGTGACTGGTTCCTTGATGTAAAGCGCTTTGAGTGGCTAAGGTAGGTGGAAAAGCTCAATATAAGTTTACACATGTATTTACCATTTCTGATATGATTAACGTAGCATTACAAAGAAGGATTGCGATATAGGGTGACCAGATGTCCCAGTTTTTAGTCCTTTGTCCCACGTCCCAATAGATTTCTCCAAAACCATTGATTTGTCCCAGTTTTACTCGTAACCTGTCCCAGTTGTCCCGGTTTTGGCCAATGTAGTTCCCGAAATAGCATAGCCTACACTTGAACATTAATGTCTTTGGCCCAATTACCAAGTGTAAACCATTTCAAAATCTCAGTTCAGGATGCGGATTGGCGCATGTCAAAAGTCGTTGACAGTTTAACCATTCATCGTGGGTAAAGACAGTTTAGATTTGGAACCCCTGCAGCCTATTCCCGAATAATGTCCCAATTTTTAGTTGGAAAATCTGGTCACCCTAATTTTGTCCCAGCCCTATATTTAAACCTTATGTTTAAAGGAATAGGCCACCGTTTTTACATACTGAGATATGTTCTTACCTGAGCTTAGACGAGTTCATCTGTACCTGTCTGGTCTCCACGTGTGCCTTCCGTAACCTAAACACAGCACAGACGGCGTTAGCATTTAGCCTCTCTCTTCTCCTCTATAGCTCCAAACGAGGTGAAGATAGAAGCTACCAAACTCTTCCACGTTTTCCCTATTTAAATATGGTTACGTGAAGTGTTACACCATCCAAGTCTAATTACACAAAATTAAACAATGTGGATTTTCTAAGCGGATAAAAAGGGGGACTATATTGTAAGGCGTAATAATACCAGGAGTAATCCGACATCCGCGCAGTGATATCTTCACTTTACTGTGCGGCGCTGAAGTACTCCTGGTCGCTTCTATCGTCACCTCGTTTGGAGCTATAGAGGAGAGGAGGAGAAGCTAAATGCTAACGCCGTCTGTGCTGTGTTTACGTGACTAAAGGCACAAGTGAAGACAAGACAGGTACAGATGAACTTGTCTAAGCTAAGGTAAGAACATATCTCAGTATGTAAAAACGGTGGCCTATTCCTTTAACTACAGTAAAAGCAACACAGCAGCTGCATGTCCCATTCCCAGGAGACATGAAGTGTTCACATCAAACTCAACATTAACTCTATGGAATATGTTTCAAATATAAAGAGAAAGAAGTGAGTGTGGCTGACCAGACTAAACTTATGGTGAAATGCTACGGCTTCAAAGAACGAGTTAAACCCAGGTCTAAAAGGGACATTACAAAAAAGAATAAAGAAAACTCCACCTTGATTTGAGTCTGTAAGTATAATCATTTGCCTATGAATATTGTCCAGCTATTTAGTGGACTATTACATTGCTCCTGAAATAAGATTAAATACAATATATTGCCCTTAAAGATTAGAAAATACATGTTCTAATTGTTTTTACTCTATTAAGGATTACACGAACTAACAGGACCAAACTTGAACATTTGGGAGATTTCTTGGTGAAGGATTTTTCTTGAGCATGTTTGTTCACAGCTCAATGGTCAAATTTCAAATGTAACAAAGACAGATATTTCGAAACGTTAGTTCACAGTTGATTTTCTTGATAAATAAATGACTTCCTACTATTATCTTAACCCTGCGGGCGGTGGTTTCCTGGCGGAGCTCATCAGTATTTGCTGCAGTAGCCTGGACTATACAGGTTTTTTTTGTTCATTAAACTCCGATTAAACATTCATGTCACAGGGTTTGAAGGGTTTTGCCCAGTCAGCACTTTCCTCCCTCAGCTCCTCAAACTGCATCAAACTTTTAACTCTTCGCTGCACTGGGACACAGAGGGAGGGAGAGACAAGTTTATTCCCCTAACACAGAGGAATCATACAAAAAACGTAATTATCAGTGGTGGAAGAGGTTTTCTTTTTTTTTTTATAGTGCAACAAAAATATGTTTTAATTCTTGCATTCATGTGAAGGTGACCCTGAAAAGTGACCCTGTAAACTGTGAAACGGCCCAATGATCGCTCCATGATCAGTTGTTTTAGGATCCCTGATGAGGTTTTCACTGCTGATTGAACCGTCCCATGGTTACGTATACGGCAGATGAACATGGGCCTATCACTGCATCCAACAGATCAGTTTGTGGATGCAAAACAACTTTCCCCAACAAAACTGAGATCATTGTCTTTGGCGACAGACACAAAGACAAAGTGTTATCAGTCACCTTGAGTCTCTCGCTCTAAAACCAAAAAATCAGGTTAGAAATCTAGGAGTAATCATGGACTCAGACCTGAACTTAAACAGCCACATCAAAGCAATAACATCATCAGCTTTTTACCATCTGAAAAACATTGCTAAGATCAGAGGAATAGTGTCAAAACCAGACTTAGAGAGACTCATCCATGCATTTGTCTCCAGCAGGTTAGACTACTGTAACGGCTGCTCACTGGCCTTTCTAAACGAGCTGTTAGAGCTGCAGAACATCCAGAACGCTGCTGCTCGAGTCCTGACATGAACCAGGAAATACGACCACATTAGTTCAGTGCTCCGGTCTCTGCACTGGCTTCCTGTCACTCAGAGAATAGAATTTAAAACAGCTCTGCTTGTGTACAAGTCTTTTCATGGTTTAGCACCAATTTATTTATTTATTTATTTATTTGGTCGGGACAGTGCATGTTAATGAACATACATGGGTCTCATGCATGTAAACAAGCCACACCGGATTGTAGCCTTGGGCTAATTTGCATCCGTCGTCCCCCATGCGCACGCTCAAACACACTCTCATTCATCCTGGCCTATTGTACATGTTTTTTAGTGGTAGGGGAAACCGGAGTACCCAGAGGAAACCTACGCAGACACGGGGAGAACATGCAAACTCCACACAGAAAGGCCCCGTCCAGGTGGAAATCGAACCCGGGACCTTCTAGCTGTGAAGCACGAGCGCTAACCGCTGTACTACCGTGCCGCCCTGTACTACCAGAGTCCATCTCTGACATGTTAGAGCCGTATGAACCATCTCGGGCCCTGAGAACTTCAGGGAGGGGTCTCCTGGTGGTTCCCAGAGTCAATAATAAACACGGTGAGGCTGCGTTTCAGTTTCATGCAGCTAAAATCTGGAACAGTCTTCATGAGGATGTGAGACAGGCCTCAACTCTGACAATGTTCAAATCCAGGCTGAAAACAGCTCTTTTTACCCGTGCATATGAAAACTGAAAGTATTTTATCTGCACTCTTGCCTTTTACTGTCATTGATTAACTTTATGTTGATGTTTTATTGATTTTATCTGATTTCTTGTAATTCTATACACCTGTGAAGCACTTTGAATTGCCTTGTGTATGAATTGTGCTCTACAAATAAACTTGCCTGGCCTTACATTTCATTCATCAAAAATCCTAAAAAACTTTAAATAAAACTCTGCTTCAGCTATAATATACACTCTTATCAGTGTGATTTCAGGAATGTGAACAACATTCTAAGTAAATCATTACTCTCATTAGAATTACTTTACCGTTAGCAGTGTGACACATTACTACAAAATTAATACAAATCAAATTGCAAATGTATTTATTTTTATTTTACATTAAATGTATTATAAACATTTGAAATACAACATTGCAGTATGGGACAATAAACTGTGATGGATCAAACGTCCCGTACTTCATTTACTTCGTAAGCACGAGGAGAACATGCAAACTCCACACACTCTTGGAAATGTGACAGAACTACGAGCTATAAACCCGGACTAAACACTTAAGTCAGACTTCTTCTCTTGCTTTGAACGCACCTGAGCATAAAGATCCTCATGACAAGCTGCAGACAGTGTAGAATAAAACGCCTGTACAGACAAAACAGTGACATTTTTATCTTGTCCTGTTACGTTAAAGACGGCGCTGATCCACGTGAAGCACTTTCAACACTGTGAAGCATCAGCAACATTAAAGGCCATGAGAGGAGTCTGTCAAGTTTTATGACTTCATACAAAACACGAAAGACACGAGTGAACCAGAGCAGCCGAGAGTTAAAGATAAATTATCAACGAGGACAAACACAGGCTAGTCCCGAACTCCAGAGCGATGTGAACCCCTTATCGATCTATGGTCATTTTAATGTTAAACGGCTAAAATTCAATATAAAATAACAAAATAGCAATAACTATGGGCTTAAAATAAATTTAAAGAGGTAAAAGGTTAAGTATTATTAACAAATAAACGTGCCTGTTTCATAGACAAGCTTTGAGGGCCTGTCCCAGACCCCACTTTGAGAACCTCTGCTTTATTAAAGGGATACATTTTGGCGCCAGTGACTGTTGCAGTGTTACAATGTTAAAGCAGTACTAAGTAACTTGTTTACCTTAATAAATCCTTTCTCTGGGGGTAATACAAGTGTTAATGGGATGATTGGGGGGTTTTCATCTCCCCCTGGTGTTTCTGGCCAGAAAACCACAATTGCAACTTTCCTGCCTCTGACCCGGAGCACGATACACACTAATGGAATCACGAAGAAGAAGCTAACAGGCTAACGGGCAAAGCTAACTGCGGGCTAGCGCCACTTAAACAGTATTTACAGCCAAGTTTGAGTGAAAAAATGATCTCCATTGTGTAATTGGATGAACAATATCCCTCTGTCCCTTTGTCTTTTCTGTCAGCGTAGTATTTACTCTCACGGACAATTAATGAGTAAAAAACACAACATGCTACGACAACATGCCTCTAGGGCATGAGTTACTTAGTACTGCTTTAAACCGGGAATTTTATTTAACTTCCTTCTATTAATTTTACTGTTGGGGGGGTGGAAGCACAGGGAGGGCAGGGAAGGGAGGGAGTTCAGCTTCCTGACCGCCTGGTGTATGAAACTGTTCTTCAGTCGACTGGACCTGGCCCGTGGATTCTGCAGTCTTTTCCCTGAAGGCTTTACCTTGAAGAGACTGTGTGATGGGTGCGTAGGGTCCCTGATGATTTAAAGTGAAAGTCTGTAAGTTTGCAAAGTGAGTAGAGAGAGAGAGTGAAATTTGATCAAATCAAATTCCTCCCCTCTTTAACCAGAAAGCCCTTCTTAGTTTGCAAAATGAGGAGAGCAGGAACAGAATTTTCAAAACGTAAACATTCAAACTCCTCCCCCTCGCTGGTTTACAGGAAAATCTCATCTCATTGGTCGAAATGGGACGATACTAGACTCTGATTAGTCGCGGAGATCCAGGAAGATTAATATATATGTTATCACTTACTTTGCATTCGATTTGGCACATTTTATTAAATGTGTAAAACATTTAGACTTCCAAACTGTCACTTTAAGTAACTTTTTGAAGCAATTGTACTTTTACATATTGTACTTTCTTTTTACTTGTACTTGTAATATTAAAATATAATATCTCAAAATTCTTGTCACTACTGAAACATAAATCAGACTTTTACCCTCACACAGTTACTCAGTACTCTAAGTAAAATTCTTTTTAAAAGTACTTTTTTACTCTTACTTGAGTAATTATTTTGCCCATTACTTTCAGTATCGCTCTGCAGCTTCATAAAGATGAAACCCGCGCTGGAATTCCCCCTCTGTACGGCAACACGACGGGGACAAATCTTCTTCCTTGTGAGTCAGTGGCATTGACAGCACATCTGCACAGCGCCTCCTACTGTTCATAAAGTGTGCATTTAAATGCTTTTTAAATGAGCAAAACACATGGCCAAATGTACTTTTTGCTTTGGAGCCTTTGTTGAAATGTTGTGGAGTAGAAAGTGTTACATTCATCTTTCAAATGCAGAGGAGTAAAAGTAAAAAGTTCTCAAGCAAAGCACAGATCGTCAAAAACTCCCCTTAAGTGCAGTACTTAAGTTTATGTATCATCTGCCCCTTCAGTTTTGCTAATCATGAGACGAATATAAATCATCTGAGCACTTCTTCCAGGAGACGTGATAACCGCTGTGCCACAGTGACGCTGAGGACGGTCCACGGCGAGCGCTAATACCCGTCACATCGTACGGTCTATAAATCTCGTTGGGCATCTTTTCCGTCTGTGAAAACAACGAGGAAGATGAATGTGCGTCAGAGGGACAGCTGTAGTCTGGGCACAGTTATAAATCAGAGCTGCAGTCTCACGTCCAGAGGTTACAGACAGAGAGAGGTTTTGTGAATGAGTCAGAGAGAGTGCTGCTGCGGGGCATCTGGTATAAATGATGAAACAGAGTCACGTTACAAAAAGAGGCAGGTTACAGGTGTCTGGACTGTTGTTTGTGCAAAATAATACACTGCCCAGATTTCATACATTTGTTAATATTTATCACACTTGGAGGCAAGACACAAGTTGTTGTTTTTTTCATATAAAAACAAGGCTTGATGCCAAAAATGCCCATATTTTTGGAAATCTGAATAATGGATCGAGCCAGGTTTGAATTATGGTTTTATTGGTTTGACATATTCGTTACAAAGACGTTTCTGATGCTATTTTAGATCTCTTGTTTGGTGTAGCGCTGAACTCCAACTCTTCATGTGAGAGGTAGCGCTCTCATTGGGCCGGCAGTGGCGTACACTGTTGTTGTGTCCTTGGGCAAGACACTTCATCCTCCTTGTCTCCAGTGTCTGCGTACATTGGTGTATGAATGTACCTTAATGTTTGGCGCCGATGTGACCATTTACCATTGCAAAGCCATTTGCTATTTTGACTGCGATATCTATAAACAATGTGTTTAAACCCAGCTGAAGACGACGTCGCCTGTTCATATGATAAAGCACTGCCACTTGTTTCTCTGAACTTTTGCCAAACTAATATATTCATAATTTTCTGTCACCTCTTGACTCCAGCTGTCAGCCGTACTCCACTCCTCGGAGACAAACAGGAAGCAATTAGCATTAGCTTCATGCTACATATGCTAACATTAGCAATGAGTGCTAACATTAGCATATGTTAGCAAATTTGTGTTAAGAAATATTGCTATAGACCCGATTTTGACTTGATTTGTGTGTGAGGAATATGTTCATAGTCTGCCAGAAAATGGCTATTAATGGTGATTCCCATTAGAGGTTTTATTTCCCCTCAGCGAAGCCACAGCTTTTGTAACTCTGCCCACCACTACAGAGTTTTTATTATTTGATTTGTCTATTCATTTGAGGTTCCATCTTAAATACTGGTTTAAAGTAGTATAATGTAGCAAAGGAATTTTACTTTTCTTTTAAGAATAATATTTTTGCTTTTGGGGCCTCCCTGTAGGTCCTCTGAGGCCCCCGGACTCCACTTTGGGAACCACTTATAGGTTCTAATGGATTACCATGGTAACGTCCGTAGAGTTCCATCATAGCTCCATAGAAGGTCAGATCTGCATTCCATGATGATGTCATCATATTATCATAAGGAACTTTGCCAGTAAACGTCAGTCACACACTTTCGTCACACTCAGCTAGACCTCTGAACGGATAGCAGCGTTTATTACACTCTCTGACATTTTACGATTGTAAACATGAAATTCTTTAAGAAGAAGCCTTCGTCTGACGCAGCGCTAGTTCAGGAGCTGTGGAAAGCTCTGAACTCAGCACAACAGATGAATCTCACGTGGCAGGACCAGATGGAGATAGAGAGACAGGAAAAAATCTCTTTGGAGAAGGCTCTCCATGAGAAAACCCTGCACTCAGAACATCTCCAGCAGACTCTGGACGTCACAAACCAGACTCTGAGGGCGTGCAGAACAAAGATTAAAGCTCTCCAGGCCCAAAACCAGAGTCAACAGGACGAGAATCTGAGACTTCATGTCTCCGTTTCTGAACAGGACGCCAAAATCCTCCTGTTACAGCAGAAAAATGATCAGAAAGAGCTGGTTATTGATGCACTAAAGTCCAGCTATGGCCAACTTAAAGTGTCAAACTCTAATCTTCAGACGAAGATTAACGGTCTAGAAGGACAATTGGAGATGCAGTGCGTCCAGAACGAACAGATGAAGCAAGAACATGAACAGAAAATGCAATCGCTTCAAACACAGCTGGATCACACAACACTTCAACTCCAAGATGAACTGAGGAAACACGACAGCACGCAGCAGACTATGGAGCACAAACTTCACGCTGTAGAAAGATCGAATCTGATTCTTGAGAAGGTTCTTCTATCTGTCCATGAAAAAGACAAACAACTGAGCGTTTTGGAGAAAACAAACCAATCGCTTCAGTCTGAGAAAGACGTCATGACAGAGAAGATCTTAAAATATAAACTGGAAACATCAGGAACCATCGCACGCTTGGGAGCAGAGTTTATGGAGGCAAAGATGGAGCTGGAGAAAGTCTCTCTTCAAGAGCAGCTCCGCCTTAAAACAGAAACTGAAATGACTTTAAAGAGTCTCAAAGACGAAAAAGCAGATATGAAAGTGGCCCGTGACAAAGCTGCAGCAGAGGCTGACAGATGGAGGGAGGAAACGCAGACTCTGCGCAAACGACTCATGAACAATCTAAAGAAAAGCGTGAACATTATCGTGGACCTGCAGGAGAAAAACAGGCGTCTCCAAGAACAAGTCCATTTAGAAAGACTGTTTCAATCTGAACTGGACACAGACGGACGTGACCGAGAGCAGCTGAAACCAGAGCAGGACACACAGGTCCAACAGCAGAGGGACGTCTGGAAGGACGACGGGACGATGAGAGAGAAGGACCAGAAACTCCAGGATCGATCAGAGCAACAGGAAACATCAGGAGAAAGAAACACTCACCCGGTCTGAGGGGGAGGGATTTATTGATTGATTTATTGATTGATTTGTTGCTTTATTGATTGATTATTGCTTTATTGGTTGATTTATTGATCGATTTGTTGCTTTATTGATTGATTTGTTGCTTTATTGCTTTATTTGTTGTGTTATTGGTTGATTTCTTCCTCTCTCTTTCGCTCTTTCTTCTGGAGGCGTCAGCGGCACAGTGAGTGGAGCGGGTCGTCTTGGCGGTCCGAGTCCCTCAGGTGCACGCTGTCGTTGTGTCCTTGGGCAAGACACTTCACTCCTCTTGCCTCCAGTGTCTGACTCTGGTGTGTGAATGGGTGAGTGGTTCCTTGATGTGAAGCTTTGACCCAAATGAGGTAGAAAAGCGCCACATATATGGAACCATTGACCATTTCTATGTTTGTTCGTTCTCTCTCTCTTATATTTCTTTCATTTATTTATTATTTTGTTCATGGTTTGTTTCATTTGTTTGTCTGTTTGTTTATTGATTGATTTATTGGTTGATTTATTCTTGTTTGTTTCGTTTGTTTGTTTGTTTGTTTTCCCCCCTCCCTCTCTCTGACCTCTCGTGTCTCGACTCCTGTCTTTCCTCTTGGTTCCTGAAGATCGTCTCCATCTCTGTGGCGTCTGAGGAGAGAGCTTCTCCTCCTCTGACGTCTGCAGACCTTCTCTCTCTCCTGTCGACTCCATCGTCCTTGTGCTGAAACGTGTCCTCGTCGCTGAACATCCTAAACGCTCCTCAGAAGTGACTCTAACTCCTCATGTCTCCTCCGTTACATACGGACAGGGCCAATGAATCAATAGCTTTACAAAAATACAGTTATTGAAAGAAAATACTAAGTCTAAGTGTGTTTTTTTGAAGTTCTGAAGTCATATTCCAGGATAAACGTTTGAAAGATTTGAAATGTAATGATCATCTTTAAACGGAAATACTGTCAGTAATTTCATGGGTGAAATATACCAGCATTTTCATGGAGAGAATCTCAATGAAAGATGAAGTCAGGTTTTAAAATGTGTGGGATATTGTGTTAGACGTGCCCAAAGGAGGAACCTCATTCAAGCTCTTGTTGCATATTTTCCAGTAAACACATTTTGAAAAGAATAATTAATAGTCCAACAGTGAAAATAAGGCTTAAAGAGTATCTAAACGGGCGTGCCAAAGCCTTTCCCACCCACAAACAAAAGTCAACACTTGGACCTTCATGACTTCGACTTGACTCGAGACTTCAGTGACTTACTCCCACCTCTGGTTTCAACTAAGAAGACAGTATGAACATTTTCTCAAGACTTAGCAGAGGTCATTTCAATATTAATTTATGAGGGAAGTTAGTTTTAAAGGGGGGGTATTATGTAAAATCTTTTTCAAGCTTTATATCATGTTATTATGTCATTCCTCATTAAACACATGCCTGGAGTGTTGCCTTGGCTCATTCACATATTTTTGAGTAATCAGTAAAAACTTAGACGGCAGCCATTTTAGGTGTAGCTATGCCTCAGTCCTCCTAGGAACGCCCCCACCTCCTGGAGACGCCTCTGGACCTTTCGTCACCAGCCAAGCCACCAACCACTGCTCCTCAGCTCAGCAGAGCCCCCTCCCCGCACAGTAGTGTTGTTTAGATGCCACAGCAGTGTGCTGAAGGGGGCGTGTCGGAAAGCTTCTTAAAGAGACAGAGGCCTATTTCAAGACGTTCAGTACAGCCATTTTGAGAGAGCAATTTATTCAAGGCAGTTATTTTAATTTACTGCATATACAGACCAACAGAAGGTTACGTCATCATTGTAGTATGCTATAGACTGGTGCTATGTGATTGAAAAAAGCATAATACCCCTCTTTAAATATTTTAGTTTTTCAGTAAAAGGTTTTATTTTGCAAGTATTTCAACTTCATTTTGATTTTTATACTCGGAGTATATATTTTTGCGTGACTGAGGACACGCACAAAGACCAGACAGGTACGCATCAACTCATCTAAGCTCAGGTAAGAACATATCTCAGTATGGAAAAATGGTGGTCCACATGACTCATTTTCCTTTTGTATATTTTGATTTGGTCGAATAGATGTTATTTTAGGTGGTTATTTTCCCATTACGTTTTGGAGAATGAAAACCTTCGAGGAGGAAAGATGTGTCCGTCCGCCGTGAGGAGCTGTCAAACGCAATTGGAGATGATTCGCGTTTTGTCGAGGTGGACATTTAGAATCTGGCCTTTTGGAGCCGACGCGAGGGACGGCGAGCGCGTTGTCGGAAACGCTTTGGTCACACGAAATGACACATTTCTAGCGTTGTAAAGGAAACCGAAGGAACAGAGACGCAGGAAGACTCGAGCGCGGTTAAACGGAAGCTAATTTGGGAAAGCTTTGATTTGGGAGAGAGTGACTTCACCTGACAGGACTTCGACTACAAATGACCAATTAGTGGGTGTTTTTGTTTGGGAAGCCAACGTCAGAAAAGCAATTTAAATCAAGGGAAATGTCAAGCAAGTAGCAAAGAGAAGTTTGGACAAAAATGGGGCAGAACAAACGAAATATCCATCCGTGAGCGCCTGCATATTTTCATTGAGTGTGTCGAGTTTCCCGGTTATTATTATTAGTTTTTAACATTCCAGTTTTGTCTTTGATCACATGAACACAGTATCCTGATTAAAAGCCTAAAAATAGTTTCCCAGGAATGAGAAACCTGGATTCTCCAATAATAACCGGGATATAGCAGCATGTTTACGCTATTTCCCGGTTATACGTGACTTCCCATTTCTTGCGGCATTGGTGGTAAACAAACATGGTCGTGGCAAATCCGAAGAGCTCCTATTTCTGGAGTCGAGTTTTTGTTTTAACAATGAAAGAATTAAAAGTAGTGAATGTTTTAGATGGAAAGAAGCATGATTTATGTAAAACTGTTACCAATGGAAAACCAGAATCAGAATACTTTGTCAATCCATATGGTAAATTCATCAGTTGCGATTTAATACCTATATATATATATAAAAAAAAAGTCCAAATCAACCATAGTTCAGGGTATCAGAGAGAGGAGTTGTACATGAATGTAAGCGCAAATTCAACCTGGAAGACCTACCTGCATCATTCATTCATCGTCTCATCACCAACAACCCTCCACCAATCATCCAATCACAGCCCCATCTCAAGCAGCTGCTCATTCCTGCTTCAGCCATTCATCTTCCAGGATCCCCTTCTTAAGCTGCCTCGTCCATTGCTCAGCCGTCTCCCAGATGTGCTGCATCCCTCCTCTGCCCCTCCTCCACCTGGCCTCTCTGCTCTGCTCGTCATTGTCAACTGGTTGCCCGGGTCTCATCCTCTACCACCACCAGTGTCCAGACTCCTGTGGGAAGACTCTGTCTAACATTCATCATCGCCATGTATTTCATATTGTTAATTTAATCTTCCACCGGGGTCTGAGCCCCAGTTATGATTTATGTCCAATAAAACGTCCTAACACCACTCTGTGCTGTGAGGAGGAAAGAGCTCCTGTAGCTCTTTAGTGCATTTGAGCAGGAACAGTCTGTCACTGAACGTGCTCCTCAGACAGTCCAGCTTTCTGTGCAGAGGCGGATCTCCTCCTGTCCTCCTGGCACAGTGTTAACCTCTTAAAGGGGGGGTATTATGTAAAATCGACTTTTTCAAGCTTTATATCATGTTATTATGTCATTCCCTCATTAAACACATGCCTGGAGTGTTGCCTTGGCTCATTCACATATTTTTGAGTAATCAGTAAAAACTTAGACGGCAGCCATTTTAGGTGTAGCTATGCCTCAGTCCTCCTAGGAACGCCCCCACCTCCTGGAGACGCCTCTGGACCTTTCGTCACCAGCCAAGCCACCAACCACTGCTCCTCAGCTCAGCAGAGCCCCCTCCCCGCACAGTGTTGTTGTTTAGATGCCACAGCAGTGTGCTGAAGGGGGCGTGTCGGAAAGCTTCTTAAAGAGACAGAGGCCTATTTCAAGACGTTCAGTACAGCCATTTTGAGAGAGCAATTTTATTCAAGGCAGTTATTTTAATTTACTGCATATACAGACCAACAGAAGGTTACGTCATCATTGTAGTATGCTATAGACTGGTGCTATGTGATTGAAAAAAGCATAATACCCCCTCTTTAACCCCCACATGAACCGAGCACATTCTCTCCAGTTTGGCTTTACCCAAATCTAAAAGCTCCTTGAAAAAAAGTGTCAAGATAGCAACAAAACGAGGATGAAAATACAACAAAAATGTGACTAAAAGATGCAATAAACAAGTGACAAAAACAATACTGACAAGTGATCAGAAAGCAGAGAGCATTATTCCCACCTGGACGGGGGGCCTTTCTGTGTGGAGTTTGCATGTTCTCCCTGTGTCTGCGTAGGTTTTCTCCGGGTACTCCGGTTTCCCCTATACCACTAAAACATGTGGCCAGGACTCCCCTATAGAAAAGAGATTCAAATCCCAGTGGGACTTTCCTGGTCAAATAAATGAATTGCTTTATAAAAATAAAGTTATTGAAAGAAAATACTAAGTCTACGTGTGTTTTTTGAAGTTCTGAAGTCATATTCCAGGATAAAAGTTTGAAAGATTTGAAATGAGCATGAGCATCTTTAAACGGAAATACTGTCAGTAATTTCAGAGAGCAGAGAGACTTCCCTATCCATCTATCCACACACACACACACCCTCCAGCTGTTCTGGGGGTATCCCGAGTTAAAGGTAACAAATTATCCTCAATCTGCCGCTGCTGTCGTCTGTCATTGCTCAGGACGTAATGAATGAGCAAAACATTTAGGCCAAAGTGGCCGTTTAAAAGAACAAGCCTCTTTTTATCAATTGTAGCACAAAGTTTTATTACATGACCTGCATTTCAGAGGTTAAAACCAATCTCCCTGAGTCATATTAACGTTAGGTACAATGTTATTTTCTCATCAAAAACAGACCTCTGCACAATATGAGTTTTCTGGTCGGCCTCTCAAGAAATCCAGACCAAAAGGAGCCAGTCTTTGAACGGCTCTTTTAGATTCGTCTCTCATTAAAGCACCATAAATCCCATCACTGCCACAGACCTGAACCGTGTTGACGCTCGGCCTTTGATAACACTCCAAACCCTTGTAATAGACTCTCTCTCTGGTCTGATAACAGCAGCCTACAGCACTCATGATGAACTCGAAGGTGGCGTCTGTGCACTCACTCCTCTGTGCCGTACCATTAGCCTCCCGTAGCGCTTGTGTTTCTGAAGGCCTGGTATCGATCCGAGCTCTGTGTCCATTAGAGGAGCAGGAGTCTCTCTGTCTATGTGAGAGAGAGCGAAGGTTTATCGGCAAACTCTGTCTGTATACGTCTGATGAAAGATAAAAATCATATATATCTTTGAAAAAAATATGCATACAAGCTCCAAACAAGTTAGCAAACCAGAAACTGTTCTTCAGGCAAAAGGTAATGAGTCATTAATTTCAGTTATGTCAAGGAATCTGTCCATGGAGCAACTTTATCTTTTACACATAAGCCATTTTCTGGTGGACTATGAACATATTTATGGTTATGTGACCGAATGCGCTAAACGACCATGACAGTGAAACATTTACTCTCCTTCTTACTAGCGAGCAACACAGGCGTAATTATGACATGACAATTCCTTGGTGTTACTTGTAACAGGACGGGTTTGTCTGCCCTTCAAACCGCCTATAGAGGGAGCTACTGCCAACACGCCGACCCAGCTGAGAATAAGGAACACTATTGCTCCATCCGAAACCAGTAAATTGGTAAGAGGTCTTACGCCAAACCGGATGTGCGTCAGCGTCCGCCATGATAAGAAGCGTCCGAATTGGGCTGTCTGTTAGGAAGGAGTTAGGGAAAGTGGCCTGTATGCTAACTATCATAGCCACTTTAGCATAGCGCCAATCTCCCCACCCCCCTCGCCCCCACCCTCGAGTGATTCATGCGCAACCACTGTTGATTGACACATGCACATTTAATAATACAAATAATAATAAAAAAAAAAAGATTCTGCACAAGCCAAACTTTATAAAAGTGACAAAATACATGTTGTCGTCACCACAGCACATTCACATGGTTTTAAAGATTCTCCTCAGTAAATGGCCTAAATGAAGCAGTTTGTGCTTTTGCTTTCATTTAGTAGAAACTTAAGCCACATGGCTAATTTGCATACTGTAGCTTTATGAAACAGCTGTTGAGATAAAACAAAGGGAAATGTGAAGGATCATCTGGATGTTTCTTTTTTTCCCACCTTAAATGTCTTTATTTGGACACTATGTTGTTGTTGGACAATATACAGTAGGTGGCGGTATGCGCTTTTGTTTGGCCTACACTGAACTTTAAAGAAGAAGAAAAACAGCTGTTGGTGATGTCACTTCCCCTTCCCCTGGGTAAGGACGGTCGAATTGGGCAAATGCTGCTGAAGCTCTAGTTCACTAACTGCATAGAGATCTAACAGTTGACCCCATGAAAGGTTAAGGATTAGTTGCTAGTGTTAGTACTTAGAGGCTATCATTTAATGGTTTCGGATGCATTGTGTAAAGACTGGGCAGGGCTGTGGGAAATCGCTGGTGAGTAGGGCACGTCTTGAGAAATGTGTACATCGACTTGCGTGAGGTTAATGGGTCGTTATTGTTTCTAGCCTGTTGGTGGCCCTGGACTTCGGCTGGGCTTTGGGTTGGCCAAAGTGCCCTAGATACTGACACCAACAATCGGTATGTGATTTCAGTCAATGGATTATAAAGGTTATTGCCGAGTTTATGTAGATGACCAATTATGCACTGTTTATACTTTATCTTAGGCTCCTGTGGGCGGTGAGCCTTTCCTTTTTGCGCGTCTCTACCAGCACATCATCCACATCATCTGCTGCTAAAGAGCAAGCATTTAGCTCCAGGCGCATGGTCTAGTTACCCAGGGTTGCTAGGTATCAGCAGCCAGACCCGCCCAAGAGCATCTCAAAAACTGCGGAGTATATTATGAGATCTGGTGGTGCGCAGTACCCCTGTGTTTTCCCTCTTAGCCCCAGAACATAAGCCTAATAGGTTGTCCTGTATGCCTGTGTTTGCCCTGATATCACGCCTGAAGTCGAGACTAATGCTGCCATTCACCTTGTATTTATACAATTTGACGTAAATCTGGCTTGAACTGTAAATAACTTCCTCTAGGAAAACTGCGGACACTTTTTTTCACCAGCGGAAAGACTTTTAAAAAACGCCCAATTCGGACCTGGCCCTATAGTGGAGCTGGATAAATTGCTGTTCATTTGGTGGTCGGGAATGAAGACATTTAACATCAAGGACATCACAGTGTTTATTTTTGGTTATGACCTGTCAAAATGTATTTATTAGGTTACCTGCCATCAATAAAATGTACCTCAATCAGTTAAACGTACCTATGTTTCCTGGTTATGCCATGGGGGCATTAGGCTATGTTGGTTCCGGGTTTGATTCCCACCTGGACGGGGCCTTTCTGTGTGGAGTTTGCATGTTCTCCCCGTGTCTGGGTAGGTTTCCTCTGGTTTCCTCTACCACTAAAAACATCTACAATAGGCCAGGATGAATGATGTGCGTGAATGATGGTGATCAGAGGGACCGTTGGCGCAGATGTTTCTGTCAGTCTCCCCCAGGGGAAACTGACCACTATGGAGTGAATGTATATTTGTCTCATGTGAAACGCTTTGTGACTATGTCTGTGAAAGGCGCTATATAAATAAAGTTCTTCTTCTTCTAATACAATCAAATAAATAAAGTTGATCATGCTATGCCCTCTGTTGGTCAGAGAGGGGTGAGCATAGGACAGCAGCGCCTTTTATAGGTGAACCTGGGACGAGCCACCCCATACTGCTACACATGTCTGATCCTCTGTGACTGCGGTTTAGTCGCGTCTTTCTGCCGCTCACATTACACGATTCAAACACAAGTCCAGTCGTAGACCCCCACACAGATGAGACATGACTCTCTGCGACTGTCAATACTCGGGAAGACTCACCACAACTGGGAGTATATTTAAAAAGAAAGTTGTAGTGTGTGCTCCGCTTGAGGCTAACAAGGATTTATTCTTTATTATACCATGGTCTGGGTGAATACTCGATTCTGATTGGCTGTGGAAGGTGTCCATTAAAAAGTGTTATTATACGGCCCTTCACAATGCAAGTAGAACGCTCCATTGATTTGAATGTGATTTCCCAACGTTCTACCGGTCATTATTTTCTGATAGAAGACCTCTGAAAAAAATAATGACCGCTGCCAATGGCAACGGAGTTCGTGCTTGTAATACAGGTCTTTCATATCACTCCGCAGTAGTAGTAGTGGACAGGCGGACACTATCTCTGTCCCCGTCCCTGCGAGAGAAGTTGGGGGAATCGCTTGTGAAGTTAACGGGAGTCCGACTTTCAACTTACCCAGAGATTCACTACCATTCTCCTCTCGAACTGCACCTTAAACTAAGTAGCTAGGCTAGCAATAAGTAGCTATTGCTACTGCGTCGGAGTCCAGTTCGCCCTGTCGGTACTTATTTTCCCGATAATGACAGTACATTATCCCTTACATAATGTACACCAGTTAAAAAAACAGTTAAATCACGTTCTATAGACCCTTTAATTGTTTGTAAACATTCCGTGCTTAGCTGGAGGCAGGAAGCTAGAGTCCTATCTATTTCCATTGTAGCTGTTGTCATAGTAACGATAAACAAATGTCTAACTGTTGTTGGAAATATCAGATAAACCTTATTTTATCGTCTCAAATGTCATTCCTCATGTTCTTGCACCTTAAGCCACAACAGGACCACATTTTTCAGTTGTAGTTTTACACTTAAAATCGCTAGTTTTAGTTTAATCTTATTTCTCTTGATCACTTCCTGCCTCCAGCTGATGTCACGGATGATGTCAGCAGTTAAAGGGTCTATATCACTCCACTGCAGCTGTTTCCATAGTAACGGTAAACAATTGACATGGAACTAGTTTCAGGTAAAACTGATTAAAAAGGGAAATAACTCCTGCCCAGGACTTAAAAAAATAAGCAAACAGGTCCCAATGAACAGTTTCAGTTGCCGGACCATGGTATAAGCGGGATAATGCACTCCGAGGTGTCCATTATCAGAATAACTGGACTCCGCGTCGTCCAGTTATTTCTGATAATGGACACCTCGTCGTACATTATCCCTTACATATAAAATGACTCAAAATCCGACAACACCTGGAGTACTTCACTTGCTGCTATACTCCATCTGGATGACTACTCTCTGGAAGATTTAAACTGCGTCCACCCCGAACACGGCCATCCACTGACGTAATGTAGAAACCGTGCTTTGACAAGTCAGTTTTGCGAAGCGTAAAATTAGTTTATGTTGCGTACTCTTCCAGATCGAGTCGCGACACGAAAAAAGATCCAAGCCACATTGTTAGCAGTCGAATCTTTCTCTAACAGCTTCGCTAATGTTTCCCTCGGTGCGTGTTTGTGTCGAGCTTTAATGTTTAGACTCCTCTCACAGAAAGCCACAGTAAATATTCAGCACGGGTACAAGAGGCTCATTAAAGTTGCATGCGCTCTCTTCGCTGCGGCTTTTATCCAGCTAATGGCGGCTAATTAGCGCTCACACGTTCGCAGCATGCTAACGGGCTAAGAGAGGTTCGGGGCTATTGATTTGGAATGATTTATTTATTTCTGATTCTGGGGGGAGAGCTCTGTGTACACAAAGATAATCTGCTCTTCAGACTTCGACTGTGGCTGGGTTTAATAAGGAGTCCGATAGATACCGACTCCTGCAGACCATTAAACTCAAAGACATTAAACTGATTGCACAGAATTGACTGGACTGGACGAGGCACTGTGAAAAGTCTTGCAAATGGACTCAACAATAGCACATGCAAGAACTCGTGGGGCAGTCCAGTACGGTTTGCGAGAGCTCCTAGTAACTATATTCTGGTACAGTTACCCTTTCATAGAGTATTTAGAATATAATCACTTTCCTAAAATCAAAGGAATACATTGTGGAACTCAGCCATTCAATTTGAGCTTCATATTGCATTATATTGAGACAGAAGAGATGAAAAATGACCTGGGAAAAGTTGAGTGACGCTGCTTCGTTCCCGTTGTGCATAGTTTTAAAGCTGATTTTCTCTCCGGCAAATCCGAATTGTTCAAGCAAAGTAATTATATGAACGTTTCACGCCCTGTTTGAGCGGTGACTTCTACTGTATCTTCCATCGCTCAATAAACCCTGAGGTGAAGACAATGCAGCAAGGTCTGTTTTTTGCTGTGTTTACAACATACTCTGAGGCGGCAAAAATACAACAGCAGAAAGTCAGGTCTCTAGGTTTATTGTGAGAACATACCAAACCTCGCTTTCTATTTGGTCGCTGGAAACACTTGAAATCAGTCGCTCGAGTCAAACGTGTCCACTTCAGGAGGAGCCACTGCTGCTGTTGCGCGACCTCCGAGTTTTTCCCCACGCGCTGTTCAAGTTCTTGATTCTTTGACTGTGCTTTGGTGACAGTAGAATAGTTTCCTCCAACACTTCGACACAAACCTCACCCAGCGTTCAACCCTCCTGGCTCCTCCCACTCGGAGATGCCCTCTCTCTCTCCCCGGCCTTATAACCTCCTGCCCCTGGCTGTGAGGAAATCTCTGTGTTTTGCGCTAGCCCACAAACCCCATTCATAAACAGCCAATAAACATAATTTCCTAATCTTTAAAGAGGGGGTATTATGTTTTTTCAATCACATAGCACCAGTCTATAGCATACTACAATGATGACGTAACCTTCTGTTGGTCTGTATATGCAGTAAATTAAAATAACTGCCTTGAATAAAATTGCTCTCTCAAAATGGCTGTACTGAACGTCTTGAAATAGGCCTCTGTCTCTTTAAGAAGCTTTCCGACACGCCCCCTTCAGCACACTGCTGTGGCATCTAAACAACACTACTGTGCGGGGAGGGGGCTCTGCTGAGCTGAGGAGCAGTGGTTGGTGGCTTGGCTGGTGACGAAAGGTCCAGAGGCGTCTCCAGGAGGTGGGGGCGTTCCTAGGAGGACTGAGGCATAGCTACACCTAAAATGGCTGCCGTCTAAGTTTTTACTGATTACTCAAAAATATGTGAATGAGCCAAGGCAACACTCCAGGCATGTGTTTAATGAGGGAATGACATAATAACATGATATAAAGCTTGAAAAAGTCGATTTTACATAATACCCCCCTTTAAGCTAATTTCATATATCTGTGTAAGCTCTCAGTCGTACAGGAGTTGTCCATCTTCAATGAAGGTACTTGAGTCATCTTCTGTACTAGTATAGTTGAAGTCTTCGAACGTTTCGCCTCTCATCTGGAAGCAGGATATACAGCTGGACAACTCCTGTACGACTGAGAGCTTACACGGACATCTTGCTGCCAACTTTGGGAGAGACACCCTTCTCTTGGCACGCAGACTGGAGAAGACCACCAGAAAATTATCAGACGAGAGGAACCACCTCAGGTTCAACCTTAGATGAGACAGACAATGATCCAGGCTGAAGCAGAAGGCTCTGGAAGCAGGATATACAGTCTGACGAAGCCTTTTGGATGAGAGGCGAAACGTTCGAAGACTTCAACTACTGAGTACAGAAGATGACTCAAGAACTAATTTAATATATTTTCAATAATAGGCTACATGTGTGGTTTGCAGTACCTGTGTGTGCAGCCTCATGTCATGATAAAATCCTGTTTAAAGCATGTTTGTAATCCAGTGTGTTCTTTATTTCAGTCCGCATCAAGTTTATTGAAGCTGATCCGAATGCCTGGGCTCGGGAAAGGCATTTCAAACCACAGCTGCTGCGTTGTCATAAAGCTTTTCCTCCTCTTTTCACACGGTGTTTTTGCTTCACTTGTGTCTTTATGATGTAGTAAAGATGGTTACGTTGCTCCAAATTCAGATGTTCTGTGTCCTGTTGCCTGAATGTGTGTGTTGCACTGACCACACGCCCATCACCCACAGAAATCCCGACACCTGCAGAATATAAAGGTCTGAATGCACCTTTATATTCTCCAAGTGCAAAGTCACTGGAGTATACACTGTTTGTTTTTTCTTTGGGAGCCAACAATAAATGTCCTGTGACTGCCGTCTGTTGCTGTCTACAAACCACTTTTCTATCTAAAATTGCTTGTTCCTTTTTTGAGTCCGACGTCGTATAAACAAAAACATAGATAAACATGTTGGTCTTGTCAGTAATAGCGACATGACAGAGTTGTTGTCGCGGCGAGGGCTCTGGGGCTGAATGAACGAGCGCGTGTGTCTAACGGTGACATCGCTGACATTTGGAGCAGCAGTAAATCTAACGGAGGCTCGCTCTGTGTGTGGTTTTGTGGCACCGCTGTGTGACTGAGCGGAGAACAGCTGAATGTCAGGCCATTAAACCACCGTCTACAGGGAGGAGGAGGAGGAGGGGAGAGACGGGACAGGTACAGGGACATGGGATTAGGACGAGGGCAAGATTAATCGCAGAAATCCAAATGTCAAGATCAGTAATGTATTACAATATCTATTTGAGATTTATGCGTTTTGCTCAATATATAACCGATCAAACACTAAAAACACACAAGCAGAGCAGAAACCCTGAGGGAAAGGTTTTTGTGTGATAAATGACTCGGTGCGGCATGTGTAGCCTGTGTTTCCATGTGGCTTTAACCCAAATGGACTGCAGTGGTTGTGGGCGGCGCTCCCACAGACGTGTAACACGATACAGGCTTTTTTTTTTCTAAAGAAACAACCGAACAACAATGAAAGTTTTGTGAACACCTTGATATTTGACGAGGTTCATAGAAGTTGTGGAAGTACTGCTGAAGCAAAAGGGAAAAAGCAGCCAAACAATAATAATAATAATAATAATAATAATAATAATAATAATAATAATACACTTCGTCATTCGTCATTATTCACTCACTCCATACCTGGTGGTGGTAAGCGGGGTCAGCCCTATGTTCCCCAGTACCTATGTTCCCCCACTTCTATTGATTAAGATTAGGCACCACCCATTATCCTTAAGGTTAGTAGCTAGGGCAGGGTCAGGGTTAAGCTGCTTGATATATGTATGACCAAAAAAAATTGTACCCGGGGAACATAAGACCCGGGGAACATAGGTATGCACCCGTGGTAAGTTACACAGCTGCCCCTTGGAGTAAACTGACAGAAGCGAAGCTACCAGTCTGTGCCTTGGTCCGTCCGACCACCAACCACATAATTCATCCTGGTCTATTGCACATGTTTTTTTGGTAGGGGAAACCGGAGTACCCGGAGGAAACCAACGCAGACACGGGGAGAACATGCAAACTCCACATGGGGCGGCATGGTGGCACAGCGGTTAGCGCTTGTGCTTCACAGCTAGAAGGTCCCGGGTTCGATTCCCACCAAGGACGGGGCCTTTCTGTGTGGAGTTTGCATGTTCTCCCCGTGTCTGCGTAGGTTTCCTCTGGGTACTCCGGTTTCCCCTACCACTAAAAACATGTACAATAGGCCAGGATGAATGAGAGTGTGTTTGAGAGTGCGCATGGGGGACGACGGATGGAAATTAGCCCAAGGCTACAATCCGGTGTGGCTTGTTCATTAACCTGCACTGTCCCTACCCAATAAACTAAACTAAACACAGAAAGGCCCCGTCCAGGTGGGAATTGAACCTGGGACCTTCTAGCTGTGTAGCAGAAGCGCTAACCGCTGTACTTAAGTTTACAGCGGTATGATGTTGTGAAATATGAAATCTGTTAGTGAGTGCTGTCCTCTCTCCTCTGGCCAATCAGAGCCAGTCAGTTCACGTCATGTGAGTAAAAGTTGAGGTTTTATCTCGGTTCCAAAGCTTGTACATGGCTGACGCTGGTCTGTCCAGTGAAAAAACCCAACTATGTGGGTAGACATGGGCTAGAAGTGCCAGTGGAAAAAGGCTATAATTGTGGCACAGGGGAAGGAGAAATCCTACACAGACACGGGGAGAACATGAAAGGCTCCAGCCGGTGATCAAACCTGGACCTTCGAGCTTTGAAGCGTTTCATGTGTTCATTCATTCAGTGAGAATCTACAATGTAAAGGGTCTTGAAATAACAGAAAAACCAATACATTAAAAAAACGTTTCCACACCTTTGACCGGTACTGTATTCATCTATCTGCTAACAGTCTGCTAGGCTGGCTTAGATGGTTGATCGTCTTATAACCAGGGTTTGGTTTCTGAATCCTTCCTCCTGCCGCACGGGTCCAAGTCTCATCTCTGCAAACCAACAATTCCAAACTTTTCCGCCCCTAGAATTTTCAACATCTCTCGCAAATGACTCCCGTAATAGTCTGCCACTTTCTCTAATTGAATTTTCGTGGGCCCCGTGTCGCTCGGCGCTCCGGCCTCTATAGTGACACGTACAGTCGGCTCATTCATTATAGCTTCATAGACTCCTGTTCGTCCCATATATCTAAAGCCATCAGCGGAATGGATGAAAGCTATTACCGTGAATGATGAGGCCGAGTTTACACAGCGCTTCAATTACGGCGTATAGATCCAGCCCCAGAACTATACACAAACAAAGCGCCGCCGTAATGAGAAAGAGGCACCGACAGATCCCGGCTTAAATTGAATTAGGCGTTTGGCGCTGACGATTCGCGTCATCCGTCACTGCCGCGGCGGAGGAGATGGGACTTAAAAACTATAACGGGCTCTTGATGCAATTATAGACACCGGTGGAATTATTGTTAGCGATTGTGAGGCAAAGAGGGAGAGAGAAAGAGCCAATTGATCAGAGTCACGAGGATGGACATAACGCACAACGGCGCTGATGTAGAAGTCGCATGGGGCTATTGATAGGTTTCAGACAAGATGTTTATTTCAAGGCATCGTAGTGAACCTCTTAACCCCCACTTTAACAGAGCACATTTTTGCCAGTTACCCAAATCTAAAAGCTTCGCGACTGGAGAGCAACAGTGTAAGGCCTCATTTGAAAGCTAAGACCTGTAAAACTGATTGTATCTTTTTTGTATCTTATCTGTTATATTTCTCAACATGATTTAGGAGGTTTTTAAACATAAAGTGTTTAGTAAAAGTTCATTTATTGACCACAGCAGCTTTTTATACATTGATTGATTTGATTGATTTGATTGATTTGAGCTATTATTTACAATATTTACACAATTACATTTACATTATCACAAAAAAAAACAATAAAAATAAATAATAACTCAAAAGGAGTAGGCCGAAGCAAGGAAGCTTATAAGTGCCTACCCCAATTTCAAAATACAATTATGGATTAGCAGCATTGATAATTCAAAGCTTTTACACACTGTAAACCCGAACAAGTTCAGTGAACTCAAAACCTTTGTGGAAACTTTATTACGACAAAAAATTTGAGTTAATTAATTAAATTTGTTACGTTATATCTAGGGCTGCAACTAACGATTATTTTGTAATCGATTAATCTATCGATTACTTTTACGATTGATCGAATAATCGCTTGGCTGTGAATGATGTAGGAAAATTTTATGTTTTTAAATTTTTTATCAGATAAAGCTAAAGTGGCACCGCTTGAGGACGTTTGTTAGAGGCACTTTGCGCTAATTCTGCTTTTTGATTGGATGAGACACAGATATTCATAAAATTTACAATGTACAAAATACTACATACACTAACTATAAAAACAAAGCAGGTTTTCATCAAAAATACTACATTTTCATGTCATTTTTGCTCTATTTGAGTCTGTATGAACCAGAAAACGATTAATCGATTACTAAAATAGTTGTCGACTATTTTAGTAATCGATTAGTCATCAATTAATCGATTAGTTGTTTCAGCCCTAGTTATATCCAATCTATATCTACAAGTTCAGTGCACTCATCCAGTGTAGCTTTTTTGAGTTTAGTAGACTTATCCATATTACCTTTTTGACAATTTGAACTTAACATTTTAAAGTTCAACACACTCATTACATTAACTTTTTCCTGACTATTTCAACCTAAAATTTAAAAGTTTAGCAGACTCAATACAATACCTTTTTGCACATTTCCGACTACATATTTTAAGTTTAGCAAACTCATATTAACTTTTGCATGTCTATTTCCACCTATAATTTATAAGTTTAGCAGACTCCACTTAGACAAAAATACTACCAATAATTAAATACAGAAAACATCCAAGTATTCAGAGCCATATGTCAAAAAAATCTGATGAGATTTACAAGACAACTTACAGTATGAAAAACATAGAGCGAAAATAGAAAAGTTTGTGATTTCTGAGTGTATTTACTTAGTTTTATAATTTTCTCTTATTTTTTATCATTGCTTATATTACCATTCTGGTCACCATCCTATTGATTTACTTATTGTTTAAGTAGTCATAGTGTTTTAGATATACATTATACTGTATACACATACAGACATATGTATACATATATATACATACACATACATTACTAGCGCACATATTTATTATACATATATTATCATCACCATAATTACAATGACAATAATAGCATTCTCAAAAGTATCATCTTCAAATTATCATGTTTCTCATTGCTATCATCCCTGCTTCCACTGTAATAATGTTGGTTAAGATTGTTCTGTCAGTGGTTTTTGATGAATGCTATGAAATGTTATTTTTCACCAAGATCTTGTATTGATGATGGGAGCTTTTAGACTTGGGTGAAGCCAAACTGGAGAAAATGTGCTCGGTTCAGGCGGGGGTTAAGAGGTTAAGATCTGGACATCTCATGCTCCCCTGATCCACTCTCTTTCAGTTTCATAGCGCAATAAATCCTAGGCTTTGTCATCTTGGAATATGCCCGTACCATTAGGGAAGAAGAAATCCACTGATCGAATAACCTGGACATTCAGGATGTTCGTGTTGCTGAACCTCGACCTGACCAACTGCAGTGACCCCAGATCAGAACAGTTCGTTAAATCCAGGTAAAGTTTATTTATAGAGCACAATGCATAGTAATCTACAGCAAAGGTTTCATATTGATATATCTACATTTTAATTGTATCTATTCACCTGCATTGTAGATATCCGGGTGAGTGACAGTTCTTCTGGTCATTTAAATAAATTAGTTAAAGGGGGGTATTATGTAAAATGTTCTTACTCTATGGACCATGGTTTTGCTTCCTTAATAAAGTCTTGAATGAATGTATTCTTCATGGCTGCATGACTTTATTCATGTTTTTGGGGCAAAGAATTTGGACATCAGATCATTTGTGAGGAGAAAGTGTATTAAAGGGGGGGTATTATGTCAAATCGACTTTTTCAAGCTTTATATCATGTTATTATGTCATTCCCTCATTAAACACATGCCTGGAGTGTTGCCTTGGCTCATTCACATATTTTTGAGTAATCAGTAAAAACTTAGACAGCAGCCATTTTAGGTGTAGCTATGCCTCAGTCCTCCTAGGAACGCCCCCACCTCCTGGAGACGCCTCTGGACCTTTCGTCACCAGCCAAGCCACCAACCACTGCTCCTCAGCTCAGCAGAGCCCCCTCCCCGCACAGTAGTGTTGTTTAGATGCCACAGCAGTGTGCTGAAGGGGGCGTGTCGGAAAGCTTCTTAAAGAGACAGAGGCCTATTTCAAGACGTTCAGTACAGCCATTTTGAGAGAGCAATTTTATTCAAGGCAGTTATTTTAATTTACTGCATATACAGAACAACAGAAGGTTACGTCATCATTGTAGTATGCTATAGACTGGTGCTTTGTGATTGAAAAAAGCATAATACCCCCTCTTTAAAACGTGATTCGAGTGCTGCTGAAATGGTAAGAAAGCGCAGGTGAAGACGTCATCATTACTCATTACCCAACCACTTGAAAACAAAAACGAGCATGTTCTTTGATGCCTTCTAGTCAACACAAACAAAATGACGGTGAAAATATTGTCTTCTAATTACATCGGAGATTTCCAGTTCGTCTCTTTCGTACGACGTGACGTCAACGTGTTAGCAGTAATTTGTGACAAACAGATGAACGTATTGAGAGCGAACACAATAAAGCGTCTCCTCTCCCTCCCCCCTCTGCTGCCTGTCTGTTTGTGTGTCACTGTGAACGCAGCGGTACATTCACCTTCACCCATTTCCTTGACCCACTTTCACTGTTGTTCTGCCGCATCTCAGCAAAGAAGAGAAATCCCATTCAAATACCCACAATATATGACCTTCAGAGCTGCCACACTGTACGACAACAACAACAACAACAACAACTGCAGCTGCGGCTAAAACAGCAAGACTTTAACATTTACTTTTTCAACTTGCTCCAAAATAATCCAAAATGTTCTTACTCTATGGACCATGGTTTTGCGTCCTTAATAAAGTCTTGAATGAATGTATTCTTCATGGCTGCATGACTTTATTCATGTTTTTGGGGCAAAGAATTTGGACATCAGATCATTTGTGAGGAGAAAGTGTATTAAAGGGGGGGTATTATGTCAAATCGACTTTTTCAAGCTTTATATCATGTTATTATGTCATTCCCTCATTAAACACATGCCTGGAGTGTTGCCTTGGCTCATTCACGTATTTTTGAGTAATCAGTAAAAACTTAGACGGCAGCCATTTTAGGTGTAGCTATGCCTCAGTCCTCCTAGGAACGCCCCCACCTCCTGGAGACGCCTCTGGACCTTTCGTCACCAGCCAAGCCACCAACCACTGCTCCTCAGCTCAGCAGAGCCCCCTCCCCGCACAGTAGTGTTGTTTAGATGCCACAGCAGTGTGCTGAAGGGGGCGTGTCGGAAAGCTTCTTAAAGAGACAGAGGCCTATTTCAAGACGTTCAGTACAGCCATTCTGAGAGACTGCATATACAGACCAACAGAAGGTTACGTCATCATTGTAGTATGCTATAGACTGGTGCTATGTGATTGAAAAAAGCATAATACCCCCTCTTTAAGGCGAGTGATGTATAAGGGAAAAAAACTACATTTAGAGATTTGAAACTTGTTTAGTTTCTGAATAAGTTATTTCTAAGTGAAAAAAATCTGTCAACATTCAAGTTTGGTCTTGTTGTTTTGCAGTTCAAAGCTCAATAAAACAGGTGAAATATTGTTTAGCACAAGCCTGTAAAGTTCGGAGTCTGTAGGAGCGACTAAAGTAGAAATGTTGTCATTGTCTGCAGGCTCTCAAACTAGGAATTTTCTTTCGTACAAAAAATGTGAAACATAAAACTTGTGACAAAGATAAATATTAAACGACACGTGCTTCACAGCGAGAAGGTACCGGGTTCGATTCCCACCTGTTTTGAGTTTGCCTGTGTTTCCCGTACCACTAAAAACATGTGCAATAGGTGAATACTGACCATTAGCCTGTCTTCACATCTGGAGATGGGTCCCCGAGAACTGGCCTAGGCTGGCTGCTCACTGTCGCCCCAGCGGCATTAAGGAGGTGTCAAATGCAGAGATTAATAAAGTATGCCTTAAAACGTGTATACATCTGTATTTCTCACATTCATTTTCACCTGTTGTGTCTCGTTTTAAAAAGAATCATCTCAATAACTAAAATCTGTTTATTTTATCTAGAAAAAAAACTATACATGTGTCAACAAAAATACAAAAAATTAAAGCTTTTGGTCAGAATTCCGTTCCTTTTATAAATTTACTGAACTTTCGCACTATAACCCTATATATAACAACCATACCTTCCCTCCAAGCTTGGATCCAGCCTTTTTACATTGGAGAAGCCAGGGACAGGCAAAATTAAATGACCTTTAGATTAATAATGTTTTTGCCAGTTTTGATGAGCTATCTCAAAAGTACTCTCTCCCAAAAAATCATCTCTTTAGATACTTTCAAATGTGTAACTTTGTTAAATCAAACACTATGTCCTTTCCTTTTATCTCCCCTTGCACCACTGTAGATAAACTGTTTGAAAAATCCTTTAGGCAAAAAGGCTTTCTCTTTCTAAGATCTATTGTCTTATAAGTGAATGTATGGAAAAATCAAAAAGCAGTGGGAAGCAGAACTGGGAAAACAACTGAATCAGGTTGATTGGATCACAGATAAATGGCAGCACTGCTTGTTGCAAACTTAATCTAATACAATTTAAGAGTTCACCGCATTTATTTCACAAACTCAAGACTATCAAAAATGTATCTTAATGTCAAAGATGAATGTAACAGATGTCATATGTCTCCTGCCAATATGACACACATGTTTTGGTCATGTCCCCACTGAAAAAACTACTGGGCTATCATTTTTAATCATCTGGCCAGAGCTTTAGAAGTCACCTTGACACCATCAGAAGATGCAGCTATTTTTGGAACCTTTTTTAATCGTAAATGGGAGTCATACACAAACTATGAAAGGAATACTATTGCCTTCTCAACTTTAATAGCTAGAAGACGAATACTATTAGAATGGAAATCAACAAATTCCCCAAAAGCCTCGCATTGGTATAAGGATGTCTTGCTCTTTCTTGACCTGGAAAAGATTAAATATGATTTAAGAGGCCAACCTTCCCAATTTGACCCCACATGGGGCGCCATGATTAACTATACTAAAGCCTTAAAAACGTTGTAATTGTGTTCTGACAAATTATAGTGTTTTTCACCGAACTGTGTCAAAACGAGACTGAATAACAATACATCAGCACCACAGTAAAACTAGAATTTAACTAAAAGACCAAATTCAGACATTTATAAACCCAATGTTTTAGTTTTTTTAGTTATGTCTACTTAAAGGGATACTTCGGGATTTTTGACATAGGGCCTCATTTCCTAGTTATCCAGAGTGTTGTTGATGTCTGGAGATATTTTTTTCTTAAATTCATGCAGTTCTTATATTTGAAGAGTCTAGTGGCGCTAGGCTAGGGCAAGGCTAAAGCATTTCTATGGTATCAGTTAGCCTGCATTAAAAACAGTCTGACCCACTCCACAGTGCACCTGAGGTAAATCACTTATAACACCAGACTAACCATATAAATGTCTGTGTTAATAGAATAATGTTTGAAATATAAATGACCTTGTTTCACATGAATTACCGCATTTTGAGGGACTATTTTCTCGCAGATCACTCCGCCGCTGCCTTAGCTTACAGCCACGAAGCTGATGCCGCTCAAATATAAGTTATTTTAAATGCAAAATGGTTAAAATTAACCTATCGACACAGACATTTATATGGTTAGTCTGGTGTAATATGTGATTTACCTCAGGTGCACTGTGGAGTGGGTCAGACTGTTTTTTAATGCGGGCTAGCGTTTACCATAGAACTGCTTTAGCCTTGCCCTAGGCTAGTGAAACTAGACTCTTCAAATGTAAGAACTGCATGAATTTAAGAAAAAATTATCTCCAGACATCAACAACACTCTGGATAACTAGGAAATGAGGCCCTATGTCAAAAATCCCGAAGTATCCCTTTAATATTGCGATACAATGCTATTGTTCTGTTTGGCTTTATTTTTTTCATATTTTTTGTTGTTGTTGTTTTTTGTGATATACTGTGCAGCCCTAGTTGTAAGTGTCATTGGGAATTCTATTTTTCCCCGACTGATTTGGGGTTCCATATCTGATGGAGGACTATTGGTTAACAGTGGAGATGGGTTGTCATAATGCCTTACAGGACCGCAGGGGTGAGGGGGAGGGTTGGGGCTTTTTATTTATTTATTTATCAATTTTGTATACATTTTTTCTTCCCTTTATTATTATTTATTAATGTTTTTTTTTTCTTTTTGTGAGGGATGTGTTTGAAGCAGCGCCTCATTTCCCCACTGACGGACAATGCAGTATACCTTACTTTACCTCACCTGCTGTACACAAACATCCCTGACATGGAAGAGGATCTAATGTGTCGTGGAGTCGAGCCGGTGACGTCCTGCTCCCAGCAAACTTCAGGTCACTGCAAAGATCCATGATTTTGTTAACCAGTCAAATAAATGCATGCTATTCTACTTTCTGGCTGCAATGTTACACTGTGTGGATTTAAATCAATTCTCTTCCTGTTTCTGCCTTGCATGTCTCTCCACCCTGCGCTCACAGAGGTATAGACTCGGCGTGCGCTGGTGGAGCAGAGGCTGCGTGCTGCTGCTGCTGTTTCCGCGTGGCTTGTCTCTGGATTTGGGCACTTCTCGTTGAATAATTCAGCAGCAAACTCTCCTCTCAGACTCTCCACGCGGAGACTCCAGGTCCAAGGCTCTGGGCTGGGACCCGCACACGGCAGGATCCAGGGACACTGTGTACTTTTCACAATCTCTTTGTTTATTTGTGGTTTTCTTTTTCTGTGTCTGGTGGAGGCTCGAACAAGTGAAAACACGGGGGATGCATATGGAAATGTTCAGAGAAGAAACTCACACAGGCACGACTTTGTAAGCAGCACATTCTGATTTGAGTACAGCTTGTTTCTAAGTTTTTTTTTACCATGAAAACACTGTTATAACAAGATTAATAGGCACTTTTTTATTTGTCTTTCGCTAAATATATCAAAGCACTTAACTTTTTGATGAAATTTGTAAGATCAAGGCGCCGAGGGCTTGATGGGCAGAAAAAAATCATCCCGGGACTTTTGGGTCAAGACCGGCCCTCTAAATAATCCTATTCAATGCAATAGTCGAGGCCATTAGCAATACAACAAGCCCTTGAACTAAATATAAATATAAATGTCTGTGTTAATAGAATAATTTTTGAAATATAACTGACCTTGTATCACATGAATTACCGCATTTTGAGGGACTATTTTCCCGCAGATCACTCCGCCGCTGCGTTAGCTTACAGCCACGAAGCTGATGCTGCTCAAATATAAGTTATTTTAAATGCAAAATGGTTAAAATGATTCTATCGACACAGACATTTATATGGTTAGTCTGGTGTTATAAGTGATTTACCTCAGGTGCACTGTGGAGTGGGTCAGACTGTTTTTAATGCAGGCTAACTGATACCGTAGAAATGCGCTAGCCTTGCATTAGCCTAGCGCCACTATTCTCTTCAAATATAAGAACTGCATGAATTAAAAAAAAAATATCTCCAGAAATCAACAACACTCTGGATAACTAGGAAATGAGGCCCTATGTCAAAAATCCTGAAATATCCCTTTAAGGGAGAACTCAAGGCAGCTCGATGTAAACGAGGAAATGAATTTCAGCGGTGCTCGTATCAGAACAGTCACTCTCTCGCAAGTGGTGAAGGCACACAGCGCATAGCTCAGCCACTCGGAAAATCTAAATTCGCTAGCAGCCTGCGTCCCCCGTGTGCCAGGCACAAGATCTGGCCCTATAAGTTACAAAACTGAGGACAATGGCTGCATGTTGCTTTTGCCAAATTCAACCCTAACCCTCATAGCACTCACCACTTTAATCTTTTCGTTTACAACTTGGTGGACTTTGTAAAATGACAAAATGATCTTAAAATGTGCGTTCTGTTAAGGAGGTTTTTCTCACGACTGCGACACAAATGAACTTCACAAAACCAACCAAATGATCCCACTGTAGATTTGGGTTTCAATGGAAACCAGAAGCTTCTCCAAACTGTGGGACTGACGATGAGGGGCAGGAGAGCGAGTCACCTGACAACTCCTAACACGCACTTCTTTGCAAATGTGACATGACGAGTGGTATATAAAATAAATAAAAGCCTGACAACGCCATCCAGTGTCAACTGGAAAAAATGTGCTTTAAGGCACACAGGTTCGACCCATAAGGACAGAGGCATCATGTTCCTTGTACATTCACTTTAGGTTTATTTCAATGTTTTACTTTTGTTTTATCTTTCTGTTCGGATTTCATATTTTCTTTACACAGAACATTATTTTACGTTACGTTCAGTTGGGCTCACAAAATGCCCGAGAGCAGGTCAACAAAAAAAGGAAACAAAACAAGGGGAAAGCAAGAAGAAACAAGACAGCAGAAACAAGACAGCAGCGTGGTTAGGTCCACCTAAGTGTAAATAAAAGGTAGTTAAGGAACCAGTCACGCAAAATAAAGGCAATCCACTAGGCAAGGCCGATCCTACCGTCGCACGCCCACATCTAGCCCTTCTCGGCCGGCTCGGTGCTTCGATAGCCCCCGAGTTCCGTCACAGGAGGGCCCCAGCAGACCCCGAGCCACCATGCACCGAGAGCGAGCAATGGACGCCATGGAGTGGTGCGCGTTGAGGCTCTCAACCACCCGTGACGCTAAAATTAGACCTGCATTAGCGGCTAAACCAATATGGAAGAATGGACGAACGAACAAATAGCTACCTGGACCTGTGGAAAACCGCACGCACAACCCTGGGCCCAGCCCAACCAGGCCGGAAGACGCCAGTGAGGGAGACAGAGGAAGTGCGTGTGAACGAGGGTGGGCTTTTATACTAAACTATTAGAGCGGTGGCGCCATCTGCTGACGGTTTCGATATTTAAAAAGCTTATATTTAATAAAGTTATTTAAAAATACAGTTAATAAAACTGGTATTGCCACACAAACATTTGTCTAAAATAGACCTGTAGGCGCAGTGAGCAGCCAGCTTTGGCCGGCACTCGTGGCGCTTCTGTGGGTCCTGGATGGTGTAACAATAAACTATTTTCACTTATAAGTAAATGCTTTATTTATCATTGTACAACCCTACAATGAAATTATGTGCAGGTGTTAGTCCTGAACGGCTGCGACTGAGCCGTGCCGCCACTGTGGGCTGACCAGCATGTTTTTGGAGGTCGGGGAAACCTTAGTTCCTGGAGGAAACCTGGCTGGCTCTGATCCTCTGAAAACCTCCTGCAGCAAATATGAAGTGAGGGGCATGAGTAATGTTATGAAGCCTAGGCGTTAATTCAGTCTGGTAGACAAACTTCAGCGTCTCAGACCTTCAGCCATTGATTACTCCTAAGAGGGCCACACCTCCAAATCAGCGCAGGAGCCGCACCTTCGCAGCAGCCAATCATCGCTATCGAAAGCCCAAGCAATCATGGACTGGTTGCTTCCCAGCTGCGCTGTGACCCGCCTCCACCCCATCTCCGCCTCTTCCATCAAAGGCTCCTACCTGCTGCATCTCCACGATCCTCATACCACCACCAGTGTCCGGGCCCCGGGGTAAGACATCCCTAACTCCAAGCGTTCATCTACACTGACTATACATCGATGTCTAACGCCGGGGTCCGATCGCCAAAACTA
This sequence comes from Neogobius melanostomus, assembly GCA_007210695.1. NCBI lineage: Eukaryota > Metazoa > Chordata > Actinopteri > Gobiiformes > Gobiidae > Neogobius > Neogobius melanostomus. The sequence goes on from VHKM01000064.1 coordinate 385,637, forward strand.
ATATACACGTCAATAAATCTCCCTAATCGCTGCTTCTTGTCTGTGTGAGTCTATCCAGGTTGAAATACCCAGAGGCTCATTGCTCCTTATATACGAGATTATCTGGCAACCACAACTCAAGAAAACGTGCCAACGGAGGGGTATAAAAGGCGTCAGATATCTGGTAAATAAATTGTGTAATTACATCCAAATGATGATCAGAACAGTGGTTTCTATTGTGGGCCAGTGTGGTGCAACCAATGGCCGCTGGCTGCTCTGCTTTGTGACCGCATACACTGGAGGCCGCCATTGCTCCTCCATTGCTATAGTACCTCCATTTGGCCGCTAGGCCCCCATTGAAAAGCATTGGACTTTAGACACGTTAAAAACAACTTTAATGCCTGGTTTCAATTTTTTCAACACTTAATATGGCTACATATTCCTCCTGAGATAACGCTGGGTTAGTCAAAAAAATAGAAACCAGGCTGGTTTTCGAACTAAATTTTTTTTTAATCTCTTACTTAACGGAGGTCGGACTGTTGGCATTGGAGCTGCGCGAGCTACACGTCACGCAAGGGCCGAGTCTACAGTGAAGATCCCGCCCTTTTGCCCTTATTAGGAACATGCTTCGTCAGAGCTGGGGAGGAGGAGTCTGTAAATCCGCCATGAATTCCCCCTCGAACGTGGTCATTATGGTAAACGGGGAGGAGTGAGGAGGAGTTGTCTATTCTTTTTAACAGTCTATGGGTGCAACACAGGCCTGTTCACTCATCTGGTCTCACCGGCCCAAAAGTACATCGGCCCAACAGGAAAACTCCCGGTGCTCCCGATGGCCAGTCCAGCCCTGAAGGCGCCATTTTATTCATTTGATACATTTCAGATTTTTCTCTCTTTCTCATTTTGCAAATCCAGCAGATACCGACCAATTCCAATTCCTCAAAAGAAAAATCCCATAAATCAGGAGCGATCAGCGTCAAGGAGAATTCAAGTTTCCCGGGCGTCTTCTCACACATCCCCTCGTGTAGCTCTGAGCTCTGCTGCTGCGGTGTCTGCGGATGAGCCCGTCGCGCACGTGTCCCTTCATATATTTTTCATCTGTGTTCCCTCCATCTTCTTCTATCATCCTCCTCCCCTTCCCTCTGCATCCTTTTCTTGTTATCTTAGCATCACTTCTCGCCTCGGGCTACGGGCTCGGACCAGACACTGCCCCGAGTGAAGCGTCCGGGCACAAACACTCGGTCTCATCTGTCTCAGCAGGTGACGCGCAGAAGGACGACCCCCCGGGAAGACGGCGATTACGGACAAATAATATCCAGTCCATGTGGATTGAGCTTTTTGTGTTTCCCGCACGGCCACGAAGCGCTGCTGAAATACACCTCTGGGGGAATGGTTTTCATTTGAAACTGTTTATTACCGTAAATTTGCAATGGAAACTATGTGAGAGCGATGTTATAGTAGAATGCAGTATTTGTTGTTTTCAGCTGTACATTTTAGACTTCAACCAACATTATTACAGTGGAAGCAGGGATGATAGCAATGAGAAACATGATCAATTTGAAGATGATATTTTTGAGAATGATATCATTGTCATTGTTATTATGGTGATGATAATATATGTATAATAAATATGTCCGCTAGTAATGTATGTGTATGTATATATATATCTAAAACACTATTACTACTTAAACAATAAGTAAATTAATAGAAGGGTGACCAGAATGGTAATATAAGCAATGATAAAAAATAAGTGAAAAGTATAAAACTAAGTAAATACACTCAGAAATCACAAACTTTTCTACTGTCGCTCTATGTTTTTCATACTGTAAGTTGTCTTGTAAGTCTCATTAGATTTTTTTTTTGACATGTAAAAGCTTCGAATTATCAACGCTGCTAATCAATAATTGTATTTTGAAATTGGGGTGGGCACTTATAAGCTTCCTTGCTTCGGCCTACTCCTTTTGAGTTATTTTTATTTTTTTCTTGTTTTTTTTGTGATAATGTAAATGTAATGATGTAAATATTGTAAATAATAACTCATTGTAAATAATAGCTCAAATCAATCAAATCAATCAATCAATGACCCACAAGGGGAATTGCCACAGTGGCTTTATAATAGTTTTTATTTACAAACCAATCATCAGAAATAGCACTAAAAGCAAAGATTAAAAAAATAATGAATTAATAGAAAATAAAGTCTTTTTTTAGTTTAGAAGTTTAGAAATATGAAAATAGAATCGATTACTGTGGTTGATTGTGTGACTAAAACAGGCTTATTTACTCCAACATTCTGAATGAGCGATTTTTCTTAGATTTAGATTAGTTTGTAACTCTGTAATTACTTTGTCCAGTAACAAGTTACTTCTTACTATCTTACTGTAACTCAGTTACCAACACACTTTCTTTTGTGGAGAAGTAACAAGTAACTATAACTAATTACTTGTTTACAGTAATCAGTAACACTGATCACCATGAGTGTGTGGTACCACAGAAACTGTCTCTTTTTCTTTCTTTTTTTCTTTTTTTGTGGCAAATAAATGTCTGTAACATGACAGACTCCAGAGATTAGGTTTTAAAATATTTGATTTACAACTTAAAAACAGAAACTCAAAATGGAAAACAGGCTAAAACTATTGTCAGAAACATGCAGATTTCTCACGAGTTTATAAAGACTGAACAGTTTGCTCAAATTAATTGTGTACGATTTATTGTTTTCAAAAAGAACATGTTAGCGACATGTAAATTGATTTTTGATTTAAAGAGAATAAACTGACAACTTCAGAAATAAAGAACAAGAACATGTGTTTTTAGATGATGTCTCTGGGTGAATGTTTTCTGAGGCTGAGCAGCAGTACGGCCTCTCTCCTGTCTGCATCTAGACTGTGATTATGGGTAAATGTTCTATTACAGATTGAACAGCCGTGTGGTTTCTCGTGTGTGTGTTCGTCTGTGTGTGTTGAGGTTAGAGAGCTGTGTGACTCACAGACCTGACAGCTGTACGGCCTCTCTCCTGTGTGTGTTCTTCTATGTGCATCTAGATTCCATTCACGGGCAAAGGTTTTCTGACAGGTTGAACACTTGTAAGGTTTCTCTCCGGTGTGCACTCGAATGTGTCTTGTTAAATTCGGTTTAGTGCAAAATCTCTTATCACAAAAAGGACACTTGTTCTGTTTTCCTCCGTCAGGAACAGACTTGTTTTGGGCGGAGACTTCTGGGCTTCTGTCTCTGCTCTGGACCTGGTTGTGGTGATTTTCTCCATCAGCCTTTGTCTCCATCTGTGCGTCTGAGCGGCTGAATGGAGGTTCCCGGTCTGAGCGGAAATGTGTCTCTGAGCTGATGTTTCCGCGCTCAGTTTGTCTCTGTGGAAGCGGGGAGGGCTCTTCTCTCTTCACGCTCACAGCACTGGACTCTGGGAAAAACCTGAAACATGATTTAAATATGAATAAACGGAACAATAATGTGCCTTGTTTGAAAGTGTGTGAGCCTACACTGGCAGCTGCTCTTCCTCCCGTGTGACGCTCTGCTCTTCTGGCTCCTCTTTGATCCGTGAGGTCTCGGGGATTTCCCGTTTCAAACTCTGACCAGTGTCCACTCTGACCTCTTCGGAGCGACGTAGTTCCTCCTCCTCACACTCCATTATCTCTCCAGCCGCCGCAGCCAGACGCTCATTCACAAAAGCTCTGAACATTTGGCCTTCACACATCTTTACAGACAAGCAGACAAGCCCTAAACAGAGACAACAGGGAAAACAATGAGCTGATAGTTTACATGTTACTCTGCTGTCAAATAGAGCTAAAGCTGGGCCTAGACTTTTACCAAATTAAATGATGGATAAGATTTGACCTTTATTTTTTGTTTTTAAATATTGTGTAAACTGAGTGGCCACATAATAGTAAAGTTAACACACATTTTCTGTTGCTGTTTCTCTCCTGTCGAGCTAACTGCTGATTAGCCTTTAGCTCCTGAGAGATTTGAACTTCAGCTTCATCATGATTAAGACCAACCATCATGAAAACATCACTAACAAGGTGTGAGACATCCTTATAAAACATTTACTCGCCTGTTCCGTGTCTAAAATGAATAAACTCACAGTCGTTAGCTTCACACAACAGCAGCAGACTTTGGGAAAGAGGGGAGCTGTGTTGCCGCGGTAACTTGTTTCTCTGCAGCCAAATGTCTGAAATAAAACCTCTAGAAGAGTTGGGGAATGAGCATTATGGGATTAGCAGCAATTGTAAACTAATGGAGATTTTCAAAGTTAAAATACTGGAGTTATTGTTCACATTAAAACACTTGGACACCACAGTGTGATACATGTATTTACCAGAAGTGACTGTTTTCTCCACTTTTTATACAGTTTTTATCCAATGTTAGTCTATGGAAACAGCTGCAAAGATGGCGGATCTCCATGATAACTGTGGAATTTCCTGAACTCTATATAATAGGGCTTTACATGAACATTTTGGTCACCGGCCGCTGTGGCTAGTGGTTTTCTATAGTGACCTGCCACCAACTGATGTCACCAGCCAAAACTAAAATGCACATTTAAAAGTGAGAATGTGTGTTTAAAAATGTTTGTTCATGTTCAGATTATCTTAGAAAACCCTGAAAGACGTCAGCCAAAAAAAAAAAGAATCACAGTTTAGGGCTGTTTGAATTAAATGTATTATTTAAATGTTCTCAGCTGCTGTAGAAGGGCTATATAAGTTTATTGATAACTGTATAATAAGTGCCACCCATAATCAGTGTTCTCACCAGCACAACTGAGTGTGGAATTTCTTCCACCACGCTGCAATTTCTCTTCACAAAAGTTGTCCCTTAAAATGCAGGAAATAGTGTTTAAGAGGGGTCTAAATTGCTCCCTACCCCCTACTGTAGCCTACCCCTACACTGTGAAAAAATCCTGGTGAGGACCCTGATAATGTTGCCTTTTTACATGAGCAGGACTTAACCAGTGGAACAGAGATTGTAGCCTGTAGAGCTTTAGTCTGTGTCAACATGTTTGTAGCTTTATAACTTTATCCAGACAGAGAACAAAGTGTTTGTTCCAGTCTTCTGTTTCTAAACACAGATTATAGCATATAGGAGTTAGCCTAGCCTGGTCACAAGATGGCCGCCACGTTTGCCACGTCAACGAGTGTCGTCATATTCGAATTTTTTTTTTTTTATGTGTTTGATTACTATTTCCAGTTTATATTTTGCCAAAGGTAACTCAAAAGTAACTAAAAGTAGTGTTACATTTTTGAAACAGTAATAATATAAACACATTACATTCTTCACCGATCGGCCGAGTTTACATTGGTTTGGGGAATCCTGTTCTAGTCAGACTAAGCGAGAAATCCGACTCTCCCTTTCGTTCATGTAACTACAATTCAGAGGCACTGGGCCCCAAAGCTCGTCTTCAGAGCAAGTGCGTTGAAAAAAACAAAAGGAAATGTATTTGTTGAAATGTATTGAGTTGCAAAATGTAACATCAATGTCAAATGTATTTATTGTAGGAAAGGAAAGTGCTTTATTCGTCAGTCTTTCTTTTGGATCTTTAGCCCATCATGCTCTGGACTTTGATGAGACTTTTTGTTTGTGCAATTTCTGATTCAGTCCTGCCTTAGTCTTGGTTTAATCAGTTTAGTTCAGATTTGGTTCACTCCTGGTTCAGGCCTGGTGTCGTGTCCGTAACTGTTACAAACCGCGCTCGTAAGATCACTGGTGAAATAATCTTTTTGTGCGTTGTAAAAACCCTCGGCCATCTTGACAGCGTCGCGGATCTGGCCGCCTGCAGAGTGTCACAGCAGGCTCGCTAATATCGAAGCCGCCGGAACAGATGTGGCCGCTGGGCTAATGGATACGCAGGCTGCCAGACCGAAGCAAGATATAATTACATCCAAGCAAATATGAGGAGAAAAAAAGAAAAAAAAAACACAAGGCAAAGTGGTGCACGGAGCCTCCTGCAGCGAGAGCGGATAATGAAGTCAATGGAGTTTTTAGAGGACGGATCGGGCAATCAGAGGGGAGGCCGTTTGGGTGAAATTTACTGCTCCGATGGCTGCATAGACTTAACTTTCAGCTTTCCTATTTCGAGTCACAGCAAGTCATCCGCCTTATAGTGCGCAAAGCCAAACAGGCCGGACCCACCTCCGACACTGCAGCCCGGGAACACGACGCAAGAACTGCAGTAAGGACTGATCTCAATCTGGGGCTAAACCCTGGACTCAGTGACAGGGTTTCCACGTGGCATTGGAAAGAATTAAGAAGTCATAAACCTCATCTAAACTGATCTAAACGGGTCTTTTCATCACACATTTTTGTCACCTTTTCATCGCTTTTTTTGTTGCTCTTTGTGGCTTTGTGTTTTCAGCATGTTTTCGTCACTGAGTGCGTTTACAAGGCCTCGAAATTCCCGGTTATTCGCTATATTCCGGTTATGGCAGTTTTGGGGATATGGTGTTTATATGACACTGAGAAATCAGGAAACTCAAATTCCTTGTTTACATGATCAAATAAGGAAACCCGGCTTTTCGAATTTAAGCTCTGTCCGCGCAGGCGCATACATTACATGTTTGAGCACAATACAGTGAAAATATTAAAAGTGTGGCAAGCATAAATGTGTGGCTTATTGCGGGGCTTGTTCTTTTGAATGCCCACTTTGGGCTCAATGTTTGGCTTGTCTTCGACATCCTACGACAGTGACGGCAGATTGTGGATCATTCCTGACCTTTACCCGTCCTGGGTCTGTCTTTATCACCGAGTGGACCAGGGAGCTCTGGGAGAAGGTTAAAGCCTGGGCTGGTGTGAGAGAGTGGAGCTGATGGAGTTCATGATAGTTAGTGGAGGAAAAACTTAATCCGGCTCTGTGTTGTGGTCGACTCCTCTCTGCGTCCGGAGGAAAACCAGCCGCTTTGAAACGGTTGCCGACACGTTTGCATAAATCCACATTACGACGCTTCTTTCCATCTTAAATATTCACTACTTTCAGTTCTTTCATGGTTAAAATATCAAACTCCGTCTCCTCTTGACTCCAGAAACAGGAGCTCTTCGGACTCACCGCCGCCATGTTTGTTTACGATTAACTGTGCATGTACAAGAAATGGGAAGTTTATTAAAACCGGAAAATAGCGTAAACATGAAGTTATATCCCGGTTACTGACGGAAAATCCCAGCCAGAAAATCCGGGTTTCTCAAAATCGGGAAACTGTTATTTTCGGGTTTTTATAATCGGGAAACTGCGTTTATATAATCAAAGACAAAACCGGAATATTAAAAACTCACGATAATAACCGGGAATTTCGAGCCCTTGCAAACTTTATCACCGCCTTTTTTCACTTTTTTGTTGCTATTTTGTTGTTTTGATCTATTTTGAATTATTTCATGACACTTTTTTCCCATTACTCCAAAACTATACAACATTATGAATACATTTTTCCACCAAACAAAGATACAGGGACTTGGAGAGGAGTAAAGTGGTTCAACAGCCCATACAGAAGAAACGGACAATGCTAACCAGGAAGCTAATGTTAGCTTCATACATGCTAACGCTAGCTACGTTTGCCGTTTTTTGCTTCTAATCTACTGGATACGGCAACTCACTGCTGCCAGTGTGACTGAAACATTTTTGACTGTGCTTTCTCGTGTGAAGGTTATACCAAGTCGTTAGAACGTATTGCCTACTCGTTCTAACGTGTTACTAACATGTTTTTTTTTTCACTCTTTTGTTGCTTCTTCATCAGTTTTCAGTTGGATTTTTGTAGCTTTTTTCAAGAAGCTTTTAGATTTGGGTAAAGCCAAACTGGAGAAAATGTGCTCTGTTCAGATGGAGGTTAAGAGGTTAATAAATACGTTTTACTTTCATGTCGGTGAGCCTTTTCGTTGGTGGGCGCAATTGTGCATGCTCATATCCTGTGGTATTTTGGGGAAAAGATAGGCTAATGTTTTTAGCTAATAATAATGATGCCTTACACTTGTATTGCGCTTTACAAGCCTGTATTACCAAGTTTCTCAAAGCCGCGACACTGTCGTTATTATTCATTCACGCCATACTCAGTGGTGGTAAGCTACTGTTGTAGGCGCTCATAAGCTTTTTGCTTCGGCCCACTCCTTTTGAGCAAAATGTATGCTCAAATAAATAAATAAATAGCCACAGCTGCCCTGGGGTAGACTGACGGAAGCGAGGCAAGTAGTTCGCGCCATCGGCCCCTCCGACCACCACCAACCACTCACTCACTACATTCGCTCGGCTTCCTGGTGTTACCAAACGGTCTCCCATCCAAGTACCGACCAGGCCCTTCCCTGCTTAGCTTCCAAGGTCTGACGGGATTGGGCAGAGCAAAGGCGGTTTGGCCATTTAACGACTTCTTAGCCTACACTCTAAGAAGTCGTCAAAACGACTTTGGCAACACATTAGAACGACTTGGTATTACGTTCGAACGAGAAAGTGCAGTCAAAAATGTTTCCGTCACACTGGCAGCTCAGACTTTCCATAACTGGACAATCTGATGTGAAAAAACATCCATATGGACCTGATTTTGACTTTGTCTTTATCTGTGTGCGATACATATATGTTTATAGTCTGCCAGGAAATTGGTAAAATTATTGCTTATGGGAAATAAAGTTGTGTTAAAGCATTACATGTAGTTGTTGCTCACTGCATACACTGAGATGAAGCACTCCAGTCGACTATAACTACTTCATTTGTCAAATCCAATCAAATCTTTTGATTGATCCAGTGAAATGAATAAACCATGTTTTTATTTTATTTTCAAATTAACACTTTTCAGTAAATGTATCATGTTTGCTGTTGTGAGCGATGAAAGCATTTTGGACCAAACTCCAAGTACAAGAGAGCACAGGCTACACACACAACATGATTGAAAAGAACAGATGAGATTTTGAATGTGGAGAGACGGATAGAGAGGGAGAGACAGGAGGTGTGGAGGCGGAGGGCACTAGGACTGCGGTACATGTGGGTAAAGCGGCTCTATTCAGCGCTGTGTGATGTGTAGGAGGAAGATGAGTGGGAGAGACAGACTGCGAGAGGAGGGATTTTGGTGGTTTAACAGAAGTTTGGAGAAATTAATCATTTGCAAAGGCACAAACTACTGAAGTCTGTCTCTGCAGCATCGAAGGAGAAATGTGTCATAACGTGATCACATCGTACACAGTTACCATTTACATATGGATAGCGCAGAGTGTAACCAGGTACTCCGATACTCCTATGTGCAGCCATCAGAGCTGCTCTTTCTGTGTGAGACAAAGTGGATGGTGAGGAGAATATCCATCCATCCATCATTACAGCAGAAATGTGAGGAGACAGTAATCAAACAGGCACCTCACACCTCCCAGTACGAGCTGCTTCCATCCAGGGGCTCAGTAAGGCCAAAGAGCAGACCTGCGATGCTTGATGGAAGGTTTTGTTTTGAATTGTATGGGTCCACTATCTTTGTCACGTCTATGGCGCAGTTTACATGGCGACAAAACGATCTCATTCCCTCATTAAACACATGCCTGGAGTGTTGCCTTGGCTCATTCACATATTTTTGAGTAATCAGTAAAAACTTAGACGGCAGCCATTTTAGGTGTAGCTATGCCTCAGTCCTCCTAGGAACGCCCCCACCTCCTGGAGACGCCTCTGGACCTTTCGTCACCAGTCAAGCCACCAACCACTGCTCCTCAGCTCAGCAGAGCCCCCTCCCCGCACAGTAGTGTTGTTTAGATGCCACAGCAGTGTGCTGAAGGGGGCGTGTCGGAAAGCTTCTTAAAGAGACAGAGGCCTATTTCAAGACGTTCAGTACAGCCATTTTGAGAGAGCAATTTTATTCAAGGCAGTTATTTTAATTTACTGCATATACAGACCAACAGAAGGTTACGTCATCATTGTAGTATGCTATAGACTGGTGCTATGTGATTGAAAAAAGCATAAAACCCCCCTTTAAGAAGCAAAAACATCCAAGGAAGTAGAAACAGATACATTGTCTCCCTCTGTGCACAGCGCCATTGGCTGGACAAGGGCGTGAACTGCAGATTCAGTGGTTTTGTTGACACCTCATCGTTTTCATATAAAAGCAGATTGAGAGTGTGTGTGTTTTATGTGGCAGCCAAGGCAAATTTCTTTAGGGACAAATAAAGAAATCTTGAATACTATATGGAGGAGAGCAAAACTATATGGTTTTGGATGGGTTTTCAGATTATTTAGGCCGAAATCGACAGCTGTTACCTTGCATATCTGTAACTCTATAAGGCCCATAAGTGAGAAAGACCATTTTGAAGGTGGGACTTACAAATGTCGAAGTCCTAGACCTAGCTTTGAACCACAAAAAGCAAGATGAAATGTATCTACTTTCTTTCTTTCTTCCTTTGAAAACATGAAATGACAGAAAACTTACAATACACTTTTCCCTTTATATTTATTTCAGTAATCTACAGCAAAAGTTTCAAATTGATATCTGTACATTAAAGTGTTTTTCGCTTGATCTGTCCCTTCACTCTCTCTTCAGTGTGTTTCCCATGACGTGATGCTCTTCCTTCCTCCAGGAGCGAACCCTCGACGTCTTCCCCGAAACATGACTTCAACCCTGAATAAAACATGTGCGTCTCCCCCCTCTCTCGCTCCTCTGTCTCTCCCCTCCCCCACTCCCCATCCTCCCAACAGGTCCGTGCCCAATGAGCTCATCGCTTTACAAGAAGAAATCACATCCACTCTGTCATCACACCGTCAGTTCTAAATATATATATACCGTTACCGCGCTTTGATAAAAGGATGTAGTTACAGCAGGAGTGAGTCAGACGCCATCAAATTTGAAGGAGAAATTGCAGTCAGTATGTCATTGCTTCTTTAAGTCGGAAATGGCAATAAAAATGCACTAATGGCACTCTACTGTTGTAAGAGCTACTCCAAATACAATAGGTTGTGTTCACCCGTCATTACTTTGAAAAGAGACAATTTTTGCAGAATTGTACACCAGCTCTCATTAAAGATATGTAGATTTAGATGAGGTCCATAATGTACTGAAAATTGTGGGACTGAGGATGCTGTTGCTTCCCTCCACACTATAAACATCGACAAACCCAATAATTACGCAAGAACTCTCTTTAAGACTATTCATCTGGTTCAATACAATAAAACCAGACATTTTGATTTCCAAACTCTTCCATGAGGGCGTAAACCCATATCTAATTCTCTGGTATGCATCTTTCCTCATGAGTCCAGCTGCTCAAAGTAAACAATACACTCTCCTCTGCCATCACAACCACCGTCGGTTTCCCTCAGGGCTGTGTCTTTTCTGCTCTGCTGTTCACCATATACACTAATGACTGTGGAACAGTCAGATCATCAACACATTTTCAAATATTCTGATGATACGGTCCAGGTGACCCTCCTGTCAAACACTGACAGTCCTGGGCTCTGGAAATAAACTAAAATAAAAACAAAAAAACAGAGGAGGTGGTATTCAGTTTAAAACCGTTAACTACAGCTCCCATTACCATCAACAATGAACCAAACAGGTGGAGTCCTTCAAATATCTGGGTGTAGTGTTAGACTGTTCCTTGTCTTGGAAACACCACATTCTATCTATCTATCTATCTATCTATCTATCTATCTATCTATCTATCTATCTATCTATCTATCTATCTATCTATCTATCTATCTATCGATCGAGGGGCTGGTCCAGCTTTAAAATCAAACAATTACATTTTTAAACTCAATTCTAAAACCTACAGGTAGCCAGAGTAAAGAAGCTAAAGGGTGATGTGTTCTGGCCTCATTTAAAACACTGATGTCTTTATTTTGAATATAGAGATAAAAAGCTGGACGTTTTGGCGCCTGGTTAAGTGTGGCAGCATCATGATGTGAAACAAAAATGTGCGATTGTTTTATAGTTCGGTGATTTTCCAAATGAGCTAAACCCCCTGACTTTATCTGGCACCATTTCTTGTGTTGACTAAATGAAACCTAAAACTCCTGCAGTCCTTTCTGGTCACATCGAGCATTTCGACTGCTTTCCCATCAAACCAGGTACTATTGTAGAACTGCTTTCACCCCTGGACCAAAGACTCAGATTTCAGATTTGATCGGTTCAAACATTTAGACATTTTCAGAGGGAAAACATTTTTAACCCTATCTCCCACAGTGAGTTTCTCCCGCTAATCTCCTGATTTTATAGTGAAGGAAACAAGTAAGATTGTGGGGGATATATTTGCATGATCTGGCAACCCTGTCCTTGAGAAGAATCACTCCTTTGCCTCTGTCATCGCTGTAGCGCACACACTGACACTCGAGGGGAAGAGACAGGTATCACGCATTCATCGCTCTGTTTATTTTTCTGCTTCATTAGCACGAGGGAATGAGAGTCGGTCGGTCAGCTCCTCCCCTCAATGTTACCATGGAGACATTACTCACGCCACATTTGACTAAAATATATTATTAAAAAAGCTTATAGGCCTGTGTGTAGACCTTACAGTCATTAGATGATAACAAAGTCTAATTTAGGCATATAATATTTTCTGTTCCTATTTTGCAAATGTATTTTAATTTAATCAAAGATTGTTTTAAATATCTATAGCCTATTTTCCATAGGTTTGTTTGTTCTCACTTTTGAGCTCAAGTGTCCTACTTTTCATTCTTAACTGGTCTCCCTACTTATGGTACTCTGCTCATTTTTTTCTTTGTCCTCAATGGTAAACAGAATAATATGGAATAAATAAGAAACAATATTTCCAACACAAGTTTCCTTCATCAGGTAAATACAAAGTAAGAAATGACATCAATAATTACAAACACACCTGGCACGATACACCGATGAAAAAAATCTCCCTATTTTCACAACCCAATGTTGGCAAGTATGGTGCAGTCACGACTGTCAGTGCGGCGCCATGTTTGTCTTTGTCGCTCTGCGTTCAACTATACGTCACCTCTGCTTGAATCTGCTTCACCCGGCTTTGTGTCCTAACTAACTAACTAACTAACTAACTAACGAACTAACTAACCCGTTTAGAATGAATACAGCTGGAGAGTTAGTCTGGCTAGCATTTTCCCACAGTGTTCCCCTTGCGGCCTGCAGCCTTCCCTGGCTCCAGCACAGAGACCGAAAGAGCCTCCATTGATGAAAAGCCACTGGAGCCTGGTCCTGGAGTAGCACCATGGCTTTGGGGCTTGTTTTGCATGAATAAAGCCTTCAACACTGGAGCGAATGGCCGCCGAGATGAGCAGCTGTAACGATCATAGACCCTCCACAGTGACAGGAAGTGACACGTGAGATCGGCCTGTCTGTAATTACTAATACAGGCTTTGCTTCAGTCCCTCTGGGCGCACACTCGCTCCTCCAGTTCCTGTAATTACTAAAGAAGCTAATGTCACCTGCACTCGGTCTGTGGCCACGACAAGGAACCGACTGTCTCTGATTGACCAGGTGCAATTTTGAAACTGTAACTTTTCGCTGTGAGCAACGTGCAAAAGGTGAGTTAGGCATTTCTTTATAAAAAGGGCAGTCCTGTTGAATGGGATTATACTCTCCTGCTCCTGACTCCTGTTCAGACACAGCTGGTGAATGGGGAGCTTTAGCGAGGCCTGCTCTGGTCTCTTCGGTCTCTCTTTGGGCCCATCTAATCCCTTTGTGGGACAGCGGTTAATCCTGAACTCTGCCCTTTCTCTCTCTGGACTCAGGAGGAGGCAGAGCACCACTTCCTCCTCCTGTAGACTTTCAAATATGTCCCTGACATGTCACGTCAAGCAAATTAAAGCAGTTAAATGAGGCTGATTTCATTATAGAGGTGGGCAATATAACATCTACTACAGGATAATATCAAAATAGCTGTTTTGGAAGATATGCAGAACTAAGTTATCGCCAATGTCAATAAATGTCGGGGAAAAAATTGGGAACTTTTTTGGGGGAAAATGTGGGAATAAATGGAGAAAAAAAATTTAAAAATCGGGAAAAGCAATAGGGAAAATGTGGAAGGTGGATGGGGAAAAATTAAGGGGGAAAAAAGTGAAATTGGGTAAAAACGGAAATGTGGGGTAAATGGGGGGAACATTTTGGGGGAAAAATGGGGAGTATCCATCCATCCATCCATTTTCTTCCACTTGTCCGTTGCCGGGTCATGTCACATTGCACCAGCCCCTATGGCTCCTCCTGCAGGTGGTGGGTCCACAGAAGGACGGCCTCATGGTTCTAACCGGGCCTGTTGGTCTCTCATAAGGGGCTTCTGAATGGGGAGTAATTGGGGGGAAAATAGGGGAAAAGTGGAAATGTCAAGAAATGTGGGGAATTCTGAGTGAAAACATTGGAGAATAATTGGGAACATATGGGGAACATGGGGGAGAAATTTTGGGAAAACATGGGAGAACATTTTTTGAGGAGAAATGAGGAATAACTGGGAAAAAATTGGGGGCGGGATTGGGGGGGAAAATGGGGGAAGAAATTGTGGAGGGGGGAAGGGGAAAAGTGGGGGTGGGAATGTGGGGAAATGGGGGGAACTTTGAGTGAAGACATAGGAGAATAATTGGGGGAAAAAATTGAGAAAATGGGGGGGGGGGGGGGGGGTAAATTGGGGAAATAAGTGGAAAATATAAGAGGAAATGGGAGAGTGGGACTGTCAAAAAATGTGGGGAAGATTGGGGAAAATGGGAGAATTGTTTTGGGGGAAATTGGGGAATAACTGGCAAAAAATAAATAACATGTGAGGTGGGAATGTGAAGAAATGGGGGGTAAATCTGGAGGGTGGATGGGGAAAAATTAAGGAAAAAAATTGGGGGAAAATACGGAAAAAGTGGGGGCGAGAATGTCAAAAAATGTGGAGAAAATGGGGGAACATTTTGGGGGGAAAATAGGGGAATAAATGGGGGGAAATTTGAAGAAAACAAAGGGGAGTAATTGGGGGGAAATAGGGGAAAAGTGAAGGGTGGGAATGTCACGAAATGTAGGGAACATGGGAAAAAGGAAAGGGGGGGGGATAGGGGAATAATAATAGGAACAATAGGAAAAAATATGGGAAAAGGGGAGATGTGGGGAGAAAAAGTAAAAAATATCGCTTCATTATCAATGTTGAGAAATTCCCCCAAAATATTGAGATATTCATTTAAGTCAATATCGCCTAGCTCTATATACTGGACTGGTTTTGTGGAGAGGGCTGTACATGGCAGTGTTCATTCACTCTTCACACGGCGGTGCTGAGGTGTCATGGAGATACACTCCGCTGCACTGAATCACATCCGTGTAAATCACCAAAGCACTTTTTCCAGCTCCTGTCTGCTCCTCCGAGGATCCGTCTTTGTTTTGAGCGAGGCCTCTCTCACCTTCTCTTCTCCTAATCTTACACTTTCCTTCCGAGCGTTTCTTCGCCCACCTTCTTTCCGACGTGTTCAGGTTTCACAAATCTTTGAAAATCGCTGTTTAAAGTCGAGAGGCTGCTAACGTCGACGCTGAAAAACACTCGAGCTGGAGCCAGGAGACGAGTGTGCTTTGGTTAAGTTCGAACAAGGTGACGATTCAAGGAGGAGAACGAAAAATACATAAAGTCTCACGTGTGAAATTAATAGGATTATTAAAGGGCCTATATCATACCGAATCGACTGTCTTCCTCTTGTGCACTCAAAATGCCAGCCCACACTCGTCATATTTAGATCTCTATAGTGTCCCTCTGAATGGAATAGTCCAGACCTTATCCTAAGTCATTCTGCTCCTGTGCGAGGTCATCTCTCTTCTTGCACAGATTAGCGTTGATATCTAATTTCCATTTTGCTTTGCCGTGTCAGTTTTGCTTTGGACGCACTGAAGTATTTACATCCAACGTAATGATGAGCATAAAGCCTATACTGATAAAAGAAGGAGAGGTGGAGCTGGAGCTTATATAGCGCTTTTCTACCTCTATCAGGCCCAAAGCGCTTTACAGTAAGGAACCAGTCACCCATTCACTCTCCATGGACGCAGACACATTGGGGTGACGGTGACGCAGTTGGGAAGAGCCTTGGGCAAGACACTTCACCCTAGTTGCCTCCAGTGTCTGCGTACACTGGTGTATGAATGAGAGTGTGTATGGGTGACTGGTTCCTTACTGTAAAGCGCTTTGGGCCTGATAAAGGTAGAAAAGCGCTGTATAAGTTGAGACCATTTACCATTTACACTGGAGGCAAGGAGGTTGAAGCGTCTTGCCCAAGGACACAACGACAGTGTGCATTTGCGGGAGCTGGAATTCGAACCCACGACCTGCCAATCACAAGACGACCCGCTCTACCAAAAGCAAAAAGCTTTTAGCAAAAGATGGATAAAAAAGATATACTGTATGTATTTGCAGTGTTGGGGTTAACGTACTACAAAAGTATATTACTTTTTCAGTAACTAAGGAATAGAACATATTACTTAAACAAAATACAGTCATTTATTAGTCAAATAAAACGCAGCACCAAATCATGTTGGACGCTGGTGTATAAGATCTGCAGTTACGTGTAGCTAACGTCGTCAAAACAAAACACGAGGGAATGGGGGAAGGAAAAGTGAATCTTTGACTGCACTTTTGCTCCGTTGCATTATATTTTGCCAAAAGTAGCTAAAAAGTAACTCAAAGCAGTGTAACATTTTTGAAACAGTAAAGTAATACAAACGCATTACATTTTAAAAGATCTAACTACTGCTTCCTTTGTCCCTATAATGGTTGGCCAGTTATAGAGACAAAAGACGCACGTTGTATGATTTTGGACAGATTCAGCATGTACCTTTGTCTCTGTATTTGTTCTTGAACACTGTCTGTATAGTTTTGTTAATATGGCTCGAAATAAAAATATTCAATTCAATTCAAAATATTCAATTCAGTAATATAGAATGTATTACAGTTTTAAAGTAACCCTAAAAACATGTACAATAGGCCAGGATGAATGAGAGTGCAAATTAGCCCATGGCTACAATCCAGTGTGGTCTGTTTACATGCATGAGACCCATGTATGTTCATTAACATGCACTGTCCCAACCAAAGAGAACCAATAGGTACTACATGCCCAACACCGTTGATTTGCATAATGTGTTCTGCTGACTGTGCAGATGAATCAGGTCCAGATTATGCATCCGGCAGCCGCATGTGGAAAGAGAAAATGTCCCTTTGCAGATGCGCTTCCAAAGTCAAGTGACTAAATGAGGATTAATTGAGGTCCCAGGACACCACGGAGACGGAGCAACGCAAGTCAGTTTAGCTTTTATTACAGGATCTTGATCTTTGTGTAATCTTGGAATCTTCCCTGGTGAGTGTTGGCTTTTCTTAGAGTAAGTTTGCTTGAAGAATCAGGAAGTGAAAATATACTGGTTATTTTGTTTTGGCTGTTTTTTCGAACAATGTCGCGTTTTCTTACCATCTCAGTAAAAGATAGTGATAAAGATGTGTTACCAAATGCCAGAAAAAGACACAACACCCGCTCTCTAAATAAATTCCAGACTTTACAAAGATAAAGTATTCATCGCTTCAAACAAATAGGCCAGACGAGCAGCCTCCTTCTCTGCAGCCGAGTTGTTGCTGAAGTTAGCAAAGAGGTTTTCGACACTGAATTAGCAACGCAGCTGGACGCCCCTGGGACACGGGGAGCACCAAAGAAAACGCGCTGTCGGCTGTAGACCGGGTTCTAATGAGGGAGAGAGAGAGAGCAGCTGTGTCCTCTTTAGATTCAAGGACAGTGCCGGAGAGAGCGCGGCGGATCAAGGTCGTTCACACAAACAGACGTGGAGCTGAGGGGAGGGAGAGGCTTTTGTGAATGAGACGGAGACGGGAGTTTCGCAGATTAGACTTGGAAATGGGAGGGAATACCGCGCGCGCTATTGTGAAATTTGTTTTATTTGTAGCTGTATGTGCAGTATTGAAAAAGGTTTGGCATTATTACAGTCGTTGCCCATTAGTGCTGGACAATGTAATGCCAAAATATCACTGTCGTCATAGGCAACATCTACATTGCAATAAGCCACAAAATATCATGAAGGTCTTAAAATGTGCAAAAGTTCGGTTTTAGTTATCCATGTTTGAAATCTGATTTAGTCAGGTTTCAATCTTGTCAGGACTGCTCGAGTCCTAACAAGATTGAAACCTGACTAAAGGGAAATACGACCATATTAGTCCAGTGCTCCGGTCTCTGCACTGGCTTCCTGTCGCTCAGAGAATAGAATTTAAAGAGGGGGTATTATGCTTTTTTCAATCACATAGCACCAGTCTATAGCATACTACAATGATGACGTAACCTTCTGTTGGTCTGTATATGCAGTAAATTAAAATAACTGCCTTGAATAAAATTGCTCTCTCAAAATGGCTGTACTGAACGTCTTGAAATAGGCCTCTGTCTCTTTAAGAAGCTTTCCGACACGCCCCCTTCAGCACACTGCTGTGGCATCTAAACAACACTACTGTGCGGGGAGGGGGCTCTGCTGAGCTGAGGAGCAGTGGTTGGTGGCTTGGCTGGTGACAAAAGGTCCAGAGGCGTCTCCAGGAGGTGGGGGCGTTCCTAGGAGGACTGAGGCATAGCTACACCTAAAATGGCTGCCGTCTAAGTTTTTACTGATTACTCAAAAATATGTGAATGAGCCAAGGCAACACTCCAGGCATGTGTTTAATGAGGGAATGACATAATAACATGATATAAAGCTTGAAAAAGTCGATTTTACATAATACCCCCTCTTTAAAACAGCTCTGCTTGTGTACAAGTCTTTTCATGGTTTAGCACCAAAGTCCATCTCTGACATGTTAGAGCTGTATGAACCATCTCGGGCCCTGAGAACTTCAGGGAGGGGTCTCCTGGTGGTTCCCAGAGTCAATAATAAACACGGTGAGGCTGCGTTTCAGTTTCATGCAGCTAAAATCTGGAACAGTCTTCATGAGGATGTGAGACAGGCCTCAACTCTGACAATGTTCAAATCCAGGCTGAAAACAGCTCTTTTTACCCGTGCATATGAAAACTGAAAGTATTTTATCTGCACTCTTGACTTTTACTGTAACTGATTAACTTTATGTTGATGTTTTATTGATTGATTTGATCTGTTTTCTTGTAATTTTATGCAACTGTGAAACACTTTGAATTGCCTTGTGTATGAATTGTGCTCTACAAATAAACTTGCCTTGACTAGATGTTTTCTTTTGTCTTGTTTGGACAGAATTAGAAGAAAAACGTGTTGCCTGTGATTTTTTTCTTAACTAAAGTAAAACAGTCACTGATGATCACAAATTATCTTCTAGTATGCCACATGTTTATGATGCCTGACCAGACACAAAGTCGACATAGTCACACGTTGGACGTCTTTAGCTTTGATCACTGTGGCATTGTTTCAATAAACTTCTGTGATCTCAAAAGAGCCAGTGTTGCATTCATTTTTCACCTTGTATCAATGATGGGAGAGTGTGACCACTGTCCAAAGCCTTCTCCAGCACATCCCACAGATTCTCAATGGGATCCAGGGCCCGATATTCCACCCGGCGCAACAACAGCATTACTCAAGACGAAGTTGGTATCTTGCGTACAAACAACAATGCACCAGTGCTTTCGTCGGTCGCCTTAGAAAAAAATGGGTCGACTGAGATGTGAGTCGGACCCGCTCATGCCCGGCCTGTGTTGCTGTGACTCTGCGGTGTGCCTTGATTTGTTGACGAGACGCTGACAGCGAGAGGAGGCTCACGCTACGACTAGCCAAACAGGATGCAGAACACAATGCGCGTATGGCGTTCGTACGCTGTAAAAAAGCATGCAAAATTGTACTAAAAAAAATGTGCGAAACAGCAAAAGGTGAACCGCGTTATAGCGAGGGACCACTGTACAAACTATTTCTCCCACTGTGAGTTAAACACTGTCCAGCTCCCAAATACAGTATATCGATGGTCCAGCTCTAGCGCCAGTGTTAAAGCAGTACTAAGTAACTCATGCCCCTAGAGGCCCAAAGCGCAACTGCAGGTGTTGTAGCAAGTTGCAATTTTTTAACTTATTATTTGTCAGTGAGAGTAAATACTACGCTGACAGAAAAGACAAAGGGACAGAGGGATATTGTACATCCAATTACACAATAGAAATATTTTCACTCGAACTTGGCTGTAAATACTGTGTAAGTGGCGCTAGCCCGCAGTTAGCTTTGCCCGTTAGCCTGTTAGCTTCTTCTTCGTGGTTCCATTAGTGTGTATTGGTGACTCCGGTCCGGTGGCAGTAAAGTTGCAAATGTGTTTTTCTTGTCAGAGACACCAGGGGGAGATGAAAGACCCTCCAATCATCCCATTAACACTTGTATTACCCCAGAGGGACTACGGAAAGGATTTATTAAGGTAAACAAGTTACTTAGTACTACTTTAAGAGTGCGGGGTAAACGCCACGCTGTACAAACGTGATCAAAACACCAGCATGTGCACCCCCCACCGCCACAGTAGTGTAAAATATTCCAGTCTGGTACGGTCTGTAGGAGGTAAAGCTCGGGGAGGGACCTGTTCAGCCACTTACCCCCTGTCTGGACTCTGTGGTGGCCAATCCATGTGTGAAAATGATGTCTCCTGCTCCCTGATCCACTCTTTCACAATGTGAGCCCCATGAATCCTGGCATTCTTTGGGCTCATAGTGTTACTGAACGTAAACCTGACCAACAGCAGCAGCCCCAGATCAGAACAGTTCGTTAAATCAAGGACACTTATTTTTGGTCAGGAGATGTATGTCCTGTGGCATAGTGGTTATCCTGTCTCCGATTGGACTCTCTTCCAATAATAACGGCTGCATTTCTCTCCATCACGAAGGAAAAATCATCAAAGCGATTCAGAGAGACTCCACAAACACTGGCTGCAGTCTTCAATGAGGGCGACTCGGCAGATTAATTATGAAAATGACTGTGTATAATGGAGTCGTACGGAGGGAGGGCAACAACATTGAGATAAATAGCGTCTGGGGATTCGATTTGTGTTGATATTATTTGTCCGTGATTAAATAAAGATAAAGAAAATTATGGTTTACAAATGTGTTGTTTGCTGCTGCTGCTGCTTCATAACTAACTACATCCTGATTTGTAGTATTAACTAGACACAGTAATTGACACACAGACACACTGCCTGGCCCGAAAAAAGCCTGTTCTGATCTGGGGCTGCTGCAGTTGGTCAGGTCATCATTAAAACGAGATCTTGGTGAAAACTTAAAGGAACTGTTTGTATTGTAAACTCAGACATTTGTGGGGAAAACAATGTGCCTCTATTTAAAAAGCATATGTATCAATTTCATGAACTTGCAGGGGAGTTTTGTAGCGTTTCTGTGAAAGTGACCATGAAAAGTTTAGATGTGAAATATGCCTCGTCCCTGTGAAGAATTGTGATACTACAAAAATGTTAGGAAATTAAGGAATGAGTTTGAACACAAATAACATTTTTAGTGGCTTCCTCTTTGTTTGTAGCCAAAATATTATGTATAGGATCTTTAACCTCTGGATGGCACAGCGGTTAGCGCTCGTGCTTCAAGTTCCTGGGTTCAATTCCCACCTGGACGGGGCCTTTCTGTGTGGAGTTTGCATGTTCTCCCCGTGTCTGCCTTGGTTTCCTCCATGAATCCTCCAGTCAGGTGTTTCTGAACATCAGCCGGGCTCCACATCATGGAGATGGGTCCCCGAGCACCGGCCCACGCTGGCAGCTCACTGCTCCTACACGTCGCTCCAGCGATATTGAGGATGGGTCAAATGCAGAGAACAAATTTCTCTACAGAGATTATAACTTAACTTAAAGGTACACTGCGTAACGTTTTGGACTAAACTGTTGCCATCAGTACAAAACATGCTCCTAATGACCGGCTCAACACAGAAAATGCTATTACTGCAGTGGTAATCGAAGAATGGATTTAGTCACATCTCCATGGAGACGAGCTGGAGACGTACCCACTCCTGGTAAAGTTACAGTCAGGTCTCAGGAGAGCTGAGCCGGTCACAGCAACAAAGGTTTGTACATTTATGAGGTATTTTTCAATGATGAAAATATCTGTCATAAAATAAATGCTTGTATTTCAATTTTATATATTGGGTAAAATTGTACGTGGTGTGGCTTTAACTTAACCCCGCCTTAACCGAGTGCATTTTTTCAACTTGACCCAAATCTAAAAGGTCACAGCCTATTTGAAATATAAACCTACAAAACTGATCTGAACGGATCTTTTTCCTTGTGTTGTTGCCGCGTTGTTGTCACTTTTTTTTCATACCTTTTTTTGTTCGTTTTCTGTTGCTCTTTTGTGATGTTTTTGTTGCACTTCCGTCACATTTTCACCACTTTGTCACTTTTCTGTTGCTCTTTTGTTGCATTTTCTTCCTTGTTTCGTCTCATTTTGTCACTATTTTGGCACTTTTTTCATGAAGCTTTGAGATTTGGGTAAAGCCAAACTGGAGAAAATGTGCTCTGGTTTAACATTTTAACAGCTCACTGAAACAATACCACAGCGAACGCCTGCACTAATCAAAGCTTAAGGCGGTCCACGTAAATATTAGAGGCTGTGACCATTTCTTTTTTGGGCAGACATTTCAGTTCTCACAAGTGCCACAGCTCTCAAGTGTCAAACTCAATGCATAAATCCTAGAGTGGACTGGACAAAGAAAACCAGCTACTTCAAAGGGTTCTTACTGAATACTGCCGGCCTCTTGTTACAGTGAAAGAAACTTCCCTCCATCTTTCTGTCTGCAAACATTGCTCTGAGTGGAGGAGACACGGGGCGGGTCTGAGCACGCTCGCTGAGGTCCAAATACTCCAGATGAACCAGAGTCTGAGAATAGAGAGCGCGTCACACGATGAAGAAACATGAAGTCATCTAATAAAAACTTTATGGATGAGGTCATAACGCGAGAGGCTCTGCGAGATTTAATTCAGAATCTTTTAATGCTGCGTGTGTAAGAAAACATACGGTAGAGCAGCACACTAAAAGCAGTTAAATATGAATAATGCAAGTCTTCAAAGTCTTGCCTTTATATGAGTCCTGTAAAGCGCTTTTCAAAGTTGCTTTAGTATTTCATGCATTATTCAGTTTTATCATAAGCTAACAGCCTCTCAAACACACACACATACATTCATTGATCGCAAATGGGGTTACACCGATAACCATCATTCTGTCGGAGGCTTCATGCCCCTGGTAGGGTCTCCCATGGCAAACAGGTCCTAGGTGACAGGTCAGACAAAGAGCGGTTCAGATGCCCCTTATGAGAGACCAACAGGCCCGGTTAGAACCATGAGGCCGTCCTTCTGTGGACCCACCACCTGCAGGAGGAGCCATAGGGGCTGGTGCAATGTGATTTGGAAAAGTGGAAGAAAATGGATGGATGGATGGAAAATGAAAGAGGAAGCCAGTTGTCAATTGTGTCCAAACTCATTCCTAACTTTTCTAACATATGTATCCCGGTCTTCACAGGGACAAGTTTATCGGCACATTTCAAAACTTGCAGTGTCACCTTTCAGGGTCACTGTCACAGAAATGCTAGAAAACTAACCTGCAAGTTCAAGAAATTAGTACAAATGCTGTGTTATTAGATGGACAGTGTTTTGCCCATAGACCGTTAAAAAGAATAGACAACTCCTCCTCACTCCTCCCCGTTTACCATAATGACCACGTTCGAGGGGGAATTCATGGCGGATTTACAGACTCCTCCTCCCCAGCTCTGATGAAGCATGTTCCTAATAAGGGCATAGGGGCGGGATCTTCACTGTAGACTCGGCCCTTGCGTGACGTGTAGCGCAGCTCCAATGCTAACAGTCCGACCCTCATTAGTACGAGATTTCTAAAACATGTTCTTTCGAAAACCAGCCTGGTTTCTTTAATTGTGACTAACCCAGCGTTATCTCAGGAGGAATATGTAGCCGTAGAAAGTGTTTAAAAATAGAAACCAGGCGTTAAAGTTGTTTTTAACGTGTCTAAAGTCCAATGTTTTTCAATGGGAGACTAGCGGCTATATGGAGGTACTACAGCAATGGCGGAGCAATGGCGGCCTCAAGTGTTGCGGTCGTGAAGCAGAGCAGCCAGCGGCCATTGGATTTTCCTCAAATGTCTCAGTTTACAATATAAAGGAGGAGAAAACTGTGTTCCACTACCATAACAAAAATCAGGTATAATGTCTTTAAGGGATAAAACTATCTAAAAATTCAACATTAAAACATCAGTTTTGAATGCGAGACGCTGCAGGTGAATAGGGAAACGTTTTACATTTAGAAATATCGATTTGAAACTTATGCTGTAGATTACTGACTTAATATGAGAAAAAAATGTATTACAAGTTTTCTGTCATTTTATGTTTTCACATAAAAATGAGGCCTTTTATGCCTAAAAATTGCCAAAATTTCCCAACATTTTTGGCTACTAAATTCATGGTTTGAATTTGTGACATATCAGTTACAAAGACTTTTCCAGAGGGGGTTTTGGATATCTTGTTTAGTTTTCAAATAAGCTGTTTGGAAAAATCAGTAAAAATTGAAATTTGTTTTGTATTCGGGAATTTAAAACTCAATCAGGCGAGGAATTAGATATTACAGAATCCCCTCGGAAAAACCTTCAAAATATTGTTCAGTCCAGGCAGGACAATTTGAAGTCTGTCGGTGATACTTGTCGCACCAGTGAGAGAAAAACTCATTTTGAGAAAATTGCTCTAAATCTATTGCGAAACATTGAATCAGTTTTGTCAATTTCGTTTCCAGGTGAAAGAGACCAATTTGGCCCAAAGCCTAAAAACCGTAAAAAGAGTTTCGCCTGCAGTGTCTCCCCTTAAGTCAAGATAATCCAGTTGGTTTGATTTATTGCACTTATAAGGCGCAGTACACTCATACGCTCTCCGCCGTCTCTGTTTCCGAAGTGCTCAGTGCTGAGTGTTTAGACCCAGTCAAAGGTCGAGTGTCACTGTCGTCCCGCTGAAATAGGCCGCATTAGCATCACATTAACCTTTATGTACGAACCAGTGAACCAGGCTCAGAGGACGCCAGGTCATTCTCTGTTTGTGCTCTGCCTTATGGTTTCAATCCCGCCATATTCTCATCTTCCTATACAGGCCCACGCTCAATTATTCGGCAAATGTCCTGCTTTAGCGTATTAGATTGCTTGCCAAACAGTGCGCATCTATAAGAACCTTTACTGACCTTTTGTTACTACAGTACAACAACAAAAGACTAAAAACAATCCATTTCCCCCACATTTAGCTCTGTAGTTTACTGTATATCTCTTTGAATATCATAGTGACAGATAAACCGTCTTTTACCACTGATTAGCGTTTAACTGAGCTAGCCGAGTCAATGTGGCGTTAGCATCTCAAAAGCTAAACGGTTTGTTGGTTTTATAAAATAATCACGCAAATGTTCTTTCGCTATTGCAGTAATGTGGGCTTTTTCTCTGAGAACAATGACGGCTCCAACTAAACTCAAGAAAGTAGCAGCGTTTAATTAAAAAGCTCACAAACAATGAATGAACGTATTCAGCTGATTTCCGCAGTCAGGTGTGGAAGTCGGGGATTGTCTTTTCGGTTAGCGCTGGATATTTTTGCTCGGGAGGGACAGTCTGCTGTGATTTTAGATAGATAGGCTATGAGTTGGTTAGTCTGAAAATATGAATGGCCCTAATCCTAACTAAGGAAGCACTGATCCAGTAATGGTATTGGATATTGGAGCCGATACTGGAAAAAATACAATATCGGGTATAAGCTCCAAATATCTGATATTGAACCGATACCTGTTTTGGCTCTCACCGCTTTAAAAACACGACTTACACCAACTAAATCTCAGTGAATATGGACATGCTGTATCTCATTTCGAAGGGCAGGACCTGTAGAATTCAATCGCTGAGTTAGTTTTAACCTCCGCAAAACGTCTTTCGATCGCCGCTCAAAACGCCGTGGCTAGCAACCGCATGCTAATGGCTACTAGTGGAAAACCCAAACTGGGGTCGACCCTTATGTTCCCCCAGGTTGGGTATTCCGTCAAAGTGAGAGAATAAACATATCAGACATGACACAGAGCACAGCAGAAAATAGAGAACATATGCAATATTGTTTCACTGTTCTTATCAGCAGGGAGTTGACAGGCTAAATTGCTCGTTTCTTCACAATAGGTATATGAGGCGCATCATTACGCACAGCATTATGCACAAGATTACAAATGCGATTTAAAAAAAAAATAGAGTATAGCATAAATAAATAGGTTTTTATTTTACAAAACACAATGAGGCAGTCAGGCTTTATGTTAACTTATAGGGTTTTAGAGTATGAGAAATGATAGCCTAACTGTAATTTTAAAAGACTGGGCCAAATGACGAGAATTTATTTATTTATTATTTCTAAACAGCGCAGTTCCCCCGTCAATAGAAGTGGGGAACATGGGACCAGGGGAACATAGGTATGCACACGCGGAAACTAATTAAGGCTGGGACAGAGAGTATGATTGGATCGCCTAAAGTAATGAAATAAAATTGACCACTGCTGGAGAGGCCAAGTGTTTGTATTTTAGCTTCTGAAAATGCTGTTAAAGAGTAACATATTTGTCATGCACAAAGATCAGTGCAATCAAATAGCCTGGGATATTTAGTGTAATCCTTGGATCCTTGTTTGACGTTTTTCTATGAGTTTATTAATAGATATAATTGATAATTGATCTGTAACATCTCATTTGCAAGAAAGACTTTATTGATGTCACACTGGAGAAAAGCGGACCATTCACTTTTTTCACTCAAAGCAGCCACTTATAAAGGAAAAGGCCACCATTTTCCATACTGTGATATGTTCTTACCTGAGCTTAGACGTGTTGATACGTACCTGTCTGGTCTTTGTGTCCGTGGAAGAGCTTGGTCACTTCCAACTTCACCTCCGTTTGGAGCTATAGAAATACATTGGGAGAGGCCAAATGCTAACAACATCTTTGGTCGTTTTGCGTGACTGAGGGTACGCACAAAGACAGGTAGGCATCAACTTGTCTAAGCTCAGGTAAGAACATATCTCAGTATGTAAAAACGTTGGCCTGTTCCTTTAAGAAAGTCTCTTGGTGTTGGTTAATATCGAATATCGGCAGATACTCAAACCAGAAGCAAACAAGCTGGATCTCTATTCCTAGCCCTCCTCGTATATACTTGTTCCTAACCCTAATTTGTGTCATCTCAAGTTGTCACAGCAGACAGCACCTCCTGAGCCGACCATCCATAGCATTATCCCTTCTTTTATCCCGAGTTCAGTCCCAGTTGTTATCCCCATTTCATGTGCATTTCCCAACTGGGGAAAACGTTTACCCCAATTCCCGAGGACCACATGAGCGCAGCATAATTGGCAGACAGTCGATCTTTTGGGTGATTATGGGATTGTGTGACCAGCCATCCCAACGCGACGACTGAAATGTGTCGAAGACCGGATCGGAGCGGTAAATTGTCCCTATCTCGAGTCTAGTGGACGGTGCCAAACGAAAACATGCTGTGTGGCCAAAACTCTTATGTGGATGCACTCCGTTCTCCTCTCTCTCCGCTAATGGACCCGCAGAAGCCAGTTAGAGAAACACGCCACGGTCCGCCAGCGCCACACCAGGGACCACCCCAATCTCTCCTCGCACACGAAACGAGAGAGCGGAGGAGGAGAGGCTGGTGTAGACTGCGCTGCTCCATGGGGGACAGTGCTGCTCTGATAATAGGCTTTGAGCGGGCCCCGGACACATCCCAAAAGGATTCAGGGCGCTATAGCAACAGACCGCAAAGCACAGACACACTGCACAGAGAGTCTCGGCGACAATGGCTCCATGGATTCATACGTTAGACACACAGGCGACGAACTACACAGTGTTTGCAAACGTTAAACTGGCTGTGATCATATGAAAATGTGAACGGAAACATAGCCAAGTCTTTCGAACTAAATAGATTTAAATAGATACATAGATTTGATAGTTTTGCTCAATATGTCGCCAAACCATTGTTATCACCGAGGTCTTCCATTTGGTTTACACTTTTGTTATTAAAATATGCCACAAACAAATGTCCTGTTTTGTTCATTTTTGTTATGTCGATTTTAAATGCTTCATGGGCTTTTTAGTCCAGTTCACTATGTTTAGATTTCCACTGTTGTGGGATTTTCGTGGAGAGTATGAAAACTACATATATTTGGGAACCTTATGGTATAAACAATAAGAAAAACAATGCTGACCTTGTCATTTGGTAAAATTGTGCAATTATACAATATTTCCATCAGAGTAAATGGGGAGTTCTGGTCATCGCTACGGTAACTCCATGAAACATAAGACAAGGGTTTCAGTGACTTTTTGATTGGACCAAATGGAATTTCTGCCAAATTTCATACATTTTCACCAAACTACGTTTTTTAGTCCCCATATAAATGTTATTATCACTATTATTGCACCTTTTGTTTACACATTTATTTTCTGATTGCTTATTTAATAAAGTTTTCAAAAATGTTCAAAATGTTTCCAACAGAACGTGGTTCATAACATCATGTAACAAATTAATATAGGTCGGAGGGTTTTTCTTATTGCAATTTAGTAATATCAGTCTTCCAGATAGCACTGAGATAAATGTAATGTTTTCTGCTTAAGTAAGATTAGCAGTTACGGAGCAGTGGGCCGGTACGCGCTAGTACTTGGTACCGCCACTTCCAATAATAGCTCTTGAGCCTACCGCACCTCTCCGTGCGCCAAGAATGTGCTTTTAGCGTACCGGTACTGTTGTGGAATTTCTCACCACTATAAAGGAAAACGTGAAAGTATTTGTCTTATCAAAAGTGTAATTTAATTTAACACACGTGCGGAGTGCCGAAACACAGGTAAATCCATGATGGCGAACTCTGAGGAGCCCAGGTCTGTGGTCCCTGCTACTGTATATAGCCAACCATGCGAGAGGCAGTCCCAGCACCAAGATGGGAGGGGCCACAGCCCCAGCTGTAGAGGCAGTCGTCTGCAGTGGGGCGCCTCGGATGAGAGCAAACGTCTCCTTTTGTGATGATAGAGGTAGCAACACACAGGAAGGCCTTTGAGCCAGGACACGTCTTGGCCATTGTCTTAGGTGTGAAGCAGAGACTCAGCATGTGCTTTGGCCGGGATAAAGCACAGGAGACGGGTCCGGGAATGATTAAGCGGGCCAGACGGTACTTCACAATTAGTGTATACTGGCTTCAATTTAATTAACTCTAAAACTGCCATTACAGTACACTCATTTGCACATCTGTTTATCCTTTAGCTGCCCGCTTCCTACTTCGGCCCACTGTGAGCAGAGACTACATTACCCATAAACCCTTGAGTTGTATGAGTGAAAAGCGCCATGCGTCGCTGTAAACAACTTAACGTGATGCTCGTCCACACAAACAAGCAGATCTCGGAGAGGGTGTGTGAAACGCAACCATCGCTGCTCGGTTAAAATATAATTGGCAAAAAATAGAGTACCGGCAATTCTTTTTGTCCACTTAAAGCACTGACCGGAGGTTCTCCAAAAAGTGCAAGCACCAGGTCAGGGTGTAACTGTGATCCACAAACATCAGACGACAATTTAAAAATGTTAGTCCAGAAAACTGTTATGTTCGGACAGTTCCAAAAAGTGTTTGGAAAGATGTGGCCTGTGTAGAACTTTGAATTGGAGCAGTCCATGAAGAGCACAGAATGAAGATGAGTGGACGTTGTCTTGAGCTTCCATTGAGATGCGGTGCAAAAATGTATAGTTTTGATACTCTCCACAAAAATCCGGCGAATACATAGTGACCCGGACTATTTCTAAAAACTTGGCAGTGAACAGTTCAAAGATTCCCCAAACTCCAACAATTTCAGTCCGATACTTGGTGCAGTCGCCAGTGTTGACGAATAACGGACAACTAGTTATACTGTGATGTAAAGGTCTTTGAGCGGCATTGGAGACCAACAAATCCACCGATTGTTTTACTTCTGAAACACTGAAGAGGCACCAAGAGCCCCCCACACCTGGCGCTCAGGAAACAGAAAACGGGCAAACAAGGAGGTATCCGGGCAAGCCACACAAGCCTTCAATCCCTACTATTGTTCTGTACGCTCACTGGAGAATAATCTGCTCGCTCTTAACAGAATATGGTGAAAGACTGTTGTGTTTTTATCTTCAGTCCCTGCCTGTAAGGTGGAGTTTCACAGGTGACCCTCAGGTGAAGAACGGTGTCAGAGCCAGGGGAGAAGGAGGAGGACAAAGATGAGAAGGAGCGAGAGGGGGCGGTATCCAGCTGTATCTAATGTATCACATGACAATTGTTGTTCTATTACTGTATTTTACATATTGTCTTGAGTGGATGTGCTTGTGCTTTATAACTGGCTTCGAGCCCTTTTAGCTGTGCACAGATGTCCCTTCTATCTGTTCTTCTGTGGGTCTATATCTGTGTGTGTGGCGCTGTCTCACTCATTGCCGACCAAATTTACCTTTTGGCACAAATAAAGTTACCTTGACCTTGACCTCCTGAATGTGCACACTGCTGTTGTGTCCTTGGGAAAACACTCTCCTCGCCGCCAGTGTCTGCGTACATTGGTGTGTGAATGAGAGTGTAAATGAGTGCGTGGTTCCTTTCTGTAAAGCGCGTTGGGCCTTTGAGACCATTTACCATCTTTGAGACCATGTGGAAGTTCACAAACCTGTTATGTGTAAGAGATAAGATAAGATAAGATAAGATAAGATACTGTAAGAGATCCTGTATTGATCCCACAATGGAGAAATTCACTTGTTACATTCAGCTCTCAGAAACACTCACGGTGTGCAGAATAGACAGGAAATGTGCAAACAATTAAATAGTAAATAGTAAGTAGAGATATCCTATACAATGACTACAAAAAACTTTAAGTAAAAATAAACAGACTATAATAAAAAATGTCAGTATTAGCAGTGCAGGTTTACAGTCATAGTGCAATTGTTGATAAAGTGACTCAGATAAAGTGATGTAGATACAGAGATTAACACGTAGTTTTACTATAAAAGCCCACCCTCGTACTTCCTCTGTCTCCTCACTGGTGTCTTCCAGCCTGGGGGCTGAGGTCAGGGCGTACGCTGTGTTCGACGGGTCAGGTAGCCATCGTCATTCATTCCTTCTTGGATTTTGCTGTACCACTAACATAGGTTTATTTTAGCGTCTTGGGTGGTTGAGAGCCTAACGCGCACCTCTCCATGGCGTCCATTGCTCTCTCTCGGCATGTTGTGGTCCGGGGTCTGCTGGGTCCTCGCGTAACGGGGGCGATCAAAGCACCGCACCGGCCGATAAGGCTACGTGTGGGCGTGTGACGGTAGGATAGACCTTGCCTCGTGGTTAGCCATCTTAAGTCTTCTTAAACTTTCCTACATCTGTTTATGGAACTCACGAAAATGTCATGGACGTTGTATCCTAAGATAACTAAAATGTGAAAAGCTAATAAGAACTAAAGTACGAACTGTGAGTCAACATGAAGTTCATGTGAGTTACCGAATGTAGTGAAACATGTGAAATGAAATATCTAATGTCAACAAAGATATGACATACGAACAGAAAGATAAAAGTAAAACATAGAAATAAACTAAACTGTGTAAAAGGAACATGCTGCCTCTGTCCTGATGGGTCGAACCTGTGTGCCTTAAAGCTGGGGTACTTGATTTCCTTTCAAAGTGACATTTTTTTGTTTTGGCCCAAGCTTGTTTCTAGCTCTCACAGTCCCTCCTGTGTATTAAATTGTTCAAAGAATGTAATTACATGCACATTTCACACCCATATATTGAGTGGTGACAAAGTGAAGCAGGGGCGGGGCCACCCCTAAGATAAATTCCACTAATTTAGGTTAGATTTCTATCATCCATTGCTCAGTAAAACTTTAGGTGAAGACAATACAACAAGGTCTGTGTTTTGCTGTGTTTACAACAGACTCTGAGGAGGCAAAAATAAATGTATTCTACACACCAAAAAAATCAGGCACTCCAGCTTTAAAGACTGGGTATTATGCTTTTTTCAATCACATAGCACCAGTCTATAGCATACTACAATGATGACGTAACCTTCTGTTGGTCTGTATATGCAGTAAATTAAAATAACTGCCTTGAATAAAATTGCTCTCTCAAAATGGCTGTACTGAACGTCTTGAAATAGGCCTCTGTCTCTTTAAGAAGCTTTCCGACACGCCCCCTTCAGCACACTGCTGTGGCATCTAAACAACACTACTGTGCGGGGAGGGGGCTCTGCTGAG
Source organism: Neogobius melanostomus (assembly GCA_007210695.1). Lineage (NCBI taxonomy): Eukaryota > Metazoa > Chordata > Actinopteri > Gobiiformes > Gobiidae > Neogobius > Neogobius melanostomus. The sequence goes on from VHKM01000064.1 coordinate 417,722, forward strand.
CTGAGGAGCAGTGGTTGGTGGCTTGGCTGGTAACGAAAGGTCCAGAGGCGTCTCCAGGAGGTGGGGGCGTTCCTAGGAGGACTGAGGCATAGCTACACCTAAAATGGCTGCCGTCTAAGTTTTTACTGATTACTCAAAAATATGTGAATGAGCCAAGGCAACACTCCAGGCATGTGTTTAATGAGGGAGGACATAATAACATGATAATACTTAAAAAGTCATTTACATAATACCCCCCCTTTAAAGCACATTCATTTTCCAGTTTTACCGGATTATTTATTTTATTTAGCCAATACCACTACCACTCGTCTTGTCACATCTAAATCAAGGAAGTAATGAGATTACTTTCAGAAAGAGCAATCAGTAATCAGTAGTTGGATTACTTTTATGAAGTAATCCCAACAACACTGGTCATTGCAAACCAAATACAACACCTAGAACTATCTGACATATCTGATCTAACAACCCCAACAATCCCCTTCTTTTTCATTAGATGTAAATGAAGCATAATCTCTAGAGACTATTATTTTTAGAGAGTTCAGTGCTTGTAAAAAGTGTTTGAAGATTAAAAAGTGTGTTATCCTTCTGTAATTCCTCCTAAAACAAGTCAGTGTTTCCAGCTCGGAGTGACTCGCCAGACTGCGAAGTGTGTGGCTGTTGCAGAAGGCGTCAGAACAGCCCCGAGCTCTTAGCGAGAGAGAGCGAGAGAGCGAGGGGAGAATCTGAGCCCATTTTCCGCCTGCGCGCTTTTCATACAAAAATATAATCACGCTTAATAACCGCGGCGCTAATGCTAATGCTATGTGTAATCTGCCGCAAATGAATATGTTCGACACAATTACCTGATAATGAATTCTCCTCCGCAAATCCGAATGAAGAGATTTGTGGAGATGTTGGAGCAGGGCAAAGGCAGACAAAGGCGCCATAGAATTACACCGCGTCAGATAATAAGATGGTTATGTGCGATATCTGTGCGGTCGGGGCAAAAACATCTATTTTATAACGCCAAATTACACCTTTTTAGGTCAATTAATGATCATGCAAAAGCGCACAAGATAATGTGGGCAAGTGTTTTAAGTCTCTCTTGTCTTTCTTCTGATTTGAGTTGTTGAGTTCATTAATTTTAAACATTTTAAATTGTAAATGCTTTTACTATTTGTAGTTAAACTCTTATTGCTTTTACTTATTGATCTTATTTTTGTCTGTACTGCTCATATTTAGTTTCACTGGGTCATTGATGTTTCATGTGCAAAACTTTGGGAAAAAACGTTCTTAAAATGTGCTTGAAAAATAAAGTGGAGTGTATATTAAACAAAGAGGCAGGTGAACATGGGCCAGTAGATACACTCAGATCAGTTTGTGGATGCAATACAACGTTCTCCAACTAAACTTAGACAAAACTGAGATCATTGTCTTTGGCCACAGACACAAAGACAAAGTGTTATCAGTCACCTTGAGTCTCTCGCTCTAAACCAAAAGATCAGGTTAGAAATCTAGGAGTAATCATGGACTCAGACCTGAACTTAAACAGCCACATCAAAGCAATAACATCATCAGCTTTTTACCATCTGAAAAACATTGCTAAGATCAGAGGAATAGTGTCAAAACCAGACTTAGAGAGACTCATCCATGCATTTGTCTCCAGCAGGTTAGACTCCTGTAACGGCTTCTCACTGGCCTTCTAAACGAGCTGTTAGAGCTGCAGAACATCCAGAACGCTGCTGCTCGAGTCCTGACAAGAACAGGAAATACGACCAATTAGTCCAGTGCTCCGGTCTCTGCACTGGCTTCCTGTCACTCAGAGAATAGAATTTAAAACAGCTCTGCTTGTGTACAAGTCTTTTCATGGTTAAGCACCAAAGTCCATCTCTGACATGTTAGAGCCGTATGAACCATCTCGGGCCCTGAGAACTTCAGGGAGGGGTCTCCTGGTGGTTCCCAGAGTCAATAATAAACACGGTGAGGCTGCGTTTCAGTTTCATGCAGCTAAAATCTGGAACAGTCTTCATGAGGATGTGAGACAGGCCTCAACTCTGACAATGCTGTGAATTTGACAACTGAAAGTATTTTATCTGCACTCTTGCTTTTTACTGTAATTAATACATTTTTATCTTGATGTTTTATGGATTGGTTTCATCTGCTTTCTTGTTATTTTATGCGACTGTGAAGCGCTTTGAATCGCCTTGTGCGTGAATTGTGCTTCAGTGATTTCAGTTTAGTATGCGTTTAGTGCTGTCAGAGTCTATTATTAATGGATTTTTCCCCCCCTGCCAGCCCAAAAGTAGGAAACGTCCTGACTCTCTCGATTACCCAGCACGCCACTGTGTATTCATATGGGCTAACGTCCATCTTAACATCTGCCAATGCCACCGCCATTTTCTGAAATCAAGAAAAATGCACTTTCTTTGTTTCATCATTGTTTTTGTCTTTTCATTATTACTATTTGTATTGTATCCGTGTTTAGTTTTTGCTAAATTCTAACATGAAAAAGCTTCTGAACACCCTACTCCACAACACTGTAGTATTTGTGATGCTTCAGCTTTCCATAACTCATGTTCTCATAAGCATCAGTCATCCACACGTCGTCTCCTCAAATCAATAAAGCAGGGGTGAGAAAGTTAACAGGTGAACTGTCAAAAACACAATCTCCATTTTATATAACGACTTCTATGCTTTAAACTCGACTCCACTCAATCTGGGACTGAACAAGGGAACTGTTTAAACGCCCATAGAGACGTCACGTTCTTTATGAAGCTATAAAACAAAATGGCCTCCACTCCTCCCTTTATGTCAGCGCAGTAACCTTGATGCTTAGGGCATTGTAATGGATGTTTTTTTTACATATCCACACATGCACCTATTATTACAGGCACAATGCGGCGGCGTGTGGGGACATTATCTGCCGTGGGGAGGGTTATGATTGATAAATGTGCAGCCTGGAGTCATGCGTCTCACTGGATTAGATTGAAAGGGCTATTTATGTTTGCTTAGACCCTGAGCAAACAGTTGGACTATACATTATAACAGGGAGGACAGGAACACTCCACTCAGAGCGATCAGGAAACAAACTCACAACCTGTTTACCGAGAGAGCTACTGCTGATCTGAGTCATTACTCTTCATCCTGGACTAGGAACAGGAGTACAAAGAAGAAACTGACTGAGGGGCATTAACGTTTCAAAGGGGTTCAAAAGTCATTGTCAAAATTCATTGTGATTCTGCAGTACAGCTGCAGTACGTCAAGAACACTGCTGCTCGAGTCCTGACAAGAACCAGGAAATACACCATATTAGTCCAGTGTTCCGGTCTCTGCACTGGCTTCCTGTCCTCAGAGAATAGAATTTAAAACAGCTCTGCTTGTTACAAGTCTTTTCATGGTTTAGCACCAAAGTCCATCTCTGACATGTTAGAGCCGTATGAACCATCTCGGGCCCTGAGAACTTCAGGGAGGGGTCTCCTGGTGGTTCCCAGAGTCAGGAGTAGAGCTGGGCGATTTGGCAAAAAAAAAAAAAAAAAATGTTTTACTCAGTATGGACGATAATGATTAATCTATTTTATTGGAATTAAACTTGACAGGGTCTGCTGCATGATCTTTCAAATGAAGAAAACTGCACAAAGTCCATCTCATTTATATTCAGATTCATAATATAATATTTGTAAATTGTTATTTCTGTTTTAAATTCCTTGGCTGCTCTCAAAAGTAAAACTTCACAATAAGCATGGAGTTTTCAAAAGCATTTTTTTTTCTCAAGGCTTGAGCTCTGCTGTGATTGACAGCCGTCTCCATGGAGACGGGGCTGAGTTAAGTGTGTCTGTGTTCAGAGTGAAAGAAGAGCAGAGGATCAGACCAACCTGTTTTAGGAGAACAAAACTCCATCGCTCACTGCGAAAATTCAACACTCAACACACTCAACCCTTGTAAATCAGCAAAGAGTTCTCCTCTGGTGTCATTTCTGAAAACAGTGTTATGAAGCGATCTGAAATGCTGCTAAATTGGCCACATGGAGGAAGTTACTTTTAGACTGTCAAACACTATCATTCTTGCTCAAATTGCCCCAGATTGTAGAACCATCCATCCATTTTCTTGCATTTGTCCGTTGCCGGGTCGTGGGGGCAGCTGTTGGAGCTGCACCAGCCCTATGGCTCCTCCTGCAGGTGGTGGGTCCACAGAAGGACGCCTCATGGTTCTAACCAGGCCTGTTGGTCTCTCATAAGGGGCTTCTGAACCGCTCTTTGTCTGAACCCGTCACCTAAGACCTGTTTGCCATGGGAGACCCTACCAGGAGCACGAAGCCCCCGACAACAGAGCTCCAGGATCATTCGGGTGATCAAACCCCTCCACCATGTTAAGGTGACGGTTCGGTTCGACATTATAGAACACAATAATCTACTTTCAAAAATATTTGGTTTTATGTGTACAGCGCCCTCTTCTGGAGGTGTCTGGCTTCCACCTTTCCCTGACATTCAGAGTACTTCTGGGGGACAGCCACGTGACTAAAATAAATCTGGGATGGAAACACACGTCTATCTAAACGCTCTAGAATCTGCTTTATGAAACTAAGACCTTTTATCTGTTGCAGCTGAACCTGAGATCAGAGGCTCCACAATTCTGATGACCATCTATCACTCAAATGCAAAGAGACAGAAGAAGAAAAAAAAACTCAGCCTCTTGAGTTTATGTGATTGCCGTAGTCAAAACCTTGATGGCGATTCAAACCTTGCAGACCGATCGGAAAGTTGTAGCAAAAAGCGCCAGTACGTTGAATATGAAATAACATCTTCTGGGATAATTCTTCACTGTATGTCCAAGACAAACTAAAGTTGCCCACATGTTTAGAAATATCTGCCACAACTGGCTCAGGATGCAAATAAAAAGCACTTCTCTCTGCTTCATCGAAGAGACGGTGAATGTTTACAACTTCAAACTTTTCCGAAAACCAAGCACGTTTCACTAAGACACCGAGCCCAAAGCCGTTGTTCAAAGCCGTTACTTGGTGCTATTTTCTCACCGGGGCCTAGAGGCGTGTTTTTCTTTATTAAAACGCAGAAAGCGCAATTAGCCCTGAATACTTTTAACCCCACATGGCCCCTTAGCTTCAGGACAGACTATATTACTCTTCACAGCGTTATTAAAAAAGATACAATAGAGTGGAGGAGGAGGAGGGGTTTGGGAAAGATCACTGCGCTTATCAAAGTGGGGGAGGGGGCTGAATTATGCGATATAGAGAATTAAAGTTATTGCCTCGGTGCACCAAAGTGGAGGCAAAATCGGCTTTTCAAAACACTTTTTGGACATAATGTAAAGTAGGAAATGTAATTCCAGTTCAAATATCTGAACATAAAAACCTGGTAAAGAGGTATAAGCAAACAGGTTTAAATTAAACTACACTGTCTTTGAGGAGAAAGGACAGTTTTCAACAAATCTGGGACCCTTTGGGACTGTAGATACACTCACAGACACAAAGAGAAAGTGTTATCGGTCACCTCAAGTCTCTCTGAAAAATCAAGTTAAAATCTAGGAGTAATCACTCAGACCTGAACTTAAACAGCCACATCAAAGCACAAACATCAGAAGCTTTTTACCATCTGAAAAACATTGCCAAGATCAGAGGTACAGTGTCCAAACCAGACTTAGAGACTCATCCATGCATTTGTCTCCAGCAGGTTAGACTAAAGGAGATGATTGTAATTCTGATGATTGTCTTTTAAATGCAGTGTTATTCGCTGATCGATAAAACAAGCGTCTTTACCAAATCTTGAGAAATGAGAAATCCCTATATACAGAGAAATCCGATCCATGTTTTCTGTCGTACTTAGCTGACCTAATCCAGTCCTTTGTAATCATAGATTAAGTTTATAGCCATTTATTGGGCGCTACGAAGGTCTCTCATGTGAGTCTGCACGCAGCCATAGCCAATCGTATCAATCGTATCAGATGACGTATGACATACCCGCTGTCAACTTTCGAGCAAAACTGTTTAGATATTTTCTAAAGCTTGATCAAAAGATGGGGGATGCAGACGTGAAGGCGTCCCGTCATGTTGCTGTCATGTTGGTTCCGCAAATAAACTTTTATTTTTTTAAATCCCTAAACAAACTACAAGCTTCCGTATGTCGAATAGGACGTCATCGTCTTGCCGTCCCTCCTCGTTCTGTGATTGTCCCCAAATCCATGCAAAGATTTCGGCCATGGTCCCCAGACTGCTGTGAACACAGCAGAATGGGTATTCCCAGGCTGCCCTCGTTCACTCGTCTATCTCCCATATAGCGTCTCCCAGCCTGGCTGAGCTGTGCATTGTGCTTGATGGTCCAGTCTCTCACTCATCCCCTCATTATGAGATTTGGGTGTAGCCTCTAATGAAGTTTTATTTTAGCGTCTTGGGTGACCATTTGGGAACACCAGGAAGCCTGGCGAATATAGTGAGTGGTTGGTGGTGGTCGGAGGGCTGATGGCGCAGACTGGCTGCCTCGCTTCCATCAGTCTACCCCAGGGCAGCTGTGGCTACAATAGTAGCTTACCACCACCAAGTATGCAGTGAATGAATAATGAAATGTAAAGCGTCTTTGAGTGTCCAGAGCTATATAAAACCGATGCATTATTATTATTATTATTATTATTATTATTATTATGAATGTTGTCATTCCGGCTAACTGATTCAGCTGAAAGATAACTGTAACAAACTGATGTAACTGAAATATAATGTGTACTGTAGCTACTACTACTTTGGTGGAACAAAATACCACCAACACTTGTAATGCCACATAGACAAAATCTCCCCCTCAAACCTCGTCTCCCTTCATCCCATCCCCGACGTTTACCTGCCAGTGTCTAAGCGCCAGAGTTTATCCGTTCCACCGACTGCTCGCGGCGCCTCACTCGTTTGTCTGAGCCGCTCCTGTTGGAAAAGCGTTTGAGTGACATGTATCTTTGCCAGCGCAGACACATCTCCGCGGCTGTGACAGGTGTGAGAAGAGCCGGCTAACACTTCCGCGCCACACTCCCCGCTCCCCCGGAGGAAAATATGAACAAAAACAAGACAACAGAGGCGCGTGTGGCAGCTGTGGAGGAGGACGACGTGTGAACGACTGAGCGACAGGAGAGCGGAGATGGAGAGGAGACGGTCAAATGTCACAGAGAGGAGATACACAGCGAAACAGGCACAGAAGGGAAGGGAAACCATTCACTCTTTTTATTAAGAAACGCAATGTGGTTGGAGTCTCGGGGTCCTGCTCATTCAGAAAACAATATCTAAACAGCCTGATGAAAAACAAACAACAAAGAAACAAAACTGGATTTATTTAACTGGGATTCATCGGGCTCACATTGTGAAAGAGCGGTTCATGAAATGGTTTGGCCACCAGAGAATCCAGATCTTAATGGTTTCGTCATCATTATCTGGCTCATCTTGATTTTCCTTGGCAGCTGAAGGGCTTTTCTGAAACACAACGTCTTAAAGAGAGGGTATTATGTTTTTTCAATCACATAGCACCAGTCTATAGCATACTACAATGATGACGTAACCTTCTGTTGGTCTGTATATGCAGTAAATTAAAATAACTGCCTTGAATAAAATTGCTCTCTCAAAATGGCTGTACTGAACGTCTTGAAATAGGCCTCTGTCTCTTTAAGAAGCTTTCCGACACGCCCCCTTCAGCACACTGCTGTGGCATCTAAACAACACTACTGTGCGGGGAGGGCCTCTGCTGAGCTGAGGAGCAGTGGCTACACCTAAAATGGCTGCCGTCTAAGTTTTTACTGATTACTCAAAAATATGTGAATGAGCCAATGAGGGAATGACATAATAACATGATATAAAGCTTGAAAAAGTCGATTTTACATAATACCCCCCCTTTAAAGCTACATCCATCCATCCATTTTCTTCCGCTTTAGTTTTCTCCGGCTGGTATCTCCAATGCTGTTAAGGTCCCGATAACGTCCCGCTCCACTCTTATCGTGAAAATACCTGAAAAGATAGGCAGTGAGACGAGTTCTCAGTTTTGGTACATTTATTGAATAAGAAGTGTCAGCAAGTTGCACTTCTTGACACTTCTTGCCTTCTTGGCATGTTTACGCTATTTCCTGCTTATACACAACTTCCCATTTCTTGCACTGTTAATTGTAAACAAACATGGAGCGGCGAGTCCGAAGCGGTCCTATTTCTGGAGTCAAGAGGAGTTTTATTTTCATTTTTAACCATGGCCGTGCTGCCCCAGAGTGAAGTGTGTGTCTTACAAAGAGGACTTGCTGCTATCTTATTCTGAGTAAGAAGGGCTTACTTCAAAGGGAATATTTATCATTAGCTCATTATGTGTTCAAAAAGGAGGGAATGAAAGATGATGGGACTACCGGGCTGGATCCCCCTGACCCTGAATCTTATCTATAGGCACCTGCTCAGATACAGCTGAGAGTGCCAGTTTGTGTTTTCTTGAAGCAGTCGCTTACTTTACAAAACCCAGACGCTCCGTTTTTCTATATATATTAAACTTGTGAAAGTGTCCCTGTAACAAAGGCATGTTTACGCTATTCCTGGTTATACACAACTTCCCATTTCTTGCACTGTTAATCGTAAACAAACATGGAGGTGCGAGTCCGAAGAGGTCCTATTCCTGGAGTCAAGAGGAGTTTTTATTTTAACCATGAAAGAACTTAAAGTAGTGCATCTTTTACATGGAAAGAAGCATCGTAATGTGGATTTATGTCAAACTGTTGCCGATCATTCAAAGGCGGCTGGTTTTCCTCCAACCATCGAACAGCTGCTTCACGATGGAAAACCCTGAAAACAACAAAACCAAAGCTCGGAACTCCATCAGCACCACTCTCTCCCTCCGTCCTGGCTTTAACCTTCCCCCAGTGCTCCCTGGTCCACGTCGATGGCAAAGACAGACCCAGGACGAGTAAAGGTAAAGAACATCTCTGCGTTGTCTGCCGTAGCTCAGGATGTAGTGAATCCACAACACATTTGGCACAAGTGGGGAATCAATGGAACAAGCCCTGAAATAAGCCACCGCGTTAAAAGCATACTTCGAATCCAGCCTCCTGAAGGTGCACGCTGTCATTGTGTCCTTGGGCAAGACACTTCACCCACCTTGCTTCCACAGTGTACATTGGTGTATGATTGAGAGTGTGAATGGGTGACTGGTTCCTTGCTGTAAAGCGCTTTGAGTGCCTAATGTAGGTGGAAAAGCGCTATATAAGTTGAGACCATGCTTTTAATATTTATTAACCTGGCCTTAGCCATCCGTAAACTCCGGTCAATTTCCCGAGATCTGGGCTTGATCTCAGTGGCTGCATTTCATCGGTTGAATTTCAACCTACCATTCAGCGAGCGGGAAGGCGGGTGTTGTAGGTGACGTCAAGCATTTGCGCCACATTTGCTGGTTGTAGTTCGGCAATGGCGGCGGATACGAAAGTAATGGAAGCTCTTCAATGTGTTCTGGCTCGGCTCCCAAATATCCAGAAATTATAAATGAAGCCTTTGAATGCGCAAGGAATGCTCCCAAGAGTTATGATAGAGTTATGATAGAGTCATGATAGAGTCATGATAGAGTTATGAGAGTGTTATGATAGAGTTATGATAGAGCTATGATAGAGTCATGATAGAGTCATGATAGAGTTATGAGAGTGTTATGATAGAGTTATGATAGAGTTATGATAGAGCTATGATAGAGTTATGATAGAGTCATGATAGAGTCATGATAGAGTTATGAGAGTGTTATGATAGAGTCATGATAGAGTTATGATAGAGTTATGAGAGTGTTATGATAGAGTTATGATAGAGCTATGATAGAGTTATGATAGAGTCATGATAGAGTCATGATAGAGTTATGAGAGTGTTATGATAGAGTTATGATAGAGTTATGATAGAGTATGATAGAGCTATGATAGAGTCATGATAGAGTTATGATAGAGTCATGATAGAGTCATGATAGAGTTATGATAGAGTCGTGATAGAGTCATGATAGGGTTATGATAGAGTTATGAGAGTGTTATGATAGAGGTATGATAGAGTTATGATAGAGCTATGATAGAGTTATGATAGAGCTATGATAGAATCATGATAGAGTTATGATTTATTTTATTTATTGGTTTATTTGGTCGGACAGTGCATGTTAATGAACATACATGGGTCTCATGCATGTAAACACGCCACACCGGATTGTAGCCTTAGGCTAATTTCCATCCGTCGTCCCCCATTCACACGCTCAAACACACTCTCATTCATCCTGGCCTATTGTACATGTTTTTAGTGGTAGGGGAAACCGGAGTACCCGGAGGAAACCTACGCATAGAGTCATGATAGAGTCATGATAGAGTTATGATAGAGTTATGAGAGTGTTATGATAGAGCTATGATAGAGTTATGATAGAGCTATGATAGAGTTATGATAGAGCTATGATAGAGTCATGATAGAGTCATGATAGAGTCATGATAGAGTCATGATAGAGTTATGATGATAGAGTTATGAGAGTGTTATGATAGAGCTATGATAGAGTTATGATAGAGCTATGATAGAGTTATGATAGAGTATGATAGAGTCATGATAGAGTCATGATAGAGTCATGATAGAGTCATGATAGAGTCATGATAGAGTTATGAGAGTGTTATGATAGAGTTATGATAGAGTTATGATAGAGCTATGATAGAGTTATGATAGAGTCATGATAGAGTTATGATAGAGTTATGAGAGTGTTATGATAGAGTTATGATAGAGCTATGATAGAGTCATGATAGAGTCATGATAGAGTCATGATAGAGTTATGATAGAGTTATGAGAGTGTTATGATAGAGCTATGATAGAGTTATGATAGAGCTATGATAGAGTCATGATAGAGTTATGATAGAGTATGATAGAGTCATGATAGAGTTATGATAGAGTCATGATAGAGTATGATAGATCATGATAGAGTTATGATAGAGTATATAGAGTTATGATAGAGCTATGATAGAGTTATGATAGAGCTATGATAGAGTTATGATAGAGCTATGATAGAGTCATGATAGAGTCATGATAGAGTCATGATAGAGCTATGATAGAGTTATGAGAGTGTTATGATAGAGTTATGAGAGTGTTATGATAGAGCTATGATAGAGCTATGATAGAGTCATGATAGAGTTATGATAGAGTCATGATAGAGCTATGATAGAGTATGATAGAGCATGATAGAGTTATGATAGAGTTATGATAGAGTATGATAGAGTCATGATAGAGCTATGATAGAGTTATGATAGAGTTATGAAGTGTTATGATAGAGCTATGATAGAGTTATGATAGAGTCATGATAGAGTATGAAGGTCATGATAGAGCTATGATAGAGTTATGATAGAGTTATGATAGAGTCATGATAGAGTCATGATAGAGTTATGAGAGTTATGAAGGTTATGATAGAGTTATGATAGAGTCATGATAGAGTTATGATAGAGTCATGATAGAGTCATGATAGAGTTATGAGAGTGTTATGATAGAGTTATATGATAGAGTCATGATAGAGTTATGATAGAGTTATGAGAGTTATGATAGAGTATGATAGAGTTATGATAGAGTCATGATAGAGTCATGATAGAGTTATGAGAGTGTTATGATAGAGTTATGATAGAGTTATGATGATAGAGTCATGATAGAGTCATGATAGATCATGATGATCATGATAGAGTTATGAAGAGTTATGAGAGTTATGATAGAGTTATGATAGAGTCATGATAGAGTTATGATAGAGTTATGAAGGTAGATAGTTATGATAGAGTCATGATAGTTATGATAGAATAGAGTTATGATAGAGTATGATAGAGTTATGATAGAGTCATGATAGAGTCATGATAGAGTCATGAGAGTGTTATGATAGAGTTATGATAGAGTTATGATAGAGTTATGATAGAGTCATGATAGAGTCATGATAGAGTCATGATAGAGTTATGATAGAGCTATGATAGAGTTATGAGAGTGTTATGATAGAGTTATGAATAGAGTTATGATAGAGTTATGATAGAGTTATGATAGAGCTATGATAGAGTTATGATAGAGCTATGATAGAGTTATGATAGAGCTATGATAGAGTTATGAGAGTGTTATGATAGAGTATGATAGAGTCATGATAGAGTCATGATAGAGTCATGATAGAGCTATGATAGAGTTATGAGAGTGTTATGATAGAGTTATGAGAGTGTTATGATAGAGCTATGATAGAGCTATGATAGAGTCATGATAGAGTTATGATAGAGCTATGATAGAGTCATGATAGTTATGATAGAGTCATGATAGAGTCATGATAGAGTTATGAGAGTTTATGATAGTTATGATAGAGTTATGATAGAGTTATGATAGAGTTATGATAGAGTCATGATAGAGTCATGATAGAGTCATGATAGAGTTATGATAGAGTTATGATAGAGTCATGATAGAGTCATGATAGATTATGATAGAGTTATGAGAGTGTTATGATAGAGTTATGATAGAGTTATGAAGAGTGTTATGATAGAGTTATGATAGAGTCATGATAGAGTCATGATAGAGCTATGATAGAGCTATGATAGCTGCTTCACTCAACACGGGCGCATTACCAAACACTAGCGAAAATCAGATCCAATCGTTTCAAAGGAGTTCACCCCTCCCACCTGATAACGGAGCTCAATTGTGAAGATCCAGACCCTTGTAGGAAACAAAATGAGTACGAGGGTCTGGTAAAACCAGGCTAAATATTTAGGCGCCTGCACGGATGTGGCCTCATTACGTGAAGCCGGGATTCCTTATTTGATCATGTAAACAGGGATGAGAGATAGTGGCTCTACTCCAAGCTCTTCACCCTATCTCTGCTGCGTCCAGCCACACTGCGAAGGAAACTCATTTCGGCCGCTTGTATCCGCGATGTTGTCCTTTCGGTCATTACCCAGATTTCATGACTATAGGGGAGGGTGGGAACGTAGATCGACCAGTAATTCGAGAGCTTTGCCCCCGACTCAGCTCCCTCTTCACCACAACAGTCCGATACAGCGACCGCATCACTGCTGACGCCGCCTATCGATCTCACGCTCCTTCCCTCACTCGTGAACAAGACCCCGAGAGACTTGAACTCCTCCACCTGAGGCGAGGAATCCTTACCTGCTCTACTTGTGTAGAAATTAAACCCTTTACCACAAAGCTTCAACACCATACCTGTGCTTTTAGTCCACAATCGCACCCACAAGACTTTCTATGAGCGAGAATTTCATCTTCACCTTACGCGCTGCAGTTTCTGTTTCTTGAAGATCGAGACCTAAACATTCTACACAAGCTTTTATTTGGATCAATGAATGAAAAGTTACTAAAGCCAATATTTCTCCCCTCCCCCTGACGCCGCAGTCCGCCCGTTCCCCTTCTCTCTCTCTCTTGTATTCTGATAGCGCTATTGGCAGTACGGCGCTAAAAGCCTGTTGGTCTCCCCGCACTCTGCCTTTCCGTGCCAAACCACACAACGCTAACGAGATTACAACTCTCCCTCTCCTCCGTTCCCTCCATCTTTCTGCGCCTGCAACCGTCCGCCACGCAGCGCGGCCCACACACGCGCTCGCCGTTACAGCTTCTCCTCCATTTTTACTCTCTCCCCCCCCCGTGCTTTTGGACATTTAGCCAAAAAGCAAAACATTCCACAGAGGGCTAATTCTGCTCCGATTAGGTTTTTGTTTACGCCTTTCTTCCCGCTAATCCGCTTGTTTCTTTGTACAGCTGTAATTCACTGTATTTGCTTGTTCCCGTGGACCACTTTGGATTAGGAGCAAAAGACAAAGCAAGAAGAGACGCTTAGAGGAACAAAGTGTGTGGCGGCCGTCGCGTTTGTGTGGGGTAGAGAAACGGCAGCTGGAGAATGTGACAAAGACGAGCATGAAATACATTTATTGCTTGAAATGAAACAATACGGTTTGATCTTTAGAACAAGTCACTCAACATAGAGAGACGGAAAGCTTAACTGCGCTTTAAAGGAGCTGTATCCACATTTCTACTCGTACTCGGCAAATATTTATGGGAATATAGTAGGTTAACTCATCATTAACCGATGGAAATGAACTAAAATAGACAACTTGTAAGCAGTCGGGCCTAGATTTACACGACCATTCAAAAGTTTGTGGTCAATTAAAATAGAAAGAAAAACAGTGGTCGGTAGTTATGTGCTAACTACCAACTACTGCGTGGATATTGCACAAGAAAGAAAACAGTAAATACTTGAAAATACAGTAAAATGATTGGACAACAATTGGATCTTTCACTGCACTGAGCACTGGTCTATGGCCCTCCATGTTGTATACACCCATCTAGACAATGAGTGCATTTACAAGGGCTCGAAATTCCCGGTTATTATCAGGAGTTTTTAAAGGGGGGGGTATTATGTAAAATCGACTTTTTCAAGCTTTATATCATGTTATTATGTCATACCCTCATTAAACACATGCCTGGAGTGTTGCCTTGGCTCATTCACATATTTTTGAGTAATCAGTAAAAACTTAGACGGCAGCCATTTTAGGTGTAGCTATGCCTCAGTCCTCCTAGGAACGCCCCCACCTCCTGGAGACGCCTCTGGACCTTTCGTCACCAGCCAAGCCACCAACCACTGCTCCTCAGCTCAGCAGAGCCCCCTCCCCGCACAGTAGTGTTGTTTAGATGCCACAGCAGTGTGCTGAGGGGGCGTGTCGGAAAGCTTCTTAAAGAGACAGAGGCCTATTTCAAGACGTTCAGTACAGCCATTTTGAGAGAGCAATTTTATTCAAGGCAGTTATTTTAATTTACTGCATATACAGACCAACAGAAGGTTACGTCATCATTGTAGTATGCTATAGACTGGTGCTATGTGATTGAAAAAAGCATAATACCTCCTCTTTAATATTCCGGTTTTGTCTTTGATCATATAAACGCAATTTCCCGATTATAAAAACCCAAAATAACAGTTTCCTGATTTTGAGAAATTTTCTGGCTGGGATTTTCCGTCAGTAACTGGGATATAACTTCATGTAAACGCTATTTTCCGGTTTTAAGAAACTTCCCATTTCCTGCACATGCACAGTTAATCGTAAACAAACATGGCGGCGGTGAGTCCGAAGAGCTCCTGTTTCTGGAGTCAAGAGAGACGGAGTTTTATATTTTAACCATGAAAGAATATTAGTGATATTTAACATGGAAAGAAGAGAGGAGTCGACCACAACACAGAGCCGGATAAAGTTTTTCCTCCACTAACTATCGGTGAACTCCATCAGCTCCACTTTCTCACACCGGCCCCGGCTTTAACCTTCTCCCAGAGCTCCCTGGTCCGCATCGGTGATAAAGACAGACCCAGGACGGGTAAAGGTCAGGAATTATCCACAATCTGCCGTCACTGTCGTAGCTCAGGAGGACGAGCAAAACATTGATCCCAAAGTGGGCATTCAAAAGAACAAGCCCCGCAATAAGACACACATTTATGCTTTTCATATTTTCACCGTATTGTGCTCAAAAATGTAATGTATGCGCCTGTGCGGACAGAGCTTAAATTCGACGGGTTTCCTTATTTGATCATCTAAACAAGGAATTTGAGTTTCACGATTTCTCAGTGTCATATAAACACCATATCACCAAAACTGCCATAACTGGAACATAGCGAATAACCAGGAATTTTGAGCCCTTGTAAACGCACTCATTGTTAATGCTATTCTAGCTATTCTAGCTGGAAACTGCGGGTGGGAACCTCTGCGTAGCTCATGATTCGATATGATACGTGATACATGGCTTATGATGACAATTATCTCAGGATACTCCGATACTGCGATAATCGATATATTGCACAAAAATAACTTTCGATACATCATGATAAAAAATATGCTACTTTTAACCTATATTTTAACATACTACATCATTTACATTTCTATTTACGTGCTTTGTACCCTTTTTGTGTCTACAAATGATCCATGACTTACACACTGAAATGGGTGCATAGATCTGTCAGTGACTTCATTTACATTTAAATAAACAAGAAAACACAGTCCTATTGAAAAAGGAGTAAATCAACCCCAAATGAACCTAATTTATAAATATAAAAGCGACCATTAAAGTAATGTATTTGTGTGACAGTGTTTGGTCCAAGTGCTTAAAACTGTAGTGCTGCCCCCTGCTGTCCTGACTGAATTATTGATCATTATTGGCCTCTATTGCCTGTGAAAACAGTGGAGCACTGCTGCCTTATTACTATGCTTGACGTTGCTCATGAATATGCATGACGTCATAAAAGTATCGATATCGGGATAAAAAGTATCAGTATATATCGCGATATATCGGAAAATCGATATATTGTCACACTCCTACTGGAAACCGTTGATTTTTAAAGGAATACCTGTTAGAGAAATAACCATGGTGTTCGAGAGGATGGATGAAGAATAGGCAGCAGTCTGGATGTCTTAAACAGGAGAAGTTTATTTACCATCGGTGCAGGACCCGGAGACATGAACTCGAGACAATGCGCTAGTCCTACCATTCAAGTCTGTCTATGCTTCCACAGAAGAGGGATAAATACCGTCTAAGAGCGTCATACTGATACGCAAGCAAATCATTCAGTGGCTGAGAGTGGGCGCCTGAGCACCACAGTCAAGGCTATGACAGAGATAGTACGACTGTACAGCTTGACCCAGTATGATAAATAGAGATTTAATGTTATCCTCTAACAATACATGACAGCACCATCACTCCAGTGGTCTAATGGTAAGTAAGTGCTTTATTTGTCATTATACAACTGTACAACGAAATGGCGTTCAGGTGTTGGGTAGTCCTGAGCCGCCATTGTGGGACAACCTGACCAGCATGATTTTGGAGGTCGGGGAAACCGGAGAACTGCCTTTGATGTTCGTCCGAAATGGTGCAGCACCTCTGTTTCAGAGCATGGTGTCCTGCACTGGTCAGCTCCTCCACCTCCTCCTTCCTCTTCCTCCTGCGCAGCTCACTCCGCGTCGCCTCCGCTCGTTCCTCATCTTATCTTAACTGTTAGAGAATCTGACTGATGATTAGAAAACCCTTGTGCAATTATGTTAGTACAGCTGACAACTGTTGTACTGGTTAGCGACGCGAGAAACTGTCCTTCCTTTAAGTTTGTCGAGTATCTGCAGCATCAGCATTTGTGAGTTTGATTATACTCTCAAAACGGCAAGAAGCAGGAACTTTCTTCTTGCTCTGAGAAATTAAAGCTCTGTACGAGATTTCATGGAAACATAAAACCCCAAACTTTTGAACGGTAGTGTATGAAAAGTTATTTGTGTGTTGATGAAATGTCAGCAACGGCTCTTTTGATATAGACAAATCAATCCCAAAGATTCGGTTTTCATTAAAGACTCTTTGTAAATTGACTCTTATTGCTGTCATGTTGATTTTTATATGTACTGTTCTGATTGGAATAAAGAGATGAATAACAGGCACGTAACCCCATATTCCAAATCAAAAAAGAGACGAGATGTAAACTCCACACAGAGAGGCGCCAGACGAAGTAGCGATCAATCTTTTCCTTGTTATTCAAAGTTATATTCCCTTCTGCATTCTCTGTAAATATCCTCCTTATCATGCGGTGATCCATATGTCCCCTCTTCCATTGTGTTTGAACATAAACATTTGCCAGCGATACAGTCAACACTGTGACTCTCTCCTCCATCTGCCTCCTTCGTGACGCGCAGAAGCCGCTTTGAGGATTTTCGCCGAATCGAACTCTGTTTTCTTTTGTTGTCTGCTCGTCCGCGGACCCTCCGGTCGTCTCCGAGGACCGAGGCCCAGATGGCTGCGAGATGGGCTGTTTCAGGACATTTCACTATTGATTTTTTTTCCGCCGCGCTGCTGTGCCATCGGAGGAGCCGCACGGAGAGGAGGGGGTGGGGGGAGGGGAGCTCAGATAGAAAAGAGACGGTTAAATGATCTGTTGACTCAGCTGAAGATGCTCTGTGAGTCTGACATTACAGGGTGATACGATAAAGGCCATAAAATAAAAGAGTGTGTTAGACCAAACTGTGGTGCTTCTCAGACTTCTTCAGGTGGAGCTCAGGTCTTCTGCAAATGTGGACTTTATACATTAAACCTCTTCCCCAACTTTAACTGACTGCATTTTCTCCAGTTTGGCTTCTTGACTAAAAGCTCTTGACTAAAGATCTTACAACCCAACCCGATTTTTCATTGTTTTTTGTCATAATTTCATCACTTGTCATTTTTCATAACTTTTTTGTCACATTTTTGTCATTATTTCAACACTTTTCATCACTTTTTGTCATATTTTTGTCATTATTTCAACACTTTTTGTCACTTTTCATCAATTTTTTGTCACATTTTGCACATTTTGTCACATTTTTGTCAACTTTTTGTCACATTTTTGTCACATTTTTGTCATTATTTCAACACTTTTTTGTCACTTTTTTCATACATTTTTGTCACATTTTTGTCACTTTTTTGTCACATTTTTGTCACTTTTGTCACTTTTTCATCACTTTTTTTGTCACATTTTTGTCACTTTTTTGTCCATTATTTCAACACTTTTTTGTCACTTTTTCATCACTTTTTTGTCACATTTTTGTCACATTTTTGTCATTATTTCAACACTTTTTTGTCACTTTTTCATCACTTTTTTGTCACTTTTTTGTCACTTTTTGTCATTATTTCACACTTTTTTGTCACTTTTTCATCACTTTTTTGTCACTTTTTTGTCACATTTTTGTCATTATTTCAACACTTTTTTGTCACTTTTTTCATAATTTTTTTGTCACATTTTTGTCACTTTTTTGTCAATTTTTGTCACTTTTTTGTCACTTTTTCATCACTTTTTGTCACATTTTTGTCATTATTCACACTTTTTTGTCACTTTTTTCATACATTTTTTGTCACATTTTTGTCACTTTTTTGTCATTATTTAACACTTTTTTGTCACTTTTTCATCACTTTTTTGTCACATTTTTGTCATTTTTTGTCATTATTTCAACACTTTTTGTCACTTTTTCATACATTTTTTGTCACATTTTTGTCACTTTTTGTCACATTTTTGTCACTTTTTTGTCACTTTTTCATCACTTTTTTGTCACATTTTTGTCACTTTTTGTCATTATTTCAACACTTTTTTGTCACTTTTTCATCACTTTTTTGTCACATTTTTGTCACATTTTTGTCATTATTTCAACATTTTTTGTCACTTTTTCATCACTTTTTTGTCACTTTTTTGTCACTTTTTTGTCATTATTTCAACACTTTTTTGTCACTTTTTCATAATTTTTTGTCACATTTTTGTCACATTTTTTGTCACATTTTTGTCACTTCATTTTTGTCACTTTTTCATCACTTTTTTGTCACTTATTTTTGTCATTATTTCAACACTTTTTTGTCACTTTTTCATTCACATTTTTTTGTCACATTTTTGTCACTTTTTTGTCATTATTTCAACACTTTTTTGTCACTTTTTCATCACTTTTTTGTCACATTTTTGTCACTTTTTTGTCATTATTTCAACACTTTTTTGTCACTTTTTCATCATTTTTTGTCACATTTTTGTCACTTTTTGTCATTATTTCAACACTTTTTTGTCACTTTTTCATCATTTTTTGTCACATTTTTGTCACTTTTTTGTCATTTTTCAATTTTTTGTCACTTTTTCATCACTTTTTTGTCACATTCTTGTCATTATTTCATTGTTTTTTTTGTCATTTTTTCATCACTTTTTCATCACTTTTTTGTCACATTCTTGTCACTTTTTTCATCATTTTTTCGTCAGCATTTTTTGGTCAGATTTTTTCACATTTTTTGTCATTATTTCAACACTTTTTTGTCACTTTTTCATCAATTTTTTGTCACTTTTTTGTCACTTTTTCATCAATTTTTGTCACATTTTTGTCATTATTTCAACACTTTTTTGTCACATTTTTGTCACTTTTTGTCACTTTTTCATCAATTTTTTGTCACATTTTTTGTCACTTTTTTGTCACTTTTTGTCATTATTTCAACACTTTTTTGTCATTTTTCATCACTTTTTTGTCACTTTTTTGTCACATTTTTGTCATTATTTCAACACTTTTTTGTCACTTTTTCATACATTTTTGTCACATTTGTTTTTGTCACATTTTTGTCACTTTTTTGTCACATTTTTGTCACTTTTTTGTCACTTTTTTCATCAATTTTTGTCACTTTTTGTCATTATTTCAACACTTTTTTGTCAATTTTTCATCACATTTTTTGTCACATTTTGTCACTTTTACATTGTCATTATTTCAACACTTTTTTGTCACTTTTTCATACTTTTACATTTTTGTCATTTTTTCTTATTTCACATTTTTTGTCACTTTTCATATTTTTGTCATTTTTGTCACTTTTTTTTTTTCATTTTTTGTCACTTTTTCATCATTTTTTGTCACATTCTTGTCATTATTTCATTGTTTTTTTGTCATTTTTCATCACTTTTTCATACTTTTTTGTCACATTCTTGTCATTTTTTCATTGTTTTTTGTCATTTTTTCATCATTTTTCATCACTTTTTTGTCACATTCTTGTCACTTTTTCATCAATTTTTTGTCAATTTTTGTCAATTTTGTCACATTTTTGTCAATTATTTCAACACTTTTTTGTCACTTTTTCATCATTTTTGTCACTTTTTTGTCACTTTTTTCATCATTTTTGTCACATTTTTGTCATTATTTCAACACTTTTTTGTCACATTTTTGTCACTTTTTTGTCACTTTTTCATCAATTTTTTTGTCACATTTTTGTCACTTTTTTGTCATTATTTTTCAACACTTTTTTGTCACTTTTCATCACTTTTTTGTCACTTTTTTGTCACATTTTTGTCATTATTTCAACACTTTTTTGTCACTTTTTCATACATTTTTGTCACTTTTTGTCACTTTTTTGTCACATTTTTGTCACTTTTTTGTCACTTTTTCATCACTTTTTTGTCACATTTTTGTCATTATTTCAACACTTTTTTGTCACTTTTTCATACATTTTTGTCACATTTTTGTCACTTTTTTGTCATTATTTCAACACTTTTTTGTCACTTTTTCATCACTTTTTTGTCACATTTTTGTCACATTTTTGTCATTATTTCAACACTTTTTTGTCACTTTTTCATACATTTTTTGTCACATTTTTTGTCACTTTTTGTCATTATTTCAACACTTTTTTGTCACTTTTTCATCACTTTTTTGTCACATTCTTGTCATTATTTCATTGTTTTTTTGTCATTTTTTCATCACTTTTTCATCACTTTTTTGTCACATTCTTGTCATTATTTCATTGTTTTTTTGTCATTTTTCATCACTTTTTCATCACTTTTTTGTCACATTCTTGTCATTTTTCATCAATTTTTTGTCAGATTTTGTCAGATTTTTGTCACATTTTTGTCATTATTTCACACTTTTTTGTCACTTTTTCATCAATTTTTTGTCACTTTTTGTCACTTTTTCATCATTTTTGTCACATTTTTGTCATTATTTCAACACTTTTTTGTCACATTTTTGTCACTTTTTGTCACTTTTTCATCAATTTTTTGTCACATTTTTGTCACTTTTTGTCACTTTTTTGTCATTATTTCAACACTTTTTTGTCACTTTTTCATCACTTTTTTGTCACTTTTTTGTCACATTTTTGTCATTATTTCAACACTTTTTTGTCACTTTTTCATACATTTTTTGTCACATTTTTGTCACTTTTTTGTCACATTTTTGTCACTTTTTGTCACTTTTTCATCACTTTTTTGTCACATTTTTTGTCATTATTTCAACACTTTTTTGTCACTTTTTCATACATTTTTTGTCACATTTTTGTCACTTTTTTGTCATTATTTCAACACTTTTTTGTCACTTTTCATCACTTTTTGTCACATTTTTGTCACATTTTTGTCATTATTTCAACACTTTTTTGTCACTTTTTCATACATTTTTTGTCACATTTTTGTCACTTTTTTGTCATTATTTCAACACTTTTTTGTCACTTTTTCATCACTTTTTTGTCACATTCTTGTCATTATTTCATTGTTTTTTTGTCATTTTTTCATCACTTTTTCATCACTTTTTTGTCACATTCTTGTCATTATTTCATTGTTTTTTTGTCATTTTTTCATCACTTTTTCATCACTTTTTGTCACATTCTTGTCACTTTTTCATCAATTTTTTGTCAGATTTTTGTCAGATTTTTGTCACATTTTTGTCATTATTTCAACACTTTTTTGTCACTTTTCATCAATTTTTGTCACTTTTTTGTCACTTTTTCATCAATTTTTGTCACATTTTTGTCATTATTTCAACACTTTTTTGTCACATTTTTGTCACTTTTTGTCACTTTTTCATCAATTTTTTGTCACATTTTTGTCACTTTTTTGTCACTTTTTTGTCACATTTTTGTCATTATTTCATCACTTTTTCATCACTTTTTCGTCATATTTTTGTCATTTTTTCATCACTTTTTTTTCATTTTTTCATCAATTTTTGTCACATTTTTGTCATTTTTTCACCACTTTTGTGCCACTGTTTCATTCCTTTTTGTCACTTCTTTGTTCTGTTTCATCACATTTTTGCTTCACTTTTGTTGCATTTTCATCCTCGTCTTTGTCGCTATTTGAGGCTTTTTTTTTCCAAGAAGATTTTAGATTTGGGTAAATCCAAACTGGAGAAAATGTGCTCGGTTCCGGTGGGGGTTAAGATCATTTTATTTGCGCTTTAGTGATGCATTGGAGTGTGGCGGTTTTCTGGCTTTGACGTGTAAAGAAAGACCAATTCAATTCAGTGGACTGTGTGTGTGTGTGTATCTTCCTGGATGATTGAGATTTAATCTGTCTCAAATTTAACCAGAATTTGTTATGATTTGCCTGGTGACTGTGCAATATACCAATACCAAAAAACAAAAACAAGTCACCACCTGGATTTAACTGTTCTGATCTGGTGTCGCTGCAGTCGTCAGGTCTAAGTTCAGTAACACTATGAGCCCCAAGAAGATTCTGGATCTTTGCAGAAGCTTATTGAAACAACACCACAACGAATGTGCTGTAATCAAAGCTAAAGGCGCTGCAACAAAATATTACAGATATTTTTCTGTACACTGGAATATGTCACTCACCAGCCTTTCTAAACTCATAATACTTCACATCTTTGGCCCTTTGGAGAAGAGAAACGGATGACTGTCAACACGCTGGGCAAGTGAAGAAACATCTGTTCAGAAGTTCAGTTTAGACATAATTTAGCAAATGAAGGTATTTTAGACCCTTTTATTCCTGATCTGACCTTAGTGTAGGCCTGCTGTGGTACTTGGAAGGTCAAAAGCTTCATGAGGTATTTCATGTTTCGAAGATTCGCTGCAACTGAGCAAAGGTAGTGGGATTTGGTGAGGTTTCATTGCTCAAGGGTTATTTAATATGATCAGCAGAATCTCCATTTAAAAGGACTCAGTTGGGTTAAGATAAGATAAGATAAGATAACATGGCCTTTATTGATCTCACAATGGAGAAATTTACTTGTTACATTCAGCTCTCAGAAACACTCAGGGTGTGCAGTTAGGCAGGAAATGTGAGAAAACAAAAAAACAATTACCGTATTTTCTGGCCTATAAGTCGCACTTTTTTCATAGTTTAGCTGGGGGTGCGACTTATATATCAAAATATGTATATATTCATATTTCATTATTTTTGTGTGTTATTTTCACACTGACAGACTCTAGAGGGCGCTTCTAGGCTTGTGTACCAGTATCTGCTGCTCCTGTACCACTGAAAATAAAATTAAAAAAACGGTAATCGAGCAGCAGAAAGATAATGTGGCGTGAGCAAGAAACTTGTGAGGGACTGGCGAAAAGTGGAGGTTACTCTTACTGCAATGAAAAAAACAGGGAGAGGCTTGTCAACGGTGCAGTTATGGCTCCATGCCCAGGTAGATGCCAAGGCTGGTGCGACTTATATATGTTTTTTCTTCTTTATTATGCATTTTTTGGCTGGTGCGACTTATACTTCGGAAAATACGGTAAATAGTAAATAGTGGTATCTTATGTACAATGACTACCAAGGACTTTGTGGGGACAAAAGTATAAACAGTAAATAATTAAGTAAACAGATTATAACAAAAACAATGTTATAGCCAGTGTTAGCAGTACAGGTTTACATCATAGTGTAAGTGGTTGATAACGTGACGCAGGTAAGTGATGTAAATACAGGGATTATTGCACGTGTTCTGCTCAGCTCCTCTACAGTCCCGTGCAGTGGTGGGAGGTGTTGTCCATGATGGAGGTGAGCTTGGCTAATACCCTCCTGTCCCTCACCTCCTCCACAGAGTCCAGGGGGCAGCCCAGGACGGAGCTGGCCCTCCTGACCAGCTTGTTCAGTCTGTTCTTGTCCCGCTCTGTGCTGCCCGGGGCCCAGCACCCGGCAGAGTAGTGGATAGTAGAGGCTACCACAGAGTCATAAAAAGTCCTGAGCGGAGGCCTGCTCACTCCGTTAGCAGTTCAATGTGACCTGGAGTAGTATTTCGCTTCATTCACACAGTTTGAATGATCCTGTTCACATTAGTCATTTTTCGTGGATTGCTGAGTGCTCAGATATTCCTAGATTATGCTTTATATATATAGAGAGAGAGATAGATAGATAGATAGATAGATAGATAGATAGATAGATAGATAGATAGATAGATAGATAGATAGATAGATAGATAGATAGATAGATAGAATATAAGTCAATTTCCAGACCAACTCTGAACTCAAAATCACAATGCCATCGATTTGTTTGCATGCCGTTGGGGCTGTTTTAGCGTGTGTAATTAAGATAGATAGATAGATAGATAGATAGATAGATAGATAGATAGATAGATAGATAGATAGATAGATAGATAGATAGATAGATAGATAGATAGATAGGCAAGGCAAGTTTATTTGTATGGCACATTTCATGTACATGTACAACTCAATGTGCCTCACAGCAACACCAGACACCCAAACACAATCAAAAAATGCAATAAAAACACAATAAAATTACATTAAAAACAATTACATTAAAAATTACATTAAAAATATGTATATATATATATATATATATATATATAATATATATATATATATATATATATATTACAATTCATTAAATTACAATGAATTGCCATAGGCAGCAGTAAAAAGGTGTCCTTTCAGCCTGGACTTAAACATACTCAGAGTTGAGGCCTGTCTCACATCTTCACTGAGGCTGTTCCAGACTTTTGCTGCGTGGAACTGAAACGCAGCCTCACCGTGTTTGGTGGTGACTCTGGGAACCACCAGGAGACCCCTCCCTGAGGATCTCAGGGCCCGAGGTGGTTCATACGGCTGTAATATGTCAGAGATGTGCTTTGGTGCCTGACCATGAAGAGACTTGTACACAAGCAGAGCTATTTTAAAGTCTATTCTCTGAGTGACAGGAAGCCAGTGCAGAGACCGGAGCACTGGACTAATGTGGTCGTATTTCCTGGTTTTGGTCAGGACTCGAGCAGCAGCATTTTGGATGTGCTGCAGTTGTTTGACAGCTCGTTTGGAAAGGCCAGTGAACAGGCCGTTACATAGTCTAACCGACAGGAGACAAATGCATGAATTAACCTCTCCAAGTCTTGTTTAGATAGATAGATAGATAGATAGATAGATAGATAGATAGATAGATAGATAGATAGATAGATAGATAGATAGATAGATAGATAGATAGATAGATAGATAGATAGAATATAAGTCAATTTCCAGACCAACTCTGAACTCAAAATCACAATGCCATCGATTTGTTTGCATGCCGTTGGGCTGTTTTTAGCTTGTGTAATTCCCCCTGCTCCCAGCAAACTTTAAGATGCAAACTTTAGAAATGAAGATCTCAAGGTTTATAAGCCACAGTGACGCAGGCTTCTTCCACTTTAAACATTTCCAAATCATTGTTTTTACGCTGTTTGTTCAGTCTTATGTTTTTCATCCCTTGTTTTGTTGCAACCTTATCCCCGACTCTACCTTAGTTCACCCCAGTCTGAAACAGAAACACACGCCTGCCTCTGAACATGGAAAAAGCTATTTTAACGCGCCGTCGGTCAGTCCTCGTGCCAACCCGTGTCCGCGCCAGGCTTTTCATGCCCCACGTTGCCATGGCGATGTTTATCTTTTCTACTCCTTTGTATACTGTGGTTGTAATTGCACGCTGGGTCGCTGGTGCCCAATAGGAGGCCATGTACAGGCGATGCTTTCTTATTAACACGAGTTAGCTTTGGGTTTTTGTGCAGAATTACGAGCTACTCCAACACGATACAAGAAAATACAGATATTGTGTTTTATTTTGGGGCTTTTAGAACAACTTCAAGTGTTGATATTTGTGTAGTAACTTTGAATAATGCATGTGTGTTTAGAAAATACCCCTACTTATACAAATGTAGCTGAATGCTGTAACACAAAAGGCCTTTAATTTAACTTAGACAGCGGAACAGAGAGATGGTCTGTGTCCGAACGTCCCCTCAAGCCCCTAACTCTTCTTTTTGTTCTGCTTAAACATTCAGGTTAATATAGTAAAGTATAAGGACAAAGCTCATTTTCTTTGCAATATCATCTTGGCTGCTAATTCTCCTCGTTAAACTTCATCTAAAACTCTTTTCTTTGAAGCATAAGTTGCTCTCCGACGTTTTTGTTGCATAAAAGCAGCCCGGTGAGTATTTATGGATAACTTTAAGTCTGAGAAGTTTTATTTAAAGGCACACTCCGTAACATTTTGGACTATACTGTTGAATACAGAACATGCTCCTAATGATATTCTCTGTTATGTCTGTCTGTCTTTTTACATGTTTTTATGGACCCTTGTGAGTCTGAAATAAAAATATATTGATTGATCCTCCCGACACAGAAAATGCCATGGCAGTGGGAAATCAAAGAATGGATTTGGATAAAAACCTAACCAATTTTTAATGTGATATTTCATTGCCTTTGGTTGACATCTCCATGGAGACGAGCTGGATTCTTTGCTATTTTAAAACAATAAGAGTATTTGCAATAAAATAAATGCTGGTAGTTTGTTCTAATGATCGGGTGAAATGTTACACAGTGTGGCTTTAACATGGATGTTACATTAAAGGATATTTCGGGATTTTTGACATTGGGCCTCATTTCCTAGTTATCCAGAGTGTTGTTGATGTCTGGAGATATTTTTTCTTAAATTCATGCAGTTCTTATATTTGAAGAGTCTAGTGGCGCTAGGCTAATGCTAGGCTAAAGCATTTCTATGGTATCAGTTAGCCTGCATTAAAAACACTGACCCACTCCACAGTGCACCTGAGGTAAATCACTTATAACACCAGACTAACCATATAAATGTCTGTGTTAATAGAATAATTTTTGAAATATAACTGACCTTGTATCACATGAATTACCGCATTTTGAGGGACTATCTTCTCACAGATCACTCCGCCGCTGCGTTAGCTTACAGCCACGAAGCTGATGCTGCTCAAATATAAGTTATTTTAAATGCAAAATGGTTAACATTATTCTATTAACACAGACATTTATATGGTTAGTCTGGTGTTATAAGTGATTTACCTCAGGTGCACTGTGGAGTGGGTCAGACTGTTTTTAATACAGGCTAACTGATACCATAGAAATGCTTTAGCCTTGCCCTAGCCTAGCGCCACTAGACTCTTCAAATATAAGAACTGCATGAATTTAAGAAAAAAATATCTCCAGACATCAACAACACTCTGGATATATAGGAAATGAGGCCCAATGTCAAAAATCCTGAAATATCCCTTTAATGAAGAAAACGGCTTAGCTTATTGCCTTTTTGTCTGAGAGAGGAAGCTATTTAACCCTTTACCTGCCATCCCCCTGATTGGGGTTAGGGTTAGTTAACCCTAATCAGGATATGATTAGGGTTAAGAACGGCAGATCTCACACATAATTTTTAGAAACTAGAAGGTCTTGGCTTTCAAATGATGTATCACACCAGCATATAGGCTGTAAGCTCTCCTGTCAATACGCTTTGAGATTTGGATATAAATAATTGTTAACCCTAACCCTAAGCTGGCAGTTAACAGGTTAACAGCTCGAGCTAAAGGAAGCAACTTTTCACTGGAACATCATTTATATTTAAGTGGGTTGTTCATGAAAAATACGTATGTTTGGTTCAAAGGCCTTTCGCTGTCACCTTTTTCCGACTCTCGCAATGCATTGTGGTCTATATCGACCCGTCTAGAGACCATCGTTCACTACTTTTCAGAATGCATTGTGGGAAGCTTTGATATGCACTACTTGACATTCGGACACCAGTACCAAATGGCCTTATAGTGCAGGGACTGAATATGAGTGTGACATCTTCAGTAACCCTTGCTTTGTAACATTACAGCCTGGTTAAAAGCTTAAGTAAAGTAGATTTTGTTTTATTATAGGCCATTTAAAAACAAATACACATGGCTTTTGACATGGTTCATGACATGGCTGTTTGAAAAAATTAAGTTCGGCTTCAACTAACAATCGATTAAGTTAAAGCAGAGATTAGAGATGAGAGATGCTAATTCAACAGCAGAATGTGGCTTTTCCTTGTACCATGTGATGTTATTGTGTTAGCAGTAGCTGTGCTCCGTGATCCATAGACATGCCCAGTGATATCTGATCTGTTAAAAGCTTTTATGGTTCGCTCGGAGCAAACGGAGAGCATCCTCTGGGTCTGTACAATATCTGCAGAAAGAGGAGACGCAATGAGGAGAGGAGAGCACAGGAGTCCATTAATCCAGGGAGTCAGTGGTTTCATTTCTGCTTCTATCCTTAAAGGCACTAACTGTTTGCTTTGTTGCTGTATTTGAGCCAAATGAGTCTGGTCCTCCTTCATTGTAAACGCAGACATTTTGGTGGAAAAACACTGTGCATCTAATTATTACATTTTATCAATTTCATGAACTTGCAGATTAGTTTTCTAACATTTCTGTGAAAGTGACCCTGAAAAGTGACCCTGAAAAGTGACCCTGAAAGTTGTGAAATGTGCCGATAAACTCGCCCCTGTGAAGAATTGTGATGCTACAAATATATTATGAAAGTTAGGAATGAGTTTGGACACAGCTAACATTTTAATTTAGTGGCTTCCTCTTTCATTTTGTGGGCCTTTAAAGTGCATATGACACATTAGACACCATTTTTGCTAAAACATAGTTAACACAATCATATTTAAGATTTAGCTAAAAATGTGACCAGCTTCCTTTAGTTTGACCATTTTTTGTGATGTTTATAGTTTCACTTCCTTATTGGACACCGACAGGAAGTAATAGAGATAGAGGACAACAATTTCAAACTGTTGCCGTGCCAACCATGTTACGTCAATGGCAAATGAGTCAAACTGCTATTGAACTTTACCTCTATCTACAGTATGTCACTTCCCGTCAGTAGCTTAACAAAAATCAATAAATAATAATACATTCAATGAAAATAACTTTTCTTCCCAACATTTCTTCATTAAAATTGCTTGTGCTTCTGACAAATAAATCTTGAAAAACTTTCATCTTGTAAATGACACACTGAGTCTCAAGGGACAAACCTGTATAAATAAAGGGTAAGTAAAAATATGATTTGAAGAGAGTGATTTCTTATTGTTGTGGAGCCTTACGGGATGTTTGGATCTATAAACGCGGCCACAACATGCTCGACTTGGAGAAGTGCAGCTATAGAATGCAAGCCAAGACCTAAACATCAATATAATGTCAATACATAATGTATAACACTGCATTTCCCCAACAAACTACTATTGATTAAATGGTAAATGGTCTCAACTTATATAGCGTTTTTCCACCTACATTAGGCACTCAAAGCGCTTTACATCAAAGATCCACTCACTCATTCACACTCTCATTCATACAGTGTACACAGACACTGGAGGTGAAGATGGGTGAAGTGTCTTGCCCAAGGAGGCGGGATTCGAACCAACTCAACACTGGTGTATGAATGAGTGTGAGTGGGTGACTGGTTCCTTGCTGTGAAGCGCTTTGGGCCTGATGACGGTAAACAAGTGCTGTATAAGTTGAAACCATTTACCATGAGCGTATTTTCTGTAGATTAAATAGAAAACACATTGTTGGGGTCACGAAACACCAACAGCTGCTGTAACGAGGGTAAAATGGTGAGGAGCACTTTGTAAGAGCAACAAAAAAAGTATAAATATGCAAGTTTATAAAGATTTAAAGGAGCTATATCATGCAAAATCGACTTTTTGGAGTTTTTAGCCATGTTGTTATGCTATACACCCCCAGAGCGGTTTTTGGCTTCATTCACGCAGTTCTAAGTAATCCTCCTGAATCCTGCTCTCTGAGCAGCTGCTCCGCCCTCTCCTGGTAAACGACTGAGCTGTTCAGTTGTGTCGTCACAAAGGAACGGAAGTGCTCTACGTCTGTAATGTAATGCCTTATGGCCTGGTTTTAATTTATAAAACAGCTTTTTCATTTTTTTGTTGTAAGAGAGAAATAAATAAAAAAAATAAAAAAATAAAGTAAGTCTCCGACGTGTCTGTGCTGTCCCGGGAGAGTAAACAAACGCACCCACGGAGGAT
The DNA here is from genome assembly GCA_007210695.1 of Neogobius melanostomus. Lineage (NCBI taxonomy): Eukaryota > Metazoa > Chordata > Actinopteri > Gobiiformes > Gobiidae > Neogobius > Neogobius melanostomus. The sequence continues at coordinate 448,207 of VHKM01000064.1, forward strand.
CCAAACAGAAGTCATGTTTGTGACGACGGAGCTCTTTCTAACCTACTCTGGAGACGCCTGTTCTTTTACTTACCCAACGATAATGTCACGGGTTCGCGTTTGGCTACGAGAGGAACAGGACTATTCAACCTTCCTAAAGAAGAGTGCACTCGCCAGAAGTCGGAATTTCTTTCTGGGATTCAGCGACTATATCAACCAACCTGATGGATGCTTGGTGAACCTTGGCCAGAATCAAAGTGGATTCACTTTTATAACCAACGTGATTCCATAACCCGATGGGGAGGCCAGACTGAGCGGTGAGTCAATCAAAACGCGTGTTAGCGTGTGTGTTAGCGTGTGTGTTAGCGTGTGTGTTAGCCATTTATGAAACTGTGTTGCACATGTCAACTCCTTATAACTGCATTATGTGAAGTAACTTCACTTTTTGCAGCGATATTTATATTTATAATACTGCAAATGTGGAATGAGCGGAGAGAGGGGCGGAGTTAACTGAATCGAAGCGTCTTGTCTTCCGGGTTTGAAAAATACCCCCAGAAAATACTTATATTTCTCTCAAAAATGAGTACTCCATAGTGATAGAGGTACAATATATCATATAAATGCCTATACTTTACTTTGGAATGGCTAAAATAGCATGATACAGCTCCTTTAAACGATTCCAAGTCAGTCGCTTCTGAGTCAAGTCTTTTATGCTTCCAATATCAGCTCCTGGCTTAGACTCACGAAACTTGCCACTTCTGTTGCCTTTATAACTACAATGTTCATTTGTGTTTGTGAGTCTGTATGATGAAAGAACTTCATACCCACGGGCTATATAAAATCTCCTATTTGCATTTCCCCATTTAAATAATCATTATGATTAGAAACACGAATAACCCTAGATACTCAAGCCGTGAATGGGAATAACATTTTCGCTCCTCTGCTCATCTGCTGCTGTTGTTTTGAACAGGTGGGCGGATGAGCCAGTCTCCAGACACTGCACATGGAAACCGCATGGTAACCACATCTATCCTCCTCCTCCTCCTTCTCCTCCTTCTCCTCCACTCCACAAAGTCACCGACTCACTCTCCCCTCTTTTCTCTCCCTTTCTGCATAAAAAAAAAAAAACATGTTCACCATCTTCCTCTCTCTGCGGTTTCACACGTTTTTCATGTGGCACTCTGTCGTCCCGCTCTCCTCCAGTGCGCTCTCCTCGCGCGTTCGGGCCGAAATGACAACCCGTACGCGCTCGGTGCTTTTATATAGGCCTCTAAAAATAACTCACCCCCTCGATCCCGCCCCCTCCCGAGACCGACGACCTCTCCTGGCCAATCGCACCCGCGCTCTCCCCGCCCGGTCCCGCCCCCCTGCCTTCGCTCCGCGCGCCTCCTCGCTGACATCACCGAGCTTATTTACCTTTTTTGGTTACGCATGAAAGTGACTGACAGCTCGCCCCGCCCCGCGTCCCGCCCCTTCTTGCGCCGGTCGCCTGTTTTGCAGCGAGGTTTCAGAGACGTGAATCCCCTGCAGACGGGAGCGCAGCGCAATCAGGACCGCAGATTGGGGAACCCTCGGTTTTTTTGGAGGCAGCGTCGACAAAACTTTTTCTTCTTCTCTCGCTATAAAGATGTTAATTACTGCCTTCCTTTTGTAAAATGTTCCTAATAGTCTATAATACATTAATAAACAAGTAGGCTGTGTAGTTCGTTGCTTGGTTTGTTTCACACATTATGTTTATCTCTATTGCGGGAGTTTTATGTCATTTAAAGAGTATATATGAGTAACTGAGGCCTAAAACCAGTCTTTTGGGGACCTCAGTGTTTGGTATGGCAATCAATTAATTTTCTTCTAATAGAGTGAACTTCTTTTGGCACCGTTGGTCTGCATTGTAAACGCAGCATTTGTGAATATAGTCCATTTTCCTCCAGTGTGAAAGTCAGGGACTAAATTATTATTATTAATAGTGTATCCGCTCTGTCTCGCTATAAACTCAGGCTGAGATGAGCTTCTACTTAACTCAAGTGATTTTGTGCGGGATTTTGTTCAACGACCTCCGACTTTCACGGTTTGACAACATAATTCAGGTAATGAAGTTTACTTTTTTTATTAATGTAAAGAAAAGACAGATTGAGCTTCTCTGGATTTCAATTTTGTCTGGGCCGATATCTGCAGGCAGCAGTGGGAATGACATGTGATAAACGAGAATTAATGGCACCATGATGAACAAACGTTTATTACAGAACCTCTGGCCCCCAAGATGATTATGAAAAATATTATGATACAAATAAGAGATGAAACACCTTAAAGTACTGTAAAAATGTGGGGAAATACTGTCAGTATTTTTTTAATTTTCCAGGCAGAACATCTGACTTGGTCATAATGTAAAACTTTGGCGTTTGCAGAAAAGGGTTCTTTACTTTGGGATACAATGGTGAGGTTTGGCCCCAGGTCTTTTGGTAGTCGGCCATGATGAAAATCAGCCGGTCATGACGCAAACTTGCCTAAACCTTGGCAGTGTCAGGCAAGTTACTTTAAAATTGTAATATACTGTATTCTAAATGAGTAGTTACAGCTTTAAAAACATAACATATTAGGTGCATTGAGTTGCCTTGAGTACGAAATAAGCAGTATAAATAAAGTTGCCATGCCTTACATTACTGTTTCAAAAATGTAGTTGAGATACACTACTTTGAGTTACTTTTGAGTTACTTCTGGACAAATAGATATTGAAAATAGTAATAATGCAACCAAGCAAAAGTATAGTCAAATATTTCCTTTTCCTTTGCTATCCACATTCTCTCTTGTTTTGTTTAGATAACATTAGCTACACGCAACTGCAGATCTTATCCAACCTGATCACAAACTATCGTGCAAGTAACATGTTATATACTCCTAATAAGTTTGTTTACTTTTAATTTGCTCAATGTCGTTTTTATTTGAGTGCACTTTGCCAGATGGCGCTGTTTCAACACAATCTTCGGCCGTATACGCGCGGTCCTGAACCCGCCGCGCGCTCCAGTCCGCAGGCTCGCCGCGTGTTTTGCAGCGAGGTCCAGTCTGTGCTCCTCGCTCTCCCGCTGCTGCTGCTGCTGCTGCTGCTGATGTGGTGGAAGCGCAACGCGAGCGGCAGAGTACCCCTCTCTATCCTGGACAAAACACGGAAATAGAGGACGGAGGGCAGGAGGCGTGACTCGGATCGTAGTGGCAAAACAACACCACGCAGGCGACTTCTCCCGTGCGCGCATTTGGCACCGTTTTCCCTATTTCTCCAAACTAAAAAAAGAAAAAAAAAAGAAAAGAAAAAAGGAACTGATTTTCTTTATCTTTGGACAGCAAGAACGCGAAGAGTTTTGGTTCTTTTCTTTTTTACGGGGGATCTTTCCTGGCTTAACTTTACAAAATGGATGTGTTGGCGAATTACAGCATTTTCCAAGAACTACAACTCGTGCACGACACTGGCTATTTCTCCGCGATGCCTTCCCTGGAGGAGAACTGGCAGCAGGTGAGGCGACATCGTGCGCTTTTATCCACCACTATCTCCAATACTTGGAGATATGGAACGTGCCTTTTTTTCTTTCTTTTTGTTTTGTTGCTTTGCTGTTGTGTTGGAAAGTGTTGTTTTTTTTGCATGTGGTTTTACGGGAGCACGAGAAGCCCCCGCGTAGTTTGCCTGCTTTATTTATTTTTTATTTTTTTTCCTCCTCCTCCTCGTCTTTCCTCTCCAGTCACATGGAGCACAGCGCGGTCCTCTGACAGCCATAGCGGAGGAGGAGGAGGGAGAGAGGCAGGATGCACGCTGTTTCTTGGGATAAGAAACGCGCAGGGCTGTTTTTTTTTTTTAGGAATAGCCTTTAAGCTCCATGTTTTCTGTCCGTTTTACTCTTTTGCTGCGATTCCAATGAGTTTCCCCTGATTAGTTTGTTTTATCATTTGAATCGACCGACTTTAGTCCTAGTTTAGACCAGATTACGTCCTAGTAGATCTCATTTGGCCTGATTTTTGTCCTACTTTAAACTTGGTTAGGTAGTTTAAAATCTAGTGTTGTCCTAGTGGCCTAGTTTGGACCTGGTTTAGTCCACGTAGCCATATTGTATGCTTGGTTTAGCCCTAGTTTAGAGCGTATTTAGCCATAGTTATCTGGTTATCACCTCGTTTAGTCCCACAGTTATTTCGTTTGGGCCTGATATTGTCCACTCAGTCCCATTTTAGACCTGGTTTAGTCCTAGTATTTAGCTGATTTAGTCACTGTTACCTGGTTAACGTCTATTTTAGTCCTGGTTACCTAGTTTGGACCTGGTTTAGTCCTAGTGTTTAGCTTATTTTGTCATAATTACCTGGTTAACACCTGGTTTTAGTCTTGGTGATCTAGTTTGTACCTGGTTTAGTCAACTCAGTCCCATTTTAGACCTGGTTTAGTTCTAGTTTAGAGGTGGTTTACCCGGTTAACAACTGGTTTAGTTCTGGTTATCTAGTATGGACCTAATTGAGTTCGCTTAGTCCCATTTTAGACCTGGTTTAGTTCTAGTTTAGAGCTGGTTTAATCATAATTACCCGGTTAACAACTGGTTTAGTTCTGGTTATCTAGTATGGACCTAATTGAGTCGCTTAGTCCCATTTTAGACCTGGTTTAGTTCTAGTTTAGAGGTGGTTTACCCGGTTAACAACTGGTTTATTTCTGGTAATCTAGTATAGACCTGATTTAGTCCGCTTAGTCCCATATTAGAACTGGTGTAGTCCTTGTTTTGAGCTGATTTAGTCATAGTTACCTGGTTAACACCTGGTTTCATCTTGGTTACCTAGTTTGGACCTGGTTTAGTCCTAGCTTTGAGCTGATTTTGTCATAGTTACCTGATTAACATCTGGTTTAGTCCCAGTGACCTAGTATGGATCTGGTTTAGTCGTAGTTTTGAACTGGTTTAGTCATAGTCAATAAAGGATTATCTTATCTTATCTTAGTTACCCGATTAACAACTGGTTTAATTTTGGTGACCTCATTTGGACCTGGTTTAGTCCGCTTAGTCCCATTTTAGACCTGGTTTAATTCTAGTTTAGAGCTGGTTTAGTCATAATTACCCAGTTAACAACTGGTTTAGTTCTGGTTATGTAGTATGGACCTGATTTAGTCCGCTTAGTCCCATTTTAGACCTGGTTTAGTTCTACTTTATAGCTAGTTTAGTCATAATTACCCGGTTAACAACTGGTTTAGTTCTGGTTATTTAGTCTGGATCTGATTTAGTCTGCTTAGTCCCATTTTAGACCTGGTTAGTCCTTGTTTTGAGCTGATTTGGTCATAGTTACCCGGTTAACACCTGGTTTTAGTCTTGGTGATCTAGTTTGTACCTGGTTTAGTCACTTAGTCCCATTTTAGACCTGGTTTAGTTCTAGTTTAGAGCTGGTTTAGTCATAATTACCCGGTTAACAACTGGTTTAGTTCTGGTTATTTAGTCTGGATCTGATTAGTCTGCTTAGTCCCATTTTAGACCTGGTTTAGTCCTTGTTTGAGCTGATTTGGTCATAGTTACCCGGTTAACACCTGGTTTTAGTCTTGGTGATCTAGTTTGTACCTGGTTTAGTCAACTTAGTCCCATTTTAGACCTGGTTTAGTTCTAGTTTAGAGCTGGTTTAGTCATAATTACCCGGTTAACAACTGGTTTAGTACTGGTTATCTAATATGGACCTGGTATAGTCCGCTTAGTCCCATTTTAGAACTGGTTTAGTCCTTGTTTTGAGCTGATTTAGTCATAGTTACCTGGTTAACACCTGGTTTTAGTCTTGGTTACTTAGTTTGAACCTGGTTTAGTCCTATGTTTGACGTTTTGGCTTGAGCTTAACTCTATTTGAAACCAGATCTAGGACTATTGATGCCATATAGTCCTAGTTTGGATCTCATTTAGAGATAGCCATGGGTTAGTTATGTCTTGCTTACTAAGGCACATACTAGTCCTTGTTTAGGGCCAGATGTGTTTGTTCAAAAAGTGTCTATTCTTCCCATATTACACCTGCTTTGGTCCTACTTTGGTTCTTAGTCTTTGATTGATTTATCTCCAGTTTAGTTCATTCTCGTTTTAGAATCTTGGTTTGGGATTCTGCTGTTTGGAGACAATTGCAGATGCGCTCTAGGAACGCAGCATTGGGTAGTAATTACGCGTAAACGACTTCTCTATGACGAGGCGGCGTGGGCACGTTATTTTGGATTCAATTAGGCATTTTAATTACGCGCCGCCACGATAGTTGTTCATTTGATTCGGAGCGTGATTAATGTTAATGACTTTTAAATGAGAATTAAATGGGATCGGTCCGTGTTTACTACGTGCATGGCGCATCCACGAATCGCGTGCATTTGGAGAAAAAGAGCAGTGTGTCACAAATGTATCTGTCTGTGTGAGATGCTCAGTCAGACCGGTTGGTTAGTGGCCACATGGTCCTTATTAGCAAAATTGCTGATTGTTAATATATTTTTATCACGTCTCACCTATTTCTGTTGTCTAATGGTAAGATAACGCTTAGTCAGTCTGGTTTGTGCAGCTTGATGCAGCCACAATGGGAGAACATGTATTGTAATTGCATGATTATATGGTAGCAACATATTCTACAAGGTGCTTTGTGTTGAGATGTCCAGATTCCTGATTCAACATCACAGGAGCTTGAGCATATTTCCCGATTCTTGCCTAAAATGGGAAGTTGTCTGGTTGGTTAATGGCCACATGGTAAAGATTAAGACGCTGTTTAACCAGGTTTATTGTAGGAAAATGCTTGGAGGTGACTTGTTTATTTGGTATTTGGCAGAAGCTGGTTCGGGATTTTATCCAGTTTTAGCCATTGAAGTTTCTTCTTGCTACAAAGACAAGATGCTTAGTCAAGGGCAAAGTCCACACTGCAAGCTTTTCCTGTACTGATCTATTTGCTAAGGAAGTATTGGTTTAGCTACGAGGCGGTGGCGCAGTGGTTAGCGCTTGTGCTTCACAGATAGAAGGTCCTGGGTTCGATTCCCACCTGGACGGGGTCTTTCTGTGTGGAGTTTGCATGTTCTCCCTGTGTCTGTGCAGGTTTCCTCTGGGTACTGCAGTTTCTAGCTACCACTAAAAACATGTACAATAGGCCCCCCTGTGGAGCGAGGACTCCCCTGAAAAATAGATTCTTAATCTCAGTGGGACTATCCTGGTAAGATAGATAGAAATAAATATATACAAAAGAGATGTAAACTTAATTGTGTTGTTGCTGCATTTATGTAGTTTCATTGCTATTTAGTTTTAGTTTTTTTCATCATGTTTTTGTTGCTTACTGTTGCTTTTACTGTTGCATGTTTTTGTCCATTTTTTGTTGTGTTTCATTGCTTTTTCGTTGCCATTTTGTCGCTTTTTGTTTACAGCCCATGGGCCAGTGTGGTGCCTCATTCGAAAGCTAAGACCTTGTAGTTCCTAAAAACGTGTGTACATGTGTACGACCAGTGTGTACGTGTGTACGACCAGTGTGAGTAAAACCCAACTCACAGAACTGGTTAAACTGGTTCTACAACGCTGGACACAAAAGCTAATTGTGACGGAGCTAATCCGTCTCTAAATACGGCCCACTCTCACACGCCTGCACGCACCCACACACGCCATTTCATCCATTCCATTGGCGCATTTTCCCCATCCCCGCTGTTTTATGCATAAAGCCTACAGTATATATACTGTATATACGCTGTTTTCCCTCGTTCATTCTGTCCTAATTCGCCCAAGGGTGCACTCTTGAGCGGGTTAGCTTACGCTCATTCATACATGCTAGCACATACCTGTACACTCGTTCGGCCTCTCGCGTTGGATGCTGTGCGTCTGTGCACAGGCAGTACTTTCTGGTGCGTTACATAGGAGCAGTTCGCGCCGTGGTGCTGATCATGTGATACGCATTATGTAACCACTTTGTGTACCGTTAAAATGCGTGGTTTGTGCAATGAACCTTATTTATTATTTGAGCTCTATGTATTGTTTGAGTATTATGCATATTGTCTGTACCTTTGTTTACCCCAATACGGAGTTCTTTATTGTAAAGGAAATGCCCAGTGTGAGGGGCTTGTGGGGTATAAGGGGGAGTGGTTTCAGGCTGGGTGGTCAGTGTTCCAGAGGTTACAGAGGAGGTAACATGGGCCTGGAGAATGTTCTGAGGTTGTGATTGCTGGAGTTATGGTAGAACTCAGTTTGGACTGGACATTTGGGAACTGTAAACCCTTTTTTGCCTGTTTTTGAATAGAGCCCCGCTACACTAATTTTCTTACACGAGACGCTCTAATGCTTAGTCAGGGCAATGGCCACGTGGTGGACAAAGAGGCACAGACACAGATCAATAACCAGAGGTGGGCAGTAACGTGAATTAATGCTACTTAAGAGACAGTTTGGTCCAATATGTTTGTGTCTATGTGATAAAACGATTGTAAAATGCCTTGGTGGTGTTTGTTATTTATATCTATTAAAGAAGTAGTGCATCTGCTGGTTCATTTTCAGTGGTTTAATGTCAATGTGGACGTTTAAATCACACATTTACTCACTTTTGCTTGAGGAACCTTGATCATACTGAACGGATGTCCCTTTATAAGTGCTGGATAAGCCTTTCCATTCTCTCTTCCTTTTTCCCCCTACCCTTTACCCCTAAAATAACACTCACAGTCCATGTAACAGTAAGAGATACGTGAATGCCTTGTTTCAGTCATGCCAAATCGCACTAAAAACTGCTTTATTTAGCTTCCTGTCCGTTCAAAAGCAGTGATAGGAGACTGCACATCCTCAACAGTGCTGCGTGTCGCGCTGGTGGGATCAATACTGCGCCGCGTCGACCGCTCAGACGTTTATGGAGAGCGACACTGACGGAGGAGACGGACGCTCGGCTAACGCGCTCTGACGACTTCTTAAATAATACATGGTCGTGCGCCACTGTTTGGTCGCGGAAAATCCCATCCCATTATGCAGCATGTCGCGGGTCGAGCCAACAATATCAGGATCACTCGCATTTGCTCAAGCGCTTTGAGTCGAGGAACCCTTGAGAGAAATTACAGTTCTTTTCACTTAAAACATTTGGTTAAGTCCAAGTCTAGTTTTATTAGTGATGGGATTCACAGCTCTTTACTGGGAGTCTTTGGGTTCAAAAGACTGGCTCTTTGTAATATAACATTTCAATAACGCCAGCCAGATAACTCACAATATTTAAGATGCGATGGATAAAAGGCACTCATTTTTTATTGAATGATCTAAAATCACATTGAGTGAGTGATTGATTGAGCTCTTTATTTGAGCTGTTTACATTCATATTCTTACAGTAGTTGGGACCAATGGCCGCTAGCTGCTCTGCTTTATGACCGCAACACTGGAGGCCGCCATTGCTCCTCCATTGCTGTAGTACCTCCATATCATCGCTAGGCCCCCATTGAAAAGCATTGGACTTTAGACACGTTAAAAACAACTTTAACGCCTGGTTTAAAAATTTTTAACACTTTCTATGGCTACATATTCCTCCTGAGATAACGCTGGGTTAGTCACAAAAAAAGAAACCAGGCTGGTTTTCGAAATAATTAATTTTTTTATCTCCTACTTAACGGAGGTCGGACTGTTAGCATTGGAGCTGCGCGAGCTACATGTCACGCAAGGGCCGAGTCTACAGTGAAGATCCCGCCCTTATGCCCTTATTAGGAACATCCTTCGTCAGAGCTGGGGAGGAGGAGTCTGTAAAGCCGACATGAATTCCTCCTCGAACGTGGTCATTCTGGTAAACGGGGAGGAGTGAGGAGGAGCTGTCTATTCTTTTTAACAGTCTATGGTTGGGACTGATATTTAAGCTTTGAAAAACCTGTTTGTGAATAAAATCTTGCGCCACAACTAATAAAAAGAGGCTGCAACTGTCTGACAAATCATTTTTGGTGCATTTAGCTTTGACTTCAGTGTAAAAAGCTTTCACTTGTGTCGCCTGCTCCATTGTTGGGCCGATTCTTGTCTTCGTTCGTGGGAGTTCTGGGTAAAATTGACTGAATAAAAAGATCCGACTCTTTTCACAATTGAAATCTGGTTGGAACCGTTCGCCTTAAAGGAACAGGCCATCGTTTTTAAATACTGCGATATGTCCTTACCTGAGCTTAGACGAGTTGATGCGTACCTGTCTGGTCTTTACGTGTGCGCTCAGTCACGCAATAAGACCAAAGATCTTGTTAGCATTTAGCCTCTCCTCCTCTCCTCTATGGGGCCAAACGGGGATAAAGTTAAAAGCAACCAAGCTCGTCCACGTTTGCTATATTTAAATACGGTTACGCGAGTAGTTACACGATCCAAGTAAAGTTACACAAAGTTAAACGTGGATTTTCTAAGCGGATAAAAAGGGGAACTATATTGTAAGGCGTAATAACACCTTAAGAGCACTTCGACGTCCGCGCAGTAATAGCTTCACTTTACAACGTCTGAGCGCACGCACAAAGACCAGACAGTTACGCATCAACTCGTCTAAGCTCAGGTAAGAACATATGGAAAAACTCTGGAAAAACGGTGGCCTGTTCCTTTAAAGAGCCGTTCAAAGAGCCGCTTGGTCATATCGTCACATCACTAAGTTGTATATGGTTTACGCGGGGCATTTAAAGCCATGAGATGTCATTATTTAAAAGTATTACACTGAATTCAAACTGGCATTAAATCTCGGTTTCTTGGAAAATAACAACGTTGCTCTTCTCCTGTTGAACAGAATATGGTTCAGAACAAAGTCAACATGGAAAAGTTGCCCGTTGTATTGAAATTGTCCCTAATTTGAAGGAACATTTGCAGATTAGGGCCGACCGATATATCGACCGGCCGCATTATCGATCGGTATGGCCAATATTAATTTGCCGAAGCTGCGTTAAGCTAATGTGGCTCTGACTGGGATTTTATCGGGGACAGGAGCTGGGATTAAGGAAGATTATTCCCAAACTGGTTTAAACTATAGAGCTCATTCTGCTACTATTCTAATAATGAGTTGTTTCAGTCCTAGTCATTAGTGGCAAAAATGTGGCATATGTCAAGAATTTAGCAACTGCATGGAGCTAAATTAGTGCCAAAATAGTGAGAATAAATGCATGTTTGTTATTTTTGTTACTGTGTTTGTAGCTCCTGTAGCTGCACATAAGACGTAGCTTTATAGGACATTAATAAACAAACTTAAAGATAAATTAGCCTGTAACAAATTCGTTTTCATGAGTGGCAAAAATAAATCAATAAACATTTTTTTAAAAAGGCTTTGAATCTGTTGAGAGGGGCCCTCCCAACGGGATCATAAACCTCGTCTTTAAAGGCACCGCACAGCATAGAAACGTCATCTACAAAATCAGCTGTTAGGGCAGCTGGTGGGGGTTGTGGATGGGGAGCTACTGCCCTCTTCAACTGTCCCGCTCTACACCCTGGCTTTTTAATGCATTACACTATGCAGGGCTTTCATAATACATTATACATGATAAAAAGAGGAAATTGTACACACATTGATATTATACTGAGGATGGTAATGACAACTGGGAAGTAGCAAGATCACGAAGTATAATATGTACTGCATTGTGTAACTGGTTCTCCTTTGCCAACAAGGCAAATTAAAATATGTTCTTGTGAAATGATGATTTTAATTGTATTGATTTTGGGGTGGGGCTTATAAGCTCTTGCTTCGGCCCACTCCTTTTGAGCAGAGTGTTTGCTACTCAAATAAACTAATAAACTAAAATATGATGCTGCTGATTGTATGATTGATAATGTGATTGCAATAGGATAAAGTTGTTATTATAGTTCTGTCATGTAATGTCTTTATGTAAATGCTTTTTGTAATCTTGTAAATGTTGTGTTGATTTTGGGGGTGGGGCTTATAAGCTCTTGCTTCAGCCCACTCCTTTTGAGCAGAATGTTTACTGCTCAAATAAGCTAATAAACTAAAACTAAACTAAGCTATAGAGATAAATTTCTAACTATAGCCTATTTGGTAATTAAAGAATACATCAAAAATCCTTACTGCAAACCTTATTAAAAGAAATATGCTCAGATTTTATGCATTTTTTGGCATTTAAAATAAAGTATTCTTCGTAGTTTAGAGCTTATAGTTTAGTCCTTGTGTAAGTCCTGGTTCTTAGCTCTGGTTTATTTCTACTTCTCGTCTCATTAAATCGCCAGAGCAGCTCATATCCCGTCCGTCAGAAACAAAGAATTGGTGCAGTTGTTCAGAAGCTCCTCGTGTCCTCGCAGACTGTTACACCGATATAATTAGAATGAACTGCGTCTTTTTTCAGTCCCGCCGTCTGCTCCCCTAACCCATTTTCTCCTGTAATTACATTTTAATAGAGTTCCAGGCACTTTCACATTTTCACGTCACCACTCATTTTTTTCTTCTTCATTTTTTATCACAAATGGCCTAAGACGCTTTTTAAATGATGGACTTGGAAACGCCGGTGCTGAGCTGATACCTCTGTTCTGCTCTCACTGCTCATGACAGCGATTCTTTCACACCGAGTACCACCCCATAGATCGAGTTGTGTCTAAACCAGAACTTAAAACGTTTATTCTCCATTAAAAATAGACTCAGCGTTGTGTTAAAGAGGGGGTATTATGCTTTTTTCAATCACATCGCACCAGTCTATAGCATACTACAATGATGACGTAACTTTCTGTTGGTCTGTATATGCAGTAAATTAAAATAACTGCCTTGAATAAAATTGCTCTCTCAAAATGGCTGTACTGAACGTCTTGAAATAGGCCTCTGTCTCTTTAAGAAGCTTTCCGACACGCCCCCTTCAGCACACTGCTGTGGCATCTAAACAACACTACTGTGCGGGGAGGGGGCTCTGCTGAGCTGAGGAGCAGTGGTTGGTGGCTTGGCTGGTGACGAAAGGTCCAGAGGCGTCTCCAGGAGGTGGGGGCGTTCCTAGGAGGACTGAGGCATAGCTACACCTAAAATGGCTGCCGTCTAAATTTTTACTGATTACTCAAAAATATGTGAATGAGCCAAGGCAACACTCCAGCAGTGTTAATTTCGTCGACTAAAATATTTAGTCTTAATTTTAGTCAAACTGATATTTTGACGACTAAAATTGGACTAAAACTAAATTAAACGTTTTTCATGAGGCTAAAACTATGACTAAAATGTCCAGATATTTTAGTCGACTAAAATAAGACTAAATAAAAATGAAAAGGAGAGACTAAAATCATCCAAACTTCTATTGACCGTCTGAAAGAGCCTCATATCATGTAAATTCTCTGCCAAAGGAGCAGCTCTGAGCTTTGTTCATGTGGGAGCAGCTCAATGAAGCAGAGGACCTGATTAAATATGATTATAATGAATATTATAAATGCAAAGTCGACTAAATTTGTCTTAAATTTAGTCGACTAAATTTACTTGCCATTTTAGTCGACTAAAACTAGACTAAAATTGAAGATATTTTTTGACTAAATCTCGACTAAAATTGAATTACATTTTCGTCAAAAGACTAAGACTAAATTAAAATATGTTGTCAAAATTAACACTGCATTCCAGGCATGTGTTTAATGAGGGAATGACATAATAACATGATATAAAGCTTGAAAAAGTCGATTTTACATAATACCCCCCCTTTAACTCCTCACCAAGATCTTGTATTGATGATGGGAGAGTGTGACAAATGTGCAAAGCCTTCTCCAGCACATCCCACAATGTCTCCTGCGAGCAAGTTCAATATATTGAGGCAGGACAATGGTGTGACAAACAATATTATGGGACCTTTTAATGCCACAGCTTTAATACCTTAAAGCTTTGTTTGAAAAGTGCTTAAATCTTAGTCAAAATAGTGACAAAAATGAGGGAAAAAAGGGATGAAAACGCAATAAAAAGTGGCTAATGAAAAATGTGACAAAAACACAATTAAAAAGCCACAGAAATATAATCAACAAAAGCGCAAAAAAAGGTAAAAGGAGAAACATGAAAGTGACAAAAACTAAAACAAAATAGGCAAACATGAGAAAGTGAAAAAAGTGACGGCAATAACGCGAAGAAAACAGATCAGTTTAGATCAGTTTTGCAGGTCTTAGCTTTCAAATAGGTATTTCACTGGCCTATAGGCGGGTGGTAAGAGGTTTTAAAACATCCCACGATAATTACGCATGAAATACAATACAACACAACGTATTTTGTGTAGAAAAGTATGTGTTACCTTCGAAAAATGTGAGCCTGATGAATCACGGCAGTGTCATCTTGGACTATGTCTGCGCCATCAAAGAAGAAGAAACCCATTGATGGAATAACCTGGTCATTCAGGATGTTCAGCTCATTGTTTGGGCTCATAGTGTTGCTGAACCTCGACCTGACCAACAGCTCCAGGTGGCGAGCTTTTTTTTTGTAGTTTCTTAATTCACACAGCAATGATTCCTCTTTGTTAATCATGGAACTGAAATATAAACTGACAATCTAATACAATAATAACAGACCGTGATTGTAGATGTTTTATGCTTATTATTTAGAAAAGATATTTTGTCTTCTCGCCTAAACAACAGCAGCCTTTTCAACACTCATGCGGTCTTTCTATTTTGCAACAAGTCAGACGAAAGAGTAGTTGCTCTCCGGTTGCTAATTTACATCTGATTTTCATAGTTTATGACGTATGGACTCGACATCAGTCATTGCCAGCGGACTGTAAACTGAGCAGGGATTTCAGAAGACAGTGGGGTTGAAATGGTTAGTTTAGAGACACCAATTCACAACCTAACCTCAGTTACATTTCAAACTTATCTTTTTATGTTTATTTATTCAACTCTTACTCCCGGTCCAGGACTAAAACAAAAATCTACAGTGACAAAACCTGAGAGAAGTAAATCTCTTTGAGTCAATGCTGCGTTCACTGTAAGGCGGGGTTAAATGATACCAGTATGGTATTGAAAAAAAGTGTTTAAAGCAGTAAAGTAACGTGTTTACCTAAATAAATCCTTTCTGTAGTCCCTGTGGGGGTAATACAAGTGTTAATGGGATGATTGGGGGGTCTTTCATCTCCCCCTGGTGTCTCTGGACAGAAAACCTTGCTTGCAACTTGACTGCCACCGGGTCGGAGTCACCAATACACACTAATGGAATCACGAAGAAGAAGCTAACAGGCTAACGGGCAAAGCTAACTGCGGGCTAGCGCCACTTAAACAGTATTTACAGCCAAGTTTGAGTGAAAAAAATTATTTCCATTGTATAATTGGATGTACAACACCCCTCTCTCCCTTCACCTTTTCTGTCAGCGTAGTATTTACTCTCCAAGACATTTAATAAGTAAAAAAATCGTAACTTGCTACGACACCTGCAGTTGCGCTTATGGCCTCTAGGGGCAATAGTTACTTAGTACTGCTTTAAATACTACTGGTATCGGAAAAATAAAAGTATCGAAAGCAGGTACAGGAAAAAAAAAATACTGTTGGTCAAGGGACAGCATTAACCTCTTACCCCCCCTGACCCGAGAGCATTTTCCCCAGTTATGCTTTACCCAAATCTAAAAGCTTCTCGATTGGAGAGTAACAGTGTAACGCCTCATTTGAAAGCTAAGACTTACAAAAGTGATCATAACTTTTTTTGTCACGTCACCACGCTTTTGTCACATTTTGTTGTGTTTTTGTAGCGTGTCCATCTCTTTCTTGCTGATTTTTGTTGCTTTTTCATTTATTTTTGTTGTTGTTTTTTGTCCTGTTTTCGCCATGTTTTGTCACTTTATTGTTGCTTTTCCTGCACGTTTTTGTATGCTGTTTTGTCACTTTTTTGTCGAGTTCTTTTCACTTTTTGTTGTGCGTTTTCATCTTTGTTTTCGTCGCTATTTTAAATATTTTAAATATTTGGGTAAAGCCAAACTGGAGAAAATGTGCTCAGTGCAGGCGGGGGGTAAGAGGTTAAAGGAAGTGGCTTGGTTTCAGCTTAAATAAATGTTTTTTTCCCAATTTTTTTTCCCCATTTAAAAAAATTAATAAAAAATCCTAATTTTTGAACCAAGTTTTTCCTTAATTTTTGCAAATTTTTTATTACTAATATGTCCCTATTTTCTCCCCATTTTTCCCCAATTACCCCCCATTTTCTTCTGAATTTTTGCCCCATTTTTCCTTCCTTTTTGCCACAATTTCTCCCAAATCTCACCCATTTTTCCTCCCATTTTTAACATTTCTTGACATTGGAGATTAACCCGATACTGTCAATTTGAATATCTTAATAATATATCTAATAATATATCTAACATTATTGTTCGGGTATCTTTCAGGTATCTGTATCGTAAACCAAGTATCGTTAAAGTACCGGTATCAACAGTACCCAGCCCTAGTTGCCCTAGACAGTGCGATTTCTTAGCTCTGTACAAATAATTGGCGCTTCTCTCTCTCAGGTTTAGAGAGAAGTGGATCAAACTTTAAACCAAACCTAATCCAGTTATTTTAGGGCCTTTACATCCATTGATTTCCAAAGTAGGATCTTCTTCCAATTGTGCCACAGGCTGTGGTTTTGCAGAGCATTACGGAATGAGCTTTTTTACGCGCTGACATCCGAAACAGCAGAATTCTATAGAACTGACAGTTGCTTCTTTACAGACTCATGAACAGCAGCATAAGAATCAGATTTGATTTAGACACTGAAATATCTATCACAGCAGGAATGAAAAGCTCAGAGAAATCATCTTCGCCGTGTCTGACGTCAGTGTTTGAGGAGGACAGTGTTTTCGGTTCTGGTTGTTACAAAGAAAGGCTGTTCTGTTTAACCCTACATCTAGGCCTGTCACGAAAACCAAATCTAAAGTGCGATATATGTTGAGGCAGGAAAGTATCGCGATAAACGATATTATTGAAGACCTTTTAATGTCACAGAAAACTCTAAATAATGACAGTAAAGCTTTGATGAGAAATACTTGATCTTAAAATATCCCACAATGAACCTGAAATACAATGAAACACAATTTATTTCAGGCAAAACATAAAGTATTACATTAAAAAAATGAGCGATTGACAGACAATCACAGTCTGATATAGTAAAATCATTACATAAAACTTTAAAAATGGTGTTATGACATGACGATATGGAGACTCAGGTTTTAAATGTGACACAATTCAAAGAAGGATGATTTTTTTGTTTGTTTTTTGTGCGTTTTTAGATTTGACCATTAGTTTTAGTTTATTTTCAGTTTTGAACATTAAGAAAACAGGATAAATAAGCCCCAGTATCCAAAGTTAAAAAAGGAGCTGGAGCATCAGTTTTTATCCAGGTAAAAGATGAGCCTGTTTCCAAGGTTGTAGCCGACCTCCGTTACAGTAACATCGCTCGCAGCCCGTCTGACTCAGGAGTTTACACGCTCCGTTTGTGTTTCTCTTCACCTCCATCGATCCACTCGCCATCGCCACGGCAACGAGCCACTTCAGCTACACGGATAAACAGATGCTGAGATACCGCGGGGCCGGCCTGCACTGTCTGAGGATGGCCTCCCACCGTCCACTCACTCGTTTCAAAGTGTACACTGTATCGCCTAGTCTCAGGCGATACGATACGTATCCGATACACAGGTCGCGATACGATACGATATATCCCGATATTGAAGCATTAGACGATTATTGCGATTATTTTTTACTACTTTGGAAAGAACTATTCAGTAAACTAGTACGCCTTCATTAGATTTGTGTCAAATACATTTTATCTATCTACTTATCTATCTATCTATCTATCTATCTATCTATCTATCTATCTATCTATCTATCTGTGCTTGTCATATAATTATATATTATGAAAAAGTTCATTTAATTCTGTAATTCAACTTAAAATGTGAAACTAATATATGATAGACACATTACGCAAAGTGACAATGTCAAGCCTTTATTTGTTATAATTTTGATGATCATGGCTTACAGTCCATTTTCAAAGATTCTAATTTTATGAGATTTTTAATTTGGGACTTTTACAAGCTGAGCCATAATCAAAATTATAACAAAAGCTATACATATCTCACTTTGCATGTAATGAGTCTGTCATATATATATTGCAGTTTAAATTGAATAACAGAACTGAATGCACTTTTTCATGTTGATCTAATTATATGACGAGCACTGTAGCTCTATCTTATGATATAAATGCTTTTCACTAATGTGCTTGTGACTGTGGTGTTGTATGGTGATTATGTAACTTTGAAAGGATAACAGATTTCTTGGAAACCTAGTAATGAAACAACTAAACTGGGGATGCACGTTTTCTAGTATTTCTATAGTTGGGAGTCCTTAGCGATCAGTAATAACTAATAACTCTGACGGGGTATTTAAAACCTTATCTACTCCACAACGGGTGTCACTCATAGATCAGGGACATAATGACAACACGGGCATCACCGTGACGATAGCGCTCATCTCTTTGAAATATTTTTGTGTTAGCAGTAGCACACAAACGAAGCCGAGGGGAAACTACTACAGTACTGTACTAAGTACTGCAGTGGCGAGACACAAGTTTAACATGAGCCTGCTGTATTTAGTTTTCCCTCGGCTTCGTTTTATTCCGTAAAAAATGCTACGAAGATAAATCCTCTCCGAACGCAGCGGCGACACACTCAGCAACATATGCACAAAGATGGTGGCTCTTGTAATAATCCAGGTCTCTGTCTCTGCTGTAAAAGCCAAAGTGAGGCCAAATGTAGAGTTTTAAAAGAGCCCCGGAGCATTTCATAGCTCTTTCTTTTCCATGGTAAAACTCATGCTGTGTTTCTCTAACTCTCACAAAATTCTAGTGTTACTCAAGCGGGCTGCGCGGTGCGCTGCCATCTAGCGGGCGGGAGTAAAAGTGCAGGACCAAAGAGAGACGCTGCAATGAATATTTCCCGAAAAATAGATGTTTAAATATCGATACGGGCGCTTTTTGGATCGATACGAGAATCGCATGACGTAATATCGCGATATATCGGCAGATCGATATTGTTCCTGATATCTGTGCTTTAAACGAACAGGCAAGTTATTCTAACGTTATGTTGTTGACTTAAGTCAGGGGTCTGCAGCCTTCAACGTCAAAAGAGCCACTCCAGCCCATTTCAAGCCAAATAAAAGTCAGAAAGCCAGGTCCCTCCTGAAAAAGACATGTTGAAATCTCAGTAGAACAATTGATATCCATTTTTAAACCATATTCGTTTTTATCCTCCTGCTTAACATCGTAGATTATGTATTTCTCTAACGGCAAAATCTCTCTTGCATTTTGATCGGCGGCTGTTTCAGCAGAACAGACCACAGTAGTTTACGCATTCTTTCCATGCTTTTAATTCAGGCGACTTTTGAGCAGCATTTTCGACGCCACTGGAAACTTAAGCTCCCATTGTTTACTCGTCCAGTTTTGTGTAAACCAGCTGAGAAGAAGCAGCTCACATGTGGTTCGGCAAAGCTCGATTTTGTTTCTTGTAATCGGACTCCCGGAAAAAGCATTTATTTTGTCACCGGTTTCCAAATGGGATTTATCAAGACTTGACCTAAGCAGTTTTCTGTAAACATGAACGTAAATCTAGACCTGGATGAAGATGCGTAGTTTGGATTTTTGGAAGTTAGCAGAAATAAAATTTAAAAAAAGGTTTTGAGTATGGACTATTTCATTGCCAGTAGAACAAAAATGTTTGGTCTCGTTTCAAGTGTTTTGTGTCTTATTTTATAGTTTATATAAGTTAGTCGCTCTTATGTTAAAGTGCATATGACACATTAGACACAATTTTCACTGGAACACAGTTAACACAATCATATTTAAGATTTAGCTATTTAGCCATTTTTGTGATGTTAATAGTTTACTTCCTTATTGGACACAGACAGGAAGTGACATAGGTAGAGACAAACATTTTAAACGGTTGCCATGCCGACAATGTGACGTCAATGGGAAATTAGACAAACTGAAATGGAGCTTTACCTCTATCTATGTCACTTCCTGTCAGTAGCTTAAAAATGTAAATAACAATAACTTTTCTTCCCAACATTTCTTCATTTAAATTGCTGCTTCACTGAATTAAAAATGATTATTATGACTTACAACTGATGTTATCCATCTAAATAAGTCATATAAAGCATTAAAACCTGTCATACGCACTTTGCCGATCTTATTTCAAGACAGTCCAAACATACCCAAAATCAGCATAAATTGTTGTAAGTCAAGCACTTTTCAAGCAATGTATCCAAGGTAGTTCAAGTTGTTCCATTAATGGATTTCTTCTTCCCTGATGGCATGGGCATAATTCCAAGATGACAATGTCAGGACTCATCGGGCTCACATTGTGAAAGTGGTTCAGGGACCATGAGATGGATTGGCTGCCACAGAGTCCAGATCTCAACCCTATAGATACAGACGGCAATGCATCATACACATACACACAGTTTTTAGCCGTTTTCTGTCAGACTATAAACATATATTTATCACACACCAATAAAGTCAAGCCAAAATCGGGTCCATTTGAATGTTTTTTCACTGCATATTGTTCAGTAGCAGCGAAAAAACAGCACTCGTAGCTAATGTTAGCATATGTAGCATGAAGCTAATGTAGTTTCCTGGTTAGCATTGTCAGTTGCCAGTATTTATGGGCTGTTGTTATTCTAAATTCGTACCTAACTAAATTTAGTACAATGTAATGTGCTCTGTAACAGTGTGTAATAACTTGTACCTATGGGTTAGATACACAATAGAATATTAATGTATTAGTAGTTTGTAGGTACATAATGTAATAAGGCATAACACTAACCCTAATCTTAAGCCCTAACCCTAAGGGTCTCGTGTCCTATTACATTATGTACCTACAAAGTACTAATAAAGTTACCATTAAAAAAAAATTGTAAAATAAAAGTACTAATAACAAGTTATTCCATTGTGTATCTAACCCATAGGTACAAGTTATTCCATTGTGTATCCAACCCATAGGTACAAGTTATTACAGATTGTTACAGAGCAATTACATTAAACTAAATTTAGTTAGTATATACTGTAAAATAAAGTGATACCCTTAATTCTTTATTAGGACTCCCTTTAGCTAGTTCCTGGGGTCCTCTTCATGTCTCTGTATCTTTATTTAGCAGAGACATATATTCATAATCAAATTTGTTAAAGTAATGATGAATGGTAAATATAGAGTGTGTGACTTGTTCTTGTAAGCAGTGTATTTGCGCTGTAATATCAATGTGGCTCTTGCAGGTTACCAGGGAGCCATGTGATGCTTATTATTTCGATATCTCTCAGTACCAGAGGTTATTTGTGCCTCGGTGCCATACACAAACACTTGAATTATGCCCCACACAGTTTTGGGACCCTCTCGCCGCATATATTTATTTCACGACACAGGCTCCATTGCTCGGTCTGTGCACTTGCCCCTGTATCAGTGTAGTTCCTGCAGACTCTGCCCTCTCCCTCTGGTGTTGTGTGAATGAATTGTCTCGTGCGTCTCGGAGCTCTGGGCAGACCCAGACTTTGACAGGAAAATGAATCGAGGAGCGCGCTGCAGTTTTTTACATTTCACGGTCCACTGCCGTCGCGCGGAAGAGGGACCAAGTGTCTATGTGCATGCGAAAAACTATTTGTCTTTCAGATTTTTTACCAGCTAACTTCGTGTCCTCCTGTACCGCGACCATAAATCTCTGCTTTGGTCTTCTTCTCCTCACTGTCCCTCCTCTGCACACGGACCAGTCATTTGGCGCCAATTTATGTTGTTCCCAGTGGGTGCCCAGCTAAACGAGCGATACGTCCACATTGCTGCTGCACTTATATCAAAGAGTAGAAAAGAGCCTTTGCTGGGGTCAAGTCTTTTTGTCCACCCTCATTGTCTTCCATGTGCAACTTGGTCCAAGTCTAGATCCATCTTTGTTGTCAATAAAATGAAAAAGTGAGAAGACAGAAATATTTGCTGCTTTTTAAACTCCTTCTTTAAAATTATCTACAGAACCCGAAGATGGACAATGACTTGTATTTCACAGATTATAGAAAATGATTAATTGGTCTACCTGCATGTTTTATACTTATTTATAGCTAGCGTTCACATGATGTCACAACATAATTTATAAATAGTCTCAACATTTATAGCGCCTTTCATCCAAAGCGCTTTACATCAAGAAACCACTCACCCATTCTCATCCATGCAACAATGTACGCAACACTGGAGCCTGTGCAGCTAAGAATTCTATTGTGGTAACTATGGTAACTGTAAAATACTGACTTGGTTTATGGTTAACCTCTTACCCCCCACTTTAAAGCAGTACTAAGTAACGTGTTTACCTTAATAATCCTTTCCGTAGTCCCTCTGGGGTAATACAAGTGTTAATGGGATGATGGGGGGTCTTCATTCCCCTGGTGTCTCTGGCCAGAAAATCATGCTTGCAACTTGACTGCCACCGGGGCGGAGCACCAATACACACTAATGGAATCACGGAGAAGAAGCTAACAGGCTAACGGGCAAAGCTAACTGCGGCTAGCGCCACTTTAAACAGTATTTACAGCTAAGTTTGAGTGAAAAAATATTCCCATTGTATAACTGGATGTACAACACCCTCTCTCCCTTCACCTTTTCTGTCAGCGTAGTATTTACTCTCCAAGACATTTAATAAGTTAAAAAATCGTAACTTGCTAAGACACCTGCAGTTGCGCTTATGGCCTCTAGGGGCAAGAGTTACTTAGTACTGCTTTAACCAAGCGCAGTTTTAAATGCAGTTTGGCTTTACCCAAATCTAAAAGCTTCTCGACTGGAGCTTACAGACTATAGCCAGTGTAACGCCTCATTTGAAAGCTTAAAACTACAAAACAAAACTAATCGTGACTTTTTAGTTGTTTTTGTCGTTTTTTCATGATTGCTTATTTATTGTGTTATTGTCGCGTTAATTTAAACACCATTTGAAGTAGAGCGTCTCTAACGACCTGCTCACCCCAGTTTACCCACAGGTGAGAGTAGCGGTGATTTGAGGCGAGGAGCCGGGCCAAGCCCAACTCCTCCCTGTGGTCTTATCTGGGCTGGGAGCTGAGCTGAACCTTAGTCCGCTGACGAAGCCTTTTGGATGAGAGGCGAAACGTTCGAGACTTCAACTACTGAGTACAGAAGATGACTCAACTCCTGTATGACAGAGAGCTTACACCGACACATTAGTTAACGTTTCTGTGGCTTTTTGGGGTCTTTTTTGTCACACAAAAAAAAGAAACAAATTGCCATGAAGTTCGACATCTTCTCTGTCTTCACATATGAACCAAGGTCACATGACTGTCTCATAAAGGCGTCCAAAGTGGAGACAATATTGGAAACGATCAGGGACATTTGGAGATGGGAGTTGTACTGGCCTCTGCTCCAACTGAAATGATCACATGACTTGCCTGAATGTAGCCAAAGGTTCCCAACATTATTTGTCTCGCGTACCCTTTTCTATTATCCTTCAAGTAAAACTCTTTCTTTGTGAGAATACCTGTTCAAAACAAGGCCAATTGGCTATATCCACACATTTAATTGCTATGTTAAATCGGCTCTCTGTGCTGTGACTTAGGCGATTTCTTTTTCAATTGCCTTGATATCTCAATCAGGAAACTTTATCTCCAAAACCGCTAAAATGTGCTGTTTTTCTCTTGACATAATCCCATTACCTTATCTTCATCTCAGCTCAGTTGTTAAATATTACTGTCACAAGTCCTAATTAAAATGTTTCTATAGCAGGAAAGGCTAGTAGTTGTAGTAATAGTAAACAGTAGTTGCAGAAGGCTGGGTTTCCTCTCTCATAATCGATTCAGAAGTTAATTAAAATCCCCTTCCTTTATCTGTCATTTGATAATATCGTTTCCCTCCGTCGTATGATTAGTGTAAACATTGCCACTGCGGCGCATTGTTCTGAAGGCGCTGGAACGTACAGAAACAGATGGGTTTATGGAGGAGAGCGCTTAACGTCGTTGTTCACAGTCCATTTACCGCTGTTATGTAACGCAGCTGCTTCCCCACAATGACAGACAGGACCCAGCGCAACAAAGGAACAGGAAATAATCAGATTCAAGACGGCCGACCCCGCGCAGAGGCCATTAGGCTAATGTAACGGTGCCTTTACAGGTGCGCGGGTTAATGGGACGAACCAAACCGGGATGGGAATGTGGCTCAACCAAGGCCTAAATGGTCCAGAAAGATCCAAAAATCTAGTCTTAGATCAGATATAACCTCTTTTTGCCAATGGAACAAGCACATTGTCATTTCAAGTGAACACAAAGTGGGATTTCTGCTTGTTCCGTTGACATTAGTGTTTTTACCTGATCTTAGATGAGTTCAAACAGGCTCAAATTCAACATAAAGTACATTCATGAAGCAATTTGAAGTAATTTATCTCATATCTCATTCTATTCATTGCAAAGAGCATTATATTGGTGACAGGAACAAGCAAAAGCTGCAGAAGAGGCTCTACCAGCACTGCAGAGAAAAAAAGAAAAGGTTTGAATTAGGGGTAAAACAAAAATTAAAGCAATTTTGTGAAGAAATAAAATCCTTCCGTGAATAGGAATGGACGTCTCAGATAGGGATGCACCGATCCGATACTGGAAACAATACGATATCGGCTACAAATATCCGATACTGAACCGATACCTGTTTAGGCTCTCACCGCTTTAAAACAAAACTTTCACCGACTAAATCTAAGTTATGGGTATGCTGTATGTCATGTTGAAGAAGCAGAATTCAATCGCTGAGTTAGTTTTTAACATTTAGCAAATGTATTTTGGATCGCCTCGCAAAATGCCGAGGCTAGCAACAGCATGCTAAAGCTAGCAACAGCATGCTACGCTAACGACAATTATAAAGGCTGTGTCAGAAACTTAGATAGAAAGAACTAAAGAAGCCTAGGGCGACAGTGGCGCAGGTGTAGAGCGGGTCGTCTCGTGATCGGAAGGACGTGAGTTCGAATCCCATCCGTGCATCTCTAGCCTCAGATTAAATCTTTCACTCCTGTTCATAATTGGACCAAGACCAAACCAGATCTAAAACAAGTTTAAACTTCACACACTGGAAAAAGGACCATTTTAAATGAGATAAATGACTTAAAAATACTTGAATTAAGGTACTTTATGATGAATTTCACCTAATGGAACAGGCAGTAATCCCGCTTGAAATCAGACAAATTCACTTTTACATTTAAAGATATTTACTTTTCACTTTAAATTATACAAAATAATCTGAACTACAAAAAATGTGCTTGTTCCATTGGCAATAAGATGTTTTATCTTATCTTAAGACCAGACCAAACTTTAGATTTAATCTCTTAATTCAATTAAATGTTTCAATTTCTTCCTTAAGAGGATTATTCTTTTCCAGTGCTGAACAGAGTCTTATCGTCAGCACTAAGCAAAACAAAAAGGACTGAAAAAGAAAGTAACACAGGATTTGTACATTCAGAGCCAAAATGAACTCAAACAGATCCAAAGATTTTAATTATGTCCCTTTGCATTTTACCCATTCTTCAATAACACTATTAAACCTGTCAGTGCTATAGCACCCAGCTGGAGGATGAGCCTATTCTGCATGTTTTAGGTCGACAAAGAGACAAAGAAAACACTGCAAATGGCCAATCCACTCCCAGTTGATCAGGCTAATGTGCCCACGTCTTATAAAACGCGTGTCCATTGTTTGGCTCGATACTGTCTGCATGATCAAACCGCACTTATTTGGCTAAAAGCTTCGCGCCGTCTGGGGTTTTTCAATCAATGACTCGGCAATATATGAGTGTTTCTCCACTTCCAAATGAAAATTGCTGCCTGCTGCTTTTGTGTGTGTGTGTATGTATGTGTGCGCCATATAAACATCGTAATACATGCAGGTTGTGACAGGGGCCCATTAGATAATGTCACATACCATTAGCTTTAATGCGTGAGTGCAGTTTTAGCCTTAGCATTAGCATGTTAGCGACGTGGTTCAGGGATTATAGGCTTTTAATCCAGAGGTGTCAAACTGAAACGTTGTTATGAAAATAAACACATTGAATTGATTTATCATGGTCAAAACATACACATAGGTTTAATGGCATCAATGAAATACTGTGCCCAGGCTTCCCTCTCCCCAGACACCTCCTCCAGCTCCATTGATACAATATTTTTCAATTTGCAATCATTAAATGGCGCACTTATCCATCCGTCTCACGTGGACATTACATGTCTGTCTGCTTTACTGATGTTCCTGTTTGTAAATCAATACGTTTATTAAGTGGTGATGTCATCGCTCTACTTCCGGGTCCAACAGAACTGTAGCCCTATTCACTATAATGGGATTGAGCTGATTTTAACCTGCTGTAGAGGCGACTACAAGGCTCTTTCTAAACATCTGATCACACAGAAATACTCTGGATTTCCTCTAGTGATGCTTTTCTGACGTTAATTATCACATTATTTTTCCGATACACAATGAAGGCTTAACCATACAGATCGATGAATGTGTTACACCTGTGTCTTCCCTGGGCCGGTGTGTGATAAATATCTAAAAAGAGTGAAACATTTTTAGTCCCAGGAGAGGTCGCTTCCCCTTGGCCCTGACAGGTCTCCATGCTGAGCTTTTCAGTGAGCTTTTATGTTGAAGATAAGTGAATACATTATTGATCTCACAATGGAGAAATTCAAGGTTAAAGCTTCTCTTAAGAACACACAGGGGGTGCAAATAATCAGAATATGTGCGATCGAAGAACACAGTAATTCCGGTCAATGCCTCTGCTTTTGACAGGCCTAGTCCCCTGGAGAGGTGGTCCTAGACCCCATATAAAGCCAGACTCTTACTTTGAGCTTTAATGAGATGGCCATTTTTGAAATCCGTCCTGCAGGGGAAAGATATTCTCTATAGAAATGCTTTGTCAAATGTTCTACTGCGCCATTCGAAGAGTTTCTACCACCAGACCTTTACGACTTTTATGCACTTTAAATATGGCGTTGCTTCTAATTTTTCTTATGGACTTTTTTATTATACAAGATTTTACCCTTTAGTATTTTATGGGGCGTTTGTACAGTGCACTTTCAGCTTCTTTCGCTCTTTTTCCGATGTGGTTTTTACACCGCACATGGCTGATAAAATGAACTGAAAACAAAGAGTCGTCATACCAAAGCCATCTGCTGTTTCTTAAAGTTGACACTTCATTGTTATTGTGGTTAAATCGGCGCTGAGTTGGGATGAGTTGTGAGGAAGTGTCTGTTTTGTAGTTTATAATTTGGATTAAACAGGAAAAAAAAACCTCGATTGTTTCATAGCCTGGGTCACGGTGCGGCTTTTGGTCAGTTCACTTGTTAGTTTCTTGTGCCAGTGACCGAGCGCTTGGCCTCATTCGGAACTAAACTTGTCGACCGTGGAGTGAGGAGGAAGTGGAGTGTGAGAATCAGCTGAGTGGGTCTGTAGACGGCCACACCGCCTCGAGCGCTGAGCCACGACAGGAACTCTACCACGTTCACTCCGGGTCAAGTCTGTCGAAGAAACAGATATTACGTAAAGATACTTCGTAAGTTATTATAAAAATGTTCTGCATTAGCCTTAGTCACCTTGACAGCCTTACTTTTGAAAGTAAATAAAGAAAAGGCACTCTGACCTGAATAGAAATCATTTATTAGGCGAGGGATATGCAACAATGTTCGGACCCAGCTGTACAGAGAAAGTAAAACTAAGCTCGGTACTGCTTCCATTTAATGTCATTTCAAGTCAGGAAAATGAGAGGAGAGTAACGACTGGTGACCACCTTCCAAATTCGTTGTTTGTTGTTTGTCTCATGCAGTTGAATTATTGAAACTTCAAAACCCAGCCAAACTGCTAAGCTTGAACGAGCTTCAGTATGCTGGCAAAAAGAGACCGATATGGGTTTTTCTAAGGCTGATGCCGATATGAACTGCCGATATTTTTGGCCGATTTTTAAAAATGTCTTGTCTATAATCCTGTGTATGAAGCTTCTAAACTGTAAAATGTGTCCGTGTTGAACTGTGACAGCAGGGGGAGCTTTACGAGGGAATAGGGCTGATTTATTCAGGACATCCATGTTTAGTAGATACTTCAGAGGAAGCTTGTTCCAAAGACAAAGACCAGCAGATTTCAAAACAAAAACAGTAAGTCAATAAGTATCTAAGTAAGTATCTAAGTCTACAACATAAAATACATAAAATAAGTGCACAAACTTGTGATCGATGTTTTTCTCCCCCTGAGGCCTAGGAAGTTGTGGCACATTTTAAAGCTCAGACTGAGCTCTTTCCAGTGCAAAACAAAGGAAAGTCTCCATCGCTTTCGATTCTGGAGATATTGGCCTTTTTGATTTTGCATAATACCCAAATGTCGGGCCCGAATTTTTGGGGACAACCTCGATAACCTAGCCTGGCTGCCGCTGGCTGCTCTGCTTTGCGACGACGACACTGGAGGCCGCCATTGCTGTAGTACCGCCATATAGCCGCTAGTCCTCCATTGGAATCCATTGCACTTTAGACACGTTAAAACCAACTTAATGCCCGGTGCCTAATTTTTTGGAACTGTCTACAGCTACATATTCCTCCTGTGATTACGCTGGGTTAGACACAACTAGAGGCACCGGGCTGGTTATCGTAGGATACATTTTAGAAATCTCGTCCTTAATGAGGGTCGGACTGTTAGCATTGGAGCTGCGCGAGCTACACGTCACGCAAGGGCCGAGTCTACAGTGAAAATCCCGCCCTTATGCCCTTATTAGGAACATGCTTGGTCAGAGCTGGGGAGGAGGAGTCTGTAAATCCGCCATGATTTCCCCCTCGAAAGTGGTCATTATGGTAAACGGGGAGGAGTGAGGAGGAGTTGTCTATTCTTTGTACAGTCAATGGGACCATGGCCGAAATCTTCGCATAGATTTGGGGACCGATCACAGAACGAGGAGGGACGGCGAGACCATGACGCACTATCCGACTATTCGACAGACAGAAGCTTGTAGTTTGTATAAAACAATAAAAAAAAGTTTCTTTACGGATCCAACATGACAGCAGCAGACCTATTTAGACCGTGTTCTAAATAGTTTAGCTCAAAAGTTTACAGCAGGTACGTCATACTCAATCTAATACAATGATACGATCGGCTATGGCTACTGCAGACGCATATGAGAGACATTCACCCCAATAAACGGCTCTGGACAATCGTAAACCACACCTCTCCTACGAGAAAATGAACTGGTGGTCCCCAGACTAAATATCACTTGTGATTTTAGTCTAGGGAGGCTATCAATAACCAATAATGAAGTGATATTATTGCAAACCATCAGAAATATGCAAAATGTGCTGGCAAGCATCTTCATTTACATGGCTTAGTCACTCAAAAAGATAATTGTCCTGAACAAAAAAAATGAATATTAATTTTTTTCTAAATCTTTCCCCCATATTTTTTATTTTTTTCCCAATTCCCCAAATTATAATTTTTTTTTTTACCAATTCAAATCAGTCAAATCAAATCAAATGTATTTATATAGCACATTTAAAACAACCTTTGTTGACCAAAGTGCTTCACAAAAAGGTCTACCGTACAAAAAATTATAGTAAAATAATAATAACCAAAACACAATTCCCCCCCTTCCCCCCCACCCCCCCCCATATTTAGCCAATTTCTTTTCCAGCAACTCAATATAGTACATTTATATCTTCCAAACAGCAGTTCCGATATTATCTTGTAGACGATATATTGCCCACCTCAGCCTAAAATGTGTCATAACTTTCTTTCTTAATGAATCCTATGAGTGAAACTAACTGTGTATCCAAACGCTCGCCATAGAAGCTTCCTCCCCCTCTGTACCCGCTCTCTGTCTGTCTCTTTCTCCTGTTCCTCTAATCACACTCCGTCGATTCGTTCCTCTTTATCGTTCTGCCAAACAAACAGGCCATTGTCTCTGTTATTAGAAATCGCTGCAGCCTCGCGCACGAACGCAGCCGAGTGGCTATAACTCAGCGTCAGAACAAGGCGATAGGAGCGATCAGATAGAGCGAGCAAATCAACTGTGCAGCGCTGAGAACCACTGAGACTCTGAGCCTCTCCGAGCTTTAGCCCGGATCTTTCACATGAGGGAGCAGAGAGCACTTCTTACAAGTCTGAAAATGAAGTGACTTTATATTTAACTAACAGTAGATTAGATTGGATTATCAGCTCATCAAAAGTGCCTCGGTTACATATAGGGATGGGACGGTATGAGATTTCCACGGTATGATAACCTTGACAAAAATACCGCGATATCACGGTATACTGTGAAATTGCGTGTTTTATATTTAAAAAGTAAAAACAGGGTTCGCATTTAACAACAGGGTTTGTTTATGGTACATTTGTAATTGGTTATGACTTGACATGTTGCTAAGGATCAATAAAGTGTACTATTATGACTTATTATCCAAAATAACACTTTAAACAAAGGGATATTTTTACCTTAATCACTTTAGTCACAGACGGAGCATGTTCGCTGATGCTCTAATCACTGCTTGTTCGATGTCTTCCCAAAAACGTCCAAAGGCAGGCTTGCCATTATAATTTGCTGCTTGATTGCTTACTAAAGTAGTCTGCGCATTCAATTTCATATTTAAAAAAATAATCCTAATAGTATACAAAAAGTGTCGCATCAAGCGGTCAACAAACTTGTGCGTGTCTAATAATTGACCGACTAGCAAACTGCATCAGGTAAAGGTTCGACCTATGTCTAACCCTTATCCTGCAGTGACGCCTAGAGGGTAAAGAATAATCATGTTATCTGCCTATGCGATGCATCAGATTATTGTTTGGGGAGAATTTAGTGGAGTAGCACGTAGGTTTGTTTACATCACATAGTAGCTAGTAGTAGTAGCCCTGGCGGCGTGTGACAGCGAGTGGAGTTTGGAGCTAAATGAAAAACAGTGCGTCTTTGATGAGCATTTAGCAAAGGAAGGCTGAGCGTCTTCTGAAAAATAACACGTAAAACAGTGTTGTCTAGAGCGTGTCTACACGCTGTCATTCATCAGACAGCGTGATGATCAGACACGGATGATGAACAGTCCAAACCACAAAGCTAACAGGTTAGCGTAACGCGAACTACAGAGCTAAAGCGCTAAACAGCTGCTTCTCAGCCGCACTTGGTAGCTTTTAACGCAATAGATCCAAACAAAGCTTAATCTCAGAGGCAGTGTTCATGTTCACGGAGGAGAGTGACTTTTTACTCTGCTGCTACGGGCCGTGTTCAACAGGGTGACGGCCGAGAGAGAGAGAGAGAGGGAGAGGGACTGCGCCGCGGGTTCAGGTGAGGAGCAGCGGAGCAGAAGGGGAGAGCGGGGGTTTGCACGGAGCGCAACTTTTTTGGGGCAAAAATGGCATATAAAACATGCATTTTTAATACCGTCAGACAGGGAATCCTCACGGTAGTGATACCGTAGCATTTTGATACCGTGGTATACCTTGAAACCGGTTATCGTCCCATCCCTAGTTACATACAGTATCCATAAACAGTAAGTAGGATCAATGCCTGACTCAAAGATGTAGAGACAAAAGACAAAAGAAAGCTTAAAGCTGAAATGGCTGCTGGAGGGGAGAACATCATATGCTTTACATTACAAGTGCTTTTACTTGAGTACAACATTTAATTCCCACTGTGAGTAAATCTGTGACAAAAGCTTCATGTGACGGATACAAATAACTCATTTTCTCGCATTTTATCTTTTTAAATTAATAATTTGTTTTATGTAATTAGAAAGTGTATTTAATGTAAAGCGTTTTGAGTCACTAATGATGGTGGAAAAGCGCAGCATAAATAGAGACCATTTACCTTTACTTATGTTTTGATTGTCAGATTAAACAACACTTAACACATTTAGAGCCTGACATACTAAGTCAGGCGCTAAAGTTTTAAATTCCACTGGAAATTATCCCTTGAAACTGTTTATATTAATGACGCAGTGTGTGGGAGAGAAAGGAGAGACAGAAGCAGAGACTGCTCCGGCTTTTTGCTTCACTTTCGCACACACTTTCAAGTATTTTGCACTTTAGTAAAGCCGTTGCAGCCCTTAGACCCTTACTTACATTACTGAAGTAATTTACCAAGTACTTTCACAGTTGGGTCATTATTTGGGTCATAACTTTGTAGTTTTTACTTCTGCTTGAGTGAAATTATTTAAAAGTAACGCCACTCTCCCCACCTCTTAACCCGGGACCTTCCTGCTGTGAGCCAGGAACGCCACATCATTGTTCTGCCGGGTGACAACAGCTGGAAATGGAACATATTTAGCCAAACTAAAAGCCGTAAGATTCAATTCAAATTCAAATTAACTTTATTTATCCGTTAGGAACTTCATTTGCAGAGGAAGTGCCAGTACGGGCCCGATAAAAACAGCACATCCACAGACATTCAACACAATCAACATGTGCAATAATAATTACATTAAAACAATATAGTGGGCCTGTGATAGACCAGGTCTGCACAGTCATTTATTCAGCAGGCGGATGGAGGTAGGGAGGAAAGTGGAGATCGCCCTCTTTGTCCCCAGAGGGAGGGACCTTGTATTATATTGATCACAATATAATACAATCTGCTAATATAATATAATAAAATGATTACTTAATGATTAATTCAGCGTATTGCAAAAGCTCCATATTATTTTCCGGTATTTTAATCATGTCACTAAGTCTAAACGACCTGTAGTTTAGATCTCCATAAACATGTTCTTATATTACTTGGTCTCGGGCATTGGTTTATCAGTTCATATTTATGTTGATGCTCCTGGACTCACTGCAAATCTCCCTGAAAGAATCTAATTATATGTCTCTCTGTTTTTTCGACAGTGTAGAGGTTAGCGTAGCATTAGCGGCGTTTACAGAGGGATTTGTCCTCTCGTCTCCCAGCCCAGCGCCACTTATTGCTCGGATATCGATGTCTCAGGTTTTATTAAAAGGCGGAGCTGGTCTGGCGCCGGCAGACACTCACCGGTTTGTCCTGAGCGGCTGTGGACACGACGGGAAAACAAATACGGCGAGAACTCACTCACTTTGTGCTTTATGAGGTGAGGGAAGTCGGCCGCTCGGGCACAGACAGAAGACACGGATAGGCCTCTGCAAATCCGGGAAAGTGTTTAATTGTTTTGGATTTATTAGATGTCACCGTGCAAAGTGGTATCAATCTAGAAGGGCTCCAGAAAACAAAGGCTACAATATCTGTTGTGCTACTGTGGGGACATTTTAAAGTTACAAAATGTCGACCTAGTTAATGTTCCGTGATCCATTTTCCTCATAAATATATATTTTTAATATGTTTTAAACTAGGGCAGCACAATATATCGCATACAATCCTGTATCCTGTATCAATGCAATGAACTTATTATTGTGTAAAAGTTCAGTTTTAGTTAAACATTTACTAACTTAGTTTAATTCTAGTCCTGTTTTGGTCCTGATGTGGGTCTTTGTTTCTTTAAGTCTTGTTTTGACATAATTTGCTGAAAAACGAATTACTTACGATTTGTGTTTAATTAGAATGGAAGGTAACACTTTATTTTACTCTACCCTTGATGTACTTCCCCAATGTAGTACAATGTAATGTGCTTATAACAATGTGTAATAACTTGTACCTAAGACTTAGATACATAATGGAATAATGTGTATTAGTACTTTGCAGGTACATAATGTAATGAGACATAAGACCCAAACTCTAACCCTAAAGGTCATATGTCTTATTACATTATGTACCTGCAAAGTACTTATACACATTATTCCATTATGTATCTAAGTCTTAGGTACAAGTTATTACACATTGTTACAAAGCACATTACATTGTACTAAATTGTGTTTGGTACAATGTATCAAAGTAGTGTAAAATAAAGTGTAACCCAATGGAACATATCGTGTTGAAATGGTTTAGTGAAATATCGCAGTAATATTGAGATATTTTACAGCTGTATCGCATAAGTTACTTCACTATCGTTCAGCCCTACTTTTAATCGTATTTTTTGTGAAATATTAGGATTTTCACATCATTATATATTTTTTCTCATTATTTTTTGCCACAACTGAAACCATAAATCAGACGTTTACACTCATTTTCTGCAAGTATTTATTCATTTTTTTTAAACTTTTACTTGAGTATTAATTTGTGTCACTACTTTATACTTGTGTTTGAGTACAATTAGTTCAAAGTAACAATACTCTTGAGTAAATATCTTGGCTACTTTACCCACCTCTGCTCAGACAAAACGTCCTTGTTGCTCTTAACCTTTGTTGTATCCTTCAATGTTACACCCTTTCAAGACCCTAATGTCAAAAAATTTACACTTCAAAAAAGAGCCTTAAAATTACCACACATTCATATATTTTTCTGCTTCTTTTTACAAAAATCTTCAGTGGCTTTTGGGCCATTTGGATGGGCTGCGGCTCCAGTGGCTTTCGAGTCAAAATGACCCAAAGACCACACACTTGGAAACAGATAATTGCCTAAGCTTTACATAAAGGTGTGTGATTATTGCAAAGAAAAATCATTTCTCCATAGATTTGTGTGGGAACTTTGAAGCCCATTTTCAACATTAACCTCATTAATTCACTTAAAGTACTGCTCCTTCAGCCTCCACATTTTCCAGTCTCGTACTGAAAAACAAAATCATGATGTGACTTTTACCATTTCCCCCAGTAACAACTAGTTTATTCAACAAGTGAACATTTAAAGTTGTGTTTAAATGTAAGGCCAGTATCTGTTGTTTCCCCTCAGCCTCGCTGCCCCAGTCGTTCACTTTCGTTCACTCTCTCCTCGGTTTTATTCAAAGCACAGACCGTGTTCTTGTACCTCACTCTGACTGTCGCGTCCATTATTTAACATGATACACATTTTATTGGAGCTGAAAACGACCAAGAAACTGTCCTGAGAGCATTAAAACCTGGTATCCAAAAAATGGTGTTTTTTTGTATCTGCGACTGATATTTACAACTTTTTTAACTAAACAAAAACACATAAGAGCTTAAAAAATGTGCAAAGGTTTGGTATTAGCCATGATATTCCTGATTTAGCTCAATATTTGCCATGTTTTCAGTATCTCCTAAGTCTTCGTCCTCTCTTCTCGGCTCTTTGCTCCCCCGCCTCGTCTCGTCAGCTTTATCTGCTCCTCTCACGTCTCCTCTGTCGTCTCCTTTCTCCTCCTGTATCCGGACTCTGCGGGATGCGTAGGAAGTGACCTCAGCGTGAGGAGAATACGGGATGTTGACATAAGAGCAGGAAGTGAGCTTGACAGGATATCCCACCATCAAACCATTCAACACACATAAGCTGATAGATGCTATTGTAAGGAGAGAAGAAGGACTTGCATCATTGAGCTTGGAGAAAACTTTTTAGACTTGAGAGACAGTAACGTACTACAGTATAGACAAAGCTCTTAGGCCTGGGTTATGTAGTGAAGTCAATTTAAAGACGCTTCATCAGAAACTACCCATATTTTAGCAGCAGACAAACCAATATTCGGGCTGGGACGAAATATGGTTTGCAATATATCGCAATACTTCTTTGTTATGATACATGTATCATATCGGAAGCCATGTATCACAATACTTATGATACTCAACTCAAGTCTTACAAGAAAAAAGGATACAAATGTTATTTTTTACTTTAAGTTAATTAAAGTTAAAATTATAAAACTAAGTAAATACACTCAGAAATCACACACTTTCTATTTGTATTGTATTGTATTGTATTGTATTTTGAAATTGGGGTAGGCACTTATAAGCTTTCTTGCTACTGCCTACTCCTTTTGAGTTATTTTATTTAATTTTTTCTTGTTTTTTTGTAATAATGTAAATGAAATGATGTAAATATTGTATATAATAACGCACTGTAAATAATAGCTAAAAAAAACAAAAGTTGATACCTGTTTTGGTGCTGATTTGTTTAAACAAAAGAAAATACTTTGATTTGATTGATTTATTTGAGCTATTATTTACAGTGCGTTATTATTTACAATATTTACATCATTTCATTTACATTATCACAAAAAAAAAAACAAGAAAAAATAAAAATAAATGTGTCGGCCATTTGCAGTTTTCAAAATGTTTTACTCAGCGTCTGACTGATTTATGTTTGATTTAACTTTTGGAAGCTCAGTTCATTCAGGGTAAAGTATTGCAGTTTGTTATAATGACCCATATCGTAATACGTGTCGTATCCAATGGCCGCTGGCTGCTCTGCTTTGCGACGACGACACTGGAGGCCGCCATTGCTGTAGTACCTCCATATAGCCGCTAGTCTCCCATTGGAATCCATTGCACTTTAGACACGTTAAAAACAACTGTAATGCCCGGTGCCTCACTTTTTGGAACTGTCTAGAGCTAGATATTCCTCCTGTGATTACGCTGGGTTAGACACAATCAGAGGCACCGGGCTGGTTATCGTAGGATACATTTTAGGAATCTCGTACTTAACAGGGGTCTGACTGTTAGCATTGGAGCTGCGCGAGCTACACGTCACACAAGGGCCGAGTCTACAGTGAAGATCCCGCCCTTATGCCCTTATTAGGAACATGCTTCGTCAGAGCTGGGGAGGAGGAGCCTGTAAATCCGCCATGATTTCCCCCTCGAACGTGGTCATTATGGTAAACGGGGAGGAGTGAGTATTGACGGTCTATTAATAATATGTCTATGGTCGTATCGGGCCCCCTGTATCGTGATACAAAAGTGAATCAATCTAGCCCTGCCTCTAGTGGGGAAGGGATTGGTATTTTTGTCACTCTCAACTCAACTCAAAGTCTACTCACAACTTGTTCTATAGCCTCAAAGTAAACATTGATCGATATACCTGAGCGAAAAGAAAAAAGTAACTTTAGCTTTGATTACAGCACATTCGCTGTGGTGTTGTTTCAGTAAGCTACTGCAATGTCAAAAGATTTATTTTTCACAGAGATCTTATATTGTTGATTGACATATTCAGACATAGGGAGAACATGAGCTCCACACAGAAAGTCAGAATTGTCCTTTTTTTCAATAAGAGCCTTGTTTTGTTCCCAGTTTAGTCATTTTTTTGTCTTGTCTTGATACGATTTGATTAAAAAAAAACTAATTGGTTGCCATTTTTGTTTATGTTTAATCACACTTTCCTCATTGTGCAGTCCTTCCCAGCACAGCCAACCTTCAGTGTGCAGCTTCTGTGATAATTTGCTGTCACTGATGCTGCGGAACATGTGAAATTGCCCGCTCTATTCATCCTGTATGAGCCACAGTGACATTAATGTTAGAGGTTATTTGTTTTGCGAATTGTCTCCGCTGAAAGATGCATTATTGAACAGCATTAGCGGGTGTTACACTGGTCCCATGAACCGTGATTTATGATCCTGTCAAATACGGCCATAATGTTTACACACTGCAGAGGTCAGACTGACACGGGACAAACTGGTGCAGCGGACGCGAGCGGGGCTTCTTACGCCTCATATTTATTGTCTGTATCATTGTCACAATATCAGAGACAAATGATATTACTGAAGACCTTTTAATGCCACGGAAACTCTAAAGCATAACAATGACAGTAAAGCTTTGACTGAGAAGTACTTCATCTTAAAATATCCCACAATGAACATGAAATACGGCAGTAAGTCAGACCTGTTCCCAGTGCGTGTTGGTGTCCCCCAGGGCTGCCCTTTGTCACCGGTTCTGTTCATTAACTTTATTGACAGTATGAAGCGGCCGGGTGAGGATCAGCACCTCCAAATCCGAGGCCAGGTCGGGGGAGAGTCCTTGCCTCAAGTGGAGGAGTTCAAGTATCTTGGGGTCTTGTTCACGAGTGAGGGACGGATGGAGCGTGAGATCGATAGACGGATCGGTGCGGACTGTTGTGGTGAAGAGGGAGCTGAGACGGGGGCAAAGCTTTCGACTTACTGGTCGATCTACGTTCCTACACTCACCTATGGTCATGAGATTTGGGTAATGACCAATGGCCGCTGGCAGCTTTATGACCGCAACACTTGAGGCCGCCATTGCTATATAGCCGCTAGTCTCCCATTGAAAAGCATTGGACTTTAGAC
Organism: Neogobius melanostomus; assembly: GCA_007210695.1. NCBI lineage: Eukaryota > Metazoa > Chordata > Actinopteri > Gobiiformes > Gobiidae > Neogobius > Neogobius melanostomus. Next base: position 486,073 of record VHKM01000064.1, read on the forward strand.
ACGTTAAAAACAACTTTAACGCCTGGTTTCTATTTTTAAACACGTTTACAGCTACATATTCCTCCTGAGATAACGCTGGGTTAGTCACAATTAAAGAAACCAGGCTGGTTTTTGAATTTTTTTAAATTGAAATCTCGTACTAATGAGGGCCGGACTGTTAGCATTGGAGCTGCGCGAGCTACACGTCACGCAAGGGCCGAGTCTACAGTGAAGATCCCGCCCTTATGCCCTTATTAGGAACATGCTTCGTCAGAGCTGGGGAGGAGGAGTCTGTAAATCCGCCATGATTTCCCCCTCGAACGTGGTCATTATGGTAAACAGGGAGGAGTGAGGAGGAGTTGTCTATTATTTTTAACTGCCTATGGTAATTACCGAAAGGACGAGATCGCGGATACAAGCCGAAATGAGTTTCCTTTTTAAGGGTGGCTGGCCCTTCGAGATAGGGTGAGGAGCTCAGTTACCCGGGAGGAGCTCGGAGTAGAGTCGCTGAGGTGCCTCTGGGGAGGTGTTCCAGGCATGTCCTATTGGGAGGAGGCCAAGACCCAGGACATAATGGAGGGACTATGTCTCTTTGTCCTGGTGTCGCCTCAGAATCCCCCAAGTACAGCTGTAGGAGGTGTGCGGGATCGGGAAGTCCGGGCGTCTCTGCTCAGACTGCTGCCCCCACGACCCGGCTCCGGATAAAGCAGAAGAAAATGGATGGATGGATCTTCCCCAGTGGCTGTTCTTTGCAGCGCGGCGACAACAATTCAATTTATCTACATTTGTTATTTGTAGGTATTATCCTCCATAAACCTTTAGATATTTTTCTCCTCTTGGTAGATTTGCTATAGCGCCTGTGTGGGCAGTATTTGGGTCAGGAACCACGCGGCTGACCTTGACTTTGTCCTGCTTTCTTCGCTTCTCTGTCATTTCAATTCTCTCTCTGTTAAATGCGCACTGCTTTTAGACCGCTGTGACGCTGCTTTATAAATCATGCATGTGCTAAATTCAAGCTACACTGGCTCCCACTGAGACCGGGTCTGGAACAAGAGCGCAGCAGAAGATGTCGCTCTTTGTTCGTAACGGGACGGGATCAGTTTGTTTAGGAAGTTTAGGGGATATTGCCCAAATCGTTCACTTTCTGCTGCAAGCTCCGAGTTTGGGATACAGTGAATGTTGTCAAGGGCGTTTTGAGGAGAAGAGCTTCAGCCTTATACGATTCATAAGAGGTTCTCCAGGGATACTAACAATGGTGTTTTTCTTCTCCTTTTTACTGTAATTTTAGTTAGTTAAGTTGCCTTCTTCCCACTTATTATCTAATCTGGTTTTGGAGATAGATGAGATGAAGAACCTTTGGCTGGAAAGGATTATATAATGTGGTGCAAATATGAACATGAAGAGGATGGTAATTAAATAACAGTATTGGGTCTGGCGTTTTTTATTTTCAAACATGAATTTGATAAAACATAAAAAACATGAACGTGAAAATTCAATTGTCGTTATTTTGAACATAGAACTAAAAAGGAGAAGCAACATTCGGTCCTAACGTACGTGGACAGTCAGCAAGTCGGCTCGTCCAGGAGACTTTTCAGAGTCTGTTAGCATGCTCAGTGCGTTTTCCCTATAGCCGTTAGCATTAGCCACCAAACATAGCAAATTATGAACGATCCAGATGTTTTCAGCTGTTGTTAACCATTGACCACATTCAGGTCAAAGCCTAGAAAATATTAAAGGGGGGTATTATGCTTTTTTCAATCACATAGCACCAGTCTATAGCATACTACAATGATGACGTAACCTTCTGTTGGTCTGTATATGCAGTAAATTAAAATAACTGCCTTGAATAAAATTGCTCTCTCAAAATGGCTGTACTGAACGTCTTGAAATAGGCCTCTGTCTCTTTAAGAAGCTTTCCGACACGCCCCTTCAGCACACTGCTGTGGCATCTAAACAACACTACTGTGCGGGGAGGGGGCTCTGCTGAGCTGAGGAGCAGTGGTCGGTGGCTTGGCTGGTGACGAAAGGTCCAGAGGCGTCTGCAGGAGGTGGGGCGTTCCTAGGAGGACTCAGGCATTGCTACACCTAAAATGGCTGCCGTCTAAGTTTTACTGATTACTCAAAAATATGTGAATGAGCCAAGGCAACACTCCAGGCATGTGTTTAATGAGGGAATGACATAATAACATGATATAAAGCTTGAAAAAGTCGATTTTACATAATACCCCCTCTTTAATGAATGTACATACCTTTACTTTAGATACATAATTAGCATGTAAAAGTGTCCTCTGAGCTAATTGCTAACTCAAATTCAGTTACTTTTTGATTATTGTGGGTCAGATACACATCCAATGGCCATTAAACTTCATCTTATAAGATGTTAACGATAAAGAAACCACAGAAATGATATACAGTTGTGCTCAAAGGTTTACATACCCTGGCAGAATTTTTTATTTGACTATTTTTCAAAGAATATTAAAGATAACACCATGAAACCATTAGTGGTGAAACAACTGAGTTTGCTATTTTTAAATCATAATGAAAAATGAAAGTACCAAAATTACCCTGATCAAAAGTTTACATACCCCAGTACTTAATATCGTGTATTGCCCCCTTTAGCATCAATGACAGCTTGAAGTCTTTTGTGGTGGTTGTGGATGAGGTTCTTTATTTTCTCTGATGGTAAAGCGGCCCATTTGTCAAAAAGCCTCCAGTTCCTGTAAGTTCCTGGGCTGTCTTGCATCAACTGCACGTTTGAGCTCTCCCCACAGTGGTTGAATGATACTGAGGTCAGGAGACTGAGAACTAACGGGACCTTCACTTTATTCTGCTGGAGCCAGTGGCATCAGCGAACACACCTCCCCATATGTTAGTATTGGGTCTGAGATTCGACGGCTATGATTTTGAATTCTAACGTGGTGTTTGGAATAGCAAGACCATTATGGCGCTTCTAGATTCTTGTTTTAGCCCAATCAGCTGCATTAAGAAGGATGCTGAGGTTAGCGCTGCAGGAAACAGAAGCAAACGGATAGGGCTGGACAATTAATCCAAATTGTCTCAAAATCGCAATATCAACTTTGGTCATGGGTCTTATGATTGTCTTGTCTATGTCCATGAATCCGCTGTATTGTAATATACTGTATATTTAAAAAAGGAAGACATAAAATCGGGATCTATCAACATGAGAGAACAACCAGAGCGTGTGAAGTTAGTCGGTGCGAGAAAAGCAGAGGACGTGAGTGGGGGGGAGACGGAGGATATTTTTGCTGTTGCGTCACTTTTGCACCTGTGAATCTCCACGGTAACGGAGTGTGATGTCTCCATGACGACCGCATCCTGTGATTTCACCTGTGAGCGCGCCTCTTCTCCAAAGCAGAAGAGACAGAAGAGTCATGGTGGCGCTTTAGACGCCTTTCACTTCATTTATATCAACGTGTGTGAGAAATAGTCAGCGATTTATGGGAATTACTCGCACCGGAAGGTTTTGAATTGTCCATTCTACCACATGTAAAGCACGTACAGAGGTTTGGAATTGCTTTACTCTGTGAAATATCCAAAATATGCATGTGATCTCAAGGGGAGAGTTCAGATTGCTCACCGCCTGGTTGGAAAAGTGAACCAGTCGCGGCTTTGCATAAAATGTCAGTAGATTTCACTCTTTCCTGACATAACTTTTTTGTTGCTGAAATTAGGCCTGTCACAACAGCAAATTTTGAAGTTTGATATATCGAGGCAGGAAACTATCGCGATAAACAATATTATTGACATGAGATACAAGGCAACGCAAGGCAAGGCAACTTTATTTATACCGCACATTTCGTACACATGGCAACTCAATGCGCCTTACAAAACAAGATATGTGAAATTACAATCAGGTTAAGTTAAGGCAAAGAGCATATATAGAAACATCAAGACATGGGAAATACACGATGACCGGCCATTTACCAGGGGGCGGGCTGAAGAAACGCGTTGAGGCAGACGCAGAACGACGTGGGCGTGGTTAGGGAGGGGGTATGTGTGTGCGGTTATTTACAGTCTGAAAGTCAGTGTTATGCAAAATATGACCCAGAGAGCTCAGTCCTTATCAGGTAAAGCTCCGTGGCTTGGCCTTGAAGGGAAGTGTTGACGGCGTAGGAGCGATATGAGGTCCAGCTGCTTCAAACCTCCTCTCTCAGGAGGAAGAGAATTATTCCAGAATAGTTCATACATTTATCATGAATTAGCTTTTTTCTTGGTCTCAGCTTTAGTTCAGTTCTCCAGAGCAGGTAGTTCCCTTCACAGTTCAACCCTTTTCCTCCCAAAATATAGTCCAACTATTGTCCGTCTCCACAGTGAGCTGCCAGGTCGTACATAACAGTTCATTGAGATACTTTCAACTCCAAAGCATAAAAATGACAATACACCTTTGTTCTAAAAGTGCGTATCCTATAATACACACAAGCTGCAATAAATATGAACTATAATATTCAAATTCAAAGATTCAAAGATTTTATTTGTTAGTTCATTTCACAATGAATCGAAATAGTTTATTCTCTCGTCCTTGTTGTGGAGGAGTGGGGAGTAAGGGGTGGAAGCACAGGGAGGGCAGGGAGTTGAGCTTCCTGATAGCCTGGTGTATGAAACTGTTCTCCAGTCGATTGGACCTGGCCCGTGAAGAGACTGTGTGGTGGATGCGTAGGGTCCCCTTTGCGGGTGAGACGGGTGGAGTACATGTCCTTAATGGAGGGGAGAGGAGCTACGCAGATCTTCTCCGCTGCTCTCACGATGCGCTTGAGGCTCCTTTGGCGGGACACAGTGCCAGCACCGTGCCACACAAGTCTTACAAAGAAAAAATATGGAAAAAAGGCTAATTCATGTACAGGCGATAAGTCGATATAGTGACAGACCTAGTTGAAATAATAGCTTTTTGCACAATTTTGTTGCAATACGAGACTAATTTAGACACACATGTAATCTTTAATCTTGCTTATTGTGTTGAGGCTAAATGCTAACAGCGGTAGTAACGTAAACACTGACTCAGACTGAAGGCTCTGTTGACGTGACAAACTGTAAAATTCACAGAACGGTTTTCTGTTTCCTCTTCGATGTGTTCATTTAGTCTGAGGAGTGGAAGCAGGTCTTTGGACAGACAGCGCTGTTACGACTTTGCCTTATAAACAACCACTGGTTTCTTTACTTAAACGTGTGCTCTCTGGGGTCGTCTTTTTACACATATCTTCTTGAGCAATGATTATGAAATGCTACAGTCAATCAGTTGCCCGTTTCATCCTGAGTTAGAGTATTGCTGCATGTTGTAGTACTGCTGTATACTCTATAAAATAAACAGATGATTCATGAACTTAGACATATGTTTTATACAAACCTCAGCCTCAAAGTGTGGCAAATGCTTTCCTCACAGTTTCATTTAACGCACACAAATCTTCCATTGTCTCGTCCAAACTCCAAAACAAGGTGCTGTATCTGTCAAAGAAATGACTGTAAACATGTCAATCATAAAGTTCCACAATCATTATTGAAATTGACCCAAAAAAAGGACATTTGAGTAATTGCCCAGCTCTAATAATGTATAATGTGAATCCAATATGGCCGTCGTAGTTTTAAATCCCCTATATCCCTAAAAACATGGAGAGTAGGTTCCCGTCTGGAGCCAGGACTCCCCTGAAATATAAACTTTGAATCTCAGTGGGACTTTCCTGGTCAAATTAAGGACAAATAGAACTCTGTATAAATCATATACAGTCTGCACACACCTCCTCCTCCTCTATTCTTAGCCCCTGTCTTTCCTCACTCCCTGCGCTCCTGCCTTTGTCCATAAGCGCGAGCTCCTATAGTGTTTACGTGTGTGTGTCCATACGCTCCGGTGACAGTGTGTGTGTCCTGTGGCTCTGCGGCAGGTGACCCACATACAGCAGACTCATTCACCTCCACGCAGCCGGCTCCAGGATAAAAATAATCTCACAGTGTTTCAACCGGGAGAGACTTGGGCCACGTTCAGGGGGCTGCAGTCGGAGACAAAAGAGGGAAGAGTTTGATGCGATGAAGCGGAAGTGTGATAGATGTGTTGAGGAAAATACGGTCCCGGCGATGAGTATTCAGTGACTGTCTCCGAAAATTACGACTTAAATGGACTTCAGAATGATGAATACTTTAAAAGCTGGTGTTGTTCTCTTTCTTTGTGTCCTGCAGTTCAACCTGAAGTAATGCACAGTTTGGCCCCTCTCTGGCCCAGGCGAGACGCTGTGTTTTCAACGTTCTAGGGATTTCACGTGGCTATGTGTCTACTAGTTAGATGATGATTTGTCCGCTGGTCTGCTGATTCTGGAAAATACGTTACTTACTAAATATGCCATGGTACCGATACCACTTTTTCTAAAACCGATATGTGTAGTTTGATTTGAGTACTTGCCAATACCAAATACCGATACGAGTACAAGAGCAGATTGGATTGAACATATGTTATTTTGTTTTATACATTTTTTATTTAATATCATTTTTCATTTGTATGTGTTTTTTATTTGTGATTAAAGTTGTGATTTGTTTCTTAGGTCTCACGTTGTTGATTTACAAAGGTGTTAAATGGAGATGGTTAAAGGAACAGGCCACCGTTTTTCCACACTGAGATCTGTTCTTACCTGAGCTTAGACGAGTTGATGCGTAACCGTCTGGTCTTTGTGCGTGCGCTCAGTCACGCAAATGTCGTTAGCATTTAGCCGCTCCCAGCAAAGGTATAGCTACCTAGCTGTTCCACGTTCCCCTATTTAAATACAGTTACATGAGCCTTTACACGATCCAAGTATCATTACACAAAATTAAACATGTTGATTTTCTAAGCGGATAGAAAGGAGTCAGAACATATCTCAGTATGTTAAAACGGTGGCCTATTCCTTTAAGTCCACACTGTGACTGTCCCACATAAGTCCATGTCCAAAAGTTACTCAATGCATGTGCTGTATTCATTTAGACGGTTACTTACTACTACTACTACTTACTACTATTACTACTACTTCTTCTACTGCTGCTAATTGGCCTATTTTTGCGTTTGCCTTACTCCAACTCTGCGTGGATATTCCTTTATGTGGCGATATCACTTTTTTTTTTAATCAGTACGATACCGATACTTTTGGGGTAATTTTTGTCAATATCAATACCGATTAGGGCTGAACGATATTGAAGTAACTCACGATTTTCAATACAGCTGTGCAATATCGCAATAACGATATGTTTCATTCTAATTAAACACAAATCATACGTAACTAGTTTTTCAGCAAATTGTGTCAAAAGACGACTTTAAAAAAAGACAGGACCAAAACAAACCTAAAAAACTAAAGTTGTACTAAGTAAATATTTAACATTTACATTTCAATGCTGTGTTTGTTTTTTGCTGAGTTTGCAAAAAAGATGTGTCGATCTCAGTCAGATGAAGACTTTAGTGACGTTGCGATATATTGTGGCTTCTTGCAATACGGATATTGCATCACCTAATATCGCGATACGATATTTTTTGCGATATATTGTGCAGCCCTGATACCGATACTGGTTCATATGAGTGAGAGCATTTCGATCAATATGCATTTCTAAAGCTGATTGTTTGATAGATTATTCAAATGTAAATCAAAATGATATTAGTTTAAGTGGTTGATTAAGTACGTTTTGAAGTGACTTTGCTGTTGCAAGTAGTTTTCTATCTGTATCTGTCTCTGTATCTTACTTGATTTAAAAAAAAAAGTAAATCTTCAATAGATGTATTTCTTGTTTTGTTACTTAATTCTTCATAAGGATTTCTTTTGTATGTTTTTATGATATTTTCTTTGAAAATATTACAATTTTCACTTTTTTGATGTTTTGTTTCGCATATGCTACGACTGAAACTGAAATCCCACGTTGATGCTTAAACAGTTAGTCAGTACTCACACTACTCAGTAAGTAGATTTTAAGTACTGTCGTGGAATTTCTGACCACAAAGGAAAAAGGCTGGAAAAGTATTGTCTTATCAAAAGTGTAAGTTTAATTTAACACGTGTGGAGAGCCGACACACGTAAATCCATGGGTGAACTCTGCGGAGCCAGCTATCTGCCTCTGCTTTATAGACAGCACAGCACAGCAGGACACAGAAATGGTGACGCGGTAAGTGATGTCACGGCTTGGCCATTTAGTGTGTTTAATGTAGATGAAGGGCAGACGTCTGCAGTGCTAGGACTATTGAGAAGCCCTTTGTTTCCAGGGCCGGTCTTTGGCCTATTCTCTTTAGGTGTGATAAGGGCAATCAGCAGAGGTCTTTGTGCCCATTGTGATGTCTTTAGGTGTGATGCAGAAAGCCGGCGCTCCCCAGCAGCCCGACCAAAAGGCCCAGCATGGCAGCCAGACGGTCCATCACAGTGTGTATTTGCTTGCGACTAGGTTTAGTTAGATAACTCTAAAAACTGTCACAACAGTACTTTTTAACTCTTACTCTTTCCACCTCTGCCCACAACCAAGCCAGCTCGCCCAAAGTCCAGCTTCGAACCCACTTTGATCAAGCAGTTGAACAAGTCTTTTTTTTTTTTTCCAGCTGATCTGTGGCTATTGTTGTTTGACGGCCATGTCTTCACTGTTATCTAGTTATCAACAATGTGCTCCAGAAAAGCTATAGCTGCTTCAGATTGATCTTACGTGGGCAGAAACGGCAGAAAGAATGTCGCAGCGTCTCTCCGCTATAACCACTATTTGTCCAAGTAAATGAACCTCATCACTTCCCATCTGTGACAAATGAACGAGGCTCCGACAGAAGGCCTTGAGTGGCCTCCCGGGAGCGCCGTCCCGTTTCACGCCGCGTTTATAGCTGACGTTTTATGCGTCCCGCGTATTGTGCGTTCCGTGCCGCGGATGTTTTCTTTTATGTGGACAAAACCCGGAGCCGGTTCGATCACAGGAGAGGGCCGTAAAAACAGAGAGGCGCCGCTCATGAATACATCAGCGAAAGAGGCGAAGCTCAAAGGAGAACGAGGCGACGGGGCTAATTTATAATGCAGTATTTCACACGTAGAACTGTGCATTTGCTGATAATCTTTTTACTCTGTCTTGTAATATTGGGTCGTGCAAAATAAACGTGATAAAATCTAAATGTCGCGATTCTTCCTTATGTCTTGCAGCTTTCATATCGTCTTTCTCTACTTTACGGGGCTGAGCGGCATCGACACTGGTTTGGGAAAGTGCACAACAACACATTTACGCCGGGGTACCATGTTGTTATGGATGCCAGTATTGGGGATCGGCTCGATACCACATACTTGTACTCATTAATAGGGGTGGGAACCTCTGGGTACCTCCTGGAACCGCCACCTTAACGTGGTGGAGGGGTTTGAGCGCCCAAATAATCCTGGGAGCTCTGTTCTCGGGGGCTTCGTGCCCCTGGTCGGGTCTCCCATGGCAAACAGGTCCTACTGTAGGTGACGGGTCAGACACAGAGCGGTTCAGAAGCCCCTTATGAGAGACCAACAGGCCCGGTTAGAACCATGAGGCCGTCCTTCTGTGGACCCACCACCTGCAGGAGGAGCCATAGGGGCTGGTGCAATGTGATTTGGGCAGCTCCATAAAATATAAATGATCCCTGACTTACACACTGAAAATGGGTCTATAGATCTGGTAGTGACTTAATTTACATTTAAATAAACAAGAAACCACTGTCCTATTTAAAAAGGAATACATAAACCCCAGATTAATCTTCTTTATAATTATAAAAAGTTATAAAAATGTATAATCATTCAAAGTAATGTATTTGTGTGACAGTATTTGGTCCAAGTGCTTAAAACTGTAGTGCTGCCCCTGCTGTCCTGACTGAATTCTTGATCATTCTTGGCCTCTATTGACTGAAAACAGTGGAGCACTGCTGCCTCATTAGTATGCATGACGTTGCTCATTAATATGCATGACGTCATCAAAAGTATTGATATCAGAATAAAAAGTACCGGTATCGTCCCGCAAAATATCGCGATACATTGGAAAATCGATATATTGTCACACTCCTACTCATTAACGTGGTCCCGCTTGACATGCGGCGCAGCTGAGCAGAGCAAAGAGCAACAAACTGGAGAACTGTGGAAACACAATATTCCACACAGAGCTGACTTGATCTCAGACTGCACTCCCTAAATCAGAGTCTGTGCTGGATTTAACCAGAGCTAAATGCTGTCTTCATTGTAGCGCAGCACTGGGTGTGTGGACAAGACGAGCAGCTAATGTTGCTAACGAGCGGCTAACGGCTAACGGGTCTTGTGATTCTGGGACTTAACACATCTGGAAAACTAATCCAGCGACAACAAAGTACTCAGATAATGCAAAATAAAGAGACACAGCATGACCATGTTGAGAGAAATGTAAGTGTTGCAAAAATAATGAAAATGCAGAGGATTGAACTGAGCCGTCCATATCATTGCAGTTTAGGTTCTGTTTGTCATTAAAGTATTCATTTTAAACTGACATTTGACATTGTTTAAGAACATGTACTTGAGTAAATGTAAGTGAGTGTGTTGCATCTGCTGCGTGGTCCCTTTAAGTGGTGATGGGATTTATGGCTCTTTAATCTGGGCTGAATTAGTAGCTAAAGCAGGGCTAATGCTAACACAGATCATAATAAACATAAACTTCTTTGTATCCGTTCATTTCAAAGAGACGTTCAAAAGGCTAATTTTACGTAGAAAACTCTAAAAGACTTAAAGTGCATATGACAGGTTTTAATGCTTTTGAAAATGTGACTTATTTAGAAGAACATCAGTTGCATAATTATCATTTTATTTCAGTGAGAGTTTTATTGAAGAAATGTTGGGCAGAAAAGTTATTTTTCTTTGAATGTTTAAGCTTCTGACAGGAAGTGACATAGAAGAAGGTAAAGTTCCATGCAGTTTGGCTCATTTCCCATTGATTTAACACGGCAACAGTTTAAAATGGTTTACCTTCCTCTATGTCACTTCCTGTCCAATAAGGAAGTGAAACTATAAACATCACAAAAATGGCCGAACTAAAGGAAGCTGGGTAAAATGTTTAGCAGAATCTGAAATATAATTGTGTTTACTATGTTTTAGCAAAAACTGCTCTGGAAGTCTGGAAAATCCATTTGGTTCCAGTGATTGGACTACATTTTACTACATGATTCCCTTTATTACCATCATAAATTATAAAACATAAACTCTTATCTTAACAACATCTTTTCTGTGATTACAGTTTATGTCTCTGCACTAACAGCGACTCCCATAACGTCCCTGTTAACCTCACGGAGATCATTTGCCTGATTGCTTCCCGTGGAGAGAATGGGAGCGATGGGGGACATAAACGGGGGGCCTCAGCTGCGGTGCGCTTTAATGGGCTGACCCTGAGCAGTTCTTCGCTCAAAGTGTGTTCAATCGCGGCGCCATTGATTTGCTAGCACGCCATTTGCAAAAACTTTCCCATTTCCTTTCCAGGCTAATTCAAAATCCTGACCATCCCAGGCTCTCGCTCTTTTCTTTACATGGACATTATTTCATATTATAAAACACAAAATATTCATGGTTAGCAGCGGTGGTCAAGGTACTTCATTTCGTCACTTAAGTAGAAATACAGGTCAAATATACCCCGGTATTTATTTAGAAAAGTACAAATCATTTTCAACTCAGTGTTGTGAATATGAACAATACAAAACATGAAGATTGCACTCATATTCACCCTCTGTACGGCAACAAGGCCGGGAACAAACTTTCTGCCTTGTTGTGAGTGAGTGGCATTGATTAATGGAGCATCTGCACAGCACCACCTAGTGGCCTGGAGTGTGCAGCATCATAAGACTCAAATGAGACAAACATCCATCCATTTTCTTCCACTTGTCCGTTGCCGGGTCGTGGGGGCAGCTGTTGGAGCTGCACCAGCCCCTATGGCTCCTCCTGCAGGTGGTGGGTCCACAGAAGGACGGCCTCATGGTTCTAACCGGGCCTGTTGGTCTCTCATAAGGGGCTTCTGAACCGCTCTCTGTCTGACCCTTCAAATAGGACCTGTTTTCTATAGGAGACCCTACCAGGGGCACGAAGCCCCCGACAACTTAGCTCCTAGGATCATTCGAGTGCTCAAACCCCTCCACCATGTTAAGGTGGCGGTTCCAGGAGGGGATGAGACAAACACACATTTAAAAATGCATTAAAAAGCATTAAAAGGCATTAACCTCCTAACCACCACCTTAACCGAGCACATTTTCTCTGATACTGAATAATCTATGTTAAGGTTTGGAACCACTGGTCTGCAACATATTCAGCTGCAGTTTTAGCTGATACTGACCAAATTTGTTTTGCTCAACAGTTGCCCGTTATTGTCATTCCTCTGAAGAAATGTTTGCAAATCAAATGTGCGCTAATGTTTTTCTGCGTTTGTGACATTAGAACATAGTATTTGAGCCTTAAAATGGCCTTAAAAGGAATTACATCTGACTTGCTTCTGCCCGTACAAACCCCAGTGAAAGTATCAAGTTCTCAACACAAATACTACCCAAGAAAGTGCCGTATTTAAGTCCATTTATTCTGTTACTGACCTCCTCTGACACTGACGTTCCCTAAAGAACATTTTCAAGCCTCACTCACGCCTCATACGTCCACTTTAAACGCCGCTTATGTTACTTTGAGGTTGCAGTTTCCACTTTTGTAAATCTCCCCCGTCGCCTCAGCGTTTTCCGCGTTCAGACGCCTGCACCTGCTGAGTGGAGTAAACCCGCCCCGCACACACAACACTCCAGCAGCAGCAGCAGCAATCAAAAGTACATTAGCATTTCTCCTGATTATTGCCTCTCGCTTACTCTCCGTGCCGCAGTCCCTCGCTCTGTCTCGAAGAGGGAGAAAAAGAACATATTTCGAATGGCTCGCCGCCTCTCTCCGCGTTGGCAGTCTGTGCGCATAATGCCCGGTTCAATGGGTTCAGTGTGGTGCTTTTAGCGAGAGGCAGTCGCTAAAACAATATCTACCCGGCTGCGTGTTTGTTTGTTTGTGCTGTAATAATCTCCCTAATGGACGCACTTGTGGGAAAGTGAATCATCCCGGACACATTTGCACAGTGGGGCCTAACAATAGAAGATATGGACTCTTAAATTAGACAGGAGGGTAATGGCTGAATCATTTTGGTGACGCGTGCTCACGGGTGGATGTGGTGCATACCTTAAATGCTTATAGAGTCCATGAACGTCATCAGGGTCATCTGCAATTTCAGACGTTTCTCGTTTTATTGAGAGACGTTTTCATTTGTGCTTTAGTCATGTCGGGTGGATGTTTTTCTGGTTTAGAAATTGTGTGCGCCCAGTTTAGACACAAAACAGTCCATTTTGGTCGATTTTACACACAGTGAAGTCCTGATTTGGTCTCAGTAGGTCTGGTACTGCTCTTGGAAGGTCAAATACACTGCCTGTGCCGCCAGGAAAGAAGAAATCCATTGGTCATTCAGGAAGTTCATGTTGTCAGCTGATCTCATTCTTTGGACACACAGAGCCGGATTTACTAAGTGTTTGCAGCAGGGGTGTAACAACACAATGCACCGTGCCACACAAATCTTGACGATATGCACCGTACTAAAGCGTCGGTGCAAGTTTTAGTCTATAAGAAACAAAAGAACAATAGGCAGGTAATTAGCAGTGATCAGCCATGATAGTACTTAAAGGGGGGGTATTATGTAAAATCGACTTTTTCAAGCTTTATATCATGTTATTATGTCATTCCCTCATTAAACACATGCCTGGAGTGTTGCCTTGGCTCATTCACATATTTTTGAGTAATCAGTAAAAACTTAGACGGCAGCCATTTTAGGTGTAGCTATGCCTCAGTCCTCCTAGGAACGCCCCCACCTCCTGGAGACGCCTCTGGACCTTTCGTCACCAGCCAAGCCACCAACCACTGCTCCTCAGCTCAGCAGAGCCCCCTCCCCGCACAGTAGTGTTGTTTAGATGCCACAGCAGTGTGCTGAAGGGGGCGTGTCGGAAAGCTTCTTAAAGAGACAGAGGCCTATTTCAAGACGTTCAGTACAGCCATTTTGAGAGAGCAATTTATTCAAGGCAGTTATTTTAATTTACTGCATATACAGACCAACAGAAGGTTACGTCATCATTGTAGTATGCTATAGACTGGTGCTATGTGATTGAAAAAAGCATAATACCGCCCTTTAAACATAGTACTAGTTTAAAAATATAAAAAAATAAACTGAAAAAGCAGTTTAACATAATGACCCCAATTTGAGCTCTGTGGCCCTCGCGGAAGAACCTTTGCTACTACCAGACTGGGGGGACACATTTAAAAGGGGGTCTGGGAGGTCCTCCCACAGAGATTTTTTATTTTATTTTAATGGTGCAATTTGGTGCATTCTCATGCATTTTAACAGACCAATAGGTACATATTTTTTCCCAGTGTCAACTCAATACAAAACGTTACAAAACGGCTCAGACCTTGTTTAGAACTAATAATAATAATCTCTTGGATTTGTATAGCGCTTTTCAAGACACCCAAAGCGCTTCACAGCTGATTATTCATTCACTCCATACTTGGTGGTGGTAAGCTACTATTGTAGCCACAGCTGCCCTGGGGTAGACTGACGGAAGCGAGGCAACCAGTCTGCGCCATCGGCCCCTCCGACCACCACCTACCACTCACTCACTACATTCGCTAGGCTTCCTGGTGTTACCAAACGGTCTCCCATCCAAGTACTAACCAGGCCCTACCCTGCTTAGCTTCCAAGATCTGACGGGATTGGGCATAGCAAAGGCGGTATGACCAGAACTGGTTTAGAACTGGTTTAGTCTTGGTTTAGACCTGGTTTAGTCTCGGGTACAAAGTCATCTGATTAAGCCTTACATGTGAGGGAGTATTTCTCCTTATGCCCATGGGCCCTTCAGCCTGCTGGGCCCCTGGGCTTAGCCCCTGTAAACCCCTGCATAAATCCGGCCTTGACTACCGTGCCTCCCTAATAGCCCTAATGAGGCAGTTTTCACACCAAAAATGGGTTATACACGTTTTTAAATGTTTGTATCTGCTCATTTACAAAGATAAAATCATAAATGTGTTGTTTTGACTGTGTAGAGTTATAAGAAAGTAGGCTACACGTTATCTACATTACCTTTGGCTTTCCTCTGTACTCCATTGACCTGGAGCGGCTCACAGCAGCTTCAGGACGGCTTCCCTCATCCTTTTAAAGTCCTTATACACCTTTGTCTGTCTGTCTCTTTTACATATTTCTTGTGGACCTTTTTGAGTCTGAAATAAAGAATACTAACACCGTCTGTGTGCGGTGTATTGATGACACTGAAGTAAACGTAACTCGTGTTCCGCTCTTCAC
Organism: Neogobius melanostomus; assembly: GCA_007210695.1. Taxonomy (NCBI): domain Eukaryota; kingdom Metazoa; phylum Chordata; class Actinopteri; order Gobiiformes; family Gobiidae; genus Neogobius; species Neogobius melanostomus. The sequence goes on from VHKM01000064.1 coordinate 501,358, forward strand.
CTCTTTCTGTCCTCCAATGCACGAGTGCGAGCCAGCTCTCCTGAGTCCCGTTTCTTTTCCTTTCAAGGAGCATATGATCAAAACCTCATCTTCGGTCCCACATTCAGCAGCAATATTTAAGAGTCGAAAGCAGGAACCAAAAAAATCAGAGACCAAGTTGTGAAGCCTGTTTGGTCCAAGGAACAGCATTAAAGGAAGTGACTTGGTTGTTTCAGCTCAAATAAAAGCTACAAATTTAGAGGAAATCATCTTTTTCTGGAGTAAATTCACATTATTGTTCTGTTTTCTGGTTCTAGATGGCAAATATTTCAGTATAGGTATCAAAACTGTACCCAGCCCTAATGCACTGACTAGACAGTTTCCCTTCTAAACGGCTCAGAGCATTGACCCAGGTCTGACTCGGAACTGTCCCAGCCGTGATTAGATGGAGTCCTTATGGAAACAGCCTGAATATAACGCATTTACAGGCTAATGTTCCCACAGAGCAGTGATTTCAAAGAGGACGGGCCAAATGGACCTATGGATTTATGGGCGATGGCTTTACGCTCGATTAGGAGCACAAACGTCCCGGGCCATTAGCCTCAGACAGCTTTATTCCTGTTGGTCAACATCATAAGGTGCGATATTAAATGCTAATTCGTAAACAATTCATAAGACGTTTCTGTCCTTGTGACTTATGGGAGGCAGATCCCGAAGATTCGTCTCCCGTTTAAGGGCCTCGTTTCCTGTCAGATTTACTCTAGTTTTTTGCTCAGAGGTTTCCTGTTGTGTGCAATTTCATCTTCATTCTCTTGTGTAATGTAGTGTTTGCAAATCTAGAAGTGCATGTTTGAGGCTTCAAAACATTGCATAATCACGATTACATACTGATCGATCTCGATTTTGTATTTAATTTAATTTTTTCATAATAAATTAAATTCATCTTGCTGATTCATAAAATTAGATACATTTTTTATTCAAACCTCAGCTCAAACAAAACAAACGCTTTCCTCAAGTCTCATTTAACGCAGAAATCAAATCTTCCATTGTCTCGTCCAAACTCCCAAACTAGGTCCTGTTTGTGCCAAAGAAGTGGCTGTAAATCTGTCGATTATAAAGTCCCATGAGGATTATTGAGATTGACCAAAGTAGAGAGTAAATTTAGATTAATTGCCCAGCCCTAAACTGTGCATTAAAAAGCATTACATTTGAATTTCGGCTACTTGTATCAACGCTAGGGGTGGGAACCTCTGGGTATCCCACGATTCGATACGATACGCGATACATGGCTCACGATAACGATTATCTCACGATACGCCGATACTGCGATAATCGATATATTGCACAAAAATAACCTTCGATACATCACGATTAAAAAAACATGCTACTTTTAACCTTTATTTTAACATACTACATATTATTCAACATTTACATTTCTTTTCATGTGCTCTGTACCACTTTTATAAATGATCCCTGACTTACACACTGGGTCATAGATCTGACAATGACATCATTTACATTCAAATAAACAAGAAACCACAGTCCTATTTAAAAAGTAATAAATCAACCTCAAATTAATCTTCTTTATAATTATAAAACTATCATTAAAAGCAATTTATTTGTGTGACAGTGTTTGGTCCAAGTGCTTAAAACTGTAGTGCTGCCCCTGCTGGTCTGACTGAATTCTTGATCATTGTTGGCCTCTATTGACTGTGGAGCACTGCTGCCTCATTAATATGCATGACGTTGCTCATTAATATGCATGACGTCATCAAAAGTACCGTATCGTCCCGCAAAATATCGCGATATATTGGAAAATCGATATATTGTCACACTCAACGCTGCCCCCTCCTTTTTAGTAAATGGTCACATTTATATAGCTCCTTTCTACCTGCTTTAGGCACTCAAAGCGCTTTACATCAAGGAACCAGTTTCTTGTGCTTTTGTCTCTTTTTTGTAGTTCTTTTCATATCATTTATCGTTGCTCGCTTCATCACTTGCTTTCTGACGATTTTGTGTCTTGTTTTTGTCGTTTTTTTAAATTGTGTTATTGTTGCTTTTCCAGCTCGTTTTTGTCGCTATTTTGACGCTTTGTTCAAGGAGCTTTTAGATTTGGGTAAAACTGGAGAAAATGCCCTCGGTTAAGGCGGGTGGTAAGAGGTTAAAACGTCATAGCGGTCTTTCTATTCTCACATAAACAAGAACATTCCTGCCTCACTATGTTTATGGGGATGTCTTTAATCTAGAAACCCCCCACTGCAGATTCAAAACGAGATCTTTAGAAATGTTATACTAATGTCAGCTCTTGTAACTTAAATGCGTTGAGAAGAGGCAGATAAAGTTGTACTAATAACCTCTTGCAGTTCGGCGCCTGCTTTTGCACGATGTACCGTATTGCTCAAAGGCACAGCGGCGTCAGCTTCATTCCAGAGAGCGTTCTTGTGTAAAGTCACTGACAGAATGAAACGGGGAGTTGATGTTGTGGCAGGTGTGACGCCTCTGGGCTGAAGAGATCGAGTCCATTACTGTAAATGTCCACTCCAGCTGCGCACTTTTACTGTTACTGCCGCCGTTAACACCCGCGCAGCCGAAGGCGCCCATTTTAGACCCTTAGTTTTTATTTGTGTGTAACTTTTTATCACTTGAGTGGATTTACTTAAGATCTAATTGGTTAAGGACTTTGACTCAAGGCACAGAAATCGTTTGCGGTTTCTTTTCTTTTCTTCTTTCTATTTATCATCAAATCTTGCCAACTTAGTGCTAAATAAGTATTTATTTAAGCATTAAGGTTTTAAGTTGTAACGTGTTTTTGTTTTACGCTGTGTTGTGTAGATCGTCTTCAGATGTAAGACCTCAAGTAAAACTGTTTCAGATTTTGCCAGACCACATGTTGCTTTGTTCCTATTGATATTTTGAACATCTGTACCAAAAATGGAGCCAATATGACGCTGGTAAAGTGTGGCACGCTGTTTCACTATTTGTATTGCTCTAGGCCTAACAATGCATAAACAGACTCTTGAACAATACAAAGATAAGTCGGTCTTTAATAGGCAAGACAAGTTTATTTGTAGAGCACAATTCATACACAAGGCAATTCAAAGTGCTTCACAGTTGCATAAAATTACAAGAAAACAGATCAAATCATACAATAAAACATCAACATAAAGTTAATCAATGACAGTAAAAGGCAAGAGTGCAGATAAAATACTTTCAGTTTTCATATGCACGGGTAAAAAGAGCTGTTTTCAGCCTGGATTTGAACATTGTCAGAGTTGAGGCCTGTCTCACATCCTCATGAAGACTATTCCAGATTTTAGCTGCATGAAACTGAAACGCAGCCTCACCGTGTTTATTATTGACTCTGGGAACCACCAGGAGACCCCTCCCTGAAGTTCTCAGGGCCCGAGATGGTTCATACGGCTCTAACATGTCAGAGATGGACTTTGGTGCTAAACCATGAAAAGACTTGTACACAAGCAGAGCTGTTTTAAATTCTATTCTCTGAGTGACAGGAAGCCAGTGCAGAGACCGGAGCACTGGACTAATGTGGTCGTATTTCCTGGTTCTTGTCAGGACTGGAGCAGCAGCGTTCTGGATGTTCTGCAGCTCTAACAGCTCGTTTAGAAAGGCCAGTGAGCAGCCGTTACAGTAGTCTAACCTGCTGGAGACAAATGCATGGATGAGTCTCTCTAAGTCTGGTTTTGACACTATTCCTCTGATCTTAGCAATGTTTTTCAGATGGTAAAAAGCTGATGATGTTATTGCTTTGATGTGGCTGTTTAATGTGGCTGTAATAATCTCTCAAAGTCTTCCTGTACATATAACAACATGTGAGAACATTCAAACAGTTCAAACACTTGTAGCTATTGTTCCTATAGACAGACCTTAATGTTAGTTTTTCGTACCTGACGGTTTCGGCTACAACTGTGGCCTTCCTCAGAGGTTGTCACGTGATGTTGCTGTGACGTGTCTGGTCAGCTGATTTATACAGTTTTTGGCACTGTCTTCCTGCTTGTGGTAGCAGGCTGACAGTGCCATCTGCAGTCCGACTTCTTCAGAACTGTGTCCCAGATGTGGGAAAGTTGGTATGCAAGCCATCGAGATCCGGAAACGCGCCCCCCAGACTGTGAACCGGGTCGAGGGGGCATACCAACTTTCCCACATCTGGGACACAGTTCTGAAGAAGTCGGACTGCAGATGGCACTGTCAGCCTGCTACCACAAGCAGGAAGACAGTGCCAAAAACTGTATAAATCAGCTGACCAGACACGTCACAGCAACATCACGTGACAACCTCTGAGGAAGGCCACAGTTGTAGCCGAAACCGTCAGGTACGAAAAACTAACATTAAGGTCTGTCTATAGGAACAATAGCTACAATATTAATTTGAAGACCTAATGAACCTAATCGGACCAGTTCAAACACTATTTTCAATGTATGATGACTTTGTTCTTTTTGATACTTTGTTCTTTTTGTGCGACTCGCACAATGTGGAGCAAAAGTTGCTTTTGATCTTTATGTTGTACAGGTCGTTGAGAGCATTTAAAAAGGGCAAAGTCTCTGTGTGTCGTTGATGACCTTCAAAGAATGAACTTTTTGTCTCAGATTCTCATCTGTGAGATCGGACCTCACATCATCAGGGTTATACTCCAGCTGTTTGACCCGGAGGCGTGTGGGTCGGATCACAGCTGACCCTTCTCACCCTGGACACGGACTATTCACCCCTCTCCCCTCAGGCAGGAGGCTACGGTGCATCCAGACCTATACCTCCCGTCCCCTTAGCCATCAGACTCATGAACAAAAACAAGACTCAATAACTCACTATATGTCCACACTCATACTGTATGTGTTGCTAACACTCCTGCACATCTGTGAATAGTTCTATGTCAAATTGTTGTTGTCTTATCATAGTTTAAATTTAATCTTCTTACGCATGCTCTTATAGTCTTACAGTCTTATAGTTTAAAGTATTTTGTATATGTTTTATGTTTCTTGTTGCACGGTCTAAATTGGATTGAGTGTATTGAGTGAGAGATGGCAGTTGTTCTGCTCTTGTCGAAGAAAGACATCAAGATTTTTCAGCTTCTTATTGTGAGGTCTGGTTTTACGCACAGGGAGACTCCACAGACTGGCAGATGGAGCTCAGTCAGTCAGCGCAGTGAGAGCGTTCAGTCTTCTGTATTTAAGCACACGCAGCATGTTGTGCATTTATTAAGTAAAAAAATGTAATGGTTCTTCATTGTACTTATCAAGCGATACGTTTATACCGTATAGTAACTGATACTTAGAATACCAGTTAATTTTGTGAACCACCTGAGTGTTTATGGGTCTCAACTCGTAAATGCTGCAGTTTTTAGAGCGTAGAATAAAATCCGACTGGGCTATTGCGCTCGGAGGCTGATTTCTGAGTTCGTCCTCTGTTGCAATGACCTTTACGAGTGCAGTATCTCTTCACCCTCTCAATCAGCGCTTTCACTAAAGTCAAGGACGCGCCGTTTACTTTGCCTCTTGAAATTTGCATCGCACTAAAGCACGGTGGGACTCTGTCTGTCTCTCTGTGATTGAAACTATATTTACATCTCTGGCCAAACACCGCTCCCCCTTTGTTCGTGAATTAGATCCGAGGACTTTTTTAATGAGGCCTGGGGGAAGAGCAGAGACCGATGGCACATTATTACAGAGATGAGACAGAGACACAGACAAAAGAGGAGAAATGAAACGAGCTGCTGTGGAGATGTGGAGATAACGGTTTGAAAGAGCGTCGGATGGAAGGAGGCGATATCTTGTAAACATGAGACGACATAATAGTCAATACTAATCACAAAATAGAAGAACTACAAATGCGGCACCAAGTTCATTGTCTCAGTCAAAAGATGAATATGGCAGGTTTGTGGATCCAAACACTAAAACAAATTGGGACCGAGTGAAGCAATTGTGTGTTTTCTATTTTAAGATTTCCGTCCTAAACAGTGTCTTTCCCATAGAGTTATACTGGTCTCTGCTCAACACCTGAGAGACATTATCAAACTGTGGAATGTGCAACCGAGCCATCCATTTTCACAACTAACATTTTAATTTAGTGGCCTCCTCTTTCATTGTCACTCTTTCAGAAATCAGGTATCGGGGCCTTTGAGGTAAGAAGATGAGGAGAGTGAAGGTGAAGCTGCAAGCGCTTTAGTCGACCCCTTTTCTTTCCGTTGTTTGTACAAAAGATACCGGTCTCGACTTGAGCAACGCTGTTGTTGGCGGAAGATCTGGCCCATAGTCCCTCCAGTGAGCCCTCACTCTTCCCTTTGCAGTGGACTGTTGTTGTTTTTGGTTTTGTTTGTCCCTCACTCGCTCACTCGTTAAAAAGACCTGGAGATACTTGAACTCCTCCACGTGAGGAAAGGACTCCACCGACCTGGAGATGATGCAACCTGTTGTATACATAAACACATCCATAACACGAGCTGGTAACTCAGTCTGTGTACACATCCATCCATTCTTCCATTTTCTTCCACTTGTCCGTTGCCGGGTCGTGGGGGCAGCTGTTGGAACTGCCCAAATCACATTGCACCAGCCCCTATGGCTCCTCCTGCAGGTGGTGGGTCCACAGAAGGACGGCCTCATGGTTCTAACCGGGCCTGTTGGTCTCTCATAAGGGGCTTCTGAACCGCTCTTTGTCTGACCTGTCACCTAGGACCTGTTTGCCATGGGAGACCCTACCAGGAGCACGAAGCCCCCGACAACAGAGCTCCCAGGATCATTCGGGTGCTCAAACCCCTCCACCACGTTAAGGTGGCGGTTCCAGGAGGGGACTGTGTTCACAAAAAGTGTCAAATACTCAGTAAGTCAGTAAGTTGACTTCATATGTCATTGTACAACGGCACAACGGAATTGTGTTCAGGTGTTAGTCCTGAGCCGCTGCCACTGTGGGCCAACGTGACCCGCATGTTTTTGGAGGTCGGGGAAACCTCAGCTTGTCTTTGATTCAGAGCGTGGTGTTCTGCACTGGTCAGCTCCCTCCGCTCCACAACAATCTTTTACCATCTTCTGGGAGGAGCTTAGCAGTTGATCTGTTTTATTCTCAAGTCAACATCCATTAGCCAGAACTCTAGTAGTGATAGAACATGTGTGAGGCTTAGCTGTGATTCTTGCCCGGATACCTCCTCGTTTGTCCCTTCCTTGTTTCCTGTAGCGCCTCTTGTGACGCCTCCACTGTGCTGCAGCTGTGGGCGCTCTTGGTGCCTCTTCAGTGTTTCCGAAGAAGAAATAGGTCTGAAATGTCTTTAGCCCATAAGCTAATTCTCAAGAGATCAATAAAGGATTATCTTATTTTATCTGTTTGTTTACTTTTAAAAAGCTGCTTTCTTCAGGACCATTATGAACTTCACTGAACCCCACAAAACACAGCAAAGACGTACAAAAGCATCCAGTAAAACAATGTGGAACACAGAAACCACAAATGCGGTTCGCAGAAAAAGGCATAAAAAAACGCTGCTGTAGAGTAATCTGACTTTTCTAACGTATTACGAACTAATGCGCTGCCCCCCAAACAGAACTGAATAGATACGGTGCCATTATAGCAATAATTCTGTGATAAATCATGCCGCTCATTCATACCGTTATTGCATTTCCATCCAAAATGTCAGATAACACTCTCCGCAAAACAAACATACCAACCCGGTCCATTTTTATTAGATCACAGTCACATCCATTTCCATCGCTGTTCATTATCTCTCCGTGATATTACCCGCACAGACAGAGACGCAGGAGGGTGGACAGATTGAGTCGTGTCTCAAATTAAACCGCTACCTGCTTGGTCCGTGCCGTAATTACTCTGATAATTAATCTGATGTCTTTGTATTTAATAACACTGGCCTCGTGCCTGGACGTGTGGGGCTAATACGTTACAGGCGTTGGCTGACAGACTCGATCGCTGATGTTTACACTTCGTTTTGCGACGGCGTACAATTATTTAATCAGACCCCTGCGATTTATAATTGCTGATTGAACAACCGCTCCAATTTCAGCACTATTTGATGAAAATCTGGCAGAGTCCGTGGGTTGAATGGGTTAAAAACAACCAGAAAATGCAACGATTACCAAAGATTCCATAATCGACTCTTTGGAGCTCTTTACCACGTTACAATGTTGTTCTCTCGTCAAAAACACACCCAGAGCTGTGTTTGGATCCGCCTGCGCAACTTTGAGTGCTCTTTGGATCTTCCCCAGTGGCAGTTCGCAGCACAGCAGCTCCTTAAAAGCTCCTCCTGAGGTCCTATGTATCCAGAGAATGCTTTCCTCACCTCTACGTCTCTCCTAAACTTAATACTTCCATCTCTCCCTAAGCTTATTCCTTTCATCGCAGCGTAAAACCATCGCCAAAGATTCAGTACAGCTGCGCAGCAAAGGGGAGCAAGAGGAAAGGTGTGGGAGGAGCTTAGAGCTAGCTTGCTTCAATAATCAGGAAGTGAAATTGCTGGATATTTGTTTTAGCTGTTTCATTCGATATTGTGTTTTCTAACTAGAGGTCGATCGATGTGTTTTCTAGGGCCGATACCGATATTTTTGGCTGATTGTTTTTAAATGCCTCGTCTATGATGCTTCTAAACTGTGTCAGTTTGTCTCAGTGTTTGGCAAAATAAGTGTCACTTCAGTCTAAACCTTTCAGTCACAAATTCTAAGGATGTTGATGGTGTTGGTCTATTCTGTCTTGTATTTGTTGGCCCGAACAAACTACAACTACTAGGGATGCACCGACCCGATACTGGTATCGGATATCGGAGCCGATACTGGAAAAAATACGATATTGGTGTTGACTACAAACACAACTTTCACCAACTAAACTATCATTGAATATACTGTAGGCTCATCTTGGCAGAATCTGGAGAATTCAGTCGCTGAGTTAGTTTCAACCTCTGCAAACGTATTTTTAATCGCCGCGCAAAATGCCGCAGCTAGCAACATGCTAGTGCTAGCGGCAGCATGCTAGTGCTAACGTCAACTGATCAAAGCTGGGACAGAAAATATGATTGGATCACCAAATAAAATAAAAATATTCACTGCTGGAGAAGTGTTTGTATTTTAGTTTATGAAACAAGATCACTTTATGTGTGTGTTTATATTAATGTACCCTAATAGCCTGTCTTATGCTCAAGGATACAGTATTTAGAGTAGAGAAACCCAGTGATCCTTTTGTAATGTTTTTCCATTCGTTTATTCATAGCTAGATATAATTGATGTAACATCTCATTTGCAAGAAAAGATAAGCCTCTATTGATCTGACACTGGAGAAAAGAAGAACATTCACTTTTTCATTCACAGCAGCCGCTTTTAAGAAAGCCTCTAGGTGTCAGTTAATATCGGATCTCGACAGATACTCAACCCCAGTATCGGTATCGGAAGCAAAAAACTAGTGCATCTCTAGCTACTGCTACTGTTGAACTGTGACAGCAGGGGTCGCTATATTAAAGGCATTAGAGGGAGCGTGTTTGAAAGAAAAAAAAATCAGCAGATTCCAAAACAAAAAAACAGTAAGTCTCTATCTCTAATGGTTCTGAAATTATGAGCAAAAGTCTGCAACAAACGTGTCACCAATTTTCCCCTGAGGTCTGGGACGTTGTGGGAGGGCTCATGTTAAGCCTGAGCTCTTTCCAATGCAAAAAAACAGAAAGTCAATATCACTTTCAGTTCTGGAGATATCGGCCTTTAATCGACATGATATCGGCCGATCGCTGATATTGTAAAACACTGGTATATCTTTTTCCTATAATAGTAGTAAAGATGTGTTTGTAATTATTACCAAATAGCTGCAAAAAGCGTAACACCCACTGTTTTTAAATCCCGTCACCCGTGTGGTTCCTCACTCACAGCTGTCGTCCCCTCAGTCTGTCGCGCTAAGATTTCAATTAAACCTCGCTCTCTGACACTTCACAGGTGTTCAAGCGGCGAGGCGGAAATAGCCTGAACATCAGAGCATGAGGGAAGATTCTTGTGTACAGGCATGAACGAACTGGGAGAAATATCTAATTGCTTCTTTTTCTATTGCTGAAGCTTTTCGATCTGTATTTCCTGGATCTTGTAGTGTTAGCTGGACAACGATTCATAATTTAATGGAAATCGCAATCTTTACTTTGGTCAATCTCAGCAATTGTCATGGGTCTTTATAATCATCAGGTTTACTGCATTTCTTTGGCAGAAACGGCGCCTGTTTTTGGAGTTTGGACGAGACCGTGGAAGATTTTAAAGAGGGGGTATTATGTTTTTTTCAATCACATAGCACCAGTCTATAGCATACTACAATGATGACGTAACCTTCTGTTGGTCTGTATATGCAGTAAATTAAAATAACTGCCTTGAATAAAATTGCTCTCTCAAAATGGCTGTACTGAACGTCTTGAAATAGGCCTCTGTCTCTTTAAGAAGCTTTCCGACACGCCCCCTTCAGCACACTGCTGTGGCATCTAAACAACACTACTGTGCGGGGAGGGGGCTCTGCTGAGCTGAGGAGCAGTGGTTGGTGGCTTGGCTGGTGACGAAAGGTCCAGAGGCGTCTCCAGGAGGTGGGGGCGTTCCTAGGAGGACTGAGGCATAGCTACACCTAAAATGGCTGCCGTCTAAGTTTTTACTGATTACTCAAAAATATGTGAATGAGCCAAGGTTCGATTTTACATAATACCCCCCCTTTAAGAGTTAATGAAACAAGGAGAGAAGCATTTGTGTTTGTTTGGGCTGAGGTTTGTATAGAAGGTGTGTCTAAGTTCATGAATCAACTACATGTACTTATTTTTAACTTGGGTAAAAATAAAATGGAAATAAAATATGTCAATATGAGGAAAAAAAATCACCAAGGTCGTGGCTTGTCATTGTAGGGTAAAGGTGGGTCCCAACCAATGGCCGCTGGCTGCTCTGCTTTGTGACGACGACACTAGGGTCCGCCATTGCTGTAGTACCTCCATATTGCCCATTGGAATGCATTGCACTTTAGGCACGTTAAAAACAACTTTAGAGCCTGGTTTCAAATTTTTTGGAACTTTCTACGGCTACATATTCCTCCTGTGATAACAAACATTTTAGAAATCTCATATACTAATGAGGGTCGGACTGTTAGCATTGGAGCTGCGCGAGCTACACGTCACACAAGGGCGGAGTCTACAGTGAAGATCCCGCCCTTATGCCCTTTTTAGGAACATGCTTCGTCAGAGCTGGGAGGAGGAGTCTGTAAATCCGCCATGAATTCCCCCTCGAACGTGGTCATTATGGTAAACGGGGAGGAGTGAGGAATGACGGTCTATTAATAATATGTCTATGATCCCAACCAGTGTTGATTACAGATTCACGAATACTTCTTAATAAAGTAATGTAGCTACTTTACTGATGACTTGATTTTAGAGTTAGTTACTTTATTACAGTAGTTACATTAATCAGCTGCCGACATCACCTCCCGCCTCGAAATGCACATGACAGTATTGGTTTTGCCAAGACTCGTGTTATTGGAAGTGCATTTTAACAGCAACATCAACAAAGCTGCAGTAGATTCAGAACGTGACGTATTTCCTTCTCTCTCCTCCTCTGTTGTCGTCAACGTTTGAAAATGTGACGTCAGTCCATGTGACGCAAGAAAAAAGAAGCATATAGAAAATGATATCAGTAACTTTAGGTTAGGTTAGGTTTCTTTATTCGTACCCGTAGGTAAATTTGTCTAGCAATTCTGAGAACTAGTCAACATTAAAACACATTATACAAAGATAAAACACAAAGTACATGTTTAAATATAAAACTTGTAAATGCTCCAGATACTAATAGGATGTTCCTAAAGATACAACAGACATTTAAGCCACTGGACAATAACAAAGATAAGAAGCCGTGTCAGGGCCGATTAGATCCCTACTTGTTCATCAAGGAAATGGCAGCGGGAACAAAGCTTTTACTAAAACGATTCGTATGGCTTATTAGCATTAAAAACCTACATCCAGATGGAAGCAATCGACACTCTGAATGCAAAGGATGCGCAGTGTCTTTTAGGATGCTGCGTGCCATCCTTTCTAACTGTCTATCATACAGAAAGTCCAAACTGGTCTGAAGCCGATGACTTTACTTTAATCTGATTACTTAATGCGTTAGATTACCCGTTACTGAAAAGAGTAGTCAGATTAGAGTAATGCGTTACTAACTCATTACTGGTATCACTGGTCCCAACGTCATATCAGTTGAGACGATATGTTACTCACTCATAGAGGAGTAAAAGTAAAATTACTGCTCAAATAAGGTACAGATCTTCAAGGCTCCACTTACTACTTTATTACTGACCACCTCGGCCCTAAATGTGTTTGAAATCGAGCACGTTTTTCTCCTCAATATGAGCTCAAAATATGCATTTCCATGTTTTGTCCCAAAGTAGTTCAGCTGTATGATTTCACAGCTATATCCAGTCCGATGTAGCGTTTTGTTAATTCAGTTTTTTTGTGTCTGCAGTGAAACAAATCTCCTCTAAAGCCCCCCCTCTCCCTCTCCTCTCCCTCCTCTCATTATCCCCTCTTCAAACTCACGAGAGCCGATCCGCTATGTACACAACCAGCAAATTAGCAGGATAAATAGCCCTTTTCTGCCTCTCCCGCTCGGCATAATTAGCCATCAGAGGACATGGCAGCGAGTCGGCATATTTATGAAGAGGTGGGCCTTCGAAAGAGCGGCGCGCGGATGCCAAAACGCTCAAATTAGGGGTTGTTGGTAAAGAGAAAGAGGGTTTGAAGTGAGATGTTCGGGTAAATAAACACCGGTGTAGCGCGGATCGAGGCAGACGGCAACAAAGCGGGAGAACGAGAGCGTTTTGTACAAAGAAACTCAACGATTTTAACCGAGGGATTGGGGAGAGACGCGCGTAAATGCATTAGAGCGGATGGAGTATCATAAAAAAATCCATGACTTGCAAGATTTCTTTCGTTTTTTACCTCAATTGAACTGAAAATATGTAGTCTGTATAGTCTCTGCATGCCTCTTTATGTTGGTAAATGATCTGTTCTCAGTTTAAGTGGCTGAAAGTGAGATGCATAGGAGTGCAAGTACAGATTTGGTCATACTTTCCACTGCGTTTTATAGCTCGGCTTTCTATTCCACTACATTTTTGACTGGTTTGAAAGTAAAAGCATTTTTGCAAAGACCTTGGTGTCGTGCGGTCGGGAATCTAAAGCTGCAGTAACATCGTTCTAAACAGAAACGTCGCAATATTAAGGTCAGAAAACTCGAGCGGCTCATTCAGTCTCTTTAGTTTAGTTTAGTCCATTCCACTCTCGCAACAACATCTCCACTTTAAAAGCTCCTACAGCAGTGGTTCTCAACTGGGCGGCTGTCAGGACCCACTATAATCAAAGCATGGCAAGCCGTGACCCTAATAAGAATTGAATTTCTCATATATTATGTCAAATACTATATTTCCTCCACAAAATGAATGTTAAATCTTTACAGCTTCAGGTGTTTCTATACTTTTATAGAAGATAAATATTGAAAGAATTGTGCCCTGGTTTGTGACCAGTGTTTCTACAGATTGCTTGAAAAAGTAATCTGATTACAGATTCCTGATGCCTTAAAATGCCTTACACTTGTATTGCGCTTTACAAGCCTGTATTACCAAGTTTCTCAAAGTGCTACACTGTCATTATTCATTCACGCCACACACGGTGGTGGTAAGCTATTGTTGTAGCCACAGCTGCCCTGGGGTAGACTGATGGAAGCGAGGCAACCAGACTGTGCTATTGACCCCTCTGACCACGACCAACCACTCACTCACTACATTCACCCAGGCTTCCTGGTGTTACCAAACGGTCTCCCATCCAAGTATCGACCAGGCCCTTCCCTGCTTAGCTTCTGAGATCTGATGGGATCAGGCAGAGCAAAGGTGGTATGGCCTTTCAAAAGTAACTTTACTGATTACTTGATTTTAAAAGTAACTCAATTAGATTACAAGGGGAGGGCTCTTATAAGCTCTTGCTTCGGCCCACTCCTTTTGAGCAGAGTGTTTGCTGCTCAAATAAACATAAACATGTTATTTTATTAGTTACATTAATCAGCTGACATCACCCCCTGCCTCAAAATGCAAATGAACCGGTTTTGCCGATAGTCACGTTATTGGAAGTGCATTTTAACAGCAACATCAACAAGGCTCTCTCCTCTGGTGTCTACAGTATGTTTGTGTCGTGAGTCGTCATCGCTCCACGAGATGCACGGAAATATATTTTTCCTAAGGAAAACAGAATAGTAACTCACACAGTGACTTGGAAAAGTAATTTAATCTGATTACTGGTCTGTGAAAGTAATGCATTTGATTACTCGTTACAAAAAGAAGTAGTCAGTTTCTGGAAATGGTTCTGCGACCTATGAGTTAAGAACCACTGTCCTACAGACTCCAAACACTTTTTTCAGCTGTATTGTTTCTTTATCTGCTTCTTAGCCTGATCTTTTGAGCCATGAAACCAGGAATTTAAACTTGGCTCGATCCAATATGAAGATTTCGTCACTGAAAATATTGGCAATTTTAGCCGTGAAAACATAACATGACAGAAAACTTGCTCTACATCTCACGGGAGAAAATGTGTCTTAGTTGCAAACATAAACACCAAAGAGACACTACAAAGATGACATAAGGCTTTTCACGGTCTGCACATTCAGTCCATGTTAATAACTTGATGCAGTGTGGTACAAAGGAGTTTTTGCAGTGCGCTTTTTCACAGAGGGGAATCCTAAACCTCCTCCCGGACCCGGACTGCAGCAGTAGCTCATGCCGAGAGTTGAGCACATGAAAGGAGTCGGCTGTGATTATTCCAGCTTGTGTCAATGTGGGCTCCTCAAAAAATGTCCTGCGGGAAGGTCGGAGCGGACAAACCCCCCGATCTGCAACGCTAGCTTAACCAAGCTGAGAGTTTGTGTTTTATACTGTATCTTACAGCCAGCCTTTTGCAATAGGCACCATTCACATGACCAACACTGTAAACAGCCTACAGACACACACAGCAACATACAAGATGTGTGGCCGAGCCGAGGGGGAAGAAAACCTCTCACGGGAATCACAATTTTTCACTATTTTTAGCTGTTTTCTAGTGGAACAAAGCGATGAAGAAAGCAACAGAAAAACTACAAAAAACAGACAAAAAGAGATGAAAACACGACACATGCTTCAAAAATGTGACTAAAACGAGGCGACACCACAACAAAAAAGTCATGATCACTTTTGTAGGTCTTAGCTTTCAAATGAGGCGTTACTCTGGCCTAATGGCTCCAGTCGAGAAGCTTTCAGATTTGGGTAAAGCTGAACTGGAGAAAATGTGCTCGGTTCTGGTGGGGGTTAAGAGGTTAAAATTGTAATATGTTTGTATTACATATTACTGTAGCTGAGTCACACTACTTTGAGTTACTTTTGGCAAAATATAAACTGAAAATAGTAATAAGTCAAAGATTTCGCTTTCCCCCATTCTATCATATTTTGTTTTAATGACGTTAGTTACACGCAACTGCAGATCTTATACACCAGTATAAGATCTTGATTTGATTTGGTGATATATGGTGATGATCAATACATATTCTGCCCTCACTGTTAGACTCTGACACAGCTATTTCCTTCAATTACCGACAGAGTGAAACTACAAACAAAAACGAATAAACAGCATTTAGACTGTATTCTTATATATTGGCCACACGTATATGCAAAATCTGGCGAACATTAATCAAAACTTAAAACTATCAAATATAATCTTTTTTAGCATAAATGTTCACAAATAATAACAAATATTGTCTTCACGACTCATATTCAACATAAAATACTCACAAGCAATGCTTTCTGTAAGACAACAAAGAAGAATGGACAAAGATCACATCAGAAGTGGATTCTGCTGTCAGCCATATTTCAACATGTGCTGTTTACTAACTCTGATGCTGATAACAGTAAACATAAAACGCAAAACAACTACAATGCCTCCTGCTGGTGGGAGAGAGAACTACTCCAGCACAATACAAACCATTTAAATGCACTATAAGTTACTTGAATGTAACAACTAATATATTCCTGTATTTTAAGTAAAATGTTATATTCCTTATATTACTGAAAAAGTAATATACTTTTGTAACTCGTTACTTTTGTAATATGTTATCCCCAACGCTATGGTAACCGACAAAATGCTGAATTTTCATGCCTTGGTTTATGGTCAGGATCTCTGTAACGGCTGGACTTATTCACATGCAACAAAAACCGCCACAAGGTTCAACGTCTTCTCTTTCGGCACATATGAACCGAGGTCACATGACTGTCTCACAAAGGCGTCCAAAATTGGAGACAATATTCAAAACGACGCGCTTATGTTGGACTTTCAGCCGTGAGATGAATGTGGCAGGTTTGTGAATCCAACCACTTCTAAATATCGACCAGGGGAAACATTTGGGCATTTTAGGCCTGCCGCGATAATTACTATATTGAGTTATCGCTCGATAAGTAAAATGAAGGACGATAACAATTTTAGTCTCGATAAATGCACGTGCTGCTTGTGCTTAAAATAAATACAGAAACATGAACGCTATCACAGCGCTGAGTGAGCGGAGCGTCCATCCAACCCGTATCCCTGCATGTATCCAGATCATTTATAGATCAGCGCTGCTTTGGAGAGAGGCGGGGTGTAAACACTACTACGGAGCTTTACTGATTCCGACACTTTGTGAACTTTATCGCGGAGCAAGAGGGACTCGTGTGAAAACGCTTGAAGTTCCCGCCAAAAGAAGCATCACGGAGAGAATTACAACGTTAATGCGACTGCAGGTTTGTCCAACGTGAGAACGAAACAAAACCACCGCCCAGTCAGTGTATCAAAGCTAATCAGCGCTACTGTTAGCGAGAGGAACCGCTTTAGCCACTATCCAAATACAAGCGCGATAGTCCTGAGAACATTACTCAGTGCTTAGGTCTATGTTACTGTTCAAAAGCCAGAGAAATGCTGCAGCGGTTTGACAAACAGTCAACAAGTTTCCCAGGAGGTTATATTTGAAAGGAAAGGGAAAAAGACAAAACATAATAGCTACTTTACTTTAGCAGTGATACAGTATTATCTGAATCCATACATTTAATATACATTTTATTCTAACCAGGTTTTATTTAACACAGAAGTGAGTTTTGTCAGGAAATATTTAACCAGAATGATGTAAATGAAATATCAATATTGTTATTGGGATATTTTTAAAAGATAATACTGTATATTGACAATGTTTTTTAAATGTCATGACAGACCTAGTTCAAACACAGAACCTGGTGAGAGTGTAAGTTATGTTAAAAGGTTGAGAAGCACAGATGGAAACAGTGTCCTAGAATATGTCGACCCTCCTAGTTTGCACTTTGTTTGGTATAAGGTGTTAATATTGAATGTCAGAAGTTCAATACATTTCAGTTAAAATAGTTGCTTACAGTTTTCTTTTTATTGCCTACAGTATTTGCATTGTACTCAATATTATCGTTTATCGCGATATTTTTTGAGACAATATATCGTCCTCAAATATTTTTTATCATGGCAGGCCTAGGCATTTTCTGTCTGGAGATTTCTTCAGCTCAGTTATATCGTCCTCTACTCCAACTGAAATGGTGACATGACTACAATATCCCTACCTTGCTCTGTGTAATGTCAACTTTTTATTCAGACTGACCCCAAACGCTCTCCTGAATTATTCAAGCGTCGATGTCTTCTTGCACAAGCAGATGTTACATGTGCGTGCCCCGCTCATCTGTCATTTGCGTTATCTAAAACTGTGTTATACTCTGCAGCTTTATGGAGCTTAATCAAACATCTCATCCGCACAGTTAACCCCATGCACTTATTTAACCCTCCACCCTCCCTGGTCCCGTGGATCTCACTGCACGTCAGCCCCGTCCTCTCTCTCTCTCCATCTCCATCTCCGTCTCCTCTCTCCATCCTTCTCTCCCTTTGTCTGTCAGGCTCTTAGCGCACCCCGCATCCATTATTAAAGCCCCCAGCAGGCTTAGACACAGGCTGTGCACTTCACCCGAGCTGCTATTTAGACCCGCAGCCCAGAAACGCAGCGAGAAAGAGGCAGAAAACGCCTTGTTTTTCTGTTCATTTGTATACCGGCGACGGATGGCGGCGTCAATTTATGCACATACAGATCGGCGGGTGTATGGAAATCACCGCGCTGTTTGGAAGAAATTTCAATAATGGTTTTCGTGGAAATAGGAGAATGTTACAGGGGGATTGTGGCTCGTCGTAGATGTTGTTCGCAAAAATAAAGAGCTTTTTTTGTGGTCGCCATTTTCAATAGATTTACAGCCATGAAATACAAATGACCGGCTTTAAAGAAAATGGTTGATGAGAGACAATGTAGTGGTCAATTTTCAGATTTTTAGCTACAGTTTTCTGTCAAAGTAGAAAATAGACCAAACTCTCCCTTTATAATTAGGGGTGGGAACCTCTGGGTAGCTCACGATTCGATATGATACACGATACATGGCTTACAATAACGATTTTCTCACGATACGCCGATACTGCAATAATCGATATATTGCACAAAAATAATCTACGATACATCAAAATTTAAAAAAATGCTACTTTTAACCTTTATTTTAACATATTACATATTATTCATCATTTACATTTTTTTCATGTGCTTTGTACCACTTTTAGAACTGATCCCTGACTTACTCACTGAAAATGGGTCTATAGATCTGTCATTGACTTTACATTTAACTAAACAAGAAACCACAGTCCTATTTTGAAAGGAATAAATCAACCCCAAAATAATCTTCTTTTAATGTTTTTATAATTATAAAGTAATTTATTTGTGTGACAATGTTTGGTCCAAGTGCTTAAAACTGTAGTGCTGCCCCTTGCTGGTCTGACTGAATTCTTGATCATTGTCGGCCTCTATTGACTGTGAAAACAGTGGAGCACTGCTGTCTCATTAATATGCATGACGTTGCTCATTAATATGCATGACGTCATCAAAAGTATTGATATCGGAATAAAAATCGTTTAAAGTTTATTTCCAATCAAATCGATTAAAATCGTAATCATCCAAACTGAGTAAAAAAATCGAGATTGAATTTTTTGGCCATATCGCCCAGCCCTACCGCAAGTACGTGACTATTTCACCTTCTTTTGCTTGTACTGCACAGCCCTTTAGGTCTTATGTCCCACTTTTTAATTTGCTAGGTGATTAGTACGTAAAAAAGACTCCGAGTCCTGAATTAGCTACTTTCTTGTAATATTTTTTGATTTATTGCTGTCTATTTTGGATCTAAAACCGCAAATAAAACGGTGGCTTTTTACGTAATATGACATTTACAAGTCCGCCCTTCCATGCCCCTCCACATCTCACATTTCTTCCCACTTTTACTACTTTATGTTTTGGTCAACCTGACTCTAAACCCCATTTTATCGTCTGTCTTTGTGTTTTGCTTCTGCCCCGGTTCGTCCAAAACAAGTATTTCTTAGGAGACAATAACAAATAACGACTCCCTATTACACTGGCATTCACAGCTTGTTCTTGTTCCAGTTTGGATTATTTACAGCGTATACAGTCAAGTGAAAATGCCTGTATCTGCCGGCGCTGAAAGGCTTTTCCGTGAAGCCGTGTATTTTGGAAACAGCTTGAGTCTGACTCTGGCTCAGTGTGATGTCGTTTAGCTGTGACCTTCTCCGAGCGCGACCTTCACTGAGTCTGCCCTGCACACGGCCAGACTCCGCTTACAATAGGAAGCCATGACTGTAATAACCATCTCACTTCAAGACTAGAAAATCATTATTACGCTTTGTTTTAAGGTTTAAGAACTCCTTTTTTCCAGCCAGTCTTTTGAAATGAAACCTAGAATGCATCAAGGTATTGACTAAAATAAGAGACAAAACGATATGCTAAGTTTTCTTGGACTTTAATTTGGACTTTAATTTGTTCTTTACCAAGAACTTGCCTAATAGGCTTTTCGTACACCTTTTTGAAGTACATTCATTATTTTACTGTGAAGTTGATATTTCTGGCATAAATGAGGCTGAACAACCTCAGCTTTGATATGCTGCGTTGTAATATTTGGATGATTATGTCTATATGGAGTGACTGGGCTGGTCCGGAGCGCCCTCTGCAGGCGGCAGTGGGAATGGCACAACACAGAACAATGAAAACAAGCTTTCACGTCACGGCACAGAACCAGTGCTGATGGTACCGTACGTACAAAAATATATGTATTTTTTCATTAACTGAGGAATATAACATATTACTTAAACAAAATACGGTAATATATTAGTCATTATAATTTAAGTAACTCAAGTTACAAGTGCATTTAAATGGCTTGTATTGATGCTCGAATGAAACAAAATGCCAAACTCTTCTTATTGTCATTGTACAAAATACAATAAAACACCAATGGAGCTCTCTAAAGTATACTCAGTCTCTACCCTATTCATCCCAATAAAATAAG
Source organism: Neogobius melanostomus (assembly GCA_007210695.1). NCBI lineage: Eukaryota > Metazoa > Chordata > Actinopteri > Gobiiformes > Gobiidae > Neogobius > Neogobius melanostomus. Next base: position 521,773 of record VHKM01000064.1, read on the forward strand.
CAATGATCTTAAAGCAGTACTAAGTAACTCGTGCCCCTAGAGGCCATAAGCGCCACTGCAGGTGTCATAGCAAGTTACGTTTTTCTTTACTCATTAATTGTCCGTGAGAGTAAATACTACGCTGACAGAAAAGACAAAAGGAGAGAGGGATGTTGTTCATCCAATTACACAATGGAGATTTTTTCTCTCAAGCTTGGCTGTAAATACTGTTTAAGTGGCGCTAGCCCGCAGTTAGCTTTGCCGTTAGCCTGTTAGCTTCTTCTTCGTGATTCCATTAGTGTGTATTGTGGCTCCGACCCGGTGCAGGAAAGTTGCAATTGATCCCCCAGTCATCCCATTAACACTGTATTACCACCAGAGGGACTACGGAAAGGATTTATTAAGGTGAACAAGTTACTTAGTACTGCTTTAAATATAAGTTAATTTTAAAAGTACATCTTCAGCTGAATAAGAATCAGAAACAGAACTGTTATTGCACTAGGTCCTTGTTCATCTGTGCCTCTGCGCCTGTAGAGTATCCTCTGCTCGTGGGTAAAGCTGTTCCGCAGCCATAAGATCTGCAGTGTAGTTAACGACAGAGGCAGAATGGGGAAAGCAAAGGAAAAGGAAAACTTTTTTTAAAGTTAATTTTATGCCAAAGTAGTACATTTTTAAACAGTAATATTTAACACAAACAAAGCTGTAACGACTAAAATAGAATGTATTACCATTCTAAAGTAACTTGCCCAACACTGTTCAAAGTCTATGATGCAATAAAATCAAGGAAATGCAGATGGGAGCGCTTCAACAGTAGAAGAAGGAAAGACCAAAATGAGAAAGATCACTCTAAGCTGCATGAATGAAGCAAAATATCAATATTTTCAAAAAGGGAACAATGTTATAGCATAATTACAGGACCAAGAAAGTTCATTTACTTCTCCTTTAAAGAGTTACAGGGCTGTATTGTAAGTACTGAACTGTAAGTGAGTGCAAAAATCCATAACACACCTTTATATTATCAAACCAGGACAGAAATGAATTTGGCCGGACTGTTCCATTTCACTGGACTGCATACACTCCTTAAATAATTGAAAGAATTGAAATGGAAAGTCCACATTGTTCCCTGATGGGGTCATGTGTAGGTTATAGACTCGCATTAGAGCCACGTTACTGCGGCAGGAGGTTATACTGTACGTTTAGCATTTACATTGGAACAGAGCGGCAGCAATGGACGTGACAAGCCTGACTTCTGTTAATCCTGGTCATTAGTGTGTGTGTGTGTGTGTGACCTTTCTCCATATGTTACAGTCGCACAGCACGAGGTCAGGCCTGTATATGCTGATGACCCATAACTCTGCCTGGAGAAATAGAGGAGAATCTGCCATTTTGATGCTGTGGGTAAAGAGGAAATCATCAGAATTGAAATGATACTGTACTGTATAGAATTACTGGTTTGTGTTTGGGTTCAGGATTTCATTTAAAGAGGGGGTATTATGCTTTTTTCAATCACATAGCACCAGTCTATAGCATACTACAATGATGACGTAACCTTCTGTTGGTCTGTATATGCAGTAAATTAAAATAAATGCCTTGAATAAAATTGCTCTCTCAAAATGGCTGTACTGAACGTCTTGAAATAGGCCTCTGTCTCTTTAAGAAGCTTTCCGACACGCCCCCTTCAGCACACTGCTGTGGCATCTAAACAACACTACTGTGCGGGGAGGGGGCTCTGCTGAGCTGAGGAGCAGTGGTTGGTGGCTTGGCTGGTGACGAAAGGTCCAGAGGCGTCTCCAGGAGGTGGGGGCGTTCCTAGGAGGACTGAGGCATAGCTACACCTAAAATGGCTGCCGTCTAAGTTTTTACTGATTACTCAAAAATATGTGAATGAGCCAAGGCAACACTCCAGGCATGTGTTTAATGAGGGAATGACATAATAACATGATATAAAGCTTGGAAAAGTCGATTTTACATAATACCCCCCCTTTAATAGTCGTATGACAGCTTTTCACTGTTGACTTCTCCAAAAACCGTGCCCGATACCGGAACGATACTTTTTTCGATACCTATACTAAAATATGTGTCATCTATAAACAGAAAACAGAAAAATAACGTGTGGAAGGTCTGCAAATTTACAATATTGGGGTCATCTCCAATGTCAAGAAATGTGTGAAAAATGGGGAATAATTGGGAGAAATTGTGGCAAAAAAATAAGAAGAGAAACTTCGCACATCAGTTACTTGAGGCAGGTGCGTTGGAGATGAGGGAAAATCCCAGCGTATATTGATAAAAAATTACTTCCCACACACTGCCAACCTTGCAAAAATAGTTTATTAGGTCCTGAAGGTCCTGAAGGTCCTGAAACATTGACCATATCCTAGTAAACTATTTTTGCAAGGTTGGCAGTGTGCAGGAAGTAATTTTTTTATCAATTTTTGGGGAAAAAATAAGGAAATGTGTTGTGTATTAGTAACAAAACAGTGGCAAAATAAGGAAAAAATGGGGCAAAATAAGGAAAAACATTTGGGGAAAATGGGGACGGGAGTGTAGAAAAAGGGGGAAAATATTAGTAATGTAACAATGGCAAAATGGGGCAAACATTTGGGGAAAAATTAGGGAAAATATGGCAAGATAATAGGGAAAATATTAGTAATAACACACTGACAAAATGTGGTACAATTGCGGCAAAAATCTGGGGCAAAAATTGGGGGGAAAATGGGAAGATAATAGGGAAAATATCAGTAATAAACACTGGAAAAATGTGGGAGAAATGGGGCAAAACTAAGGAAACAACTAAACAGCTGAAACAACTAAGTATTGTATAATATTGTCCCTGGTACTCAGCCCCATCCAGGATTCAAACCCTAAATGCTCTACCATCTTGTTGCCCATCTTGTTTTCGTCCTTATAGGTGATTCCTCGAGCTCTACCCCCAGTCCCTAAACCATGCCCAACAGAGGAGCGTGTTTCTGGGCTGGTCCACTCAGCCTCTTTACCTCTGGTCAGCTCCAGACGGACAAACCCATGCATTTCACATAGACGTATGTTCAGAGCTGATAAGAACGACTGCTCTTTTAAAAGCATTTGATTTTACATCCGGCTGCGTGTTTGGCCCGAGGGCTCCTATGGGCTCTGATGTAAAGTCGATGCATTTGAGTGAAGAGAACGAGCTTTAAACACGAGTGAGAGAAAGACGGCTTTTGTAGATAAAGATGGGAGTCCTTTGTGCGGCTGCTTAAAATGGCAAAGATTTGAAGCCACTTGAGTGAAAGCTACATGTGTCGGCCTCAATGCGTTTTGAGTCAAGTATTGGAAATCCTGTTCGGGAGCGATTACATTATTTGCCACAGTATTTGCCATAAAGCGTTGGACTCTATCTGACCCCGACTCTGCGTCATCTGCTCCCACACCAGCAAACACCCCCTCTTTCACTACATCCATAGATCTACACTTTAGTGTTCGCTAGATTCACTAATCTCAGCAAACATACAGTACATTACTTGTCAAAAGTTTGGAAACACATTGTAGATTCTAAAAGTCGTTCATGTATGAATGAACTCTTATGGAATTATGTTTTAAACCAAAAACGATATAAGTTCTACAAAATAGCCGCCTTTTGCTTTGATCACTTTTGACATTTTCTTAATGAGCTTCACGATGTCGTCACAGAAATGGTTTTCACTGCACAGACGGTTAAACCATTTCAGGGACAAGGACCTCATGAAGCTCTTGAGAAAATGCCACGAATAAAGGGCAGCCATTTTGAAAGACAGACAATTACAAAACACTGTACAAAAAGCATAAAACAATACAGTTTATAATATTTACAGACAGTGCGATTATACATTATCTATAAAGTACATTACATCAACTGGAAAACTTGTTCTTCTACCCCTGCCCTTCTCAGATATAAAGTTATGGCGGGTGTACACTGACATTTGGATGTTTGTGACGCACGATCACTAGTCCTGAGAAAAATCTTTGAAAATCGTAGGTCTTAGGTCGTACAGTGAGACCGGGACAAAGATTTAAAATAGAACCGTCGTACGATCAAAGACGAGCTACGACCGACATCAGGCTGTGTCTGATACTATGAAACACTAGTCGTAGAGTGAGTCTCCTCTCGCTGCAGAGAGGATCTCTGTCAGTGTCCCGTCAACACATCAGCGCACACTTTTTCAATGAAGGTACTTGAGTCATCTTCTGTACTCAGTAGTTGAAGTCTCGAACGTTTCGCCTCTCATCCAAAAGGCTTCATCAGCGGACTAAAGTCCCGCTCAGCTTAGATAAAGACCACGAGGAGGAGTTGGGGTGGCCCGGCTTCTCCTCCTCGTGGTCTTTATCTAAGCTGAGTGGGACTTTAGTCCACTGACGAAGCCGTTTGGATGAGAGGCGAAACGTTCGAGACTTCAACTACTGAGTACAGAAGATGACTCAAGTACCTTCATTGAAGATGGACAACTCCTGTATGACTGAGAGCTTACACAGACATCAGCTCAGACTGCACCGCCGCCAGAGTCAAAGCAACAGAGGCCAGGCATGAGCGGGTCCGACTCTGCATTTTACTGGACTTTCCCTACACTTTCCGCAAAAATAAACCCTGCTAGCATGCGCCGCTTGCCTCGGCTAAACACACGCCTTCTGAAGCCTGAAACTGCAACGACAAAACTTTGATCATAGCTGCGATTGTCTCTTAGAACAATCGCACAGTGAAGACGATTTTACCATCCTCACGTCGTGCAATGTGACATCTAAGTCGTCTTTTTTTAGTGCAGTTGGAAGTTGGTTCCACTCTGAGCTTGTTTTAAAGGAAAAAGCCAATTGTCCTAATGCTGTTTTTCATTTTGGTACATTGGCCATTGAGTGTTGTTGTTCTGACTCTGATCAGAGGTTCATTGGACAAACCGTTTCAGTGGTGAAGGGGCCACATTAATAATAGTTTATCGTTTAATGCTTTCAATGAGAATCACACAATGTAAATAGTGTGATGCCAATACATAAAAAGTGTTTCCAAACTTTGACCGGTACTGTATGTATTCATTTTACTTCCTTTCCACTTTGTGTCATGTGAAAAGCGCTTCACAAATGAGCTTCCATTCCATGTCTTCCTCTGCACCAAACCATCTCAATCTGGAAAATGGAGACTCAGCTCATTAGAGAAGATTATTTTTGTGCTAAATTAGATGGTATAAAATCATCACATATCACAAAGAAAGGACGACATGTGCAGAAAACTCTCCACATTCAGTTTATTTATTTTGTTTGTTTGTCTATAATTATTGAGTAACAATAACCAGACACTGCAGTGGAGTCTCATTGCTTTTTATTGTTTTAGCGCTGCCATATTGGGCCATGTTGTGCTGCTGTGAGGTTACTTTTCATATTAATTCATAAAATACGTGTTAAATTCCCCAACCTTCTCTTGGCGACTGTGACTAACGGGGCCGTCCTCCTGTTACTCTCCTCGGGTAAAAATCTGTTTTGTTCATCTGTGTGGTATTCTTCCCCGGCGATGCCATCCAAAGGGCACCGCGAGTGTAAACAGGAAATCTGAGCAATTACAAAAGCCGTTGTTCGTCCGCTGTCGGGAAGGAAATGAAGAGTGGAGTCGAGATTGCGGCATCGAGGCAGCTGTGATTTGATATTTAATTGATTCTACCTGGAAAAGGGGCTGAAAGTAATGTTTTTTCCTCACAATAATTTGTAAAGCATAGATGATAATTGTTGATTGTTGCCAAGTACCCCAGGTTGTTCCACGCATGCTAATGTATCACTAATGTGTGCAGGGACTAACACTGTGGGGTTTTTTCATTGATTTTTATGTCAAATCCCCTCATGATGGCCTTTTCATTTCTCATTTCCAAACCAGCACTAAACTGGGCATAAATATCCACAAAAAACAGGGCTAAACAGAATGGGGCGATGGTAGCACAGTTGGTAGAGCACGTCGTCACATGATCAGAAGGTCGGGGGTTTGAATCCCGCCTACGAAAGGTGTAGACAACTGTTGTTGTGTCCTTGGACACTTCACCCACGTTGCCTCCGGTGTGTGTGTACATTGGTGTGTGAATGGGTGAGTGGTTCCTTGCCTGTCAAGTGCTTTGGGTCTGATGAATGAGCCTGTTTTAGCCACATAATCACCAAAGCTCCAGAACCAGCGTTTACTTCCAGTCTATGACCCAGAGCTCGATAGATGAACCCCAAAATAAAGGAATGCCGCCTTTGCTCTGCCCGATCCCGTCAGACCTTGGAAGCTAAGCAGGGAGGGCCTGGTCAGTACTTGGATGGGAGACCATTTGGTAACACCAGGAAGCCTGGTGAATGTAGTGAGTGAGTGAGTGGTTGGTGGTGGTCGGAGGGGCCGATGGCACAGACTGGTTGGCTCGCTTCCGTCTGTCTACCCCAGGGCAGCTGTGGCTACAATAGTAGCTTATCACCACCAAGTATGGAGTGAATGAATAATGCAATGTAAAGCGTCTTTGAGTGTCCTGAAAAGCGCTATATAAAACCAATGCATTATTATTATTATATCTCTGCTCTGAGCCTGCATCGCCTTGAACATCTTTAAACTCCACAAACACACGACAGCTGCTGTAATTTACTTCTGTCCTCACCACCTTTTGAAATCCCATTCAAACAAGTTGTCCATCCATCCATTTTCTTCCACTTGTCCGTTGCCGGGTCGTGGGGGCAGCTGTTGGCGCTGCACCAGCCCCTATGGCTCCTCCTGCAGGTGGTGGGTCCACAGAAGGACGGCCTCATGGTTCTAACCGGGCCTGTTGGTCTCTCATAAGGGGCTTCTGAACCGCTCTTTGTCTGACCGTCACCTAGGACCTGTTTGCCATGGGAGACCCTACCAGGGGCACAAAGCCCCCGACAACAGAGCTCCCAGGATCATTCGGGCGCTCAAACCCTCCACCACGTTAAGGTGGCGGTTCCAGGAGGGGTCAAACAAGTCGTCAAATAATGAAATATATCAACAAAATCCACTCGTGTGTCAGGCTGTGTTTGCTCCAGTTTTATAGACGACATGACATGGTGCTTAAACAAATGAACGTGTCAGGACACACTTTTCACCCGCCCAGCACCTCCTCCGATTGGGCCCTTGTGCAATCAATCATTCTTGTCAGCCAATCAGCTTCACCGCTCCGGTCACGCTCCTTCTCACTTCCTGAAACGAACTGCACTGCTGCTTTTCTGCAAGCCATGTTTTGACACAATTGGATGATAAACAAATTCCTTAAAGTTTTGTTTAAATGTATTTCTTTAGTTATCAAATGTTCTCATATGAAGCCGTCCTGTTAACTCCTGGTTTAATCCTGGAACTAAACCTATAGTCTATAAACATCCTGCTCTAAAAATACCTTCTCTCTCCGTCTTCATTGCGACGTGACCTCTGTCCATATTGTGTAGTGCGCAGTGACGCGGCCGGTTCATTGGCGCGCGCCCAGGGAACAGGCAGGGGGCGCCGCAGTTCACAGCCCCCCGAGAGCGCAGCCCGAAAGTGGCCATCCATCACCCGCTAAATCCCCTCCCTCACAGGAGCCAACGGGACAGAAGCGCGGGCCGAGATGAGACTAAATTGTACGATTTCAACGTACTCTGTATCATCTGTCGGTTCAGCGGCTGTTGAGTTTGTCTCTGTTCTTGTTTGTTTTATTATTATAACAGTATTTTCAGGATATCAGTCTTAACTCGAATGCTAATGCTGCTGGAATTATATAGAATGTGCACAGTAAGATTAAAATTGTACATCTTAAAAGTACTAATCTAAATCTTCTCACAAAAAGAAAGGTTAGCAGTTCCAATCCTGTCTCCGACTCTTGCAGGCCGTCACTGTGTCCTTGGGTCAGCTGTGGCTAAAATAGTAATTTTCCGTCACAAGTTAATGAATAATGACTATAGTGTGGAGCATTTTGGTATTTGAGCTCCTGGCAGGGGCTACTTAGAATAACTTCAAATTAAAAAAGGTGATACTGAGTAGAAAGAGAGACACAACGCAGCCGCTCGTCTGAGGCGATTTACGGTTCGGATGCAATGTTCAAGTTGGTGCGTCAGTCTGGACCCGGACCGACATCCACCATGGTGTAGAGTATTCGAGAAGCAACTAGGGCTTGTAAAGCACAATATCTTTATCTTTTATTATGGCAAAGACATTAAATCTGATTCGGAAAAAATCGGAATTTCTCATGATAGCAGTCGACTTTAATAATGCTAATAATAATGCATCGGTTTTATATAGCGCTTTTCTAGACACTAAAAGACGCTTTACATTGCATTTTTCATTCACTCCATACTTGGTGGTGCAATTGATATTATACTGAGGATGGTAATGACAACGGGGAAGTAGCAAGATCACGAAGTATAATACAGTATGTACTGCATAGTAACGTGCCTTTATGACAAGAATAGTAACTTCCGGTAATGTTACCAAGGTTTGTCATTGGTAACATGCTGGAATATAATATATTAAGGGTTTGCCTTTTGTGACTTGCTTTGTACTAAACATCGTACATGAAACGAGATCGTGGTTGTTGTTGTGCTTAGTTTCTGTTTTCTACATGAACATTTCAAACAATGCTTTGTAATTTGGTCTGTGTTAAAAGCCGCTCTGAAGTGTAACTGGTTCTCCTTTGACAGTGAGGCAAATCAAAATATGATGCTGCTAATTGTATGATTGATAATGTAATTGCAATAGGATAAAGTTATTATTATAATTGTCATGTAATGTCTTTATGTAGATGCTATATTGTAAATGTTGCTTCAAAATGATTGGAGGGTCGGGGGTTCGAATCCCAGCTCCCGCAAGTGCACACTGTCGTTGTGTCCTTGGGCAAAACACTTCACCCACCTTGCCTCCAGTGTCTGCATACACTAGTGTATGAATGAGAGAGTGAATGGGTGACTGGTTCCTTTCTGTAAAGCACTTTCGAGTGCCTTGTGTAGGCGTTTGTACATTTATTCAACTGACGTACAGTAAATAAGGCAGATATAATATATTATATATTATTATATAATCAAATAGCTTGCAATGTGTAGATTGGAAGGCAGGAGATCGGTGGACACACCTCTACTGTCTGAACGTTGATTACAGGCCAAAAGAAAGAAAATGCAAACATACATTGCTGGTGGTGCCGCTTCTGAAGCTCCTCTTTGTTTTCCCTGCTGTTCCAGTTTGTAATCTTCTCCTCGCTTCTGTTTCCTCCCTTGCAGACCTGTTTGGAGCTGGAGCGTTACCTGCAGACCGAACCCAAGCGTCTCTCTGAACTTTTCGACGAGGAGCTGGACTGCCTCCTGACGCCGGCCTTCATGCACGGAGCGGACAGTGACGAGGAGCTCTTGGACCCTCTGTTACCCAGCCTCCCGGACCCGCCCAGCCCGCCCCCCGCGCTCAAGAACCTGCCCAAGATCCAGGCCAAGATCCTGCACTTATCCAAGACCCAGCCGGACACCGAGACGTCCAACGGCGTGAGCGCGGCACAGCTCAGCGCCGCCGTGACCTCGCTAACCCCGCCGTCATCCCCGGAGCTGGGCAGGCACCTGGTCAAACCCGCGCAGACGCTAACGGCCGCGGCGGACGGAACGCTAACGCTGAAGCTCGTGACGAAAAAGGTGGGGTTGGTCGCGGCGCGGGCGTTACCGACGCAGTTGAGTCAAGGGGAGGAGCGTTGAGCGACGGCGAGCAGGGCAGTTTGGACGTGCCGGAGAATAAGAAGAGAGTCCACAGATGCCAGTTCAACGGCTGCAGGAAAGTCTACACCAAGAGTTCGCATTTGAAGGCGCACCAGAGGACGCACACGGGTAAGAAAGCCACGCACTGCTATATCATGAACGCATTTGGATGGGTTTTCGTTTGACGACCACACAGCGTTGAAAAGGCGTAGTGTTTATTTCAGATGGGAAAAGGTAGAGCCTGTTTGTGTAGGAGACGGATTAAAGGAACAGGCCACCGTTTTTCCATACTGAGATATGATCTTACCTGAGCTTAGACGAGTTGATGTGTACCTGTCTGTCGTTAGCATTTAGCCTCTCCTCCTCTCCTCTATGGGGCCAAACAGGGGTGAAGTTAGAAGCGACCAAGCTCTTCCACGTTTCCCCTATTTAAATACAGTTACATGAGTAGTTACACAATCCAAGTCTAGTTACACAAAATTAAACATGTCGATTTTCTAAGTGGATAAAAAGGGGAACTATATTGTAAAGCGTAATAATACCTTAGGAGCACTTCGACATCCACGCAGTAATATCTTCACTCCTATAGAATTCTCTGTTCGGACGGCTCCTATGATGTTATTACAATTACAATATAGTTCCCCTTTTTATCCGCTTAGAAAATCGACATGTTTAATTTTGTGTAACTTAACTTGGATCGTGTAACTACTCACGTAACTGTATTTAAATGGGAAAATGTAGAAGAGCTTGGTCGCTTCTAACTTCACCCCTGTTTGGCCCCATAGAGGAGAGGAGGAGAGGCTAAATGCTAACAACGTCTTTGTTTTGACTGAGCGCACGCGTAAAGACCAGACAGGTACGCATCAACTCGTCTAAGCTCAGGTAAGAACACATCTCAGTGTGGAAAAACGATGGCCTGTTCCTTTAAGAGCGAGAAAATGCCTCTGATGATGAAAGAGGCGAAACGTCATGAACTTTGTCGACCAAATCCAGTCGACAATATTTGAAACTCTCTATGACGATTGGTCGGGGATTCGTGATCTATACTAGGGCAAGTATTGGCTTGATACTTTGACAGGTCTACAGCCAAACCTGTGACTGTAACAGCAGGCGATTCAAAGGTCGGATTCAAGAACCCTCCAAAAATGAATATCTGGAATAGGTTAAATGTCTCAAATTGAGCATAATATTTAAAACTTTCTTTTACTTTTGACTAGTTAAGATTTAATCAGGCATTTGACCTCGATTATTTTCACTTGTTCTGAGATGTTTCTGACTCATTTCAATACATTTGTCTTTATTTCAGGTTAATTTGTCTGCCAACAGGGTAGGAACATTGTTCTTGTCCCAGATGGGTTACTTTTAATTGAAAATTTTAAGCTACTGACAGGAAGTGACACAGACGGAGGTGAAGTCCCAGAGCAGTTTGACTCATTTCCCATTGACATAACATGGTTGGCATGGCAACAGTTTAACATTGTTTGCTTTCATCTATGTCACTTCCTGGAGCGTTTGTCGTTTTGAAATAAGTAAGTGAAACTACAAACGTCTAATGTGTCATATGCGCTTTAATACTTCAAATATCCCACTATAAACATGAAATAAATGAAATACAACTTACTTTGGGGGGAAAGTAAAGTCTTACATTAGAAATAATAATTACTGATAAACAGCTCATGTTGACTATGGTTTGGACAGAGGAGGCATAGTAAAAGAATGGGCAGATGCTGACTAAATAAGCTACAAACCACAAGTAGCATAATGCGCTGCTTTGTGCTGAATAAGGGAAGATCTTGCTCGGCTCTTAAAGCTAATTTTGACTCATTTAGTTTTGCTTCTTCTCCGCAATTAAAAGGTGCTTTACTCCCAAATCGCCGTTTCACACCAGAGGCATCTCCCTGCGCTCTATTGCTCCACTTAGTGTTTTTCTTCTACAGTGTTTGTGAATTTAAATGATCTTTGACGGTGCAGCATTATCCTGGTTTTGAATTACGCCAACAAATCATATTCACAGCTCCTTTTGCTAAATTTAAAGTGCGGTGTTGCTCGTAAATCTTCATCTCGTCCATAACCGTTAAATATCTTTATCTTTATTACGTCCTGACACAATCCGTTCTCTGCCGATAAAAGATGGACCGGTAGTAAATGAAGCAGCGAATTAGCCGTGTGGGTGTGAGGGTTAAGCGTTAGCCACATTAGCCGCTAACTGCAGCTGCCCGTTCGCTGAGACTGAGCGGACCGAGGCGAGTGCCTAAACTCCGGACTGAGAGACTGGGACATCGAATAAAGAGCATAGAGAGATGAAGAGACGGAGAAGGAGATACTGGAAGTAGGAAAGCAAGACAAATCGAAATTGCCTCCTGGGTTTAACCGTCAGCGCCCCAGAGCGTCGTGAGCGATGCCAAAGATAACGTTTTCTTTCCTGCGGATAATTTCAATCCATAAATGATAGAAACAAGCTCTTAGAAGAAGAAGAAGAAGTTAGAAATACAGTAAGTAAACATATTGTGCTAAAGCTGGGTGACATAATTGTGCTCCTTGGTCCACAGGGTCCCTGGAAACATATTTCAAATGTTCATGAAGTTTGTTATTTATGTTGCTGACCTTGTTTTGCAATCAAAATCTGTAAAGCTTTATTTTCAGCTAAACGTTTCTTTGGTATTTCTTTTATAACCTTTTTTTTTACATCCTTTAAAGGAACAGGCCACCGTTTTTCCACACTGAGATATGTTCTTACCTGAGCTTAGACGAGTTCATACGCACCTGTCTGGTCTTTGTTCCCGTGGAAGAGCTTGGTCACTTCTAACTTCACCTTGTTTGGAGCCATAGGAATATGCTGGGAGAGGCCAAATGCTAACAACATCTTTGGTCGTTTTGCGTGACTGAGCGCACGCACAAAGACCAGACAGGTACGCATCAACTCGTCTAAGCTCAGGTAAGAACATATCTCAGTGTGGAAAAACGGTGGCCTGTTCCTTTAAAACCAACTAAAACTTGTTTATTATGAAAGTCCAGGTTGTCCTTAAAGGGACTATACATAAGTTTAACCACAAATAAATGTATACAAATGTAAAATTTCTTCCTCATACATGCTCCAGCAATGCCCTGGTGAGTAGAATGAGCCCTGGCCTTTTCACCGCGATTGCCTCTATATGTCTGTAAAGTCACTTAAATAGTTTATGCTCGGGTCGAACAAGCAAACAGCGTAATGCGTAATGCGCGTTCACGCTCAGCTGTAGCGTTAGCTGTAGCGTCAGCTGTATCGCCTCTATACTGACGCTGCAGCGCGAGTGGTAACTTCGGAGGGATGGATTTAGCGGAGAATAAGAGGAGACCGGCTTCAAGCACCATCGAAACTCCAGCCCAGACCCCAAATAACGAAAAGAAACGACGAGTTTATTCGAGTGTGACCAAAAAGGCGAAAGTCGAGTCTGATCAGCGTAGGCAAAGGACTGGAGTAAACATCGGAAAAGAGAATCTCTCAAAAGACCCGCAGCTTATTTTTGCTTGAAAGGTAAGAAAAGATGACTAAATACATGGGGGAAAAGGGGTGATGCTTTCAAAACAACGGTGTCCGACAAAACATTTGAGTAGTAACAGTGGTAATGGGGCTGTATTTACAATGGCAAAAGTAATGTCGCTAATGTTAGCTTTTCTTGGCCGCAAAATAAGCATGACTGTTCACGGATTTATAAGCAGTGAAACGACTACAAAAAGTGGACATGTTCCATTTACAATATAGTTTACGAGTTGTATTACTTGGCTTCTTCACTCGATTCACTTTGCTGCATTTGCTCAAGTATTTTATCTAGGAAAACATTCCCTCAAACTGATTTGGTCTAAATATCTTACAAAACAGTAACGTTTCTTACCTCAGTTTAAGTCATGCCTGCAAATCTGTAAATTGACCAGGACGGGACTGTTATTTCTGGTGCTCGTAAAGCCTGAGCATTGACTGTAAATTTACAGTCAATGAGCCTGAGCGCCTCATGCACGAGCTTATCATGGAGGCTGCAGTTACGCGTTTGGCCTGAGGGGGCAATTGCGAGCACAAAACTTCCAAACTCCACAGAGCCCCTTTAAAGGGGATGTTTTAATGGCATGAAAGGTAAAAAATTACTCCATGCGAAAATGACCTAAAATACCTTTGGGGCTCTGAGGTTCTAAATGTTCTGATCTGGGGTCGCTGCAGTCGGTCAGGTCTAGGTTCAGTAACACTATGAGCCCAAAGAATGAGATCAGCTGAACATCCTGAATGACCAGGTTATTCCATCAGTGGATTTCTTCTTCCCTGATGGCACGGGCTTATTCCAAGATGACAATGGCAGGATTCATCGGGCTCACGTTGTGAAAGAGTGGTTCAGATATCATAAAACTATTGTACAATCATTGAACAAATGAGCAATTAAAGTCCGATCCACCTTATTCCTGGGGCGGCTCATGTAGACACGAGGATGGGGGGATTTCCAGTGAGATGCCGGAAGTCGCTCTGAGTCATTGGTTTACATTGGCTTTCGAGTTTTTGTTTCACATAGCGGTTTATTTCCACATTTTAAGATGATTTTCCAAACGATCAGCCTCCGTAACATTTGAAAAGATGTCCTCGCGCAGCTCTGGAACACGTTACGCTGTTCGTGGTTTAATTAAAAAAACAGAGAAAGTGACGCTTGTGGCTGTGGGACAGGCAGTGTTTGGGACATGCTAAAACTGGCCTTAAACTCACATGTTTGGGGCGATTTTGAACATGCTAAATGCTACTGACTCACATACATTTACAAAGAAAGCCTTAGTTCACGGAGGTAAATAAACACTGTTAACACACGACTGACTGACCTGCTCACACTGTATGAGTGATATGACCGAGCCCCGTGAGGCGACACAAGCTGAACTGGGTCTGAATACATTGCATTTTAAATACTTATGTAAAGAGCTTTCCAACTTTTCCACGTGAAGCGGCGTATGTAACAAGGCTTCGTTAAACAGACTTTCGCTCAGTTTAATCTGAAAATGTGAAGATCTCCACCGATATTTGACCAATCAACAAGAAACAAAAAGACTGTTTTCATGCTGACCTTCCATTCTCTAAGCCTAAAGTACCACATCTGAGCAAAGTCTTTGTGAAAGATCGCAGAATTAGAAGATATCCACAGAGGTTAAGTGGAGACAACTTGGCCAACACGTCCACGGGTCAGAAAACTCTTTCAGTCATGAGTTTATTGTCAGCAGCTGATCATCAGGGCTCGTAGTTTCGTCTCAGCCGTGACAGCTCGTGTTTCCACATATAAGGAATAAGGTGGATAGATTAAAAAAATGGGTTAAATGAATTGTTCCCTATGAGATCTTCCTCTGTATCTAATCTTTCTTGCCGAGCAACAGGGAAAACGTCCTAACTCTACCACGAGCTGCTGTAGATCAAACCTAAAACGAACACTTTCTATTTCACACCTCTAATGTCGCCCTGTTTGCCGTTATGTGCGACGCTGCCGAAGCTTATACCCTATTCCACCTCTATCAAATATTTAAAAACCAGGCAAAGAGCTGCGTTATGGACTCGCGCCGCCGTCGGAAAAACCCATTCTGCGTATTTCGTGTCGAATTGCCCCTTGGACCGGCGGAGTCAGTCGATCCGACGTGACCGATGGTGTCATTTATCCACTGGTATGGCTCCTTTGCGCAGTTGTAGCACCCCCGGCTGGGAATTATTCAACTTTTTCAATCATTTCCTGTGAGCGCGTTCCCCGTAGCCGCGAGTCGTCATCGCACGGAGTCGGCAGTTTCCTCCTGGATTACGGTCCGTAGCCCGCAGACCCACATTGCACCGGTCGTATAGGGGTTGGTAGTGTGGCAGGTTTAGCGTCATTCATCCAGCGTTTATAAGCTTAGACCGAACCGGGAGAGGAAGTGCCAGCAGTGATAGAGAGACTTGAGAGCTGGAGGGGCTAACATGTGGGGAATTACAGCGGATTGAGGAGAAATTGAGCCAAAATGGAGGAGTGTTTAGCCGCGAGGAGTAGTTTTTATCGGCTAACGAATGGGAGAGCTGAGACGTGCCAAATTGCTATAAGCTTTTTTACACCACAGCGGTTTCTACGGCGCAGAGTTAAACAGACGGAGACAATGAGGTGGGATGAACAGTTTATTGAACACATTAACTTTTAGCATTAGGGTATGGTGTTTTATGAGCAGGGGCTTTGGCACAGGGTGGACAACCAGGGCATGGGCCAACCCCAGAAATCTGGCCACTCAGAGGAACAGGGGCAGCAGTGACGTGCCTGTCTGGTCTTTGTGCTCGTGGAAGAGCGTGGTCGCTTCTAACTTCACCCCCATTTGGAGCTATACATGCATTTCCAATGACATCACGCATAGTTCCGGCGGCCATTTTGAGCACCAAAGTAGAATTATGCAGTACTACAACATGTAACAATATCTCTACTCTACTGATTGACAGTGGCGTTTTTATGTCCTCGTAATCATTGCTCAAGAAGATAACAGTAAAAACACTGAACCAGAGACGCACGTTTATGTGATTTAACCAGCAAATGTGACACAGACGTAGCAGCTCTGTCTGTCGAGCTACAGCAGGATTTACTAAAGATCTGCTTCACTCCTCAGACTAAATGAACTCATCAAAGAGGAAACAGAAAACCTTTCTCTGGATTTTTACAGTTTGTCATGTCAACAGAGTCTCCGTCTGAGTCAGTGTTTAAGCTGCTTAAGATGTTAGCATGCTACCGGTTAGCAACTGGCAACCAACTGTCAATGGCTTCAACACGATAAACACATGTGTGGCTCACATCTACGAACACTGAGGAAATACTACAGTAACAGCTCAGCTCTGACCTCTGTCACATGTTGTATCCAAGGCTAGATGTTTGTGGTTCAGGGCTTTCTCTTGGAGAGGTCAGAGCTGAGCTCCATCCATCCATCCATTTTCTTCCACTTGTCCGTTGCCGGGTTGTGGGGGCAGCCGCTGGAGCTGCCCAGGTCACATAGCACCGGCCCCCATGGCTCCTTCTGCAGGTGGTGGGTCCACGGAAGGACAGCCTCACGGTTCAAACTGGGCCTGTTGGTCTCTCCTAGGGGGCTACCAGTGTACGCAGACACTGGAGGCAATGTGGGTGAAGTGTCTTGCCCAAGGACACAACGACAATGTGCACCTTCAGGAGGCGGGATTCGACCCCTGACCTTCCGATCATGAGACGACCCGCTCTACCATCTGCGCCACTGTCGCCCCGACAAGAGGCGACAGAGCTGAGCTGTTAAAGCTAAATGCTAACCGGTAGCATGCTAACGTCTCGAGCAGCTTAAACACTGACTCACTGGTTCTTCACATAAACGTGCGTCTCTGGGCCGTGTTTTTACTGTTATCTTCATGAGCAATTATTACGAGGACATAAAAACCACTGTCAATCAGTTTCTTTCATTTATATCCTGAGTAGAGATATGTTACATGTTGTAGTACTGCATAATTCTACTTCGGTATTCAAAATGGCCGCCATAACAACAAAAGTCACATGACTGAAAGGCATGTATAGGAATATACTGGGAGAGGCCAAATGCTAACAACATCTTTGGTCGTCTTGCGTGACTGAGCGCACGCACAAAGACCAGACAGGTACGTATCAACTCGTCTAAGCTCAGGTAGGAACATATCTCAGTGTGGAAAAACGGTGGCCTGTTCCTTTAAGGTGAACGGTTTGAACCGAATCTCAATTGTGAAAAGAGACGGATCGTAGATTTAGGCAGAGTTTTTTCAACGCTTTTTCTGTCACTTTTTCCGTCACTTTTTTGTTGCTTTTTTTATTCTGGTGTTTTTATTGCTTTTCTGGCACGTTCTTGTTGCTCTTTAGTCACTTTTTTTGTTGCGTTTTGATCGTAGCTATTTTGATGCTTTTTCAAGAAGCTTTTTGATTTGGGTAAAGCTGAACTGCAGAAAATGTGTTCGGTTCAGGTGGGGGTTAAGAGGTTAAAAAGCATTACAAGTCATTAGATGAACTGTGCCAAAATCAAGGCCTTA
Organism: Neogobius melanostomus; assembly: GCA_007210695.1. Classification (NCBI taxonomy): domain Eukaryota; kingdom Metazoa; phylum Chordata; class Actinopteri; order Gobiiformes; family Gobiidae; genus Neogobius; species Neogobius melanostomus. Next base: position 539,438 of record VHKM01000064.1, read on the forward strand.
AATGTCATTAAAAAGCATTGAATCTGATTCAAACCATCTATTAAATCTATTGGAAAATTATGTACTGTATAAATTGATTGGAAAAATGTAAATTATGGTCTAAAACATATTCATCTACAGCTTTGGCAGAATTTGACCATATTTTATTTGCTAATAAGTTGCTCGTTCTCTTTCCTCTGTTTGATGAAATGACTGCAAATCTTAAGAAATGCATTTGTGGCACTAAAAATGTAATTAAAAGCCTTAAATGTAACTTGCTTCTATCTCTATAAACGTCTTAGATATCGTGAGTTATCTGGCTGGTGTTATTCAAATTCAGCCCCATTCAATAGTACTGACCCCGTGTGGCCTGTGAAATGAACATGGTTGCCTTGTCTCCTACGAATCCTGTTCCTTAAAAGCTCCTCGTGAAGAGCCGTAAATCCCATCACTAACTGGGAGTCCATTTTACCCATAGTGCATTGAACAGCACCAGAACAGCTCTTTTCTCCTCAGTGGTTCCTCCTCCTTTTAGCGCAACACTACCACACTCTCACTCCACCAAAACCACTGCCCAGGAAGAGTCCGCGTTCATGTCTAGAGATATCAAAAATGTGTGAAAATGTTTATCCTGAACTCTGAAGGCTTGATTTACTAAATAGATAGTTTGTGCTTAATTGGAGCAAAAAGTAGGTGACGTTTGCGTCTCTCATAAACGACAAAAGGCCGTGGCACAAACTCGTTTACATATAGCGCACGCAGCACAATTCACACAGTTTACACCTTTTCTCACAAAAGCATAGTTTACCCCAGAGTTTTAACCCGTGCCCCACACCTTTATTTAGACTAGGCATCGTAGAACCAGCTCTTTCTTGCAATAAAATGTCTCTGGCGATGAACAGAAATTGGTCTGAGGGCCGCACATTTAACCTCTTAAACCCCGCCTGAACCGAGCACATTGTCTCCAGTTTGGCTTTACCCAAATCGCAAAGCTTCTTGAAAAACCAGCGACATAATAGTGACAAAAATGAGATGAAAACGAGGATGAAAAGGCAGGAAAAAAGTGGCCAAAAAAAAACCAAAGAATAACAGTGACAAAATGTGACAAAAAGCAATAAAGGAGTGACGAAAAATGGAAACAAAGTGGCAATAAAGCAATGAAAAAGATCAGTTTTGTAGGTCTTTCAAATGAGGCGTTATACACTGGCCTATAAGCTGCAAGTTTTTAGATTTGGGTAAAGGCGAACTGGAGAAAGGCACTTGGTTAAGGCGGGGGTTAAGAGGTTAAGATTGTACTTAGACATTTTGATGAAAATTGTTGGAAAAAGCTCAGGAAATTACACAAGAACAGCTGTAATGACCCCCTCTCTCCCTCTTTCTCTCTTCTCTCGCTCCCTCCCTCTCCCTTTTTCTCTCCCCTTCTTTCAAGTCTCTCTCTCTCTTTTTGTCTCCCTCTCTCTCCTCCTCCTCTCCTCCCTCTCTCTTTTCTCTCCCCTTCTCTCCCACTCTAACCCTCTCTCTCACTCTCTACCCTTCTCTCCCTCTATCCTTCCTCTCATCCATCCTTCCCTCTCCCTCTGTCTCCTCTCTCTCTCTTTCTTTTTCTTTCGCTTCTCCCCTCTCCCTCCCTCTCTCTCTCTCTCTCATCTTCTCTAAATCTCTCCCCTCTCTCCAACCTCTCCGTTTTTCTCCTTCTCACTCCCTCTCCACCCCCTCTCCTCCCCTCGCTCTCCCCCTCTCTCCCTCTTTCCCTCTCTCTCTCGCTCCCTCCCTCTCCCTTTTTCTCCCCTTCTTTCAAGTCTCTCTCTCTCTTTTGTCTCCCTCCTCTCTCCTCCTCTCCTCCTCTCTCTTTTCTCTTCCTTCTCCCACTCTACCCTCTCTCTCCTCTCTCATCTTCCCTTCCTCTACTCCATCCTTCCCTCTCCCTCTCTGTCTCCTCCTCTCTCTTTCTTTTCTTTCGCTTCTCCCTATCCCCCTCTCCCCTTCTCTCTCTCTCTCTCATCTTCTCTAAATCTCTCCCCTCTCCACCTCTCCTTTTTCTCCCCTTCTTTCAAGTCTCTCCCTCTTTTTTGTCTCCCTCTCCTCCCTCTCATCTTCTCCCCTTCTCTCCAACTTTCTCCCTCGCTCTCCCTCTCTTCCTCTCCCCTTCTCCTCCTCCCTCGTTCCCTCCCTCTCGCTCTTCCTCCCTCTCTCTCTCTTCCTCTCCCTCCCTCCCTCCTCCCTCCCACCCTCCCCCCTCTCTTATTTTCTCCTCCCTCCCTCTCTCTCTCTCCCTTCTCTCCAACTTCTCCCTCGCTCTCCATCTCTCCCCTCCTCTCCCCTTCTCCTCCTCCCTCGTTCCCTCCCTCTCCCTCTCTTTTCTCCCTCTCCCTCCCCCCCCCTCTCTCACTGGAGGCTCAGGTGTCAGACTTCACACCCGCCTGGCTGTGTCTAATTGCCCAGAACAGCTCTTTTCTCCTCAGTGGTGCCTCCTCCCTTTAGCGCGAACACCACCACACTGCACGCTCCAGCACTTCACCAAAACCACCGCCATCCACACAGACAGGTCCAGGAATAATCCGCGCTCATGTCTAAAGATATCAGTTTGAAACTTCTACTGATATAGATATTAGAGGGAAAACATATTGCAAGTTGTCTGTCATTTTATATTTTTCACATGAAATGGCCCAGATTGCCTGTATTTTCAGCGACGAAATCTAAAAAAAAAAATGGATAGAGGTTCAAATGTATGGTTTTATTTTGTTGATATATTATCTAACTTTGGGAATAAGCCAGTAAGTGAAAAAAATGTAAAGTGTATATATAGGCCCTAAGGTTTTAACGTCTGCGTATGCATGTGTACATTTCTCCTGTCTTTAGCCGCTCCTGTCTCCCAGCAAGGAAATGCCATATTTGGATCAGAGCGTCATCTCGGTCGCCTTTCGTGCAACACGTGGATACCAAACTGTCAATTTTTGTGAATTATTGCGGCTCGCTAACGGGACAAAACGTCATAAAATAAGCATCGTAAAGGGTACGTTTCGTCAGTTTTATACTCTGACATTAAAGGGATATTTCAGGATTTTTGACATTGAGCCTCATTTCCTAGTTATCCAGAGTGTTGTTGATTTCTGGAGATATTTTTTTCTTAAATTCATGCAGTTCTTATATTTGAAGAGTCTCGTTGTGCTAGGCTAAGCTAGGCTAAACATTTCTATGGTAACAGTTAGCCTGCATTAAAAACAGTCTGACCCACTCCACAGTGCACCTGAGGTAAATCACTTATAACACCAGACTAACCATATAAATGTTTGTGTTAATAGAATAATTTTAACCATTTTGCATTTAAATAACTTATATTTGAGCAGCATCAGCTTCGTGGCTGTAAGCTAACGCAGCGGCGGAGGATCTGCGAGAAAATAGTCCCTCAAAATGCGGTAATTCATGTGATACAAGGTCAGTTATATTTCAAAATGATTCTATTAACACGGACATTTATATGGTTAGTCTGGTGTTATAAGTGATTTACCTCAGGTGCACTGTGGAGTGGGTCAGACTGTTTTTAATGCAGGCTAACTGTACCATAGAAATGCTTTAGCCTTGCACTAGCCTAGCGCCACTAGACTCTTCAAATATAAGAATTGCATGAATTTAAGAAAAAAATATCTCCAGACATCAACAACACTCTGGATAACTAGGAAATGAGGCCCAATGTCAAAAATCCTGAAATATCCCTTTAAGGGAGCGCTTGCTAAAAATCTGCCGTGTGTCACTTTAAACGTATGTTGCGGATCAAGTCCCAACATAAAATAGTCAGATTCAGATTGTGGATTTTTCCTTTACATCTTGGAAGCTCAAACTTTTTCCTTGCCAGAAATGGAAACAATTAGCCTGCTGAGGGCACAATAATACAACAATGTTTTGCTTGTAAACAGAGTACACGCAACATTATAATACTGAAAATGTTTGTCATTTGGGAAGACTCTCTACTCTTCACTCCCTTTCACCATGTGCTGTCCCGTTGAATAAAGCCTATACATGCCAAAAATCATTTAAAAAAGATTCCTCTGACAAATTTCTGCACCATTTTGTGGAGTGAATGAAACCCTTTAGGCACTCTGGCTCTAATGCAACGCTGACCTTGCCTTCCATTTTGAAATTTGCCATTATTAAATTCTGGACTGTAAAACAAGCCAGGATGTGTTCGAAAGTCTCCTATAGCAACTGAGCGGAGGGGGAGGGCCGCGGACCAATCAGGGAGCAGAGGGAGGCAGTTGCTAGGTAACAGAAGCGGAGGCGCAGACAGGAGCAGGAGCGAGGGAGAGAGAGAGAGGGGGGGTCAGGTCTGGAGAAGGGGACTGGGACTTAGGAGGGGATTGGGGTTTGGAGTTGGTGAGTGTGACATCACTCGTCCAAACTGTAGCCTGCTCCAGTGCGGGCTTCTTCATTGTGTGTTAAGAACGTTTATCTGAAACGTCTCTCTTGATTGATTTCATTTTATTTTAAGGCAAGACACGGGATTTTGAGGTAGTTATCTCCCTTAAAGGGATATTTCAGGATTTTTGACATTGGGCCTCATTTCCTAGTTATCCAGAGTGTTGTTGATGTCTGGAGATATTTTTTCTTAAATTCATGCAGTTCTTATATTTGAAGAGTCTAGTGCGCTAGGCTAGGGCAAGGCTAAAGCATTTCTATGGTATCAGTTAGCCTGCATTAAAAACAGTCTGACCCACTCCACAGTGCACCTGAGGTAAATCACTTATAACACCAGACTAACCATATAAATGTCTGTGTTAATAGAATAATTTTTGAAATATAACTGACCTTGTATCACATGAATTACCGCATTTTGAGGGACTATTTTCTCGCAGATCACTCCGCCGCTGCGTTACAGCCACGAAGCTGATGCTGCTCAAATATAAGTTCAATCAAAGCCATACTTGAAACAGGGACCTCCTGCACCAGAGACTAGCGGACTATCACTGAGCTATAAACTCATAGAAAAGTGGGCCGATCTTCTCTAAATTCCCTGGCCGAAATGAGGTCCAGCACGCCACTGGTTACATTTCAAAAATTATTCTATTAACACAGACATTTATATGGTTAGTCTGGTGTTATAAGTGATTTACCTCAGGTGCACTGTGGAGTGGGTCAGACTGTTTTTAATGCAGGCTAACTGATACCATAGAAATGCTTTAGCCTTGCCCTAGCCTAGCGCCACTAGACTCTTCAAATATAAGAACTGCATGAATTTAACAAAAAAATATCTCCAGACATCAACAACACTCTGGATAACTAGGAAATGAGGCCCTATGTCAAAAATCCTGAAATATCCCTTTAACATCTTAGTTTTAATGTCAGAGTATAAAAAAATAATGAAACTTACTTACACGATGCTTATGTATTTTATGACGTTACAAAAGTTTAGGGCCAGATTTCTCAAAATTAGGTTTTCGTTCCACTTTTGCAACATTATCTCCACTTTGACTCCACAAACTTCCCAGGCTTGGACTTTTCACAGGGTTTCTTAACCCACTTAAATATTTGGTTGTTGTGCCTTTAGATTTGATTACAGCACACATTCACTGTGGTGTTGTTTCATTACGTTTCTGTAATGTAAAAAGATCCAGGGCCGATCTTTCCGCCTGTGCAGCAACAGCGTTGATCAAGACGAAGTTGGAATCTCGCGTACCAGTGCTTTCGCCCCAGTCTGAGGTCGCTTAGGGAAAAAAAGGTCTGCTACGAACAGTGCCTTTACAACAACGAGTGCTTTGTCTTCGCTCTTCTCTTACATTTACATCGAGCACAGTCTTGTGCATCTTATTAAAGTGATAGTCTGGAAGTCTAAATGTCTCGCATTTTTATGTTAAGTAAGTAAAATATGTATTTTAATATTTTGGTAAAGTCCCTCCTTCCCAGATCTCAGCAACTAATCAGAGTCTAGTATCCTCCCGCATTGACCAATGAGACAAGCTTTTCCTCTGAACTAGCCTGTCAGGTCCAATCAGGAGGGAGGAGGAGGAGTTTGTTCCTGCTCTCCTCATTTTGCAAATGAAGAAGGTTTATTCAGCTTTCTGGTTAAAGAGGGGAGGAATTTGATTGTTTACAGATTTCACTCTATCTTTCCTCACTTTGCAAATTTACAGACTATCACTTTAAAGGAACAGGCCACCGTTTTTCCATACTGAGATATGTTCTTACCTGAGCTTAGACGAGTTGATACGTACCTGTCTGGTCTTTGTGCCCGTGGAAGAGCTTGGTCGCTTCCAACTTCACCCCCGTTTGGAGCCATAGGAATGTGCTGGGAGAGGCAAAATGCTAACAACATCTTTGGCCGTTTTGCGTGACTGAGCACACGCACAAAGACCAGATAGGTACACATCAACTCGTCTAAGCTCAGGTAAGAACATATCTCAGTGTGGAAAAAACGGTGGCCTGTTCCTTTAAGTTCTCGCAGGAAAAAACTACAAACTATTTCTCCCACTGTGAGTGAAACACTGTCCATGCCCGAATAGATCGATGTTCCATCTCTAGCACAGGTATTAAAGCGCACCGGGCAAACTCCACACGACTCTGGACTCTGTGTTGGCCAACCTGGAATAACCTGGTCATTCGTCAAATCCAGGTGACGACCTTTCCCGTATGTTCCCGTCCAGGATCATTAAGAGGCAGAGGAGGCGCTGCACACTCCAAAGGCAGTTAAGTCGGCAATGAAAGAAGATTAAAGAATATATAGACTCATTACATCAATATGAGGAATGTAATATGTTTTCTTCATGGGGGCGAGCTGCTTCAGAGACATCATTACGGCCTATTAAGTGGAATAATTGCTTGTCCCGATCCCATGAGAGACTGGGGCATAAAAACATTACGGCGCATTATTAACCGCGGTTACTGCTCGTTCCTCTGCGCCCCGAATCCCCCTCTTTTTAATTACAAACCTCGCCGTAAACACACTTAATCAGTCCCCAATATCGATGTAATAAACGTGCATTAGCTCATAATGAAATGCACGTTTGAGCTGTCATTGTTGCTGTCGGTGATGAGACGAGCGGACTTAGACAGCACATTTAGCAATTTATATTAAAATGCTAAATTGAAAATGAATTGTTGAGCTAATACACTCCATGACTCCGAATGCTGCCTCTAAGGGAGTTCCGGGCAAGTCCCTGAAACACTTTTGAAACGCTTTTGAAAATATGACTTATTTAGAAGGATAACATCAAGCTACTGACAGGAAGTGACATAGAAGAAGGTAAAGTTCCAGAGCAGTTTGACTCATTTCCCATAGTTTGTTAAGTGTGATGTCACGACTTCCGCTTCCGGATCCAGGCAGAGAAAAAAAACATAAAAAACTCTTAAAAACAACCATCAATATTTCTGAAACTCAACAGAGAGTTACTAAAGCTACTTATTTCTCAGACTCATTAGCCAAAAATGCCGCACCTACTGCTAAAAAAGTATTATTTACTAAAGTCGCTACTTCCGGGTTTAGCGTAGCTGCTGCGCCGTTAGCATTTTTCTCCGCTAACCCGGAGTACCGATTTTGGTAAATATTACTTTTATAGCAGTAGGTACAGCATTTTTAGTTAATGGGCCTGATAAATAAGTATGTTCAGTAACTCTTTGTTGAGTTTCAGAAATATTGATTGTGGTATTGAAGAGTTTTTTTGTAGTTTCTCGCGGGTGCATACCTATGTTCCCCGGGTGCGATTTTTTTTTCCGTAGGTGAGTTGGTACTTCAACCAATCACAAGTCATGAGACTGAAATGTCTCATACATATATCAAGCAGCTTAACCCTGACCCTGCCCTAGCCACTAACCTTAAGGATAGTGGGCTGGTGCCTAATCTTAATCATTAGAAGTGGGGGAACAAAGGTACTGGGGAACATAGGTACCGGGGAACATAGGGCTGACCCCGTTTCTCGCACATCTGCGAACCTGGAAGTAGAGCTGTGACGTCACCACTTAACAACATATTGACTTAACATGGTTGGCACTATAAACATCAGAAAAATGGTCAAACTGAAGAAAACTGGATACAATTTAGCAAATCTTAAATATAATCGTGTTAACTGTGTTTTTGCAAAAATTGTGTTAATGTGTGATATGCACTTTAAACAATATCACTATGGTATTGGAAAAAAAGTATACGTACTGGTAACGGGAAAAAAATCTTTAGCTGTTGGTTCAGGGACAGCACTAAAGTAAGTGACTTAGTTGTTTCCGCTCAAATAGATGTTTGTTTATTTTTCTCGTTATTAGTGGTAGGTGGTGGTCGGAGGGGCTGATGGCGCAGACTGGCTGCCTCGCTTCCGTCAGTCTACCCCAGGGCAGCTGTGGCTACAACAGTAGCTTACCACCACCAAGTATGGAGTGAATGAATAATGAGCTGTGAAGCGCTCTGGGTATCTTGAAAAGAGCTATACAAATCCAAGAGATTATTATTATTATTATTATTATTATTACCTCATTTTTGCCTATTTTAATACTAATATTTTCTGTCTTTTTGCCACAATTTCTCCCAATTTTCCCCTTTTATTTCCCATTTTTCACACATTCCTTAACATTAGAGATGAACCCGATTTTTAAATTTCATGTTTGAAATAATCACAGATACAAAAAGAGCAGAGCACAAATGCGTTGGTTTTTTAGGCCCTCAGTGGCGTCCGTAACCTCAGTCAGGATGTAAAGCTGCTCCGCCTGTCGCTGCTCCGTCGTGTATAATCCCAGTTACAAGTGTTCAATCATTTATGCTCATAAAACCCAAAAAGAGGATTAGACCAATTAAAGCACAGCGCGGCGGCGTGTTACGATCACACTGGGAGGAACTGCAGCGCCCGGACGCTCCCTCTCTCCACCTCGCTCTTTTATATTTAAGTATCTGTGAGAGACTGGCCTGGAAAGGATGTTTCTGTATCTGTCCCCATCAAATAAACCAGATAAAGATATAGAAAGCTATGGGATATTTTCTGTTTTTCAAAAGTTCAGGTTTTTCTCTCTCTATGATGCAAGAAAATCCAGGACATACAGATCAGAGCGCTTCAAAGTAGAAGAAAAAACAACAAAGTGAAAAGGAGGATCACTGAATGAAGCAATACGATTCCTGGCTTTTTTTTGACGAGGGACAACGTGATAACTGTGTAACATCGCGGTGAAAGTTCGTAAAGTTACTTCAGAAGTACAGGTTCCTCCTCCAATATAACTGTTTATAGATTGATTTTGTTTTTTAATGCATAGATAATCATGATATAATATAACAATGATAATCATAGTAAATAAAATAAAACTAGCCTTTTCTATATCCAAAGTGTGTCCAAAAGGACTGGGATAGAGAAAGGCTTTGTGCATGTGCGCCAGAGAAACACACAGAAATATTAAATGGAAATGAATACATTTCTTTGGTGGTGGTGGTGTGTGTAGGGATGCAACAACTCAATCTTGCGTAGGCTCAGGCCTGTCCGGACACCGCTGACAAAAAAAACAGCCCGTATTCAACGGAATACGACTTCACGCACCGGCGGCTCATACAAACGTAGTACATTCAGCAGGGGCAAGGCAAGGCAAGTGCCATTTCGTACACAAGGCAACTCAATGGGCAGAGCAGAGAAACTGGAGTTCATCAAACATTTCTTCTTAGCATGAAAATGGCTCTAAGCGGCCTTGTATCCAGGAAATACTCTCCTCATCTCTCCATCTCTTGCTAAACTTAAAGGGATAATTCAGGATTTTGACATAGGGACTCATTTCCTAGTTATCCAGAGTGTTGTTGATGTCTGGAGGTATTTTGTTTTTAATTCATGCAGTTCTTATATTTGTAGAGTTTCGTGGCGCTAGGCTAGTGCTAGGCTAGCGCATGTCTACGGTAACAGCTAGCCTGTATCGATAGAATCATTTTAACCATTTTGCATTTAAAATAACTTGTATTTGAGCAGCATCAGCTTCGTGGTTGTAAGCTAACGCAGCGGCGGAGTGATCTGCGAGAAAATAGTCCCTCAAAACAGACAAGTGTCCGCGCGAGTAAAGAAAGAAAAAGCCAGTGAAAGGTAGAAAAGTGGAAGATAAATATTTTTATCTTCATAACTGGTGCTGATTGTGGAGTTGTATCAGGCTCAGACTGTGTGTGCAGCGGCCCATGTGAAAAGAGAAAGAAGAAAGTGTCAAAGCCATACTTGAACCAGGGACCTCCTGCACCAGAGACTAGCGCACTATCACTGAGCTATAAACTCATAGAAAGTGGGCCGATCTTCTCTAAATTCCCGGGCCGAAATGAGGTCCAGCACGCCACTGGTTATATTTCAAAAATTACTCTATCGACACGACATTTATATGGTTAGTCTGGTGTTATAAGTGATTTCCTCAGGTGCACTGTGAGTGGGTCAGACTGTTTTTAATGCAGACTAACTGATACCGTAGAAATGCTTTAGCCTTGCACTAGCTAGCGCCACAAAACTCTTCAAATATAAGGACTGCATGAATTGAAAAATATATCTCCTTACGTTAAACCTCCCACTATGATATTGGCTCAAGATCTGGAGACAGGCCCCAGACGCTGCCCTGCGGTCGCCCCCTGCTCCTGACGTGTTTCACCCAGCGGCAGTGAAGGACAGGTCGACACAAGAGAGGACGGGGAACTTACTCAAAATAGCAATCACTTCTCTAGAGGAGTTTTAAGACTGACAAAATAGCTACGTGACACAAGGTCTTACAACTTAATAACATTTTTCCAGCTGTTAACAGTCCCAGCCTCCCACACGTCCCGTCTCCCCTCCCCCCCTGAGCACGATTCATTTAAATACAGACTCTCAGGCTCATCTGGTGCCGCCGTGCTGAGGGAGACTTACTGGCGTTGTCATGTAGGGAGCGAGAGAGAGGTTGAAAGAGTGATGTCTTAAAAGAAACTCTCTCTCTCTCTATCTCTGAAGTGAATGAAATGAAGCAGACAGCGTATTCCTCTGCGGGCCCGTCCTGCCGAGCGCGTTTACCTGTCGTTGCATCACCGGCCGCTCGCTGCGTCTTGAAAACATCACTCAAAAAAAAAAATAACTCCAGTCTGTGAAGGTCAGTCGCCGTCAACTTCACACCGGCTCGCCTGCAAAGTCACGCACTTCCAGCCTCTTGGTGAGACGCACGGAGAAAGTTTTCCCATTATTTTTTTTTTACTTTGTGGAAAGATGTTTTTTTTTTCAAATGTGTGCACTCTGTGAATATGTAACCTCTAAGTCTGTCAATGTAAATGTCTGTGTGACTCGTCCTGTCAGGGAGACGGTCCAAAATATCTGGGAGTCACAGCTGGAGAACTGCCGAAGTGCGTTGGCTTTTGGGGTCAGAAAGTCAAAACTACAACACAAAGTTACCAGTGTCACCGTAACTTTATTCAGTAAGACTGTATAGACCCTTAATTGTTTGTAAACATTCCGGGCTTAGCTGGAGGCGGGAAGCTCGGTTCTTATCTATTTCCATTGTAGCTGTTGTCATAGTAACGATAAACAAATGTCTAACTGTTCTTGGAAATATCAGATAAACCTTATTTTATCGTCTCAAATGTCATTCCTCTTGTTCTGGCACCTTAAGCCACAACAGGACCACATTTTTCAGTTGTAGTTTTACACTTAAAGAGGGGGTATTATGCTTTTTTCAATCACATAGCGCCAGTCTATAGCATACTACAATGATGACGTAACCTTCTGTTGGTCTGTATATGCAGTAAATTAAAATAACTGCCTTGAATAAAATTGCTCTCTCAAAATGGCTGTACTGAACGTCTTGAATAGGCCTCTGTCTCTTTAAGAAGCTTTCCGACACGCCCCCTTCAGCACACTGCTGTGGCATCTAAACAACACTACTGTGCGGGGAGGGGGCTCTGCTGAGCTGAGGAGCAGTGGTTGGTGGCTTGGCTGGTGACGAAAGGTCCAGAGGCGTCTCCAGGAGGTGGGGGCGTTCCTAGGAGGACTGAGGCATAGCTACACCTAAAATGGCTGCCGTCTAAGTTTTGACTGATTACTCAAAAATATGTGAATGAGCCAAGGCAACACTCCAGGCATGTGTTTAATGAGGGAATGACATAATAACATGATATAAAGCTTAAAAAAGTCGATTTACATAATACTCTTTAAAATCACTAGTTTTAGTTTAATCTTATCTCTCTTGATCACTTCCTGCCTCCAGCTGATGTCACTTATGATGTCAGCAGTTAAACGATACACTTTTGTCAAGATCCGATACATATCACGATACAACAAGTAATTATGATCAGTACTATGTTTAGAGGATGCAGGGTAAAAATGCCTCCAAACACAAGTATTGAAAGTATTACGATACCTGATAAAGTATCGATACTTGGTATTGTACACGACAAAAAGTGAATATCAAGCATTCACTTAAAGGAACAGGCCACCGTTTTTCCATACTGAGATATGTTCTTACCTGAGCTTAGACGAGTTGATACGTACCTGTCTGGTCTTTGTGCGCCCCCCGTTTGGAGCCATAGGAATACACTGGGAGAGGCTTAATGCTAACAACATCTTTGGTCTTTTTGCTTGACTGAGCGCACGCACAAAGACCAGACAGGTACGTATCAACTCGTCTAAGCTCAGGTAAGAACGCATCTCAGTATGGAAAACCGTGGCCTGTTCCTTTAAATGACTTGAATTTAGGAAATGTATCTTGTTTTCTCTCATTTAGACTTTATTTCCTGATCTGACCAAGTTTACTTTGCTACTGTAGTTTGATGACATTTCATACTGGTTCTAATTTTCTTACCCCATTGGCAAAGAGAATGACCTAAAATCAAGACGAAATGTATTGAAACAAGTCAGAAACATCTCAGGATAAATGAAATAATCTAAATGCTCAACTAAATATTAACTAGTCAAAACAACTCAAGTTCGGATTATTATGCTCGAATTGAGACATTTAGACTAATCTAGTTAATTACTTTTTGCAGTGCAGCACAAAGTATTGCTGTACAGTATTTTGTCCCGCCCTAATATCTAGACCCTAAGTTAATATCCTGTCTATTAGAGGTCACATTGGCACAGACCCTTGGATTTAACTGATGCAAATACACAAGACTTTATAGTATAGGGCGACTTCAGTGCAGCACACGGGGTCCATCTCCAGATTAGGTCTATAAAAATACGTGTAATTAGATAAATGCTTGTGTTTTATTCTATTTATTGTGTTGAATGTTACACGATGTAGCTTTAGCTCAGATAAATGGATAAAAAGGGCTTAAACAGTGCTTGACACTTGGACCTTACCTCATAATAACACTGCCAACAAAGCTTTGTTCTGTAATGAATATGCACTTTTCTTTTCTTAAATAGTACGTAGGAGTAAATACAGACAAATGAGGATGAAACACAAATATGGGAGTGAAGTGAAGCTTGGTATCACATGACTTGATATGTCGGAAAATTAAAACAAATCTTTTTTCCCCTCAGTTCATGTAAATGACCAGTGAACAATAGGCCGTCTCTGCCCCATCTGTTAAACTGGGGCTATTACTCCACCATTTCCATTCCTAATCCGCGTCCTCAGGCACAAACCAGTTAATTTCAGGGTAAATTTACTACTAAAATTAGCATGCAGACTTCATTAAGGGCTAATGAAGTGTGTTGGCTGTTTGTAACGGCGCTTGTCGCGGTGTACCGGCCTCCCGTGTGCTTGTGTTTGTGGGGAAAAGGTTGCAAAAGTATCAGCAGAGGTAAAAGACAGACTATTAACCCTCTGTCTTCCCTCGTCTCTGTGTGTGTTGCAGGAGAGAAGCCGTACAAGTGCTCGTGGGAGGGCTGCGAGTGGCGCTTCGCTCGCAGTGACGAGTTGACGCGACATTACCGCAAACACACCGGAGCCAAGCCCTTCAAGTGCAACCACTGCGACAGGTGAGGACCCGCCCCACTTCCTGTTCTCCTGTTAGACAGAAATAAAGTTACACAAACGATCGAATAATGACTGAGGTGTTGAAATCAGAAAGAACTGCCTTTGGACGCTGAACTGACTTGACTTAGTTTAAGTTGCTGAAGTCCAGTGGAGAAAACGCAGGACTGAGTATATAAGTGGACAGAAAAAAGGCAGGTGGGACAAAAAAAAAGAAAGAATGAAAGGCAGTAGTGAGTGACCAATGTAAAAAAAGTGCATAAATAATATATTTTCATTTGCTCAACTCAAAGCTGACTGTACTGTAGAGATGTGTCAGGCTCAGATTATGTGTGTATCAGCTGATGTGAAAGGAGAATGAACCGATCCTACAAAGGCAAAGCAAGGTAAGTTTATTTGTAGAGCACAATTCATACTCTCTCCCTCCCTCTTCTCTCTCTCCCCCCCCTCTCTTTCTCCCTCTCTCTTCTCTCCCCTCTCTTTCTCCCTCCCTCTCCCTCCCTCTCTCTCTCTCCCTCTGTCTCTCTCTCCCCCCTCTCTTTCTCCCTCCCTCTCTCTCTCTCTCCTCTTTCTCCCTCCCTCTCTCTCGCTCTCTTTCTCCCTCTCTTTCTCCTCCCTCTCCTCCCTCTCCCTCCCTCTCTCTCTTTCTCCCTCTGTCTCTCTCTCCTCTCTTTCTCCCTCCCTCTCTCTCGCTCTCTCTCTCGCTCTCTCCCTCTCTCTCTTTCTCCCTCTGTCTCTCTCTCCCTCTCTTTCTCCCTCCCTCTCTCTCTCTCTCTCGCTCTCTCTCTCCCTCTTTTCTCCCTCCCTCTCTCTCGCTCTCTCTCTCTCGCTCTCTCTCTCCCTCTCTTTCTCCCTCCCTCTCTCTCCCTCTCCCTCCCTCCCTCCCTCTCCCTCTCTCTCTCTCTCTCGCTCTCTCTCTCCCTCTCTTTCTCCCTCCCTCTCTCTCCCTCTCCCTCCCTCCCTCCCTCTCCCTCTCTCCCTCTCTTTCTCCCCCTCTTTCTCCCCCCTCTCTCTTTCTCTCTTCTCCCCCTCTCCTCCCTCCTCTCTTTCTCTCTTTCTCTCTTCTCCCCCCTCTCTCTCTTTCTCTCTTTCTCCCCCCTCTCTTTTCTCTCTTTCTCCCCCTCTCTTTCTCCCTCCCTCCCTCCCTCTCTCTCTCTCCCTCTCTCTCCCTCTCTCTCTCCCTCTCTTTCTCCCCCTCTCTTTCTCCTCCCTCTCTCTCTTTCTCTCTTTCTCCCCCCTCTCTTTCTCCCTCCCTCTCCCTCTCCCTCCCTCTCTCTCTCTCTCTCCCTCCTCTCCCTCCCTCTCTCTCTCTCTCTCCTCCTCTCTTTCTCCCTCCCTCTCTCTCTTTCTCCCTCCCTCTCTCTCTCTCTCTCTCCCTTCGCGCTCCAGTCTGCGGCGATAGCTCCATGGTCAGAGCACGACTGACAGCGATCAAACTGGGACTTTATCTTTTCTCAGGACAGTTTTTCCCCAGTTAAATAGCATGGCGTATGAACACAGAAAGCACATTGATGAACAAAAATAAATCGATGACTAAATGACGAGGAGAGCGGCCGCTTTTGGGAAAAGTCACGTTCACAATGACGACACTTCTGCCTTTTGTGTGGTGTAATCTGTCTGTCAAAACCTTTGTACAGCCTGTCACCCTTCATCCACATTCACAATACTTATTTTCAATACTTATCGACCGAAATTCATTTGTTGAAATACTAAAACTTAATTACTTTTGTAAATGAAACTGACTAAAACCTTATGACTTTTCGTCGACTAAAACAAGATGAAAACTACCACATTTAGAAATGACTAAACTAAAAGCATTTTCATCCAAAAGACTTTACCTTTCAAACTTTACAACTTCCTTCATACTTTTTTCCCAAGTTAAGGCCAATCCAAAGAAAGAGAAGCAACTTCAGGAATCCGTGTCATTCTTTGTCCGAGGCTCGTGTTTTTGAATAGAATCTGGGGCAGCTTCTATCACAGCAGTTTTTGTTTCCTTTGGTGCATTTCATGGTAATCTTCCAAAACAGCAGGGGGCCCCGCAGCGCCCGGAGACGGAGACAGATAAGGGACGTTTTTTTTCCACCGAGATTTAAAGCCACATCTCTGCATGGACTGTATTCTGGAGCGCAACTGTCAGACATTTCTATTACTATTCCTTCACTTCTACAATTCAGCGACTACAAATACTTTTGATAATATTAAGTACTATGATATGTGCCACTACTGCAACTGATCCCACACTGCAACAAAGGGATATCTCGATCAGTTAAAATTACGGAAATTAAGAAAACATCTTATTTGAGATTCATTACCTTTTTTGTGTGTGTAATGAGATGGGTTTTTTTCTGAATTTAAGTGGATTTAACTTCTCAAATCGGTGGAAAATTTCTAAATTACTTTTCACAGTGCATCTATAAACAGCTAAACCTACTACTGCGCCTACTTATATTTTTATGTAATTGCTTATTTTAGTCATACACTGTGGCATTGTTTCAATAAGCTTCTGCAATGTTAAAAGATCCGGCGTTGCGAATTAGCTCTTAAATTTGACCAAAAAATGAGAATATGTGCTTGGTTAAGTTGGACGTTAAGGGGTTAACATGCACTGTCCCGACCAAATAAACCAATAAATAAATCTGAAACAGTTGCCCGAGCCGCCTCAGCTGCTAATCTCAACATGAAGGAGCAGTGGCTCTACTCCGAGCTCCTCCTGAGTGACTGAGCTCCTCACCCGATCTCTATGGGTGCGCCCAGCACCCTGCGAAGGAAACTCGTTTTGGCCGCCTGTATCCGTGATCTTGTCCTTTCGGTCATTACCCAGATCTCATGACCATAGGTGAGCGTGGAACATAGATCGATCGGTAAATCGAGAGCTTTGCCCCCTGACTTCCAAGTTCTTCAACTAAAACCGGGCAAATCCTGAGTCATCCAGGCGGTTAATAAGCCCAATGCCCATCTCGACTGCGCATGCGTGAGTCAATCAGGCTCCTAATTTCAGCCCAAACAAACCACACCGCCATTGAAATGTGTGAGCGAGTTCATTTGAATTCGTCTTGTAATCACAGGGAAAAGTTCCAAAACGGTGTTGATGTTAAATATAGTGGGTAAATTTCCGTCTGTCAAATTAGCGACCGATTAGCTCTGTTGTTCCATCAGATCACTCGTAAAAACATAAAAATAAAGTACATTTAGATGCATAGCCTGCGTGTGTATGTGGATCTCTCTGGTCACAATTAAGAAGATTTTGTCTACTGTCCACCTCCTTATTGACAAAAAAGAGGATTCTATGTTTTTATTTCTCATTTCAGTTTAAATGTTGTGAATATCGGCGACATGAGGCCACAGTTTCAGACCCTGGACAGAAATGTTTTTCTTACATAGTTATTCCATAGTTATTCCATAGTTATTCCAACTATATGAACAAGGACTGGTCGTCACTTTTGAAGCATCTCTTCGTATGAATGGCAGTTTGGTTTCTGTCTATCTCCGTACGCAGCCCTGGTGTAAAAATAGACTTTAAGCTAATATTGTAACAGGCTCCATGGCAACGACAAAAACACTTTAAATCATCAACTTTCCAGCGGTTAAAACGCTCCAAATCAGAGCTTTCTTCGTTGCTTTACGCTAACTATCATTATTGTTTGCTAGCCAAACTAAATTCCCTTACCCATAATGCAACAGGCGAGCTGAGATGGGCATTGGGCTTATTCAATCTTGTGAATTAAAAACAACAAAAACAACTGGACTTAGGTTTAAAACTACGCCAACGTGAAGTCCAGTTGCTCCTATTCACCTTTTCCCAAAACGCATCCAATATACGATAACAAAGTGTATCAGGCCAAACCCGAGTGTAAGTTTCCCGAGTGCATTTCAGAGGATATAAATTCATAACCCGTGTCAGTCTAAACAGGCGACTCTCTAAAACAGGTTTATGGGGCTGTTTTATGGAGACGGATTTCTCCCCGAGCGTCTGAGTGAGCTGCTGTCTGCCGCGGTGATGGAGTGGAGTGCAGCCGCCTCTATTTAATGATAAGAAATATGTTTTTATCTGAAATGAACTCGAGAGGCGAAGAGACAGGTGAAGGCGCTCAGGGGTTCACTTTGTAAATTATTCCCACTTTTTGAAATACTCTCGGATCGAAACAAGATGTGTTTTTCACTCTGGGACATTATTACGACGGGTTTAAAAGCCAAACAAGTCTATTTATCAAAACATGTTGTGGTTAAAGAGGTGGTATTACACTTTTTGCAGGTATTTGGTAATAATCTCAAGCACATCTTTATCGCTGTCTTACACTTTGTTGGTTAGAAAATTCAGTGTTGATTTAAAACATCTGAAACAAAATGTCAAGTGGTTTCACTCACGGATTTTCTTTTTCATCATAAGTTTTCAATAAAGACTAGATCTAAATTATACACTGCCTGACTGACAAATAAAGTGTTCGCTTAGATGTAACGAACTGTTCTGATCTGGGGGTCGCTGCAGTTGGTCAGGTCTGTAGGTTCAGCAACACAAGAATGAGCTCAGCTGACGACCTGAACATCCTGAATGACCAGGGTATTCCATCAGTGGATTTCTTCTTCCCTGATGTTCCTTGTTTATTTCCTTATCTAAACAAAACAGAGCTGTCTCGTCTTCAGCTGGTACAAACCTCTTCGGTGAGGTTACTTACTAAAAGCCCTTAAAGAGGGGGTATTATGCTTTTTCAATCACATAGCACCAGTCTATAGCATACTACAATGATGACGTAACCTTCTGTTGGTCTGTATATGCAGTAAATTAAAATAACTGCCTTGAATAAAATTGCTCTCTCAAAATGGCTGTACTGAACGTCTTGAAATAGGCCTCTGTCTCTTTAAGAAGCTTTCCGACACGCCCCCTTCCGCACACTGCTGTGGCATCTAAACAACACTACTGTGCGGGGAGGGAGCTCTGCTGAGCTGAGGAGCAGTGGTTGGTGGCTGGCTGGTGACGAAAGGTCCAGAGGCGTCTCCAGGAGGTGGGGCGTTCCTAGGAGGACTGAGGCATAGCTACGCCTAAAATGGCTGCCGTCTAAGTTTTTACTGATTACTCAAAAATATGTGAATGAGCCAAGGCAACACTCCAGGCATGTGTTTAATGAGGGAATGACATAATAACATGATATAAAGCTTGAAAAAGTCCATTTTACATAATACCCCCCCTTTAATTTCTGTTTCAATTTTAAAATGCTGGCGCTGACCTTCAGAGCCTTGCATGGTCAGGCTCCCTCCTGTATCAGAGACTTGTTATGTATCTAAACCTGCTCTTGGAGGCTGACGTCTTTGGATCTGAACCTTCTCGTTGTCTCCCGTACTCACTTCAGGACCTTTCAGGCGGTCACACGGTCTTCTGCCTTCCTTACCTGTTTCGGAAAGTGTTTCATTCCCGTAGCTTAAGGGTTGTCTTATGACCACCATGTTTTATGATTGTAACTGTGGTCACACTCTCCCATCATCAATACAAGATCTTGGTGAAAAGTGAATGCAACACTGGATCTTTGGACATTGCAGAAGCTTTTGGAAACAATGCCACAGTGAATATGTGTTGTGATCAAAGCTAAAGGCGCTACTATTACTACTAAAAGTAAGGCTGGGCAAATATTCGAAATGTAATCGAAATCGCAATCCCTACTTTGGTCAATCTCAATCATTGTCATGGGACTTTATCATAGACAGGTTTAGAGCCATTTCTTTGGCAAAAACTGCTCCTAGTTTTGAAGACAATGGAAGATTTGTGTGTGTTTCCCAACTAAGGGTATAGGGACCCCTTGGGGTACCTGAGCACTTAGCAAAGGGTAAAGATGAGTGTGAAATTTTCAATAGTATTCACAGGAAAGTTAGTTTTAATGATGTTTTTCAGTGACATGTTTGAATCTGAGAGCATTTTAGCCTCAGTTTGAACACAACACTCGACAAAACACGGAATAATCTTGAGCTTTGTGGCTCACTTTTAAAAATATTGACCGGATCCTTGAGGTAAGGGGTAATTGGAATGTAAATGAACTACTCAAGGGGTATGTGGGACAAAAAAGGTTGGGAACCACTGTGGGGGGAAAAGCCCTAACTAAAACTAGTGCATTTACTGCTGTATCTACTTCCTCTATTACTACTCCTAACACTTTTACCTCCATTCCCACTCTGATGATCCAGTGTTAAGTAAAAGCTACAAGTTTAGTCTGAAATACAGCTTGAAATTGTATCTGAAAGCTCAAAGCCGGTGCTCTCCCGTCTCCCCGCTGCTGCTGCTGCTGCGTACAGTGCAGTGATTCCGCGCGAGTCTATGAGCGGATGATCCCGCCGCCTGTGATCCAGTCCCAGCTCTGAGCCAGGATTAGGGCCCTCCGGCACATTCAGGCAGCGGGGTTTAGACCGTGAATCCAAAAGAGAGGAGACCACTGCAGCCAATTACACTGTCTCTGGGGTGAAGAGGGGGGAGGAGAGGGGGAGAGGGGGGTTTGGCGCCTGCTAAGCCTCAATTAGCTCAGTGCAGTTTTGCCAATAGCCTCAGTGCTGCTTATTGGCTGCAACAGGAGGCTCAGAGACGGCAAATGCTACAACCTAGAGCTGCACAATTAGAGAAATAACTCGCAGAAAAATGTTGTCTAAGCAGAATAATGTCCAGCTGGGTCGATTTAGTGGACTCTGTTTATGTATTTTCCTGGATGATTGAGAATTCTTGTCTAATACACCTTTTTCCATTAAATATTGTCAAAACAAGACTCCCCTCACCTGGATATCCTCCTTCAGCCACGCCCCTCACTCACCTCCATACGCTGCGCTGCATTCAAAGGCAAATGGAAATCTAAACGTTTTGATACTTACATTTATAGTCTGTGTTTTTTCTTAGCTTTTAGAACAAAATACTCTATTTAGAACTACATATATAGTGCTGAGGTCTCATTGCAGAGAATAAATAAATAAATAAATGACAGTTTACTGCAGAAACTGGATTATTAAACAAACTGGCCTGGACAATAGGCCAGGATGAGTGTGTTTACATGCATGAGTTCTATGTGTGTTCATTAACATGCACTGTCCCGACACATTAAACATAATAATATAATATACTACGAGCATTTCATTTGCATCAGAACAGGTCGGTCAGATGATGTCAGTTCTTTTGTAAACTTCTTTCATAATGCTAAACTCTGACTGTGTTAGCATGCTAACTGTTATTGCCCCGTCTGCTGCTTCAAATGGATTGGCTTATAGTGACTAAACTAACACAAAATCAGGACAAAAAACGAGGCTGAAATTGAACTAACTTAACGAAAACTTAACATTCCCACATTTTTTCATAGATTTTTTCCATAAAGACCCATTTACCAGCATGAAAATGACCTTCAAATGTACTTTATATTGAGCTGTCATGTCACCGCTCACTCCCAGTTAAATACACTCATTAAAATGAATGACGCCTCGAGGCAAACTGCATATGAAATGTCTCATTAAAAATCAGCATAAAGACATTGTATTTTTACAGCCAGGCTTTAGACCTTTGGACCTTAAGAGAAACTGGGCCCCCTTACGTAAAGGACCTGTGCCCAATGTCTCTCCCACTCGCAAACAGTGAGAGAGGGAGGAAGTTGAATTTATTGGAGTATTACAATAAACTGACTTTTTACAGCTTTTTACCATGTCTTTAAAAACAGACATGGAGCTGCATGTGTTTCAACCCACTAGCACATCTTTGAATCTTCTCCAGTGGCTGATCTTCCTATGTATCCAGGAAACGCTTTCCCCACGTCTCTGTCTCTTTTGCGAAGGTTAATCCTTCACTCGCCATAGCTCCACCTGAACAAAGCACATTTTCTCCAGTTTGGCATCAACCAAATCTAAAAGCTTCTTGGGGGGGGGGAAATAGCGACAAAAACAAGAAGAAAACGCAACACAAAAGCATAAAAAAACCTCCAACAAAAGAGCAACAAAATGTGACAAAAAGTGGCAAGATTTGTCAAAAAAGCCACAAAAGAGCAAATGACGACAGAGCAAAGAAAAAGTAACAAAAGAGCAACAAAAAGTGACTAAAATATGATGATAACGCAATAAAAAAGCCACACAAAACCAATAATAAAGTGGCAAAAATACATTTTGTCTTTATTTCAGGTTAATGTATGGGGTAAGAAATTTGCACTTGTCCCATTGGCAGTTTTACTTTATTTCAAGCGAGAAAACACTGTGGTCCAATCAGGAAAAAAAACTTTAAAGGGGGGTATTATGTAAAATCGACTTTTTCAAGCTTTATATCATGTTATTATGCCATTCCCTCATTAAACACATGCCAGGAGTGTTGCCTTGGCTCATTCACATATTTTTGAGTAATCAGTAAAAACTTAGACGGCAGCCATTTTAGGTGTAGCTATGCCTCAGTCCACCTAGGAACGCTCCCACCTCCTGGAGACGCCTCTGGACCTTTCGTCACCAGCCAAGCCACCAACCACTGCTCCTCAGCTCAGCAGAGCCCCCTCCCCGCACAGTAGTGTTGTTTAGATGCCACAGCAGTGTGCTGAAGGGGGCGTGTCGGAAAGCTTCTTAAAGAGACAGAGGCCTATTTCAGGACGTTCAGTACAGCCATTTTGAGAGAGCAATTTTATTCAAGGCAGTTATTTTAATTTACTGCATATACAGACCAACAGAAGGTTACGTCATCATTGTAGTATGCTATAGACTGGTGCTATGTGATTGAAAAAAGCATAATACCCCCCCTTTAAATGAGTGAAAACTGCTCAAAACAACAAATATTCTCAATTCAAGTCATTTAAACCCATGCTTGATATTCAATTTTTTGAGTGTGTTTTTTTTTCTGTTTATTGAAACAGCTGTACAGCGAAGGGAGGAAAGTGGAGGGGTGATGGGAGGAGCTTATGGGGAGATCTCTTGAAAATCAGGATATTTTGCTGTAGCTATTTTAGATCAATATTGCATTTTCTAACCAAGATAGTGATGAAGGTGCGTTTGACATTATTACCAAATACCCACTCTTTAAACTGTTGCTGCCGCCCAACTCTGTACTCGAAGTCACAAATATCCTTTCTTCTTTCGTCCTCAGGTGTTTCTCCCGATCGGACCACCTGGCCCTGCACATGAAGCGCCACATCTGAGCACCGCCACCACCGGAGGGCGCCGCCACCACCGAGGAGCAGCCAACCGACCAACCTCGCGCTCCTCCCCTCTCTCCCTCCGTCCTGTCCCCCACAGCTGGATGCCATCTTGGACAGGCCCCAAACAACCGGAGGAGACGCTGGATTGTTGTTTCACTTTGCCACACTCGCTCACACAGCTACAACTGTTACATCTTCACCCGATATCCGTCGAAAACCCCAAAGGCCTTCACGCGCCTTTTTTGGGATCTTGGACTTTGCCATATCTATAACCAGTAACCATGTTTTTTCATTTTCTGCATGCAAAAACCGTGTATCCATGTAGTTAGTGCTCAAAATACTCAACTTTTTGGACGTTTTTTCATTCTCTGGATTTCATTCTTCGTACACCACCAGTACACTGCAGAAAAAGGGATTATTCCTGAGTTAAAACAGGCTTGAAATCACAATATTTATCTTGTTTCGACGAAATATCTCTCTCAGTCGACCAGGGGTGCCCCAATGTCGCAATGGCTTTCATAATAAGTAATAAGTAATAATAAAACGTAATAAGTTGAGTGAACTTTTCGAGATATTTCAGACTGATGCTTAACAAGTTTAAATGAGTAGAATGAACTCATGATTACAAGTTCAAGTTTCATTATTGGCAAAGGCTTGAAATATGAACAATACATAGAAATACATTTAAAAAGACTGTCAGAAATAGGTCAGCAACGTTATTTACAGCAAAAATTGAAATTTGAATTGATTTGCAAAAGTCAAAGGCTGCCATTATTCTCATAGTGTGCAGAAAACAAAATGTCCCATGTCTTTACTGGGTCTTATTAAGTTTAAAAACTACTAATACTTGTAGTAATAGTTTAGATCTCTACAAACATGCTCTGAAATGCATGTGATAGTGAGGCCAAAACTATTACTAAAAGTGCCCCTGTTTGAACCGGAAAATCAGGTACCCCCAGTTTAAATAAGTGGCATGAAAGATATCTTTGCAGCTTCAAAAACACAAAAATTGCACCTTAACTCACCCTCGGGGACAAAACTTTTAATTGGGCAGTACATCTGCACAGCGCCACCTACTGTCCATAGAGAGTGCATTTTTAGGCTTTTGAAATAAACAAAACACATGGACAAATTTACTTTGGAACCTTTTAGAAATGCAGTAAAGTAGAACGTACACTGGGGAAAAAAAATCTTAGAAAGACATGACACAAATCTATCTTTATTAAATCTAAAGTTTAAGTAGATTTGGTTTGGTCTTAGATAAGATAAAACCTCTTATTGTCAATGGAACAAATACATGTTTTCCTAATTCTTAGATTAGTTCAAAGCAACTCAAATTCAACATGAAGAACCTTTATTCAAGCAATTTGAAGTAATTTATCTAATTTATTATTTATTTATTTTTCCAGTGCATTATATTTAGTAAGTACAGAAGTAAATTTACCCAGGAATGGTCCATTTCTGTGAAAAAGTACAATCTCTGGCAATACGTGCTAGTTCAACAAGAATCTTTGGGCACCCCTGTGTTAAGTGATACTGATGATTAAAGCTGCACGACATGAGACAAAATGGCGATAATTGATTACTGTCATGAATATTATTGCCATATTTTTGCTAAATCATTGCAGCACAGTACATTTCATGAAAATTAAACAAAAATCTGGATCAAAATGAGGCCAATATTGAAAAAAATTAGTCGAAGCATAAACTGAACTTTTCTACCTTTTCAAAGTTCTCCCCACAGATGAATATTTCCAGTCCGTTTTAACTCTCGCGGATACGACTTTTTCTGCAGTGCACCATCTGCCGCAGCCTGTTCTCCGACATCTAGAAAAACAACAACAACAACAATAGAAGAAGGTCGTTTTGCTCGGACTCGAAGCATCGCTGACAATCGAGGTTTCCCGCCCGCGCTCGGACACGGCGTGTGAACTTGAAGTCAGCGTCTCCTGTCGCCGCCTCGATGGGAGACCCACAACAGACAATGCGCAGAGACACTTTGTTCAACTTTTTCTACGTAAAAAAAAAAAGAAGAAAAAAAGAAAAAAAGAAAAGACGATCGCTTTTGTTAAACTTTGGGAAAATTACTTCAAAAAAAAAAAAAAAAAAAAAGGAAGCCAGAACGATGAACTTTTTTGGAATGAGACGAAATACTTTTTTCTTTTTCTTTGACTGAATGACAGGTTAAGTTTATTATAAGCCTTGTTTCTACCGAGTCGCTTAAAGCCACACTGCGGAACATTCGAGGTCAGATGTGGCTAAAGCGTTTGGAAGAGCGCCCTGAAGTCCCGATCCCAGATATATTACGAAATCTTACACAGTGTTGCTTTAAGGCGAGACACGGCAGGTGACGCAGTGGTCCAATGTGGAGAATTTTTGCTAGTTTTCCCCCTTAACATCTTAGTTTTCATGTTAAATATAAAAATGGCAAACCATACCAGGGTCAGTGAGAATGTTTTACACTAACTCGCGTGCATTGTTTTCATATTACCGAGCAGTTAGTTCCGGCAACAGTTAAATCACGTTCTGTATCACTCCACTGCAGCTGTTCCCATAGTAACGCTAAATGATTGAGCTGGAACTAGCTTCAGTTTGTTATATTTAATTCCCAGCCTGATTTATTGACAAAAACGTATCCAAAATCCCCTGTGAAACGATTTTTGTTACTAATATGTCAACAAATTTAAACCACAAA
Source organism: Neogobius melanostomus (assembly GCA_007210695.1). Taxonomy (NCBI): domain Eukaryota; kingdom Metazoa; phylum Chordata; class Actinopteri; order Gobiiformes; family Gobiidae; genus Neogobius; species Neogobius melanostomus. The sequence goes on from VHKM01000064.1 coordinate 565,094, forward strand.
CTTTAAATCTGGGTCTATCCGTTATTACAGGCAATTATGGCCATTTTTATGCACAAAATGCCTTATTGTTATTTGAAAACATAACATTTCAGAAAACTTGCAATGAATTTTTTTTCTCATATTTATATCAGTAATGTTTAGCAAAAGTTTCAAATACATATCTCTAAATGTAACTTTTTTCCCTATTCACCTGCGCTGTCTCGCCTTAATTTAGGATTTACGCTCCATAACTCGATGTCGACACTCATTGGGCACCTGTTGTCGCTCTGTTCCCACGCCGTGACATCATCTGCACAACCTCTATGATCCCCAGTCTGTCACAGTCGTATGGCACTAATGAAATAATCTGTACAATTTGCTAGAAACAAGGCTGAATTCACTTTTGTTCTGAGCTTACACTAAGATGGAGACGTCTTGGGATTTCGTCACCGTTTTGGAGAGTAACTTTGAGGACGTCTTTTTGTCGCCGAACACCTCCAGGTCGACAACTTTCAACGTTATTTTTCCGTTTTATTCACTTTCGGACTCTTCGGGGACTTTTAACGGTGAAATCTGAACTGTTACGTTTCACACATCGCTTTGACAAACTTTGCCTGTTTTTGTTTTGCACTTTTTAAATACTAATATCTTTGCATTTTTTTAAGACAAATAATGGGAGAAAAATATCAATATGCGTTTAAAAAAAAAAAAAAGTATAAAAATCTAGCAAAATATTTTAAAAAATGTCTTTCGCTTTGACACAAACACAAATGCCGTCACTTCGCTTGGATTTTCTGTGGGTTTTATATTTAAGAAATGTGAAATAAATCATCGTTTATACAGTGAAAACTACCTGAAAGTCGACATGGGTTGAAATAACTTGGATTTAAGCGATTCATTCCCATTAGATCCAAAATCTGCAATTCTTTAGGTGATATTATGCAGGAAAATGACAGACAAAAGGTTAAAGCTATCAAAATTTAAATCTAAGTCTGATGACACAGATCATTTTAAATAAATAGCACTGAAAAGTAGTTCGAAATTATGATAAAACTTCAGAATTCAAGGTATTTAACTCCTGTAGATTTTCATTTCTGCAGCCTTCTTATCGCAGTTGGAAACCGCGTGACTCTTAAACGCTCGAATGCCGCGTTCTGCTCAAATCTCTCCTCAGCGGGGGACGAGCTGGCAGTGATGGAAACGCCTTGGAGTGAGAAATCGCCTTTTATTTTTCTCTTTACCTAAAATGTTCACCCGCGTTCGATGGTCGCGGCCCGTGCCTCGAGTTTAACGAGCGTTTAGCGGAGCCTGGAGACGAGCGAGATCATGAGAGAGAGGGTGCGACAGCAAAACAGAGGGACAAATGTAGCCAAGATATATAGAAATTTGGAGATTTTTAGTAAAGTAGATTGTCATAAAGTTCATATTACAATCTTATACAATGCAAACATAAAATAACTAGCTTAAAGATAGCGGAAAACCTCAAAAAAACACAATGACATTAGCGAGCTGTTAGCACGATGCTAATTTACATGGAAAATGCCATATCCTGAAAATACTAAATTTGGTGTCTAATGCAAGCTAAGATCACTTTCAATAAAATATTCATAGGGGATATTTTTTTAGGGCCAAAATTAAAGCGAGCTGAAAACCTAAAAAAATCACATTAGCGAGTGGTTAGCACGATGCTAATTTACATGAAAATACCATAGGGATGCTAACGTTATTAGCGCAGTCTATTTTCTAACAAATTGCAAATTGGAAATATCCTGAAACCACTAAATTTGGTGTCTAATGCGAGCTAAGATCACTTTCGATAAAATATTAATAGGGAGAGATGTTTGTAGGGCCAAAATTAAAGCAAGCTGAAAACCTCCCAAAAATAAAAATCCCATTCGCGAGCGGTTAGCATGATGCTAATTTACATGGAAAATACCATAGGGATGCTAACGTTATTAGCGCACACTCTAATGCAAGCTTTCAACAAAATCACTTTCAACAAAATACTTAAGAGGCAGATATTTTGTAGGGCCAAAATAAACAATGCAGGCTTCAACAGTTGAGAGATTGACTAGCTATGGGACTGTTATGAGCATCACTGAACTAACACAAATAACTTTTCCACACGGGGGCAGTACAGTAGTAGTTAAGTAGTTATTAAGTGTTAGTCACACTTAATAATAATAATAATAATAATGCATCGGTTTAAATAGCGCTTTCTGGACACTCAAGACGCTTTACATTGCACTATCATTCACTCCATACTGATGGTGGTAAGCTACTATTGTAGCCACAGCTGCCCTGGGTAGACTGACAGAAGCGAGGCAACCAGTCTGTGCCATCAGCCCTCCGACCACCACCAACCACTCACTCACTACATTCGCTAGGCTTCCTGGTGTTACTGAACGGTCTCCCATCCAAGTACTAACCAGGCCCTTCCCTGCTTAGCTTCCAAGATCTGACGGGATTGGGCATAGCAAAGGCGGTATGGCCACATGCCACTTAACTAATGAATTGTTCAAATATTAAGGCTAAATAAGGTGTAGTTATCGTAGAGTCTTACGTTATTTTCTTGTAGTAGAATCAATTCTGTTTGCCTTTATAGACAAGGTTGAAGGCAATGAATTGAGCAAAATCAAGACCTTAAATGTTATTAAAAGCATTCATTTGGATTCACGCTGGCATTAGATCTAAACTTCTTGGAAAATAATGACATTGCTCTTCTGTTTTTAATGCACTTTGTCTAAAATACAAAAATCGGGTCTAAATCGCATTATAAAGCAGCTTTGTAGCAACATTTCTTTGCTAAAAAGTTACCTGTTGGATCTGTTTTGCTTTTGAACATTGATATTCCCTCTCGTTTCTCTGTGTGGTTGAATGCCTACAACTCTTAACACATAATTTTTTTTCATTTGTGGCTTTAAAAGTATAGTATTTGGACTCTAAATTGTCAGTATAAAGCATTATACAACTAAATTTGACTGTGTTTTGTGAAAAACCACACCCGTTTGCTGTCCTCCTCTACCTCCTCCTTTCACGGCTTTAAAATGAGAGAAACGCCGGAGTAATGCTCAAACGCCCTCGCCGTCTTTGCCTACGACGTGCCATTATGTCTGAAAGCAAAGACGAATCGAATAATGGGCAAAGATTAGCTTTAGTTCTTTCAAGGCATGAAAACATGGGCAGAACTCCATTTGGCGTCTGTTGCCGCGCCGTAATGTCATCCGCATAACCTCTAATGATAGAATATCTGCAAATGGTTACAGTATAAGGAAAGTGCGTTTGAAATTTGGCAGCAAGTCGCTTTGGTTTTAGGGAAATTGGCGTAAAAACCCGGCAAGAAAACGCAGGCGCTCACAAAGACGCAAGAACTGGCAAAAAAAAACCTGCAATCCATTTTGGGAGAGTGAATACTGACTTGGAAAACCCTCGTCTGTAGCAGCACATAAATTGAATTTCCGGAAATATGTCAGTTTTGCAGACTCGATTGCCGCACCGTCTATCGCAATCTCGCTGTAACCTTGAAATCTCCCGCTCCTCAAAGCGCTCGTTCAGTCGGTTCACACTCCCTGGCTCCGTTATCCTCTGCCGCTGTGCCCTCGAGCAAAACACTCCGCTAGAACGCACCGACAGCCCATCCCCAATCAAGTCTGCGTGATTATCTCGTTTAATTTACGACAGCATTTCGGCTTTCTGTCCAAAAACATTCCCAACATTAGTTTAAGCTTAAGTTACTGCAAAGATGACCGTCTTAAATGAGATCAATGACTTTAAGTTGCTAGAATTAGGAGAAATCATGTTGGTACTCAAAGGTTAGGATTATCTTGAATTCAAATTGCCAATAGAACAACTGTTATACTAGTTATTACACACAATGGAAGAGAAATCCACTAAATTAAAATGTTTCTTATAAGTCCCAACTCATTCTAACTTTCTTAAAATATTTGTAGCATCCTGTTTCTTCACGGGGACGACTTTAAAGGCACATTTCACAACTTGCAGGGTCACCTTTCAGGTCACTTTCACAGAAATGCTAGAAAACTAACCTGCAAGTTCATAAAAATTGATACCAATGCTTATATTAGATTAGAGTTTAGCTAAAGGAGGACAAAAACTAATGTTGTTCCATTACTAGGTGCCTTTAATACACCGCCAGAAAAAGTCGCCACAAACAAAAGATCACGCTCTAATATGTTGGGTTCAATTTTCACCAAGATCTTTGTATTGATGATGGGAGAGTGTGACTGCTGTGCAAAGCCTTCTCCAGCACAACCCAAAAGATTCTCCATGGGGTTAAGATATGGACGCTGCGGCGGCAGATCCATCTCTTGCTCTATTTCCCAGTGTGAGCCTGATGAATCCTGGCCTTGTCATCTTGGAATACGCCCGTGCCATCAGGGAAGAAGAAAACCCACTGATGGAATAACCTGAACCAAGACCTGACCAACTGCAGCGACGCCAGATCAGAACGGTTAGTTAAATCCAGCTGGCGACTTTTTTTTTTTTTTGTCAGCAGTGTAAAAAATAAATAAACATGCACACTTGAGATGAGACAAAATCATGAATTGAAAGTAAGAAATATTATCAAAGACCTTTTTATTCCACTCTGAAGCAGTGGTTCCCAATCTCTTTTCCTTGAAGCCCGCCCTGCGCGTGCTGTAGTCGGGCCGCGCCCCCCCAGTCCAAAACTGTGGCCCCACAAATGTATCAAAACATGAAAATAATTGCTCCTAAGTATTTATTTCTAACAAATACACTGAAATTGGAGTGTTTAATGCACCTGTAGTCCTTACTGAGTCATGTCTGATGATTTTAGACCATTTATTTTGCTCAAACAATATCATTTATGACCTGACCCTGCAATCCCAGGCCCGCCCCCCACAAAAAGCTTAACATTCTCTTTAAATATCCTACAATAAAACACAACTTGCTTCAGGTAAACCAAAGTACGATATTAGAAAATGGGAAAACATGCAAATAAATGTACAGAGCTCAAAATGTATTGTTTATCTGTCATTTATTGATATAGTAATTATCGTGAGAAAGCTTGTTCCATTGGTAATATTATACTTTTTATTCATCTTAGACCAAACAGACTCAAGTTCAAGATGAATTCTCTTAATTCAAGCGATCCTAAGACATTTAGTATCTCACTTAAGATGGTCATTTTTTTCCCTGGAAATCATGATACAGTAAATATATACTGCAAGGGTCTCCAGCTGTCGCTCCAGATCTTTCTAAGCAGCTCCCCAAAGGCGTTCTACATTTATACATACCCTTCATGAGTCGAGTTTGATCACTGTCTTGGCGAAACCTCTCATGCCACATTTACAGATACATTTTCTCTTTGCGCACAAAATATAATTGAGTTACGAACACACTCTGCAAACATTTACCAAGCTCATGGGGAATCACACACTGCTCTTTGGGGCCGTTTTCCTCGTGATCTTTCTGCTTCCTGCTTGGACATCCGCGAACCATACTCCACATACATTTTATTCCGCCGCATAACTCGTCGTTCTCGTTTGTTTTGGCAGCTTTTTTGTTGTTTTTGTGTAAATAGCTCGCGATCTCCCCGGAGAGAGCCGTGCGTGACGTGAAGTGGCCGCAGCGACTTTCAGCTTTTTGCGTAGATATAGTTTATTGCCGAACATTGCACTATACGACATTATGATGAATACTTAGCTTTTGCACTGTCTGTCCATACGCACCGCTTTAGAGGTTAGTCCGAACGGAGCACTTGACTTTTCAGAATCCACTTAACAAAGAGGTACTCGCGCGGGGGAGTCTGCGAAACGGAACGGCTGGACGAGAAGTTGCTTTTTGCATTGATGAAACGGGCTACGAGACCAATGCCTTCAGTATGTGGGTTTAAAAAGTGAACTCTGCATTTGAGTTGAAGGGTAAATGATCTGTCCCCTGGATTAACATATAATTATCAAACAACAGGATTAAACTACACCCGAAATATAGCGAAAGTGGACATATCATGCATATATGGATTAAACACATTCTTTTCTTGCCTCAGCTTTGATATTTTACGTTTTATCATTTGAAATAATGTCTCTAAATGGTAACAGTGAAATACAGGCTATAGAGCTGGTGAAGACTTTGACTGGGGCTCCTCCTGCTGGCAGCTGTAGGAATAACTTATTAAAAAACTAACTTCCAGTTTCGATTTACAGCATGGTTTACAGCTTCAGCTCATCCTGATTAACACATTTTGAGCGTATAACACCTAAGAACTGATATAATGTTGGATTATGGGCTTTAAAAATATGAGCGCTGACACGAAGAAGAAAAAACAGCTAAATTAAACTCAAAATGACTCAAAACTGCGTGAATGTAGTGACCAGGAAACAACGTTATATCATGGTTTAAAGCTCAAAAAGTGTATTTTGCATGATACGTATGTCCACTTTAAAGGATAATGCTTTATCTATTCACATGCACACTCAAAACTAGGATTTCCCAAACCTTTAGGGTGATCTCCGCAAAATTACCAGGCGAACAATCCAGGAATTCATAACATAGATCAGGGGTTCCCAAACCTTTCAGGCCACAACCCCCAAAATCATCAATCAACACTCGGGACCCCTTCTGTAAAATGTAATTAGCATTTATAATAATTTAAGGTGCAAAATGTTGAACACCTGGTTTAATTATGTAAGTTTGGATCCTGTATGTTTGTATTTTGGCTTAAAATGTGCTGTTTTAAATAAAAAACATCCAGAAATGTCACTTTGGAAACCACTGACATAATATTATAAGCTAAATACATTTAAAATCTGGTTTAATAATATACTTTGACATTGCTTTGTTATGCCGTTTTTTAATTATTATTATATTGAACATATATCAATATTCCTAATATTGACTTGGGACCCCAAGGCTTCCCAATCCTCTCTTTGGGAACCTCTGCTCTAAACGTAAGATTATTAAACAGAGCATACTACGTAAAATACAGGTCAAATATTCTAATAAAAGTAAAAATTACTCTGTCAAATTGTTACTTAAGTGAAAGTACTGATAGGATTCAAAAACATGAAGATTGTGCCCAAGTTAACCATATAAACAGCAACGGGGACAAGACTTCTTACTTGTTATGAGTCATTGGCATTGACAGTACATCAACACAGCGCCACCTACTGTTCTGGAGTGTGCATTATAATAAGCCTTAAAATGAATGGGACAAAACATGTGGCAAACTTAGAAAGTATTATAATTATCTTTCAAATGTAGTGGAGAAAAAGTAATAAGTCCTCAACAAAAATGAGCACTTTCTATATAATTTTAAACATTGAACAGTCTTTTTTCCGGGGGCCCCTTCCTGCTCAGGGCCCTAAACAGTACCCTGTACCCTTTACCGTTTTCAAGGCACTTTGGTCATCCGTGGCCCCGTGGACTCCCAGTGCGAGTATCTTTCCGTGCCGTGTCGTTTTGGTATCTGTGCATTATAGAGATTCACTACTCACTTCAGTACTGTTTATACTTCTTCTAATACAACACCAAATACGTAACATTTTCCACATTTACTACATTTACCGTCCGACTCGCAGTCAGAGCCTCCTCGCGTCCATAAAAAATCAGCCTTTTCTGATCCGTTTCACCATAAACAAAACCGCGCCGTTGCCATTTCAAGTCCATAAAGTCAATAGTGATTTACATAACAACAACTATTTGAGAAACCTTGTCTAATATAGAAATAGAAGTTTTAATTTGCACTCAAAACAACGCTTGTAACCCAATTCCTTTGCTATACGTAACTTTGAGAAACTGATAATTATATTTTTGTACCATCAAAATGCTTTCTGAAGTTAGAGATATTGAAATTCACCCCCAGTTTATCCTTCGCAATAGCAGCTTTAGCATGTTACCCACTCGTAATGGCCCGCTATGTAAACAACAGGAGAGGACGGCCATTTTAATTTGGCGTTTTTAAACATTTTGCGCCGATTTTGGTGTTGATTTCCTCGTCCCAATGAACGTTGTCGTTACGATGTTTGGTGCGGGAATTATCTGAACTGAAGAGTAACATGCTAAAATGTGAGGTTGGTGCTTCGAAGTATGGCTATCGCAAAATGGCGCTGACAAAGTCTGGAAAGTCCTCTCAGTGACGCACATGGTGAACTATTCTATTCTGGGACCAAGTTGAGTCTGTGTCTGTCTGTTCTCCGTGTCATGTTTATTAACCTACAACATGCACAACAGGCTAAAGCGGCGTTCCAGCTTAGATTATCCCATGTGTGTCAGTAACGCTCTAAACCTCCGATGACAAATGTAACATGTAGCATAACACTGGGTTACAAATACAATACTATTGTAAGGTGTCTAAAAAAAATGTAATGATTTAGAACATTTTTGCAGCGCAGAATCTGAAAATTACATCAACTTATCTGTATCAGGTTTTTGTATTTTTGAAGGCGAGACGCTGCAGGTGAATAGGGAAACTCTTTAAATTTAGAGATATACATTTTTGTTGTAGATCACTGACATAGATATGATGGGGAAAAAATGTATTATAAGTTTTCTGTCATTTTATGTTTTCATATAAAGACGAAAATATAAAGAAAAATTCCCAAAATGTCCCATATTTTTGGCAACAAAATCCGAATAATGGATTGAGCCAGATTTAAATGTATGGTTTTATTTTGTTGACGTATTAGTTACAAAGGCTTTTTCATCTTGTCTAGTTTTAAAATAAGGTGTTTATTAGTGGAAAAATTCAAACCTCAATAAATCAGGCTAGGAATCAGATATTTAAAAATCCCTGTGTAAAAAAAACCCTTCACAATATTATTCAGTCCACAGTTGGTAAGTTTAACTACTAAAATGTGATAAAAAGGCATTTTTTGAAATTACAATTTCCCAAATGAATCTATAGAGAAACATTGAATCAGTGCAATAATTAAACATGTTAGTATGAAGAATTGGTATTTTTGTTTCCAGGTGAAAGTTTATATGTTTATATGTACCAAACTGGCCCAAAATCTGAAAATAATAATAATAATAAAGTTTTGCCTGCAGTGTCTCCCCTTGATTTCCCACTAAACCAGATACATTTTTATATTGGGGGTTGCTTTATTTAGTATTTTCATTTTAAATAAGATTTGCGTTCCAAAGTATATGCACAAATGCAAATTATGTTCCAATCAACCCCAGTCTCCCCTTAATTGTGGATACACAGGCACGAGGACAGAAGACATTATAAAGACAATACCCTTCGCTCGACAAAATATTGGTCGAGGGGTAAAGAAATTGACCTGATTGAGCGAAACCAACCCATCACTTTTGGATTGAGCACATTGTCCTAAATCAGTTCACAAAACGTAGACACCAAATGTGTTGTAAACCAGTGTAATCCTTTGAAAATAGTGACAGTACGCAAATATATTTACACGGTATGATGGTCTGCTCAAAAGAATTACCCAAATTGTGTAAAAGTGAAGCCCATACGCAGCCATACTTCAAAAATCCAACTCTTAAAGCCATCCAATCCCCTTTGACCGCTCCCGTCTCTGATAGCGTCCAATCTAAGCCTGTATATTAGCATCTTTAAGTAAGTAAGTATGGACATAATTATATAAAAATGCTGATCTCTGAGGGACTCCCTGTCTCCCCGCCCCCTGCACTGTCACTGAATTTTTAGCTTGTAACTTTGCGATTTTTCCATATATGTACAAAGTGTTGAGATATGATTTGTACAATACGCAGTTAGTACGGTAATGTTGTTTATTATAAGGAAGCAGAGGATTTATTTTGTTACGGTCCGTTGATAATTCTTTTCTAAATTGGTATTGTAAGATATCTATGCAAGAAAACGTTAAGTGGAGCATTTTTATTTAAGAATGTAATAAGTGTAATAATAAATGGTAGAATCTGCTTCTGGGTCGTGTGTCTTTCTTTGTGGGGCGTTTTGGGGCTAAGGTATATGTAACACGGGAGTACCACAGGGGACAGTGAGCGCCCCTGTGTTATTTACACTGCACACCAATGATTGTAAGAGGAGTCAACACAAAAACAGCATCCTCTAGTTTTCTGGTACCATTCCTGTGGCCTTTAGAGGGCTGTACTGAATTTAATTTGAGTTGTAGGGAATATGAAAGGACTGATCTGAAGTTAAATACACATACTAAGGGAACAAATTAACGGCTATTAAACTTTTGTGAGCCGCGATGAGAACACTGTGGACAAATGCTGCCTTTTGGAGGGGTTTGTGGAATTATTCAGAGGTGCCAAGACATATACTAGAGGAAAGAAGCAGCTAAAAAACAAACTATGAAGGTAAGCTAGGTGCTAATGTTATGCTAACACCAGCTAAAGTTGTGCTAACAGCGGCTAAATGCTATCATTTGAAAAATCCACTTTTTTTTATCAGCGGTATCATGTTGTGAAATGTTAAATCTCGTATGTCCTGTCTGTTTTAGTGAGGGTAGTGCTCTCTCCTCCAGAAGCCAGCAGTCTGGTCACGTCACGTAAGTGTCAGTTTGGCCCAGGGTTGAGCACAGTCCCAAAACTGGAACATGGTTAATAATAATAATAATAATAATAATAATAAATGTTATTTGTATTGCACTTTACATATGAAAGACACATCTCAAAGTGCTACAGTCGGTACAGATAAAAACACAAAACATATCAGCACTAAAAACACAATATATATTAAAAGAATGCCGTACGAAATAAGTGGGTCTTTAGTTTACTTTTAAAACCTCAATAGACTGTGGCGCCCTCAGATGGTTGGGGAGGGCATTCCACAGTCGAGGCGCAGCTGCCTGGAAGGCCCTGTCTCCCATAGTGCGGAGTTTTGTCTTGGGGACCAGGAGTTGGTGGCTGTCAGAGGAGCGGAGCTGTGGGTTGGTTTGTGACTGTTGATGAGTTCTTTAAGGTACACTGGTGCGCTGCCGTAGACACACTGATAGGTCAGGAGGCAGATCTTAAACTCAATCCTGAACCTAACAGGAAGCCAATGAAGTTTATGGAGGATGGGTGTGATGTGTTCAGAATGGTGTGGAAACACTCGACTACATGGGTAGACCTGGCATTGGGCTGGGTAGGAAGCGCCAGTGGAAAGGGGTCTTAGTGGGGTTTAATGCAGGGGAAAGTTTAGAGCAGTGGTTCCCACCATTACCCTAAGGTAGAAAGCGACGACTCAAGTTCAGGTAATTGTTTTGTATGATGCAAAATACAGTATTTTCCCCACAAATCATTATTGGACGCGTGACTGCTCCTGAAATGAGTATGAGGGACGATGAGAAGGTTCTGATACAAAGACCTCAGCCTCCGAGAGCGGGTTTAGGGACATAAAGGAGGGAGCCTGACCATGCAAGGCTCTGAAGGTCAGCACCAGGATTTAAAATAGAAACGAGTGAATGGGGAAGGGAGTAATATGAGCCCTTTTGTTTTGAGTTTTGTACCTGCTGAAGACGAGACAGCTCTTTTTTGTTTAGACCAGAAAATAAACATGGTTGGTGCGAATCAGAAGTTAAAATGGAAGGAAATTATCTCAGGCCCCAAGAGAGTAATGCCTTTGTTTAAACTGATGAAAGGAAAATAGAACAGATGAACTCTTTTGAAGGATCTCGGCGTCTTTGAGAAGTGTGTAAGATATGCATCGCTGTTTGGTTCTAAGTGCTCTCTGTCTGTCACCAATCAGAAACACAGAAACTTGTGAAGGTGACAGGGAATATACAGTAGTTGGAACTGGGAGATCTTGTCACTGCGGGTGATTTACGAGAAGCCAGTCCAGTTTCTATGATATCAAAATTGAAAAAATATGTGACTGTAATTGTATCCACTTTCAATCGCCCTGATAAAACGATGCAAGGCAGGAAACTCAAGCTTAATCATAGCCCATAATTTAAAATACATGTGAGGCATGACTGTCCCAAACTGAACTTCGCCGCTTTGTCTAATTTTATCTCCTTTATTACATTGTCCTGGTTTTATTGCAAAGATCACCGCATTAATCCTCGTTATAAAAGACTAAAAGCCCTCAGATGGATAACTTTATTACCTCCTATACTCCCACTTATTTCATTTAGCCGGTCAAAACCCGTCCTCCCGCTGTCCGCCCATAAGCAAAACGACTGAACCGGTCGCCCCCTATTCCCCAATTTCACCTTATTACAAACTATAAATATCTATGTCTCTGGGAGTTAAAAAAATAAATAAAAATGAGGAGTTAATCAATTTTTTTTAACGGTAGAGCAGGGAGCAATTGAGCCGAAAATAAGATTATAAATGAATAAGAGGAGAACAGGGACATGTAAAATGGTTAATTAACTGGAGAAATTAATTGATTGGAAATGCAAATACTGATGTAGCTGCTAATGAGTCGTGTTACAGAAGGAGGGGCGGAGGGCAGCTTGGACAGAGCGTGCTTTGACCAGTTTAATTACTGTTGTTGTGTGTCAGTATCACCGGGACCAGAGCTGTTCTGGACCAAACCGCGCTGTTTCTCTACCAAATAAAACCAAATCCTGGCCCCAGACGCAGCCATTGATCTGTGTGGAGCAGCTGACAAACTTTTCCTCATGGACCAAGGATTAACAATGGGTTTAAGTGAAAAGATGAGATGTTGATGGGATATAAACCTCATCAGTGACTTGTATGGAGAGGAATAGTTTTTTAAAGTTACGGTCTACTTAATTCAGTCGTGTTAATTATTTTTGAAAGGCTAACTTAATGAAGCTTAAGTGTAAATTTAACTTGGAAGACCTACCTGCAGAACTCCATTCATCACCTCATCTCCAACTAAACCTCACCAATTATCCAATCATCACTTCATCTCAAGCTGCACCTCCGTGACAGCCTTTATATATTAAGTGCTTTATATGTCATTGAACAACCATACAATGAAATAGTGTTCAGGTGTTAGTCCTGAGCCGCAGCGACTGAGCACGCCACCACTGTTAGCCAAACTGACCAGCATGTTTTTGGAGGTCGGGGAAACCTCGCTGCCTTCAGTCTCCTCTGAAACGGTGCAGCGCCTGCTGGGTTTGTTCCTGTTTCAGAGCGTGGTGTCCTGCGCTGGTCAGCTCCTCCTCCTCCCTCATCCTCCTGCTATCACCGTAGCAACACGTTCATTGCCTCAACCTTTTCCCAGCGTGCTGCGACCCTCCTCCGCCCCTCCTGGCCTCATCCCTGCTCTGCTTGTCAAGGCTCTTCATCCACCAGCCACCTCAGACGTCGTCCTCTATACCACCAGTGTCCAGACTCCGGGGGGAAGACTCTGCGACATTCATTCATCACTTCCATGTATTTCATACCGTTGATTCACTGTCTTCTGCCGGGGTCTGACTGCCAAACATTATTCATGTCCAATAAAACTCTTCTAATGCCACTTTGTTCCTGTGAGTCTTTTCAGGTTGAATTAGTGTTGGTGGTTTGCAAAAAATAGTTCTAGGCTATATCCGTCTCATGCTTACAATGTTTAGTAATAGCCAAGCTACGTGAATGTTTGCAAAAATAAAAATATATATGGGCCGCAGGTTAATTGCGAGTGTTTTGGGGGAAGGATTGCCGTCGCTATAGCGGCTCGGTCTGCCTACGCTACAGCCCGGGATACAGCATGTATTTTCAGTCACAATAGTATGGGTGGACCAATCACAACACAGCTCAGGGAGATGTTCTCACTGCTCAGCTGAGGTGCTCAGAACAAGCAGCAAAGAATGTCGGACAGGAGTTTTGTTCTCGTAGCTCGGTGGTGCGAGAATAAAGCTCCCGCGTCTTATGAAGTATGAATAGGCCTTTACTCTCCCATAAACTTTGCCACACATTACATCAGTGGACAGTAAGCCAATCTCTCCAGCACATCCACTTCAGGTCTACATGGGACTGTCTTGCAGAGGACAGTCACATATAGGCAATAGTTTAGCCGATAAAAGTGTGCAAAGCGGCTGTATTTGTCCCAAAGGGAAGTTGAAGTGTCTCTGTAAACAGGAGCAGGCTGAGAGGGTGAGAGAGTATGGTTCTTCAAAGGTGGACATGTTATTTAGGCACAACAAGACAAATGACCTATCAAAAGATGAAAGGAGTTTCAACCATCAGATGAATGCTGCGGGTTTGTGAATCCTTTGTGAAACATTTGGAGGTTTCTTTCCAAAACTGTGTCACTCCCATTGACTTGTATCGGCCCTGCTTCAACTGAATTCATGACATGACAATCTACAGACCTGGTCACATAATGTTATTGAAGTATTTTCTTTGTTGTTAAATAGATTCACAGACCTACATCACCCTTTTTACTGTATGTCCTTTTTCCCTTACACTTCACAACGGTTTGCTAACTCTGCTCATAACAGAAACCACATTACCACTCCTCAGTATTACCTTTCGTTGTTCTCCTCATCCTGATTACGCTCTGCTTTTTAAACTTTCTATTTTTTCCCTGTTTCTCGTCGGAGGAGATGCGGAGACTTACTCAGCAGCTTTAGGCCTCGCGCTCACAGAATCTCCTCCCACAGCCTTTTGCGCCGGCATCGAGAGGAGAGCGGTGCTGTTTTATTTATATCCACGAGGCCTGTGTCAGCTCATTGTGGCCGCACTGTCCAAACAATATGCTCCGAACTGCTGCTGCAACCTGGATGTGGGCAGCAGCGTGGTCCTACAGCATTTAAAACACACATTCTCAGACATCCAGATGAATACGCTGATAAAGACTTTCTCGATACAGACGGACGACATTTTGAGATTAATCAAATCACTTCCACAGGACAAAGTTGGCAACCGAGTTACTCAGTCAATGGTCACATTCATACAGCGCTTTTCTACCTACAGTCTTCATTTTCAAACCTATTTGCATTGTGTTGTTTTCACTGAAGAAATTAAACTATGAATTACACATTATGTAGGACACCAAAAAAGGGATTAACCCAAAATATTATTTTCTCATGTCTTTGGCACTTTTTTATTGTGTTTTCATATGTGGAATATTGTTATAATATGTGGAAGTATTTCTATACATATTTTTATCATATTAGGCTTTAGTGATTTTATATATAACTGTGTTGATGTAATCATGTGCCATAAGTTTCAAAAGAGACTGGCGTTTGAAGTCTTTGTCCTTCCACGTGGGTGCAACATTCTTTGTGTTACAGCCCCATTGTTCTTATTTTTTATACTACCGGAAAAGTACTGGGAAAGTTACGGGGTGCAGGGAGCTGAACTGCCCTCTGAAGGACAATATGTGGAGTCAGATCACGAAGAGGAAGTGACGACAAGAATATCCAGGAGCGCTGATTGGTTCTTCGACACTGACACGCCTACTCCTTCCTGTTCCTATATATTGCTCGAGAGGAGGAGTTCTGGGCTCTTCGGCCGGAGCCGCTTGGACCACCATGTTGCAGGTTCTTACTAGGGACAGATTTAGCGCTCAGATAACTTGTGTTTTAGAATTGTATTTTGAGGGAATCAAACTATGATTGATTTTAATCGATCGAGCCTCCGTCTTCTTTTCCATCCAATAACGAACACGCCGACAATTTTTTTTTGTCTGGTTTTGTTTTTTTGTCATGGTTTGACACATTTTGTCACTCTTTAGTCAGTTTGTTGTTGTTGTATTATTGTTGCTTTTTAGTCACGTTTTTGTTGCGTTGTCATCGTTGTTTTCGCTGCTATATTGATGCTTTTTTTTTTTGAAGATTTGGGTAAAGCCAAACTGGAGAAAAGGTTCTTGGTTCAGGTGGGGTTAAGAGGTTAATAAAGAAGTGTTGGGAATAAAAGTGACTTGTATTTAAAATTTCAAGCTGCTGACAGGACGTGACATAGATAGAGGTAGAGTTCCATAGCAGGCAACAGTTTAAAATCGTTTGCTTCTTTCTATGTCACTTCCTGTCCGTGTCCAATAAGGAAGTGAAACTATAAACGTCACAAAAATGGTCGAACTAAAGAAAGCTGGGGAACATGTTTAGCAAAATCTTAAATCTAATTGTGTTAACTATGTTTTAGCAAATATTGTGTCTAATTTGTCATGTGCACTTTAACATCAACCCATTCTTACAGCGTGTTTAAATTAACACAAAGACAACGATTTTGTAATTATGACTCGGTTTGATGGATAATATCTGTGGTAAGTGATAATCATAGTTTTACTCTAGTGAAGTAAAACCTTAAAGCGGAACTAAGTAACTCATGCCCCTAGAGGCCATAAGCACCACTGCAGGTGTCGTAGCATGTCGTGGTTTTTTACTCATTAATTGTCTGTGCGAGTAAATACTACACTGACAGAAAAGACAAAGGAGAGAGGATATTGTACATCCAATTACACAATGGAGATCTTTTTTTTCACTCAAACTTGGCTGTAAATACTGTTTAAGTGGCGCTAGCCCGTAGCTAGCTTTGCCCGTTAGCCTGTTAGCTTCTTCTTCGTGATTCCATTAGTGTGTATTGCTGCTCCAACCCGGTGGCAGTCAAGTTGCAAATGTGGTTTTCTGGCCAGAACGTGATATGAAGTCAAATAAACAATTTAAACTTTCCAATGTATTTTATTGTGGAGAAAAGGGTGCAGAATGGGAGGGAGGGAGTGCGCTGAATGAATGAGCCCAGGTCAGTGTGTGTGAGACAGCGGAGGCTCCTCTTTCTTTACATGAACAACTGATCAAACATTTGGGTGTTTTTAACCACAAAATCATAGGACATTACCCACATTATCAGTAAAATAACTTAATTCTGTGGGAGATGATCTGGTTAACCACGAAATGAGAACTGTCCAGCTGTCCTGACTTATCACACTCTGTCTATTTAATAGGTTTTGAATATAATAAACCTCGTGTTGGTTATAAAAAACAGTGTTTGGCTGTCATTTCCACAGCTTCTTATGCGTTTGCACCTTTAAAACAAACGTAGAAGTTGAAGAGGGAACGTCTCAGTGTGTGAGTCTATGATGTTGTCTTTCATGTTCGCTCAGACGTGCGTTTCCAGATGCAGTGAAGTATTTCGCACCTGGCTCTTCCTGCCTTTGTGACTCATGAACAGGAAATCTGAACCACTGCGAACAGAGAGAAGAAGGCATTCCCATAAACACCCATGGATCGGCAGCTTTACATGAAAAATCAACGTAAAGCAGTCATAAAAGTGCATCTAATACTCACTTATTAGACGTGCTGTATATTTTTGCATCGGGTTCTCCAAAAAAAAAAAAAAATGATTTGGTTATTAGGTGAAATTTTCTGACATGTTGCTTTATTCCGTCAGCAGCTCTGGCTAGAAATGAATAGATTACTACTGTATGTGAACCATGGGCCGACTCGTGTAGCTTTCCCTTTCTAATTGACATGTTGGTTAATTCATCCCCCTCATTACAGCATGATTTGTCTCCGAGCTGAAACGTCGTCTGCGATCTTAAACGCCGCCGTCGCAGTCGCCAAATCCCGAGCGTCTATTTTCTGCCCGTTGCCCCTGCAGGGTGGTCGTAAACCTGCTGAAAACGATGCTGTCATAAAAAACATGTCTGCGAAGGAGGTTATCTCTATATTTGGTGCCCTCCGCCGCCTCCGGCTCCGAGCAAAATGTGTTTAATGTGGTTTTAAATTATCAAAGGGAGGTCACGGATATTACGGGATTAAACGGCGCAGGCACACGGCGTAGACACTGACGGGATGACTTCATTATGAACAACTCGTTACGGGCGGCAAATGAAGGCATGAAGGTTCAGATGAGTCGACTTGTAATTGGGTGTTAAAGGGGCACGTGTGTATTATGAGGTTCAGCGTCGATCAGTTTGGTGTTTTAAAATTGTAAAGAGAGGTTATTATGCTTTTAGCAGGTATTTGATCAAACAGTCCACAGAGTCGAGCTCACGGAGGGACAGTCATTCCCAACAGCCTGAAACACCAGGTCTCCCCGGGTTTGAAAATGAGTAAACACTGGCCTGAAGACCGAAGGGTGTGCCGTGAGGATACGGCTCAAACACAGCTCTGGAGATGTTTTTAATGAGAAAACTACTTTGTAACATAGGGGAAATTCTTAAAAGATGATTTTGCATAATAAGATTTCAGGATTTTTGACATCGGGCCTCATTTCCTAGTTATCCAGAGTGGTGTTGATGTCTGGAGATATTTTTTTCTTAAATTCATGCAGTTCTTATATTTGAAGAGTCTCGTTGTGCTAGGCTAATGCTAGGCTAAAACATTTCTATGGTAACAGTTAGCCTGCATTAAAAACAGTCTGACCCACTCCACAGTGCACCTGAGGTAAATCACTTATAACACCAGACTAACCATATAAATGTCTGTGTTAATAGAATAATTTTAACCATTTTGCATTTAAAATAACTTATATTTGAGCAGCATCAGCTTCGTGGCTGTAAGCTAACGCAGCGGCGGAGTGATCTGCGAGAAAATAGTCCCTCAAAATGCGGTAATTCATGTGATACAGTCAGTTATATTTCAAAATTACTCTATTAACACAGACATTTATATGGTTAGTCTGGTGTTATAAGTGATTTACCTCAGGTGCACTGTGGAGTGGGTCAGACTGTTTTAATGCAGGCTAACTGATACCATAGAAATGCTTTAGCCTAGCACTAGCCTAGCGCCACTAGACTCTTCAAATATAAGAACTGCATGAATTTAAGAAAAAAATATCTCCAGACATCAACAACACTCTGGATAACTAGGAAATGAGGCCCTATGTCAAAAATCCCGAAATATCCCTTTAATGTAGAGAAAAGATAGTGAGGAGTGAGAGACTCGGCTGGCCAGGATTTAAAATTGGCATTGAGCTCCCTCATTAGGCTGTAGTGGGAATGACACGTAGTAAAACAGTAAAAAAAAACAATCACATTTAGGTATGCTAATAAAGATTTTGAACTGCCCTTCATTCTTTATTTATATAGACACCGGTAAAGGTCCATATAGATTTAAAACAAAAACAAAATGAGACAATTAGTCCATATATTATACAAACAGTCTCTCCATCCAATGTGTCCTCAACTATTCCTATAGGAGCCACTTACAGTATATGAATGAAGTTGTCTTTTGTTGTTTTTTAGATCACCGGTGTTCCATTCAGCCCGAGTGGTCTGTGAAATTAACATGGCTGCCTAATCTCCACCTACGAAGCCTGTTCCTTAAAAGGGCAACCCCGAGCCTCCACAGAGCTCCAGAGCCTGACAATCATAGTGTAGCAAGACGAGTGGTGATGGTATATTTTAGCAGGATTCAAATTAAATAAACTAAAGACAACGCCACCGGAGAGAAGGCTCCGGACCTCTAGAAAGGCTCGTTCATTGAGAGAGGACAGAAAATGTTCCAAAAGTATACATGATATTTATTTATCACATTTGTTTCCTTTAAAATCCTTTGTTCACATTTCCATTCTTTTAAGATCTTGGAAAATCATTCAGTCCATAGTTTAACAGTGTTTTCGTTTCTTTTAAAAGAAAAGGTCCATATAAACCGGACACTAATAAAACAAGGAGAAAAACAAGGCAGCAGGAGAACACAAGCAGCAGGGCATGACCCAACCCTCGACCGTCGCACGCCCGCACGAGCTACTCGGCCATCCCGGTGCTTCGATAGTGCTCACACCGCACCCCAGCAGACCCTGGAATGCCAACCGAGCAGAGCTTTGGACGCCATGTGATGGTGCGCTATGAAGCCCTCAACCATCCGCGACACTACAGAAGAGCTCGTATTAGCGGCCATACAAAGTACGAAGGTAATGAACGGCAAATAGCTGCAATATCTACCTGACAGGAGACGTAAACACACCCTGGGCGCTCCCAGCCCAGCGAACACAAGGCGGAAGTACGGAGAATAGCAGAGGACGAATGAACGAAGGGGAGGGCTTTTATAGGATTTTAAGGGGTCGAGCGCCATCTGCTGATGATCCGATGCTATATACTAATAATGCATATTAAATTAATAAGATCTACTAGCCTATTTTTAACAATAAAATTGGTAATGCCACAATAGACTTAGACTTCCAGTTTTTACACCTATGGTACTGCGTTGTCACATGGGTCATAGCAATTAAAAAATAAACTCTTTGGAGCCAGGCTTTTAAACAGTGCAAACGAGGACAAAAGCTACATAGGAACGCTGTTTACAAAGTGTCTTGTGGAGTCACCTCTGGCCACCAGGGGTGGTATTACAGCAATGTCAGCTCCCCACCATGAGGACCAAAGAGAAGGGCTTTCCTCGCCCGTTGTTTTTACCTCTTGTCGCCGTAAACATTCCGGCATTTTAATCAGATGGCAGCCAGAAATCTGAACCCAGAAAGGCACACGGGTTTTGAGCATGTTTATGTTTAAATTTCAGTTTTTACCCGTTGAACGTTATGAATCATCTCGGGAATAAAGAATGAATTTTTGCACTCGTCTGTGTGTAACATGTCTCCTTTAAAAACAATTGAATCCAGCTGTTTTTGAGTGACTGCACACCTATATAAAGCTTATAGCATGTTCCCTGTATTTCATTATGTTTTCCCCATTTTCTCCCAATTTCAGGGCAGTTCCTCGGAGCAAATCTCCCCGTTCAGCGTCTGGCCCTGGAGACTGTGCCATCTGTGCGCTGGGCCGTGGCAGCACCTGGCTCCCACCTACAACAAAACCTAACACTTCACAACATCCACACGAGCTGAGGCAGGCAGCTGGAGGGATCGCTCGGAAATATAGGAACTGCAATGTTTTTACGTCAATTTTAAGGTCATAAAATAATGCAAACAAACACATAGAAAGATGCAGTCGATTTGGTCTGGGATATCTCTTCATTCACGTGCTGATCTTTACCTTACAGTGATTGAACAAATTGAAGCATAACAATATCCTTTGCCTGGAGGTCAGCGCCCTATTGATCAGCTTTCATTACCTGCCATTGTACTCCATGTAACTCCATTTGTGTCCACTCTGAATAACACAAACATGTTGTAATCCTCTGCTCCCCATTCTCGTCATGTCTCTGATCGATTCCCTCTGCCTCCGTCTGTCCCTCGCTCACATCTCTGGGTTAAATCGAGTGTAAACGTTAGCCGCGGCGCGCTAATAGAAAGGTGAAAGGTCCGAGCGGCAGTCTCCACACAAGAGGCGGCGGCGACAGCAATCGAACCCACTCAGAGTGAGCTCGGAGCGGGGAACGAGAGGCTGGAGGCTGAGGAGGTGAGGTGCTGGAGCCTGTTCTTACAGCGCAGGCCGGTCACGAACATTAACAAACCTCTGGCTGCATTAAAGTCACTTCAGTAAGTCAAAATGTGTGGTCAAGTAATATAGGTCAATAGGACTCAACATGAACACAGACGTTATCTTTGGAAAAGGCCAAATGTCTGTCATGTTCAAAGCAGCCAGAGGGAAAACAAAGAAGAGAAAAAAACTTCACATCCTCCAATTTCTCCATTACTTTAACAAATGCTGAATATGTTTTCATATTTTTTACTACATAAAGATTCAGAGACATGGAGAGGAGCCCATAAATACTTTTAAAAAATGGACAATGCTAACCAGGAGGCTATACTAAGCTTCATGCTACATATGCTAATGTTAGCTAATAGTGCCGGGATTTTTTCCCCCGCTTCTACTGAACAATTTGCTGTGAAAAACATTTATATCATCGAACACAAATTTTGCTACAGAAATGTGTTCAAACCTTTGCGTGAATGTCTCAAAGGAGGACGAATTATTCAGAGTCTGCTCGTCAAAATGAAGGCTTATATTTCTATATTACAAGTGCAAACTGGAGCTTATTATTAGCATTTCCTTGGTTAAAGAGGGGTATTATGCTTTTTCAATCACATAGCACCAGTCTATAGCATACTACAATGATGACGTAACCTTCTGTTGGTCTGTATATGCAGTAAATTAAAATAACTGCCTTGAATAAAATTGCTCTCTCAAATGGCTGTACTGAACGTCTTGAAATAGGCCTCTGTCTCTTTAAGAAGCGTTCCGACACGCCCCCTTCAGCACACTGCTGTGGCATCTAAACAACACTACTGTGCGGGAGGGGGCTCTGCTGAGCTGAGGAGCAGTGGTTGGTGGCTTGGCTGGTGACGAAAGGTCCAGAGGCGTCTCCAGGAGGTGGGGGCGTTCCTAGGAGGACTGAGGCATAGCTACACCTAAAATGGCTGCCGTCTAAGTTTTTACTGATTACTCAAAAATATGTGAATGAGCCAAGGCAACACTCCAGGCATGTGTTTAATGAGGGAATGACATAATAACATGATATAAAGCTTGAAAAAGTCGATTTTACATAATACCCCCCTTTAACAAATGCTAAATATTTTGTTCATATTTTTACTTTCCATAAAGATTCAGAGACATGGAGGGGAGCAAAGTGGTTCAACAGCCCATGAATACTTTAAAAAATGGACAATGCTAACCAGGAGGCTATACTAGCTTCATGCTACATATGCTAATGTTAGCTAACGGTGCCGGATTTTTTTCCCCCGCTTCTACTGAACAATTTGCTGTGAAAAACATCATCGAACATGAATTTTCCTACAGAAATGTGTTCAAACCTGTGCGTAAAAGTCTCAAAGGAGGACGATTTATTCAGAGTCTGCTCATCAAAATGAAGGCTCTATTACAAGTGCAAACTGGAGCTTATTATTAGCATTTCCTTGGTTAACACAGTGCAGGCAAACAGAGCAATATTCAACAGTTCACACGCGCTAACTCTTATGTCCCACGGCTCGTTCTCTTTCCTCTCTCTGTCGTTTGCGGATTATCCAACTCCGTGTGCTCTCAGCTCCAATGTGGATCATGCTTAAACAATGCAGCAGTAAAAGCTGTTTAGTTGCTGTACGAAATACAAAGAAACTGCGCACGCGGTGTGTAGCCCAGAGGCCGCGCTCAGGACAGAGCTTTCAGTACGGCTTGATTTCAATCCATCAAAATGACTGACTGAGTTTTCGGTTAAAGGGGGGTATTATGTAAAATCAACTTTTTCAAGCTTTATATCATGTTATTATGTCATTCCCTCATTAAACACATGCCTGGAGTGTTGCCTTGGCTCATTCACATATTTTTGAGTAATCAGTAAAAACTTAGACGGCAGCCATTTTAGGTGTAGCTATGCCTCAGTCCTCCTAGGAACGCCCCCACCTCCTGGAGACGCCTCTGGACCTTTCGTCACCAGCCAAGCCACCAACCACTGCTCCTCAGCTCAGCAGAGCCCCCTCCCCGCACAGTAGTGTTGTTTAGATGCCACAGCAGTGTGCTGAAGGGGGCGTGTCGGAAAGCTTCTTAAAGAGACAGAGGCCTATTTCAAGACGTTCAGTACAGCCATTTTGAGAGAGCAATTTTATTCAAGGCAGTTATTTTAATTTACTACATATACAGACCAACAGAAGGTTACGTCATCATTGTAGTATGCTATAGACTGGTGCTATGTGATTGAAAAAAGCATAATACCTCCCCTTTAATGTAACCTCTGGTCCCGACCCACCAGTTGAGAATCACTGGTCTAGACCCCTATAAGAGTGACCTCTCGGTGGTGCTATGGGACTACGTTCACGCTGACAGGGAAACTACTTTCTGTTTATCTCCAGCTTTAATATCAATTTCACTTCTCTGTCCCACTTTGCTACATTTTAACAACCCGTCATGCCGTAATGGATTTAACTGTGTTAAATGCTTTTTAAATGACTTTAAACACTCCTTTATATCAGTTTTATATCTGGTGTGAAAGAATGAAACTCTGTGGAAAATCATCTCAAATGCTGTTCAAATATTCTTCAATTTAGATATAATTACAAACAGAAAATACTTAATTTGTATGAAGAGGAATGAAAGAGAAATGTGAAAATTGTTCAACAAAGGAATCTTACATCTGGTGTGTTGGATGATATTTCTATTTACTCCGGTGTGTCTTATTTGTGAAGTTTTTAGACGAAAATGGGGCAGGAGTTCATAAGAATATTTCTTCTTCCTACTCCTGTTCTTCTTGCCATTGGAATGTGTTATCACTTTTGTGTTTGATGGATTGTGGCTTTCCTTGTTGCATTGCCATGAAAAGAGACTGAATGAATTGTAAGGTTCTGCCTGCATTCAGTGTACAGAACGAGTCCAGGGTCAAGAAAAAAAGAAAAACTCAATTTTGGCAACATTTGAGTGTGACCATCGGTGCAAGTAACACAGATTGACCATTTAATCGAGACACGAACAATCTGAAACATTTCCAAACTCGGTCCAAATGCAATGTCTGAAATAAGGGCAGAGTGACCGGGAAACGGGACGACCTCGCTCTCGCTCTCTCTCTCTTACCTTCTGTGTGGCTGAGAGTGGATGTGGAGCAGAGCCAAAAGTAATTGAGTTTTACAGAAAAAATATTCATTGGAAAGGAGCCTCGAGGTCACGGTGACACTGCCCTTTAAAAACCAAGGAGGAACAGAAATCAGTTTACAGCCACACGGGCCGGGGCTGGAATAAGACGCTTCCAAAAGGCCAGCGGTGCAAATCGAAATCGAATCAACGTCGCAATTAGAACATGATTAAGGTATAAATAATAAGAAGATATAAGACTGAGCCACTGTCATCCAGCCAAATGTCACATAATGCTTTATTCTTACACATAGCGCTTTTCCAGACGCTCTAAGACGATTTAAAATGTTGTGGATTATTCATTCACTCCATACGTGGTGGAAGCCTGGTTCCCGAGGGGCGTGATTGACAAGCGTATTAACCAATCAAGAGTAGAGACAAAATGATCTGTGTTGCTTTTGAAAAACTTCCAAGGGAGTCATTAGCAACTCGGTTCTGATCTGTCTAAAATTGTTGACAGCTTAAAATCCGCAGTTTGTCCCCTAGATTGTATTCCAGCTGGACTTCTAAAAGCTACTTTTGATTCTGTTGGACCTTGCATTGTACATTTGATAAATGTCTCTCTGATGTCAGGCTGTGTGCCGACTGCCTTTAAACAAGCTGTAGTACATCCACTTTTGAAAAATCGCAACTTAGATCCTTCTGCTTTATCTAACTATAGGCCTATCTCGAAGCTGCCATTTTTATCAAAAGTTTTAGAGAAAGTGGTGTATGCCCAGTTACAGTTGCACCTTCAATTGTTTGATATTGGTGAAAAATTCCAATCTGGATTTAAATCGTTACACAGCACTGAAACAGCTCTTTTAAAAGTTTTTAACGATCTTCTTTTAATAACAGACTCCGGCAGCTCAGCTGTTCTTGTGCTGTTAGATTTAACTGCAGCCTTCGACACTGTCGACCACAAGATTTTAATTTCTCGTCTTGAGTCTTGTGTGGGATTACGAGGTACAGTGCTCAATTGGTTTAAATCATATTTGACAGATCGGTCTTTCATTGTGAATGTTGATTCTTTTAGTTCAAAAAGGGCCCCCCTAACCTGCGGTGTGCCACAAGGCTCAATTCTAGGACCAATTCTTTTTGCGTTGTATTTGCTGCCGTTGGGTTCCATATTTAAAAAATATGCCATCCAATTTCATTGCTTTGCAGATGACGTGCAAATGTATCTTCCTCTCAATGTCAACTCACCAAACTTTTTGCATCAATGTCTCCAAGAAGTGAAGGACTGGATGTCCTTTAACTTTCTAAATTTGAATGAGAACAAAACAGAGATTGTTGTTTTTGGCGACCTCAGTCTCTGCAAAAGTGCCCTTGGGCCACTTGAGTCTCAGTCTCAGTCCTGTGGCAAAGCTCTTGGTGTTTTTATTGATAGCTCATTTAAGCTGGAAAAGCAGCTAAGCGCAGTGGTTAGAGCTGGCTTTTTTTATCTTAGGCTTCTTGGGAAAGTGAAGCGCTACTTGCCCTCTAACCAATTTGAAACAGTAGTCCATGCCCTTATAACCAGTCGCTTGGACTACTGTAATTCACTTTATTTTGGTCTGAACCAATCCTCGATTCAGCGCCTCCAGATGGTACAAAATGCAGCTGCACGACTGCTCTCAGGAACATCACGATATGACCACATCACTCCTGTGCTTGCATCTCTGCACTGGCTACCTGTTGTTTATATAATAGATTTTAAAATCCTCTTGTTTGTTTTTAAATGTCTAAATGGATTAGCCCCACCTTATTTGTCAGATTTGATATCCCTGCACAGTCCTGTCAGAGCTCTGAGGTCTGCTGAACAATGTCTTTTAGACATTCCCAGGTCTAAGCGTAAGAGCAGAGGGGACAGAGCCTTCGCTGTAGCTGGCCCTAAGTTGTGGAATTCTCTCCCCTTGGATATTAGAACTACCACATCTTTGGAGAGTTTTAAGTGCTCCCTGAAGACTCACTTTTTTGCGCTGGCCTTCGGCACAAGCTGAGCTGAATACTTTTCTTATGCTTATTTTATTCTTCTATTTTGTATTAAATGTTGATTGTTTTTATTTTTATGAACCTGTACAGCACTTTGGGGCAGTGTCTGCTGTTTGTAAATGTGCTTTATAAATAAATTTGACCTTGACCTTGACCTTAAATGTTGGAGAATTCAGCACGAATCCTGTTAAAGGAACAGGCCACCGTTTTTCCACACTGAGATATGTTCTTACCTGAGCTTAGACGAGTTGATGCGTACCTGTCTGGTCTTTACGCGTGCGCTCAGTCACGCAAAAAGACCGAAGATGTTGTTAGCATTTAGCCTCCCCTCCTCTCCTCTATGGGCCAAAGGGGGTGAAGTTAGAAGCGACCGAGCTCTTCCACTTTTCCCTATTACTGGAGGTGGGGGTTAAAGGGATATTTCAGGATCTTTGACATTGGGCCTCATTTCCTAGTTATCCAGAGTGTTGTTGATGTCTGGAGATATTTATTTTTTGAATTCATGCAGTCCTTATATTTGAAGAGTCTAGTTGCGCTAGGCTAATGCTAGGCTAAAGCATTTCTATGGTATCAGTTAGCCTGCATTAAAAACAGTCTGACCCACTCCACAGTGCACCTGAGGTAAATCACTTATAACACCAGACTAACCATATAAATGTCTGTGTTAATAGAATCATTTTTGAAATATAACTGACCTTGTATCACATGAATTACCGCATTTTGAGGGACTATTTTCTCGCAGATCACTCCGCCGCTGCGTTAGCTTACAGCCACGAAGCTGATGCTGCTCAAATATAAGTTATTTTAAATGCAAAATGGTTATAATTATTCTATTAACACAGACATTTATATGGTTAGTCTGGTGTTATAAGTGAT
This sequence comes from Neogobius melanostomus, assembly GCA_007210695.1. Taxonomy (NCBI): domain Eukaryota; kingdom Metazoa; phylum Chordata; class Actinopteri; order Gobiiformes; family Gobiidae; genus Neogobius; species Neogobius melanostomus. The sequence goes on from VHKM01000064.1 coordinate 592,161, forward strand.
TTACCTCAGGTGCACTGTGGAGTGGGTCAGACTGTTTTTAATGCAGGCTAACTGATACCATAGAAATGCGCTAGCATAGCATTAGCCTAGGGCCACTAGACTCTTCAAATATAAGAACTGCGTGAATTTAAAAAAAAATATCTCCAGACATCAACAACACTCTGGATAACTAGGAAATGAGGCCCAATGTCAAAAATCCTGAAATATCCCTTCAAGAGGTTAAGCACTCCTGTAACAAGTGAAAGTCATCTTACATTATTTCAGATAACAGAACACATATTATGACCAACGTCTCCAGAAGCAGTTTTATAAGACATATTAAAGCATATAATGAAAAGATCCGACCAGTAGGTTCATGCTGTAACCATGCCAACAGACCAGCCGAGCGAAAACAACTCATGTAAAGCATTTAATCTCGTTTTTGTAATTGAGCTCAAATTAAACTTGCAATCAGAATCCAATTAATCACGCCGGCCCCAAAAAATGTACAGTCACCATCTTTCTCTCTCTCTGTTTTTTTCTTTCTTTTTCTCCTTGTGTTTATCTTGCTCCACCTGCTCCCTCCGTTCCCCTCCACCACGTCCCGGTAATGACAGGGGACAGGTGCGGAGCAGACACCCCTCTCCGGGCGCAGATGGTGGGGCAGAGCAGCGGAGAGGGGAGGGGGGAGGCGAGGAGGAGGAGGGGGTGTTTTCAGATGCACGGCGAAGGCCACACATGATTAGCCGCTCAAATCTGGACACATGCTACTGTGGACGGGAACGAATTTGCTCCGACGTGGAGAGAGGGGTGAGAACGGGAGGACGGAGAGAGAGATGACCCTAAACAGTCACCTGCTGTCCCAGTTCCGCAGGGGGGACGGGGCCATAGATCGAGGAAATATCAGATGGGAAACTGTCACTCGCTGTTACCGTCACCCGGTCTTATACGTAACACAGTGATGTCAATTTACATTACGCTAAGTCTGACGCTCTGCCAGGACACTGTTCACATTTCACACTTTGGCTGGTGTTTTTTCCCCGGTTTTGGGCCATGTTTGCTCGCTTAAAGGGATATTTCAGGATTTTTGACATTTCCTAGTTATCCAGAGTGTTGTTGATGTCTGGAGATTTTTTTTCTTAAAGAGGGGGTATTATGCTTTTTTCAATCACATAGCACCAGTCTATAGCATACTACAATGATGACGTAACCTTCTGTTGGTCTGTATATGCAGTAAATTAAAATAACTGCCTTGAATAAAATTGCTCTCTCAAAATGGCTGTACTGAACATCTTGAAATAGGCCTCTGTCTCTTTAAGAAGCTTTCCGACACGCCCCTTCAGCACACTGCTGTGGCATCTAAACAACACCACTGTGCGGGGAGGGGGCTCTGCTGAGCTGAGGAGCAGTGGTTGGTGGCTTGGCTGGTGACGAAAGGTCCAGAGGCGTCTCCAGGAGGTGGGGGCGTTCCTAGGAGGACTGAGGCATAGCTACACCTAAAATGGCTGCCGTCTAAGTTTTTACTGATTACTCAAAAATATGTGAATGAGCCAAGGCAACACTCCAGGCATGTGTTTAATGAGGGAATGACATAATAACATGATATAAAGCTTGAAAAAGTCGATTTTACATAATACCCCCCCCTTTAAATTCATGCAGTTCTTATATTTGAAGAGCCTAGTGGCACTAGGCTAATGCAAGGCTAGCACATTTCTATGGTATCAGTTAGCCTGCATTAAAAACAGTCTGACCCACTCCACAGTGCACCTGAGGCAAATCACTTATAACGCCAGACTAACCATATAAATGTCTGTGTTAATAGAATAATTTGAACCATTTTACATTAAAATAACTTATATTTGAGCAGCATCAGCTTCGTGGCTGTAAGCTAACGCAGCGGCGGAGTGATCTACGAGAAAATAGTCCCTCAAAATGCGGTAATTCATGTGATACAAGGTCAGTTATATTTCAAAAATTATTCTATTAACACAGACATTTATATGGTTAGTCTGGTGTTATAAGTGATTTACCTCAGGTGCACTGTGGAGTGGGTCAGACTGTTTTTAATGCAGGCTAACTGATACCATAGAAATGCTTTAGCCTTGCCCTAGCCTAGCGCCACTAGACTCTTCAAATATAAGAACTGCATGAATTTAAGAAAAAAATATCTCCAGACATCAGCAACACTCTGGATAACTAGGAAATGAGGCCCAATGTCAAACATCCTGAAATATCCCTTTAAAGGCACTATACCTGATTTTCTTTCTTGTAGTGGAACAAATGTGCTTGTAGTGGAACAAATGTGCTTTCACCCCCCTTTTTCCTATGACACTGTCCATCTAATTCAAAGCATTTGTATCAATTTCATGAAGTTTCGGCCGCGTTTTCTTGCATTTCTGTGACTATGACCCTGCAAGTTGTGAAATGAATATACTAATCAATAAACTCCTCCCTGTGAAGAATCGGGATATTACAAATATTATGTTAAAAAAAGTTAGGAATGAGATTGGACACAACTAACAGATTCTTTTAGTGGCTTCCTCTGTCATTGTTTGTAATCAAAAAGAAAAATCAGGTACTGTAAAGGGCCTTTCACATAAACTCTTTAGTCACTTGTAGGTTCACGTACAGACTTTGTTATTTGGTTTGGTAGACGTCATACATTTCAATACCACTAAGTAGTTCAATCATGTTTGTATCATCTTCAGAAATATTGCGAAAATACAATCGGTTTTATTTTCTAGAAACCATTCTACACACTTTTATTTCATCTCGTGGACTATTGAAACAGCCTGGATCGGTCAGCGCCATGATGGCACAGTGGTTAGCACTTATACTTCACAGCTAGAAGGTCCCGCGTTTGGTCCCCATAGGGCCTTTCTGTGTGGAGTTTGCATGTTTCACAGTACCTGTGTAGGTTTCCTCTGGGTACTTTGGTTTCCCCTTTCACTAAAAACATGGACAAATCCTCCACGCAGGTGATACTGACCATCAGCCTGGATCCACATCTGGAGAGGGGACCCGGGCGCTACACTGTAGTAAGTAAGTAAGTAAGTAATGTTTATTTATATAGCACCTTTCACAGACAGAGGTCACAAAGTGCTTCACAAAAAATACAAATAGAAATACAAAGAACATTTACATTTACAATCACAAAACACGGGGGTCATAAAACAATCCTTTTCCCACTGGAATTAAAACTTTCAAACAAGTAGGTTTCAGTTTACTCTTAAAAACATCAACACAATCAAGTAAGCGCAAGGAAAGCGGAAGATCGTTCCAGAGCGTCGGGGCGACCACCTGGAAGGAGCGATCTCCTCTCGTCTTGTAACGGGTACGAGGGACCATGAGAAGGTTCTGATCCTGAGACCTCAGCCTCCGAGAGCGAGTATAAGGACACAACAAGTCTCTAATGTAGGAGGGAGCCTGACCATGCAAGGCTCTGAAAGTCAACACCAGGATTTTAAAATTGAAACGAAAAGTGACTGGGAGCCAATGAAGGGTTTTTAAGAACGTGAGTAATATGAGCCTTTCTGTTTGTGCGAGTCAGTAACCTCGCCACAGAGTTTTGTACCTGCTGAAGGCGAGACAGCTCCTTTCTGTTTAGACAAGAGAATAAACTGTTACAATCGTCTAAACGGGAAAACACAAAGGCGTGGATAATCATTTCAAGATCATCTCTCGGCACAATTGATCTAAGTTTAGAGATTTGGTAGAAACAGTTCCTTGTCAGCAGTTTAGAGTGATGCTCTGAGGACATTGCTCCTGACGGGTCGCCCCAACGACATCGAAGGACGAGTCAAATAGAAGAAAACATTCCCTACGGGGAATAAAGTTCTCCTTAACTTTGAGAAAAGCATCTGAAGGCGAACGCTGAGAGCTCTCTGCTCTCGGCTACAAAGAGCAAAACAAATATGATTAATGACAATATAACATTATAAAACATAGAGAAAATAATATCTTGAGCTACATTTATTAATAATAGGATCTATAATTAAATACAGTTGGGTTAAATAGTTAAATAGTTTAGGCTTTGCAGACCTGGACAGCACGTCACCGGTGTTTCTTGTATTGTAATTGCTTAATGTCTTTGCTGCCTGTTTGTAACATTTATAACATGTGTTGTATTAAAAATTTTAAATATTGCACTGATGAACAGACCGTAGACGTTTATGGGACACTGTAACTTCAAAGCCCATGTTACCTTGTGGAGCGCCTTACCCAGTTCTTGTAAGCGCAGTGAGTGAGAGGCAGGAGACGGGAGGACACTGAAGCGTGTCCGTGCCATGACCCTAAAGTCAAAGATCATTTTCACTCTTTCTGTTGTTGTTTACTCACATAATTACCTCACGCGGCTCCAGTCCAAGCTCGTGTCACCGCTCGCCCCTCCTCCTCCTCCTCCTGGAGCGTGCCGGGAAGAGCGTCCCGCTGGGAGCCTGTGTTTGTGTGAGGTCCTGCGGGACAGAGGCGGAACAAAGGAGGCGCAGGCTGGTTATAATGGGAATTTACACAAAAAGGGCGAGTGTTGTTGTAGAGAACAATGGAGCAAATGTTTCACTGGTAAAGAATTCAACACCTAATAAGTATTCAGCGCAGTTCGTCTGTGAATGTAAACAATATCAATCCACGACTCACTTAAGAAATGTTTTTAACGGATTTTAATATTTCTTTACATTTATTGTGTCAATAGTCAGCTGTAAAGTGAAGATATTACTGCACGGATGTTGAAGTGCTCCTAAGGTGTTATTACGCCTCACAATATAGTTCCCCTTTTCATCCGCTTAGAAAATCAAAAAAATTGTTTAATTTTGTGTAACTATACTTGGATCATGTAAATACTCATGTAACTGTATCTAAATAGTGGAAACGTGGAAAAGCTTGGTCGCTTCTAACTTCACCCCCGGAGGAGAGGCTAAATGCTAACAACATCTTTGGTCTTTTTGCGTGACTGAGCACACGCACAAAGACCAGACAGGTACGCATCAACTCGTCTAAGCTTAGGTAAGAACATATCTCAGTATTTAAAAACGGTGGCCTGTTCATTTAAAACATGAGTTGGGCAAGTTACTTATACTGTATATATTCTATATTAATGGCTCCAACTTTAAAAATGTAATATGTTTGTATTACATAATATTATTACTGTTTCAAAAATGTAACTGAGTTACACTACTTTGAGTTACTTTTGGCAAATATAAGCTGAAGATAGTAATAATGCCACCGAGCAAAAGTGCAGTCAAAGATTTCCTTTTCCTTCTCTTTCCCCCGACTCTCTCGTGTTTTGTTTTGACGACGTCACACAACTGCAGATCTCACCAGTGTCCAGCTTGATTTGGTCCATTTCAATGAAAACCATTTCAATGCATTTGTAATTGGAGTTACTTAAATTGCAATGACTAATATATTCCCATTTGTGAGTAATATGTTATATTCCTCAGTTACTGAAAAAAGTCATATATTTCTGTAACTCGTTACTTTTACAATACATTAGCCCCAACACTGCAATTACAATAGCAACACTTGTAGATAGATGTAGATGTTTTCGAGCTCGATCGGCCCTTTAACTGTAGCTGGATGTAAGATATGTTTGATAAGGGATGAATAAACAGAGTCCACTCGATCAACACAAGAGGACACTTCCAGACCGAGACTCTCCGACGTTTGAAGAAGAATTGACTTGTGCAGGTCTCCGATGGGAATAGGAGATTTCATATTTGAGAGAGTGGTATTTACTCCCGACAGCAGCGTCTGAAGGTGACCCATCGCTGTAACTAATATAAGCAAAGCCCCCAGAGCGAGGACGCACAGGGAGAACACAGGGTCAAATGTAATATCCTGGAATGGGAGATATGAAACTGGAGATGACCCAACATGTTTGTGGTTATACAGTATGCAGCACCATGCACATGCATAATGCACACGGTCTCCAATGCTACAATAACCCACTGCAATATGAATGGAAATATAGCACTCCACGCTAACAATGTTATAACATTTAAAAGAAGCATTTTATTGCATGATAGATACAAACCAGGCCTTGCAGACTTTTTTTCATAAACGGTAGAGCGGGTCGGGAACATGTCTCCTGGCTCCTGCAGGTGTTCTCAGGCAAGACACTTCACACTGCAAAAGGCTATCTGGAAATGAGTGAAGTTGCCTTTGTTTTGAATTGTGCCAGAGTTAGCCTGAGGTTAATTTACATCTGCAGTCCCTGGCAGGGTAAGCCTGGTCAGAGTGATACCCCTCTGTATTTTTATACACTGGGATATCAGTCTGGGCAGGACGCCTTCGTCAAACGGATCCGTGCATCAGATTTGTTTATTTGTTTAGTTTTAGTTTTGTTTATTTGAGCAGCAAACACTCTGCTCAAAAGGAGTGGGCCGAAGCAAGAGCTTATAAGCTCCACCCCCAAAATCAATACAATTAAAATCATAATTTCACAAGAACATAGTGGAACAACAAAGGAACAAAATAGCAACAAGGAAACAACAGCAAAACAAAATAGACCCTACACACCCACAGCATCCGACCATACCCCAAAACGGAGCAATACTGATTACGCAACAACTAATTACAAAATAACTAACTAAATAACTGTGATAATGCCACATACTTACAAACTATTTACAAAGAACTATAACTTACAAAACACTGTCCGAAGTGTTCGTACATCAACAGAAAGAAGCACAATTACAACAACGGTCTAGTTTCATGTACGAGTCTAGTACAAAGCAAGTAACAAAAGGCGATCATTACATTTCTTTCAGATGGTTACCATGGTTACATTGTTAGCATTACCAAAAGTCACTAGTTTTATGTTAAAAAGCCAGATTAATATACATATTATACTCCGTGAATATTATGTACATTTATTATGTAAGCCCTACACAGTGTAGTGCGTTACAAAGCCAGGTGTAGAGCGGGCCAGTTGTAGAGGGCAGTAGCTCCACATCAACAAACCCCTACGCAGCTGCCCTAACTAGCTGATTTTGTAGATGATGTTCCTATGCTGTGTGGTGCGTTAAAAGACAAGGTTTCGAGCCCGTTGGGAGGATCCCTCTCAACAGATCCATAGCTCGCCTACCCTAATTCTCTATTTGTAATTTTGAGCAATAGAATGACACCCGTTGAGAGCAACATCATTCTTCCTTAATTAATAAAAAGCAATTTGATCCCGGCATCACGTGTTGTTTACGAACGGCGCACGGGAGAGAGCGCTTTTTTCCAACCCATGGTAATGACCAAGAACACATCAACAGTAGATGACTTTTGCGATTCATAACCTTGTTTAGTTAGTTTATTTTGAGAAGTTTACATTATTTTTTCTTCCAAATGTCATACCTCAAATGGAGTAGGCTGAAGCCAGAATAACAGTATCATCCGGCATATCCATACGTTTACAGCCTATAGGCCAGAGTAACGCCTCATTTGAAAGCTAAGACCTACAAAACTCACTTGCGTTTTTGTCACATTTTTCTCACTCTTTCATCGCTTTTTGTCGCTATTTTGATGCTTTTTTTCAAGAAGCTTTCAGATTTGGGTAAAGCCACACTGGAGAAAATGTGCTCAGTTCAGGTGCGACTTAAGAGGTTAAATTGAGGGGGGGGAAACATCAACAACAATCTTTTTTCAGGTAAATTACTAATTTTAAGGCAATGAGAGCTTTGTTTCTTACTTTATCTTTTAATTCTAGGTTACTTAGTATGTGAGTGAGTGGTTGATGACATGGACTGGCAGTCTCGAGTGAATGAACAATGACTACAGTGTTAGCGCTTTGAGAAACTTCAGGCCTGTACAAGTGTAAGCCATTGTTATTGTTATTAAATCAATCAATCGTGCCTCTGATTTGTTAGCACGTCGC